>CM030172.1:9580733-9634424 GCA_017639675.1 Aplochiton taeniatus
AAGACCTAATAGTTCTAGAACAGACTCAACTGACCCATCGATAGCCTACATGGCTCTGTTGGCCTTTGGCTATGACTGACCAGAATGCTTCCCAGAATCCTTTGTTCAGGGGGAGGAGGGGTATGATATGGTAGGATTAGTCTGTGTGTGTGTGTGTGTGTGTGTGTGTGTGTGTGTGTGTGTGTGTGTGTGTGTGTGTGTGTGTGTGTGTGTGTGTGTGTGTGTGTGTGTGTGTGTGTGTGTGTGTGTGTGTGTGTGTGTGTGTGTGTGTGTGTGTGTCTGTGTGTGTGTGTAAATCTTCTTACAAATCCTCTTTACTTTCCATCGTGGAACAGTGGAGGAGAAAATAAGAGAAGGGTACTTTGCTTCTCTGCTCTGTACCTGAAGTGAAGAAGAAAAAGGACTATATCGGCATAATTAGCCCTTTAAACAGGACGTGAAACAAGGAAGATAGACCTCAGATATTTTATCAGGGAACCTACAGTATGATGTAAGAAAGGATAAAGGTATGGCTTTTTAGATTAGTTAAGTTATTGTACATGTTCACTTTGTGTGCAGCTTACATGGCAGGGATTGTTTGCTAGGAAAGAAGTGGCTCTAACTTTAATTTGAGTGCTAAATGTTTTAATTGATTATTAGTCCTAAATACCCATGTAAAGATAACTTCATACTGAATTATGGACATTGAGCTTAGGTTATGACACTATGATTTTTGGAAGTTCAAAGGCCTTTTGCCTTTCCTCTCGAGACAACCAACTGTGACAGCCTCCTAATCCAGCCAATTCAATTTCAAGGGTTTTGACCATTTTGACCAAATGATTAAGACACATCCTGCAAATTTGACATCGGTTGCCTCAGATCACACACCGCCAAGAAAATTATTGTTCAGTGCAGAGCTTCATGCTGTCACATTGACATAACCTGTATCGGGCACATGTGCTGACGTGGAACAAGACTTAAGCTCATTATGGGAGGACTTGACAAGCAGACTAATAAGGCATGGATAGAAATAGGCTGAATAGATGGTGGGATACAGCATTATAGTCTCAAACTAGGATAACAAGTTGACATCCTTGAGCCAGCAAATTGTTTAATTGGTAAGCCATTAACGGTTTGTTACTAACTAACCAACTACGATTAAGTATGATACCCGCAATAGCTACCTTGATGCCGCTGTTATGATTTACACGATTGACGCATTATTTATTCACTGTTGTATGCCTTTTTGCATGTATAAGTGGTTCAATTAGGGCAGTGTATCAAAAAACAAACACATTGAATTGTCTTATCGGTAGAGCCACTTAGGTTTAAGTGAATATTCTCAAAAGGTGACTTATTATCATACCTTCTAATCATAAAAAACAAACTCACCGTGGAAACCGTTTGTCTGTTTGTTTTGCATTGAAAATGATGTCATGCTGTAATCACGTAATCTCCATATGTTGGTGACATTGTCTGGGTCACAAATTGGCCAATAACTTTGCCTGAGTAGTTTTTATTCTTGTTAACATTTCTTCCCCTGTGCCAAGTAAACGTAAACACTACACCATCTGTGGAGGTTTGGTAAATCCATTTAGAAGCTACTGGGGCTCCATAAAAATGACTTGACATTGTTAAACACCTAGAAAGGTTTTTCCCATCTTGCTATGGAATGGATGTGACAATCCATTGCGTAATTTCACTAGTATTTTTGGTGCTTAATAATCGGTGACCGCGGATACATGCGGCATGATGGTCGATGTAACGCACGGGAGTCTTTCCACTGCGGAAGCTTGGACTTGCGTTGCCATGGAGATGTTTGGTCACGAGGCCTTTCCGTCTATCTGAGGTTATCACCTGTTTCTTTAGTCTTCTGGCAGGTTTCCTTTCTTCATGATCACACACACGCACACGCACACACACACACACACACACACACACACACACACACACACACACACACACACACACAGACAGCCCACTTCAGCATCAATCATCCATCGCAACAATGACGTGACGGCCATTTCTCCTCTTCAGATAATTCTGCAATTACGCACATGTGCACACACATTCATCCCGCCTCCCCACATCGCCAATAGTGGAGAGGGCTGTAAAATGTGTCCTAGGCTGATGTAAAGGGAGCTGGGGGAAACAAAGTGTGCTCTGTGGGCTTGTATGACCGCCCACTGCCCAGCCCATGGCAAACAGTGATAAGGAACTGCGTGTCACTCATTAAGAATTGAGTGTGGTTGTGCAGATCCTCAGATGTGAGTTGAATACCAACCTTGCTGTCAGCATCTGTAGGTCTGTTTTTTCACCCAGAGAATACATTAAAGACGATATCCCCAAGGACTAATTTGATGGCAGGGTAACAAGTAAAGTGTTATGCAATTTACAGTTCATCTATAAGGTAAACAGTTGCTTCAGTGCTTTTGTCTCATACTGTATCCCTGGCAAATATCTTCATATCGTTTTGTCCTGGTGCTATGCCGCTGACAAAAACAGATGTCTAAGACAACGTCCATCACAAACAATAACACATCTCCTAGCCATAGCCATACTCCGATGGCCATGTCTGCTGCCAAACCTCTGGCTGTCAGTCATATTTTCCGTCTTCCATAGCAACACTCCGTCATGTTGCTGTCCGTCATCCACGGTCATTATGTCCATTACAGCCCCTCAGCCCAGCGAGAATCTGACGGCTTTCATCCCCCACCCCCCACGGGCCGACGCCCCTCTCTTATCCCCCCTCACACCCCTCTCTCCCTGATTGGACGGGGTAATCAGCACCCATGATTAAGGCCGGCTGAGCTGGTGCTCTCGCCTGCCTTCACCCTTGGATAGGTGTGATAACGGCTGGTTTACAGCCATGACAGAGACTGACAGACAGATGGATTGCACCGTTGCACCCTTGGGGAAGAGAGAGAGGACTGGTACAGCAAACATGGAGAATTTGCATGATGACTATAGTGTGCCTGATTACAGGTAGAGCCATGGAAAGGGCAGATGGTTGTAAAGATGAGGAACCCCGATTTTGCCCGTTGGTAGGAGGCGAAAGATCTGATAAGTCTACTTACCCACCCCCGCCTCCCTCAGCAGCAGGTCTAAAGTTTGATCTGTCACACACCATAGAGACAGTCTAGTCTCTGAAACGGACTTAGAGAGAGATAATTAAACGGACAAATGAAGATGTTGCAGCTATTTTTGGTTCATATATAGGATATTACATTTGGCAGTGGCTGGTGATCATATTCTTTATAGTCTCTGTTATCATTGTAAGTTGGGGAGCGGACAGTGGAGCTGCTGGGTGTCTGATGGCAGCCCCTCCTTGAGAGCTGTGGTGTCATGTTAGTCCCATCCTAAAGCCTCCACTCTGTTCTCTCACACGCTGGCTGAGCAGAATAGATGACAAGAAACACACAATGCAGCGTTGGATGGTTAGTGTTGCCCGCAGGGTTGTGTTGGAACAACAGCCAAGGTAGTGGACTAACTGGGGCAATCAAGGGCCGCCAATCGTGTGTGTGTGTGTGTGTGTGTGTGTGTGTGTGTGTGTGTGTGGTGGTGATGTAGTGACGACACAGCAGGTTGTTCATCTATCATTCATATGAGGTGTCAACAGTCTGCAAAGTGTGTGTTTGTATGCCATCTGGCTTTCCCTGCTCTCCCCCTTATTTTCACTTCAGCTCGGATCCTTTATTGAGCATAAATAATACTGAATATCTGAATGTCACCCCACTATATCAAATTATCCCAAACATGTAGTGTGCTGAATACCAACTATTTTGAATCTGTATGGGCATCACCCAAAGCAGAGCTTCACACATGGCCAATTATCAATTATACTTTGCATGATGGCAGAACCACAGTCTACTTTGCATGAGTTGCATAACAAGTCAAATACAGATAATAAGGTTTATACAGTAGAGCATACATACATACATACATACATACATACATACATGTAGTCGATAACTGTGTTCAATGTGTAACAAAACATATTTGTATGCTTTAGTTACGTGTGTCAAATGTTTGTAGAAATAGTGTATCAAATTGGGAGTCAACCGAAAGGGCATTGCTAAGAATAACAACTGTAGATGTTTTCTCATTCTTAGTTTCTTTTTCATGGTCTTTACTTGAACTCGGACATTCCAGTCTGTTCTCTTAGTTTCTGAATGTACTGAGCCTCTTCACTCTGGCTGCCTATTTTTTCCTGGCAGCCTTTCTGTAGCCCTTTGATGCCCCCGGTGATCACAGCGTTTTTATCTCTATGGAGACACCCTGCTCATGCTTGAACTTTTGCTCTCCCTTTCTCGCTTCATCTCTGAGTATTTTGCTTTAGATCACCTTTAGATCATTGCTTTTATTTTCTCTTTTTATAACACACACACACACACTGTAACACTTGCTGTTGACTGGACCTCAGCTGGTTTCTTGCCAGCTCAACTAAGCCACAAAAAGAGCCAGTTAATAGTGTGTGACCACCTTAGCCCACCCACATAACCCACTCTCCACTAGAGACAGCTGCAGCTCTCGGATCACTCAGTTAGCCCGGCCTTATATACAACAATGTTTCATAGCAGCTACAGTGTAGTGGATAAGTTGGTTCCCACTTTTGGATTTTCTGTAATCTAAGAAAATCTGACATTTTGTATTTTATGAAAATTTATGAAAAACGGTTTTGTTGACGATGATATTAGACCTTCAACCAAACCAGTCAAGCAGCACATATAAAAGCTTCATGAATCCCCCTGTGAGTGTCAAGTGTACTCCAATAGTTACCATAAGTCTTGAGGTTTTTTTTCTGACCGATGAGAGGGGTTTAAGTTATAGGTTCAAGCTAGGCCGCAGAACCAATTTACTTGGCAGGTTGTTCTGACTCTGGGCTCCAGGATGTAAACTCTCACCATCGACGTCCAGTTGAATTATTCACTAATAAGAACTGGCTCCGTTTCTCCAGCGTGAATGCCTCCCATTGGTGCTGAGTTTCCTCAGAGTTGTTATCTTGATGTCAGATAGCTATGAAAACAAAAGCAAAAGGCCACAGAGTCTCCAGTTTAATTGAAGACGAGTTTGGGTAGTTAATCACATTGGCTGGTTTGATGGTAGTTGGATTTGTCCTGTTGTTGATGCACCAGTGGAATCCACCTGCTGCTGGCTATGCACGCTTGGAGCTAAATTTAAGGCTGGCGGGTTGCCCTGTCTTAAGTAACAGGAGAGAAAATGTATTCTCCCTGCTAGGTGGAAGGCGATGCCCTATGTCAGTAGTGTGTCCAGACATTACAAAGGTTTTCCAAACATTGATACGCCCCTGCTGTAGAACTGAATATTACTATTATTTTACATTGTTTAGAAATAAAATAAAATAAAAAAACGTTTTTTTCCCCCTCATGTTTATATGTGATTTATTTTGTTGTTGGCTATTGCTGTCTCCGAGTTGACAGCGTATTGATAAGGTGGGTGGCTCTCTAGGGCCCACGCTCTTCCTGCAGTGTGTGAAGGCTCCCTGAAGAGATAGCAGGACTCTTAAGAAGCTTCCTGCAGCCTCCACACGACATACTAGGGAAGCATCCAGGAGAAAAAGGATGGCCAGGCTCAAAGGCACAGGAGAGGAGAAAGAGGGGACTTGTGGAGGAGGTCTCACTTACTCACTCACTTAGACTCTCTAATCGCACACACACACACACACACACACACACACACACACATGCTTTTTAAGTAGGGTACTTAATTATTGACTATTTAATGATTTGCCATAAATACTTAATATTCAAAATGATCATTCTGAAATATGCAGTGTGGATACCATCAGATATCTATCTCAACTCTCCCACTGGACCACCAAGCCATTCACTCAGCCAGAAGAGAAACACCCTGAAAGAATGTTTCTCAGAGATTACAGTATCTTCTCCAAGTGTTGTTATGGCTTCGAAGTCTGAAATTGAGGCTGAATTGTTCTCTCTCCGATGTAACAGTGGAGAATGAGAGAGGGGGACATGTAGCCATGGGAAAAGCAATCACATTGGTGAACTGTACATACACCAGCAGCACTGTGCCAGTAGTGGTGGAGCCCACATGGAGACACACACACACACACACGCACACGCACACGCACACACTCTTCTCATAAATCACCTCGGGGACTCTTTTGTAAGAGCTTCTTTTCATTTCAGCCTCTTCACTCTCAGATTGGAGTTGGCATTTCCCCCATGATTCTATGGGAGGTTTTAATCAGCTGCTAATGAATGTAAAAGATGGGATTGCCCTTTATTCCCTTTAAAGAACTCACCGAGGGGCTCGAGATACCGCACTTGCTGTTACCTTGGCGAGCAGGGGGTGCGAGGTATGGCGGCTGTGTTTTCAGCTGCTGAGGGTCAGCACTCTAGCCATGTTGACTAGACCCACTGTTTTTCCCCTGCCTAGGTGGCCTCGTGTTTGGGCCTCACATGATTTAGTCTGTCAAGTATTTGGAAGTATAAGAGTTCATAAATAAGTTCTTCGCTAGTATACAAATACGTAAATTATTACACTATACATGAGAAGTTGCCGTCAGGAAAAGTTCATTTTATAAAAATTATTGATGGACCACATAACGGTACATTATGGTATAATATACATTATTAGCGGTACATTATGGTATAATATACATTATTAGCGGTACATTATGGTACAGGTTATTGATTATAATCTTGTTCAGTGAGGCTGTCATCTGTTGCCTACTGATCAACGTGTGGCTCTAGTGGTTGCTATAACACCATCCCTTGGATGTGACTGACAGGTCAAAGCGAGTTGGACGGTCCTGCGGATAGACATGTAATGAGCCTAAAATGGGTGTGGGCCCTGGCCGCTGCCCCTCCAGTCACACCCTCCTACATGAGACCCCCACTCCACGTGGCAAGTGTCTTTTTGCCTTAGGGCTTGTTAGGCTTATTTACCCAGCGCCTAGTCATCTGAATTCCTCATGACCAGTATCTCTTGTCAAGCCTTTTTAGGGGGAGGGGGGGGGGGGGGGGGAGAGTAGAAGCTGTATACATGGGTGGTATGATAGTCAAAATGAAGAATAGTATAAAAAAAAAATCAACACAGTAGGGCTGATTTGATACCATGCCCAGCTTTGTTTGAACAATACCGTAAGGTCTGCCAGAAGGAATGAGTGTGAAAAGGAGAGAGGCTAGCCCCTTCATGCTCTGTGATTCACAGGGATGCACTGATAGAATGAGAAATTGGTCCAAGCAAGTTCTTTCACTGCTCTCCACTGTTATCGTGGCTTGTCTCTCAGCTGTGTGTCTGTGGGTGGCAAAAAAAAGCTAAGAAATGTGTAGACTGTATTTGTCTATCCTTTATTCAGTAATCACTCCTTTGTTTAGCTAGACATGGCACACCTTTTGTTATTCAATCAATGACCTGTTGCTAATAGTAGAGCTTTTGCGTGTTTGGCAGACTATAGACACACTCCGGTAATAATAATCTCTTTCTAATGGCGTATGTAACAGCTTTGTGCTCTGCCCAGGTGACTGTCCTCACTGAAGCTCAGGATGAACGGGTACACAAACCCCACCCTCCCCTCTGCTGCTGGTGGCTTCGGCTCATACACCTCCCAACTCAAGTGAGTGGCCCTCCACGTCACCATGCCGCAGGGCAATAGTACAAGTAGTACGCCATTAAAATAATGTTCACACTTCCATTAATTGTGACTTTCAGAGAAGCATCACTCATGGGAGGAGGGGGGGGGGGGGGGGATTGTGCACTCTTAGTTGATTAAGTTAACGTCTATGCTTGTTTCCCAGCATCTGTGTTTGATGATGTTCCTAATCAGGTCAGACATTTCATGCTGGTAATGATGGGGGTAAATGAATAGTTCTTGAACTTGGGAAGGGAAGTCATCCAAACCCAGACTGAGGCGCTGAATGGCGACCCTGGTGCTGAAACAGAGCTGTACTGATTTTACATTTGTACTAGACAGCAATCACATCTGAGATAATTTGATATTTGGGCTACAACCGAACAAGAAATGATCTCAAATTATGGGAAATCTGGTTAGAATACTAGGTACAGTAACTGGTTCACGTTGTTTAATGAGTATTTGTTTATTTAGTGAGAACAAGGGTGATTAGTCTTCCTGATGGCCCTCTGCCATCCTACTTCATGTTATGACAGCACTAGCCATGAAGGATTGTTGGTTCAGCTCCAGACCTACCAGCTGTTAAATGAAACGATCCATTATTAATCTACCAACCAATTAAAAGGAGCCTGGGAATCAAGGAAAATATCAAGTATCGGGGGGGGGGGGGTTTGCACCGATGACACGCGAGCCCACCCTCCGCGTCAAGGAGACCCTCCACACGGCCACGGACTGACTGTACCTACAGGCAGACAGACGCCTGATGCACTAGTCTCTTCTGTTCTCTGGCTTGTCTGCTGTCACTGGCCAACAACTGGGAACAGGGTGTCCTGTCATGCTTACACACGGGTCGCTCATCACCCCTCTCTCTCTCTCTCTCTCTCTCTTTCTTTTTCTTACAGTGGCCATGGGTCATCCTCTCCTGAGCCACCAGAGCGCAACGCCAAGTCCAAGTCCAGTGCTAAAGCCCTTTACGGTGGGTGTTTTTTTTTTTGTTTTTTTTTTCTCACACTGTCCCTTTTGTTTCTCATCATTTAATGTTGTGTTTTTGTAGGGATGAATCTATTGCTTACAAAGGCATTGTTTATTGGGCACTGCTGGGCAACAGCATGGATTACAGCTCAAGCTTAGTTTGGAAACCCTCCTACCTCCTCATACTCAAAGTATGTGCTACTCGGCAATACTGTTACAGGAGTACGCCCTGCCTTTAAAACAGGCTGTTCAGTATGAAGCCTGGGGAAATTCCTTTGGCTGCTGCTGCTGTTGCTCTATAGGAGTGGGCTGTTTCAGGTGGTCCTTATCTCAAACACACAGATCCTCTTCAAGGAGTGGCTAGCTTTATTGCCATTTTGGCCCCTGGCCTCATTACGCTGTTATCACCTGACTCCGGGGCCTCTCCTTTCCTTAGACCAGTAGTTTTTGGGGACTGCGTATGGAGAATCGAGAGAGGGGGGATGGGGATTGGACGGGAGGTTAGCCTTCAGTCTTCTACTGGGAATGCATCCAAGCCCTTGAATGCTTTTATTGTCGTGGTGAAGTCACCGGTAACCAAGGCAACATGCTGAGTTGCTATGCTCAAATGAGCACGGTTGCATCCTTCACACACACATGCAGTCTGTGTGGTCACACCCCCTACTACTACATCTTTTAACTGTGGAGCTCTCTCATTGGTCTACCAAGACACACAAGGAGGGCGGAGTTTGCATCTCATACCGCTTTGGCTTAGCTATTGTTCTTCCTTGGCCAATAGCTTCCCTGCAGTGTTCTTGTTCGCAACAGACGAGGGGCCTCAGCTGTCTTTTGGTTCTGGCAGCAGACGCTGTGGCTGTCCCCAGGTGTGCCTGTTAGAAACCCCTTTTTATGTATTTTCAAACTTGCCATCTTTTAGTCCACCTGCTGTGGATTTCCATTTTTCATTCAAATGTGTCCCTCACTGTTAGTTTCCATTAGCGAGGTGCAGAAATGCCCCCGCTGTGATGGTGATTTGTGGAAATTAGCTGGAAAACGCTGTGTGAAAATGGAGCACAGGTATTTCAAGTATCACATATGTGGATGTCATCGGTGTCTACAAACCTTTTTTCCATTGCTATACGTATTACATACCATACCATATACATTACATTACATACCATACCATCCCAAAGTAAGAAGTAGTGACGTTGTAGTGATTTTTTGAGACATGGGAAAAGGTGCACACCCATGTTCCCGCCTCTCTTGTCACTCACTCACCCTGTCATCCATTCATGTCGCTTTCCGTCCCTGCACTCACAGGAACAGATGGAATATACTTCCTCCGCACATCTGCCAAACATAAAAAGAAAGGTATAGGCAAACAGAGTTTTGTGTGGTATTGTCCTCCTGTGTGCTGTGTTTATACTAGGTTGTTTGTCTTGTTAAGTGATGCCAAAATGCATGCATGGACCTCACCGTACCGTAGTAGACCAATTGTGTTACTTTGTCTTTTTCAAAATGATACAGAACAAAAATCATGATCGTTTTGTTAAACTCTTCCTTCGTCCTATGTATTGATTTCTTACAGTGAGAGAGAGAGAAAGAATCTGGTCATATATCATTTAGATTTGATCCAATGTTCTGTATTTTCCCAGATAACACAACCAATATTCTTAACAGTTCAGTGGATGGAGCTTTTCAATGCCACGGATCACTGTTGATCACATTCCCTGTTTGTGGGTCAAAGACAGCTGAATGCTTATACATGGATGGCTTTATTTGGATACTGCATAGATAAGACCCATGCCAGAAAATGAATAAAACCCCTTTTTCTTGTCCCATTTGTCCATTTAGTATCCACCACCCCTTGACTCTTAAATCTATGTAATATCACACAATTTTAATGAAGTATTTTGCATCATCACGTAGGTTACTTTAAACTTCTGACGGACCAATGGAATCTCAACTTCCTTCCACAAGGATTGAGTAAGTGGTGCCAGGCCAGAGTACTTGTCCTTATGTAACTGGACACGTTATCCCTCCAATATCCTCCTCTCTAGCACTGCCCCAATCATCAGGACCATCACTCTAACACCATCGGCCCCCCCCACCCCACACCAAGTAATCCAAGCCGTTATCCCCAGACAGATCCTCTTTCTCAATGCGTGGCATCTGTAATTATTGTTTGTGGGCTTGCATTAGACAGACAGTCTGTGTGTGTGTGTGTGTGTGTGTGTGTGTGTGTGTGTGTATGCTCGGTTTACCTTGATTGATAAGTTTAACAACAACGTAAAGATAATGCCATCCTTGTAGTTGGGCCTCGTGGATCACTGTACAATGATAAGACCTTGGAACCCTTAAGTCAGTTGATCAGCCTTACAGAATGTCCCTCATAATGCAAAACAATACATGTGGGAGGTTTTTGATTAGATATCTGTCATCACTCAAACAGATGGAACTGGTCAGTGTGTTAGTAAGTCATGAATTTATCCATTTGAATTCATGATTGGCTTACTTCTAGTTAGGCTATGTGTCTTTGCTCCCTCTACCTCCCTATGCGTAGTTCTTCTGCCCATCCTATGTGAAAGTTTGTCGTGTTCAAAATGGAACTTTTTGAATGTAAATAGCCAACTTCCTGCCATCGATGCTTCCTTTAACAGCAATAATCAATTTTGTTCTTAATTTATTTTTGCTTTTCAGAGCAAAGGAAGCACTACACCAAAACCAGCATCAACAGCATGACGGACACATCACAATACCATGTGGAGGTGAGGAGGAGCCAGGATGCCAGTGAACCAAAAATAGTTATAGTCACATTTCTGACTTGTAAATTCCTTTTATATTAATACCAAAACAAAACAGGAATGCATAGTAATCATTGATAACACATGATATAGTGATTTTCTAGACACCTAAAGTGCTTCACACTGTAGGGGCAGACTCACAGTTAAGTCGCTAATGCGCAGCACCCGCCTGAGTGATGCCACGGCAGCCAATTTGCGCCAGACTTGCTCACCACACGCTGGTTTTAAGACCAGAATGATGGAGGTGGGTTCCCATGTCTTTCACCTAGCACCTGACGACGTTCGTGATGGATCGTAAAGATGGCATGATCACCATCGAGGACGGTGTCCGGAAGCTGCGCCTTTTGGACGCCAAGGGCAAAGTGTGGACCCAGGATATGCTGTTGCAGGTGGAGGAGAAGACTGTCTGTCTCCTGGACCAGGAGACCAAGGTGAGTGCTGGCAGGGTGGGAGCTACGGCCCCTTCATAAGGGGACTGTTCTTATCACTGGACAGTCATAAGAAGGCCAAGTTCAGATGTCAGAATTTCATGTGTTTCCGTGGACTGAAGTCTGCATGAATATTACTTACATAAGCTAAGAATTCATTCTCATGCTGATTTGGAAGCTTTATTTGTTTACATTTAACAAACATATAGAGTCCTTCTGCCAGTTTGAGATAACTGAAGCAAAGGCACCTGGTAGGGCCTTTTATAGTCCATGAATTAGAGATATATACGTAAATGCTTTTCCTAGCATGCTTAAGGATGTTTGGTGGCAACGTATTTTTTTCATTATTTAGGTTTAGCCTGTGCTTTTGGTCCTTACATATTCTGCCTGGTTTACCAGTTGTAAAGACCAAAGCTTATCTGGCATAAGAAGCTTAGCTTCTTTTTATGCAAAGCTTACATAAACCCAATATGAATAGAGTAAACTACACTACAAGTTAGGCACTAAAATTAAGGAGAGCCACCACAATTGTTTATACTTAATTCATTTAGATTTGTTTTTGAGATTTATTTGTGTGACTTTTGACGATTAATACTACATTCAATTGTCGTATCACATTCCAAACCCCCTGAATTAAATTACTGATTGACCTTAATAATTAATACTAAAGCCTTTATCATGGACTCAGCATTGTTTTGGTTTCAGAATGAGCTGGAGAACTTTCCCATTGGGACCATCCAGCATTGCCAGGCAGTAATGAATGCCTGCAACTATGATTCTATCTTGGCTCTTGTGTGTAAGGAGCCTGGCCAGAGCAAACCAGACCTCCACCTCTTCCAGTGTGACGACATCAAGGTACCTTCCCAAAGAAACTTCTCATTAGGATTCAGTTGATTCATATTTACTAATGCAAAGGCTTCTTGAGTGGGGACAGAGGATTTGATCACCATCGTATTTCCCTCACGTCATCCTATTTTGTTGTAGGCAAACTTGATCCATGCCGATATCGAAAGTGCCATTAGTGACCTCAAGGGTGGCAAAGTCAAAAAAAGGCCAGACGCGTTAAAGTAAGGACCAGTCTCAATCTTTCAACAAAGGGTTCCACATTTCAGATGGTATTTTGACCACTCAGGATTGCTTTAATGGGTTTGCTTTAATCATCGCATGGCTGACCCCCTCTGTAGGATGATCCTGAAGAGTGATGGGGTCATCCCCCCGCCCCCCCTAGCTCCCGCCCCCGCGCCCCCAGCCACTGTCACTCAGGTGGACGTGAAGAGCCGAGTGGCTGCCTGGTCGGCCTGGGCCACTGAGCAGCAAGACTGTGAGTGACTTTGTGTCCTGAACCAGTGACTTTACTTTATTCGAATATTGTAAAACCGCAAAAGGCTTTCCTTGTTTAGGCAAAAACAAGAAATGTTTTACCGGTCTTCTTGTTTATGCAAAAACAAAAATGTTTTGCCGGTTCTTTTCATTTTTCTGTGAGATTGCTTTTCTCTAAGCAGTGGAGTTCCATATTTAATGATATAAACTGGAATTGTGTGGAGAAAGATTGATTATTATGAGGAGAGAAGCTTTCAACCCTCAGTGCTTCAAGCTAGCTTTCTCTTGAATAATGTTTTTGAAAGCAATTGAAAAATGTGAATGTGACTATATACTATACTGAAGCAATCTCCTATACTGTACTGTCAATGGTCTTGTTTTGTAGTTTGTCCAGTTTATGTAAGTATGTCATGACGACCAGTTCTGGTATTTGGTAAGCTTCCATTAAGCTTAATATACACTTCCATTAACATTGATGTGTTTTGTTCTGGGTTTTACATGTTGATTGCATATTTTATGAATCCTTTTTAGCAGTCCCCTGAAAATTAAGTGTTTTTTCTTTTCCCCGGAAGAGAGAGGGTACGAAAGTGTTAAAAACGTTTTAGCCACCGTTGGTCTATTTAGGCCATGTGTTCATTTGTTCACTCCCAGCCCCTATCTACCTTCCATCCTGAATCGGTGGCGTTACCCCATGGTAAACAGAACTGGTCTAATCTCCTCTGTCTGTTGTCCCTTCCAGATGACAAACAGCGACAGTACGCTGAGGACAATGAATCTCCAGAGATGACAGCTGCCATGGTAGACCGGGACGTGGTGAGTCTATCTGTCTGTTCTGATATTAGACATTCCTTCCTACTCCTGGGCTATCACCCTTTCCCCCTGTCTTGCGACCAGCTATGTTTGTCGATGGATAGGAGTGGAGGAAGAAAAATATATGCAGTCCCTTTTCCTGTTAGTGCTGTGTAACCCTCCGGGTGACTGTTAGCCTGTGTGTTATATGGTTTCCTCATTGCGGGTGCATTGCTGTTAGGATGGTTTTAATTGTGTTTGGATTTAAGATTGATGTTGCTATTTTATTCAATTTTTTATATCCAAGTAGACAAAGACACCGACTGTAGAGCAGAAATACCCTGAATTTCACAAAGCATGTACTTTGGTTTGTTTGCAGTGGTTAATCATTTATCAAGTAAAGTCACTTTGCTGGAGTTAGCTGAAGTAAATTATCACAGAATAAAAGTCATTGCAATGTCAAATTAGAATACAATGGGCATGCTTTGCTCTGCAAAACGTTTTTGTAACGGCACAGGCAAACACAGACACGTAAACACACACAGGCCTGGCAAAGACCAGATAAACCCATTCTGATCTGCCGAGTGAGAAATCTGTCCTCTTTCATTTGAATTGAATACAACACCATGATAATATGTAGACAGCCTCAATTCAAGTAGCTTGTATTAGAAACAGAAATAAAAATGCTTGTCTCAGACATTTTATGAAGGAAACATAATCCTGTGTTGCAAATAAAGTAATATCCTCTGGGTGCGTTGGGACCTTTACAGAATGGTACCTTATGGTAATACGTTTGTTTTGCAGCAAATCTTGAATCACATCTTGGACGACATAGAGTTCTTTGTGACAAAACTTCAGAAAGCTGCAGAGGCATTTAATGAGCTATCCAAGAGGAAGAAATCGAAAAAGAACAAAAAAAAGGGACCCGGAGGTAAATATCAATCCATCTTTTATATGGAAGGATCGATCAATCTGATGAACTTAGCTGGTAGTCCCACATAATAAAATACTGTGAATTATTTACAAAATAAACTAAAATTTTTGTCAATTCCTTTTCAACTATAACTCATATGCTGAAAGCGGTTGTATGAATTTGTAGTTGTGGAAACTATTGCGTGTATCTGACATTGTGCTGTTGTCCACCAGAGGGAGTGCTAACACTACGATCTAAGCCTCCTAATGAGGAAGAGTTTGTCGAATGCTTTCAGAAATTCAAGCATGCGTTCAACCTGCTGGTAAGAATGTACAGGCAGTAATGCAGCCTGTTTGTCTTGTAGGAATCCAAACAATGTGCAAAATCACAATAAGACCTATGCATGTGTATACATTTACCTCCCCAAGCTGTGCATTACCTTACATTACAGTTTGAACAGTTTATTATACGATTTGATATTGTACAGACTAAAATGAAAGGTCATTCTCCTTTAGGGGAAGTTGAAAGCTCACATTCAGAATCCCAGTGCTGAGGATCTGGTCCACTTCCTCTTCACACCATTGAGAATGGTAATACATTACCTCCACTCTACTAACCTCTATCCTGGTGTTGGCCAACAATAATTAAAAAAAAAACTGTCATCTGCTTCTGCTTTATACTATATCGAGACTTTGAATTGGTAGAAAGTGTGCACGAGATCCATGCTCTGAGTCTCTTTGTCCAGTCATGCTTTGTCTCTGAACCCTCCATACAGGTGATCCAGACATCAGGGGGTCTAGATTTGGCCAAGAGTGTCCTGGTGCCTCTACTGACCAAAGATGCCATTGACTTCCTTCACTCGGCCGGTACAGCAGAGGAGAGGCACCTTTGGGTGGCCCTGGGGGATGGCTGGACTAAGTGCAGGTACAGGACAGTGAAATAAGCGGAATCATTAGACGCTAGATTAAATACTTTATTTTGTTCAAACCATATAGATGGAGTTTAGACAAAAGGCAGTCTTAGGAATTCAGATTTTTGTGTGTGTTTTTGTGTCCCTCATTCCCCTGCTCACCATGCCACACTACATTTCTGCCTCCACTATCCCACCCTGTCTCCCCCACCACTCTCCCCTCTCTCTTTCTCCCGCTAGGCTGGAATGGCCCAAGGACTACTACTTTCCCCAGTGTGTGCTGCGGTTCCGTGACGGCTGGGAGCCTCCAGTGTTGCCCTGCGCGGGCCAGTCCAGAGAACAGGAGCTGGGCAGGCTGGCTGAGTCTCTGGCCAATGCTGAGGTCCAACGGCAGGAGGAGATGGCACACAGGATGGCCCAGGAGGTAAGGCCCGCTGTAGGGGGGCTGTTGTTGATAAAGTACTTTTAGAATCTGAAACATCTACTTCATGTGTAGAAGTATTATTGAGATTTACATTTTTGCTAAGGAAATCATATATCCTACTGTTTGTCACAATGCTATTTGTAATTAGGTGTGTGTGCGTGCGTGCGTGCGTGCGTGCGTCTTTGTCTGTCTACGTGTCTAGCTTTAGGCATTCAAACAAATGATCATGAAATAAGACTAAATTGCCCGCACAGTAACGGGTGATGGATGGTGCTTTCTCTTTGCAGCACTCGGTGGTGCAGGACTTCCCCTCTTCAGACGGGTACGGCTTTGGCAACACGGCCTACAAGCGCGTGCACACCCTGGACCAGGACACGGCCGTGGCAGCCTTCAAACAGGCCGTCAGCCGTCACGTTGATCGGTAACGCGCGCCGCCGCGGTCAGTCTCGTGACCCCGGTGGCATGCCCTGGAGAACTGGCCCCAACTTTATGGTCTCTAGAACTTTCTCTGGGGTCTTTTTGGTCGTCCTCCACTGGTGTGGCGTAAAGTCTTTCCTCCCGTATTGGCTTTTCTAAAACTTGACCTTTGTGCCCTCCTCTGCTCTTCTAACGGTCATCATCTTTTGACTTGGTCTACTCTTTACTTCTACTGTCAGAAACAAGTTTGTTTTAAGCTATTAATGTTGTTCTTTGGATCCCCTGCAATGCTTTGGTTTCCATGCTTGTGGTCCCTCCACACTTTGCATTTTCCAATAAACCTAAATACTATGTTGTGTTAATATTACTGAATAGGTTCCCCCCTGTTAATTCTTCTTCTTACATTACTTGTGCTATTCTGTGTTGAGAAGTAAATACTCCATTACTCTCAATGTTCTCTCCATATTTAATGATTTTAAAGTTGGGACACTTCTCCATGGCTGTGACTGTAGGCATTAGAAACGGTCTGTGATCAATGGTTGGCTTGTTGTTCATATTCACAATTAGATTTAGCAACCAGTTTGGACCACCAGTCTGCTTGCTTTTAGCATTGCATTTGCCTGACCTATTGTTTGGTGCTTTTTATTTTGCATTTGTTAATAAAAGCTTGTGTTTGTTAAATTAATGATATTATAAGCGTTGCTTATCATTGTTGATAGCTGTCAATGTACATGTTCAGTTCAGTTTGATACCTATGCCCCTGAAATTAATTCTCAGATGTTGACTTGTTTGTGCCTTTCAGAAATTATGATGCGCATGGCAGAGGCCCGCCAAAAACCATTGCCAAATCTAAGTATGACTTTGTGGCAAGGAATAACACGGAGCTCTCAGTGGTCAAGGACGAGGTCGTTGAGGTAAAAAAAAACTTAAACATGACAAACAAATTAGAATGTTTGATCCTATGTCAGTAAAACAGTATTATAAGTTCCCGTAAATGTTTTTTCAAGTTTTTTTTGTCATGAAAGTATCTCATTTTATTATTTGAACAAACCACTAGAGGTCACCAAAGTTTCAGATGCCACACCAACTGTGATATTAACAACTAACCAACACACCACCTCCTACAGGTCCTGGATGACAGGAAGCAGTGGTGGAAGGTCCGTAACGGTGCGGGGGCATCAGGCTACGTGCCAAACAACATCCTGGAGATCACCAGGGCTGTGGACCTAACGGGCCGAGGAGAGCCTATTTACAGCCACACTATACAGGTAGGGCTGCTCCACTCACTTCTTCATGGCTTCTTTGACACACAGTGTCTATATGGCACTGATGCAAACATCATTTTGAACCGTTACCTAATTGGGTGGATTTTGAGAATGCAATTTAAATCCACGTTAGTCACCGAGGTGAAGTCTCTTGTCTGGACATTTTGCTCCTTGTGTTTGCTGTGACTGCACATTCCCTCACATCCTAACAGCACCATGGTATTATGATGAATCAATCCCCTCATCTTCATATTTCCCTGTGCTCTCCCTTCTGAACATAAAAGCTAATGATGCCAAAGAAGGAGTTTGAGTTGTTCAAGGTAGGGTGGGGCTGGCTTGTGTGCTTAGTGCTTCTACACGGGTGTCTTCTCAGCTTGAGTGATTTGTTTCCCTCTCTGAGTCAGGCCTTGTAGGGATACTTACCTCTTTGCTGTGTTCTCCTTCCATTTGCTTTGCCTTCATCTTAGTTAGTTGAGAGCGTAATCTTTATTTCAATGTAAGCTAAAGTAATTACGAACCAGAATTACGGATAGTGCTGTCCGCAGTGCTCCTACCCTAGATATGAACAAGCTCCCTTAGATATCCCAGGTCTTCTTTATTATGTTTTTTCATCTGAGTGATATTGTATTTTTCTTGAAAATGTCAATGCACCATTATTGTCTTTTTATTTTGTTTACTTATTTTTTGTATTCCTTCCTGCCAGCAATTACTGGGAGAGTTAAATGAGGTAATGTCTCTGAGCCACATGTTTGTTGCTTTAAAACTTTCTCATAGGTCGAACATTGTTTAGCATGTGTGGCCAAACATTTTTTGTTAAAATGCATATCTTTTTCTAGTTCACTACACAAAGTTTCTTTACCAGGTTCTACTGTGACAATATATTTGTGTATACTCCCTTTAGAAGCAGAGACCGGACTACATCCCCCACAACCCAGCTGTGGTTCCCATGCCCCCAGCCCCCACGCCTCCCCCACCAGTCCCAGCTCCAGCCCCAGCCCCAGCCCCAGCCCTAGCCAGGCTTCCCACACCACCTCTGCCCCCTCCAGCGGAGCCCCCCAGGCTGCCGACCAGCACAGTGAGCCGCCATAACAGCAACACGTCGAGTGACAATGGCAGTGTCACCATGAGGGACCATCCCAACCAGCGGCCAGCAAACTTCAACCGTGAGAATAGTTCATAGATAGTGTTCCCTTAGAAGCCTTAAAGCCCCTTAATAATGTTTCTGCATGATTTTGACAAAACAATAAAGATAATATTCACATTCTACGCTGTATTACAGTTCTCCATAATCTTTTCTATGTGTTGTTTTTTAATGTTTGTTTTGTATGACCCTTGCCGCGTACAGGCAGGCAATCCAACATGGAGGACGTTCAGGATGAGCTGATGCACCGGCTGACTCTTGGCCGCAGTGCCCAGAAGAAGTTCCAGGTGCCTCCGCGGAGCAGCAGCCTTCCGGCCATCAACATCAGCTACGACTCCACCCCCGAAGAGGTGAAATCCTGGCTGGAGGCCAAAGGCTTTAGCACTGTGTAAGTCACTCCCCAAAGGACATGCCCACTCTACTCAAAGGCTTTAGCACTGTGTAAGTCACTCCCCAAAGGACATGCCCACTCTACTCAAAGGCTTTAGCACTGTGTAAGTCACTCCCCCAAAGGACATGCCCACTCTACTCAAAGGCTTTAGCACTGTGTAAGTCACTCCCCAAAGGACATGCCCACTCTACTCAAAGGCTTTAGCACTGTGTAAGTCACTCCCCAAAGGACATGCCCACTCTACTCAAAGGCTTTAGCACTGTGTAAGTCACTCCCCAAAGGACATGCCCACTCTACTCAAAGGCTTTAGCACTGTGTAAGTCACTCCCCAAAGGACATGCCCACTCTACTCAAAGGCTTTAGCACTGTGTAAGTCACTCCCCAAAGGACATGCCCACTCTACTCAAAGGCTTTAGCACTGTGTAAGTCACTCCCCAAAGGACATGCCCACTCTACTCAAAGGCTTTAGCACTGTGTAAGTCACTCCCCAAAGGACATGCCCACTCTACTCAAAGGCTTTAGCACTGTGTAAGTCACTCCCCAAAGGACATGCCCACTCTACTCAAAGGCTTTAGCACTGTGTAAGTCACTCCCCAAAGGACATGCCCACTCTACTCAAAGGCTTTAGCACTGTGTAAGTCACTCCCCAAAGGACATGCCCACTGTACTCTTGGCTTGTTTCCAACCCAATGCGTTATTTTTGTCTGTTATATTTGCTTCCGTTAGATGCCATAGTTGCACACATTTCATGTCCTGTAATTACTCCCGATGCATATTACACATCGTTTTGGTTATTATGAAGACAAGCCTGGGGTTGTTAGACAGCGTGCAGTGTGACATATTAGTTTCCCTTTTGTGTTAACCTGATGCAGCACCATCACCAGCCTGGGTGTGCTGACTGGAGCCCAGCTTTTCTCCCTCAACAAGGAGGAGTTGAAGACTGTGTGTCCAGACGACGGCGCCAGGGTCTTCAGCCAGGTCACTGTGCAGAAGGCTGCACTTGAGGTGGGTTGGTTGTGTGCATTTGTCCGCAGCAACGCCATTGACCTTATTAAGCTGTGCTAAAATGTATTTACAGTGTGGGGTAGGATTTAAACTGTGCTGTGTATTCTTGATTTTTATCAAAATAGATGTTTTTGTATTCCATTTTTGTATTCATGGGAGATTCACATCCGCATAAGATTATTCTTATCAAAAAAGGCTATAGCTCACTAGATTCCACAATGATTTTAATTCATATATATATTTTTTTTTTATCCATTTATTTTGGGTAGGGTTCTGCTCTCGTATGGGTATGATCGCAATGTAGTAAGATCTGATATAGTGTCTTGAAAGTGATTGCTGGTCATGCTAGTATGCAGCATCATTTGTTAATGTCCCCCCAACTCTGGCAAGGTCTGGTCTGTGGTGTCTATTCCCTACCTACAGGTCTTCTTCTGACCCCCCTTGATCTTCTGATTCTGTACTCAAACTCACTCAGGTATTGTGTATATAAAGGGTAGGATTGTCGAGCTTTCATTCTGCTGGCCAGAGCTAATACAAAAGCACAGTTGTTTTTATGTTTTTACCCACATCTGGACTCTAGGATATCCTGTGCATAAAAGCCTTAATTTCTTTGATTTTTGCGTATCTATTGTTCATATTTTGAACGTTTCTTGTAGCGATTTGGACTCTGGCAAGCAGAATAAAGTGCTAATCGTTTTAGTGTAGTAGATTAGAATGTGCATTAGCATTGGCATTTTCCTGATTAGATAACAACCATAGCCGTCTGTACAGTACCCTCATTCAACTCCCTGCCACCTACTGTACATGTTTCTAACACTCACCACTGACGGAATGCCTGGATCCCTGCTCCCCATAGATGCAAGTCGTCTGTTTGGAATAATACATTCAAAACGTGGGTCTCTTAAGGGGGCTGGTCCAAAGTTTGAAAGACAAACAGTAGTGGTTGTTTGAAAGTATTAATGAACGTAGAAAATATTTATGAGTGTTGAATCCTTCTAGCATATTACAAGTATCCTACCCATCCAACCACATTTGACGTGTTTAAGATAGTTTTATTTCAGTATACAGTATTCTTTTTAGGAATATCAAGGTAAGTCAAGTATAAAATAAACCACTGGTATTTGTGGATGTGCACTGAAGAGCGAAAGCTCTGATGGCTTTCCTTCTCTAAACCTGAGATGAAGGCTATTCTCTGCCAGGTTATACCTCTAGTCCCTTTCCCCATGCAGTGCAATCATGTCTGTCTGTCTTGTCTGGCTTTGAGGACCTGCTCTCCAAGTCCTGATACGTTGAGATATTTAATGTTAGCCACTTTGAGAGGACTTTCTCATTCATATCTCTGTAGACAAATGAATGAGATGGGATTATCAATAGGAAATGAAGTCTGTTCAAATGTTGTCGACAAAGTACTTTCCATGATTGCCAAGCTGTTGAGGCACTCCGCTGAGATAGTAGGTGCTTAAACTTTTTTTTTGCTCATCCTAATGACATCTCTCTGGTTTTCTGGTTGTTTTTCCTGCTTTCTCTTTGTCTCTTTCACTCTTCACTCTACCTCTATCACTTACACGTCTTTAATCTTTTCTCTCTAACACACACACACACCCACACCCACACACACACACACACACACACCCCCCCACACACACACACACACTCTATCGTTCGATTGTCTCTTTTATTTCCTCCTCCCCCTGTCTCTATCACTGTCTACAGAGAAACACGGGCTCTGAGCTGCAGGAGATCATGAGGAGGAGGCAGGAGAAACTGGCGGCCGTAGCCTGCGACTCGGGGGTGGAGTCTTTTGACGAGGGCAGCAGCCACTGAGCCTATCCCATGCCCAGGGTTAAACTCACCTGTCATATAGAGACCCCATCCCCTTTCACGTTGTTGCATTGTCATTCCCAGGCGGCATCCGATCGCGCCGAGTTTGCTGAGATCATGCGACGCAGACAGGAACTCCTGGAGTCGTCTCCATAGAAACGAACACACACCTTTGGATTGTGGGGGAATACTGCCATGTTTGCCTGATTTGAATATGAAATATTGTGGAATTGTTCTCTGCATTCCATTGGACTGTCATGTCTGAGAATGATGTTGTATTTGTGATGTTTGCAAGTCTTACAAAGTACAGCTAAAAGATTTAGAAAGCAGATCCCTCTCACTACAGTATTTGCTCTCCTGAGCAGAATCGTTCGGACGAGGTTGTTGGCTGATTGTATTTCTTTGCATAAGACATGGTGGACAGAGAAAATGAATGTGATCTTGGAGCAGTAGAGAAGAATCAACCAAAACAGTCGTTTTTATGTGATTCTGCTAAATAGAATTTCAGAGATTAAATATTATTGTATCAGACTGTTGAATATGATTATTATCATACACAAGGTATGATTTATGGTAAATTAAGAAAATATAATATTTATATCTTCATTCTTTTTCTATGGTGAATGCCAAAATAGTAACTTAATACAACTAATGCATACGTTATAGCGGAGAAGCAAATATAATTTTTTTTCTTATATATTCAGTGCACATTACAAGTTCACTTTATACATACTTACATTATAAAAGAAGCTTCCATGTTTGACATTTCAGGTAATTAATATTACAAATTACTTGTGCTTGTGCTGTCAACATTTTGCCAGAGCGCCGGTCCCTTTAAATATACCCTTGTTTCTATAGTATGTCAGTAGAGAAAGTCTGTCTCAGCATTTTTTTGCACAGTAACAAATGTATCAACGGAGAAGAATCACGAATCAATTCTCTAAAATCATCTATCATCAAAGTATTTTTCTAGACCGTGTGTTTGAGGAAGACACTAAGGAGCATGTCCTCTGCACATACATTGCCAATATGAGTTGCAATCAGTTCGTCTTCCTTTCACATCTCTCAATTTCTGTTGTAGTATCACATAAGGTCATGAATTGTTTGTTCTTTATCAGGTTGTTTTTTTCTTAAGGAATCCAATTGTGTATAGTGTACACCAGAGTATAGCACAACACTAAGAAGCTTTAGAAGATGTAGCAGCATCATAAGGTTGGATCGGAGTGTAAGAACAGTGGACGGTCACGTGTAATGTTAAGCCTTGATTTAAATTGGGGCTTCAACAGAGGTTCAAAGGCCAACTTGTGTTGAAAGTTGTAAGTTCAATGTGTTCTCGGGCTACTTTCAATGTATCTAGAAAAATGGATGGACCAAAACCTGTTATTAATATGTTAGTTTTTTTTTTGTAAAGCATTTTTTGTCTGCATAAACAACTGAGATATGTTATCATTTGGAAGGAAATGCCAGCGCATGGTCATCTTGCATTCTGAAGTTGCATATCACCGTACCTTCTTAGACAACAGTTGATTTGTTATTTTGAAGGCATTTTTTCTTTAGTTAGGTAGTTACAAGCACAACCGCTAGAGGGAAGAAGTATGAAGATAAATGAGTAAATGCCTGCACATAAGATGTACTGAATACTAATCCATATTTTTGCTTGATGTCTCGTATGGTGACATTCTTTTCAGCTTTGAGCTGTAATTTTGATCTTTTGGGCCAGTTCAATTTTAAAGGCTGGCCTTCAAGATATAGTAGAGGTCGATGAGTGTCTGGGGAATTGATAGTGGCCAGGTAAGGTTAATCACTGGGGAATCTATGGCACATACCACCCCCAAAAGGGATGAGGAGGATCATTGTGTATGAATGTCTCTGCTGCAAAATGCTAAGCTTTGGATTGGTATACATACTGTATGATTCGTTTCTATTGTACTTATTTAAGGATGTGAGATATAATATAAATAGGAGGTGTCTTCTAATTTTGTTCAGTTTCGTTAATTGTCCTCCATCTAAGATGTGCAATTGCAAAACAGTGTTGGTTTCAAAATCATACACTGCGTATATTAAAAACTTATTTGGCAGGAATTTACTGCATCATACAGTTTGAATGTATGTGTTTAGTTTTCATGGTGCCTTTTTCACATCAACCTGCTAATTCTACAATAAACGTTGTTCTAAAACTTCTGTCATTACAAGAAGTATGTTATAGTATGCTACAGTCGCAGAGTCCCTACAAAAGCCTTGATTCTATAATAACTTTAGCAACAACTCTACAAAATGAACGTAGGATCAATAGATTCATATTGAATTCTAAGACACTATATCTTGGCAGTCAAAGCAACTTTGGATGACAGGAGATTTGTTATTGATAAAGAATAGCCACCTCAAAATGAGTGGTCCTTGGTGTGGTTAAATCTGATTCAACACACACTTGGCTCAAGAAAATTGATATTGCAACATTTTATTTTTTTCAACACGCACACACGCACATACATTAAAACTCTGTGACGGTGATCCTAGTATAAGACCATCCCTCTAATTTAAGTGACACAATGCACAAGAATGGCACCAATGACAAACAAGTTGGACTGGACACACACTGAGCAAGAGAGAATTGAAAACGTGTACAGTACCTAGCTATCATTAAGGGCTGCGTCCTAACTAGCAGTCCTGACCGAGGTGCATTGCCCCCGTCACAGCCAGGAGAGCCCAGTGCACATGGTCGACCCCTTAGAGCAAAGGCTGCACTTCCCAAGCAGAGCCAAGACCCCAAAGAATACTAAGCCGCTCATACATTATAATGAGAGAATTGAACTCAAAAAGGTGCTGGGTCATGTAATAATGCTCTTTCACATCTACAACCATTTTGAAAGAAAATATGAAAAAAACAAACAAAGCGTTTTCTCCACAAGAATTACTTTGTAATAACATGTAGAAACAGAAGCATTACACAGTAAGTAGTATGTACAGTACATTTGATAGCTAAATGTGAGATGTAACCTATGTGAGAGTGAGGGGTCTGTGCCTTGCCAGCGGCAACCTCCGTAATCTCAGAGTAGTCCTCAGAACTAGAAACACGTGTACTTAAAATGTGAATAATCATTATGATCAAAGGCCAGCACCAACAAGCACGTCTACTGTAAATGATCTTCTTTTAAGTAGGTAAACACTGAAATGTCTAATGTACTTTCAAGATATTCACCTCGCAGGTGCTGTTCTAAATTGGTCATTGTGCACATCAATTGACTTCTCAGAATTCTACCACCTGGATGGCACTCGTGTGTAAAGTGTCTAAATGCCTACTGTATAAGCCTTCAGTAGAAGGCTTTTGTTAGTGGAGAAAATAGGATATGCGCTCAGTCTCTTCACAATATTCACCATGTAAATATCCAGTCAGTCAGTGATCTCAATTCTAGTTCTCAGAGGATTATACAGTGAATACTGTTTCTAACATTGTCTTTTGATCTCCAATGATTCCTCTCCAAGTGCTTTGGACTTGACCCAACATGATACCAATCTGAAACGTATGGAAAAAGTTTGACAACAATTCGCCCCACACTGTAAATACCGACCATGTTTGTTAGAAACACAAAAAGATATGAGTCTTTATTTTTGTTATTTACCTAACACTGGGTAGGATATGTTGGCTATCGAGTCCCGGCGTATTCATATGACGTTTCCCTTGTCTTCTAATACCACAGGACCATTTCCATTTGTAAACTGGCTATGAAGAATCACATTAATAAGTGCCTGATATGATCGATATTCAACATGCACCTTTCATGTCTCAACGCATGATTGCAACGAATGCAATTGCCTACCCTGGTATTAACGGTACACAATCAAGGTTCAACTTTTCTTTCTGCTATTTCTTTCTCAATGACCTTCCTCCTCTTCAGTCAGGCTGTGATCGCTCCATTAAAGAGCTCACGGACAGCGATACAGTACATTTATGACAGTAGTTCTCCATACTCAGCAGCAACAACAGCCACACACAAAACAAAAATGAAGAAAAGAGTAGACAACGTCCTTCAACTCCTCTCCTAGGAGGGCAGGCAGGCAGGCAGTCCCAAGACCTCAGTGCAAATACAAACGACAGAATCCACCCTACGTCTCTAGCGTCAATATGGCCTTCGCCTCAAAACCTCTTCATCCTCTTCCTCGTTGGCAGGCTGAGTCGGCAAAGTCTGGAAGGCATTCCCTTGAAATCCCTTGGCGTCCTTCGCTTACTCCAAGAGATACTCCAGTGTGTGTTTCCTCAGTGCAGTCTTGTGCCTTTTAAAGCAGTGGTCTTTGATCTGTTCCATATGGGGGGGGGGGGGTCACCAGTCCACACGTTAGAGCCCAGTTAGGGTGGCAGTGTGATGTAGCTAGTCTGACGTCGGATCTGTTTCGTGACAAGGCGTTGTCTAGCCCAACCGAAATCCCCTGCCGCTAAACGAACGTTTGAAATGCACACTAAAAAACTACCTAATGATTGCAATGTAAAATGTATAAAAAGCGCGAGCGATGACGATGCACTACGATGTATAGCCAAAAAACGACTCCCTAGCACACGCACAGAGTACCACTGACTGACAAAGTACCATGGCAGTTAGGTAATAGCATGGGGAAGAGAGGCCAGTGTGCTTGCTGGTTTTACAGCGAAATCCTGAGATATAAAAAAATTACTGATGATATTTGCAAAAAACACAGACTCTCTGTGCCACGTGTTGTCACATCTTGTTATCTGAATGGCGACTGACGGGCGTCTCCTGTGGACATTCTGGTTACTCCGAGGGGGCTGGTATGCTCAGGTTTTCCTCCCTTGTACTTCACATGATACAGTTCTCTTCCGAAGGGGGACTCCAAAGTCCTTAATTGTGGTTGAATAAATGGTCAGTCAGTAAAGGCTTCTTAAGGCAAAGTTACACCCCATGCTTAACACCAATTCAAACAAAAAAAACTAGATCTTTTTTTTTCTGGTATTATCATATTTAGTTGTTTTTTGGCATTGATGATGACGCATATCTCTTTGCAGAGAACAGGATGCTTGAAGCACGGGAGGGTTGGGTGTTTATTCACAACCTGAAACAGAGGGAAACGTGGATTACAACCCTCCACTCATCATGGATTCATACTGTGGATATGCTTGCGGTTAGCTTCATACACTTGTAATACCTACGTCAGCATGAGGCCCATCATTAGGTCTTGCTGACATTCTCGTATATGACATCACTGGTAATGGACTGCTGCTGCTTCTTCTTCTTCCACATCAGCAGAACACACTGGTGGATGAAAACGTACTGCTCCTACAGGGCATTAAGGACATTGATTTATTCCTGCATTGTGAACGCATTTCAAAACGGGGCATATTCTCCTAAAGTCTGACGCGGCAGTTTAAGGAGCTTAAAATGTGGCTCCGCCCCATTACAAACACACACTGACACACGCTCCTGTCTTACCTCTGTCTGGACCATGGAGAGGCGGTGGGAGCGCATCTCGGACACCATGCCCAGAATGTCAGCATACTCGTGCTCCCGGATGTGTTGCATTAGCCGGTCCAGAGCCATGAAGGTCCCAGTCCTTCCCACTCCGGCACTGCAGAGCGACACACAACAGCAAGCTCATGGTCAGGCGACATAGACTGAAGCCATATCACATTATGTGGCCGCTTTTACGCGCAGGACTAGGAGCAGGTGTTATTCCTCAAGTCTTGTATAAGTCTGGTGGAGCATCCATCTTGGCTGTTAAATGGCAGAGTGGGCCGTAGCGTTGTGATGCAGTGGAGGCACTCGTCTGCTGTGTGTGGAGATGACTGAGTGTAAGTGTTCCATAAAACATGGAGCTCCTCATTAGACTAAAACCTGGCCAGTTCTTCAAGGAGTTTAGGTTCCGGATGCAACTCAGCCCCACTATCTTCCTAGCCTTAACTACCTTCCTCTAGGTCGATACTGGGCAGCTGGCCATGGCCAATACTGTGCAGGTCTACTTGGTCCTATGACTGGGAATTACTGAGTAGCACCAGGAAGGATTTACACGTTCTTTCGCTCTCTTTGGGCCGGCTTTTAGAGTAAATCAGGCGGTCATCTCCGGCTTTGAATGCAGGTAGATGCAATCTTTGGCTGGTGTTGTGGACACTGCTCTGAATGCTCCTGCCGACTGTGCCTCCTCCTTGCTATCAGGCCCCTGCTACCGTGGGTAAGATGCCGCCTCACCTGCAGTGGACTATGATAGGCTCTTTGATCCTGTTGGCTTGCTGGCGGACGATGTGGACAAACTGCAGGATGCTTTCAATGGCGTTGACTGTGGGCACTCCGTGGTCAGGCCAAGACGTGTAGTTGAGGTGCAAGACGTCCTGACTCTCGTCAGCCTGCAGGGGGCAGCACCACAGATGCAAAAACCTTATTGACACATAGGAACTCACAGACGTAATATTTTAAAATCTGTCTATGTAGTACATTGATGTTCATGCATGCTTCTTATTGATATTGTTTTGTGTTCACGAAGCAATGTTTCAACCACGTGTTGTCTACTTATGAAAGGAGCATTCTTTCCTTGCGTAGGGACAGTGCATTAAATAGTAAATGAGTCTGTGTTCCTGTCTCTGCTGGTGTGTGTCCGTAAAGGATTATAAATCCTCAGTACGTTGTCTCTTCACTCACGTAGCCTAGGCGGAAGTTCCTGATGGTCCACTCAGGAGACTCGGTCTCAGACAGCATTTCTAAACTGATTTCTCCATACATCACCGGCTCGTCCGTGAAGGGCCAGTAGTGGTCACATTTCACCTGCACAACGCACGGTGCACAAACCACATCGGTGTTAACAGTGTCAAGGCAGAACGGGCTTTTCCCGCTTCACCCTCAATATCCGGTGGCCCTAATGAAAGGTTGAAAGGTGGGAAGCCAACTCATGCTCAACTCAAGTGTGATAATACTTGAACCGCTTACAACTACTGTTGTGAATCCATATTCGATTTAGCCTGTCTCTGCTTCTAAGCAGGAGCTCTGTAGAGGGCAACTCAACGTTACACACGGCATTATCCACGTTCACTGGTGGCTGATATTACACAGGCTGCTCTTATATTGCATCAGGCTTCATAAATCAATGTTTTTTTAATGACTGTAGAGTTCACTCACCCTACGCCTCTCATTGCACTGTGTTAGCATGACAATGATGCTGGATTTCTGCTGCAGAACCATCTTCCAGAAGTCATTCCGTGTCTCAGGCAGAGGGCCCTGGGTGGCTATGTATTCCCGGGGAGACTTGTAGCCCTGGGGAGTGAGACAGACAGATGTCAGGCACTGAATGATCTGGTGCTGACGTGCTACAACCTATCATGACTAGGCTTCAGAAATACATACATCCTCTTTTTCAGCCTGTCCTCCTATTGTTCTTTTGCTCTGTCCTTTCTTCCTGTCTTCCCTTCCCCTCTTCCCTGCTCATTTCTGAGACTGGAAAAATGACCACCACCCTGAAGTACTGCAACCGACAGGACCATCCTATCGATTGTCATATGAGAGTGATTCCAGTTCACTAACAGGAAGCATGCAGGACTCTTACTGGTATGTAGTTGGCATTGATGTAGTCTGATCCTTCGTCATTGTGCATAGAGAACAGCTTCACACGGCTGAAGTCATCTGAAAAGTGACAAGGGTTTTGACTCGACATTAGAATGCATTACGTGTTCTCCTTCCACACAAGAAAGGATGGCTAATCAACGGTGGGATGGAGTCTCTCTTGGCCACTCACAGGGTAAGATGTTGGTATAGCGGTTCTTGGGCCTATTGACTGGCAGGTCTGCTGCATCATGGGACAGGTCCAAGCCAACACTTTTAAGCTCCTGGACGACACAGGAATTGGGTGAGACTTGACAACTTCGCAATGCCAAGTGATGGTAAGTTTACAGCACGAAAAGTATCCCAAGCAACTCCTCCTACTGTACCTCAAACTGCAAGGAGAATTTGTAGGCAGAGTCCTTGCTCATTTCTTTGAGGTAAGCTTCGAAGTCGTCTAACTGCACCGGGCTGCAATAGTGGAAATAGGAGCAACTGAGCTCAGTCTTAGTCAAAAGGACGCTCAAAACAAACATCGTAGTAGTGTCCATGTGTCCAAATGGAAAACCCACTTATACACACCAATGTGAGTTTTTCATGCAGATGATCGTTTGTTGGACTAGTGGAAAATGTTCAAAGCAAAGTGGTAAAGCTTACGAGATTTCACAAGTTGAAACACTATATAATAAAAACACAATGCCCTAATCTCAACCTAATCTTGTTTACATACAATAGATGGCACTGAACAACGGTCGTTTTGTTGACACTTAAGGGATTGATTACAAAGAGCTCCAGACAGGATTACATGTTGTTTGGTAGCGTCACTTTACAGTAAAGGACCTCATCGGGAGTTGTTATGATGCGCGCGGTTCATTTTGACGGAGAGCTCACATTGCGTTTGATCCTGGATCAAAAATAAAAGGGGGGGCTGCAGTTAATGGTGCACATTAAAGTATAAGCATGCTGAGACACTCAATTCATCTTTAATCTACCGGATTAGCAGGCCTCAGATGGTCTCTGATTTAGGCTTGATTACTAGCTGGAGGCTATTCATAGTGCAGGGCTAGGCTAGACAACAAGGCCAACATATTGACATACGTAAAAAAAAAACTCCACACACAGCAGCACATAGCGTACAGGCAGACATGTTGGATTAGTAGTGTTACCTTGTTAGCTTCCGTTTCTTTAAAGCGGTCTTGCTCCTAATGAAACACAGATGCAAAATGCTCATGTGCCTGCCATTACACCACCCTCAATTCAATTGCGAAAAGGAACTTCACACTTCATTAATCTTATCACCCTATTTTTTCAGGAAATAGTTCAAAAATATTTGTGCCAAGATAACATTGTCATGCTCATTTACTTGATCGAAAACACATTTTACAACCAAATCTGTCTGTTTTGCTGCAAACCAAACAAGCATAACAAAAGCACTTACTGTATATTGTACTGTACTCTTCCGTGCTTCTGTATTTTGTTTAGATCTGGTCATCAACCAACAACATGCACTACAGGATCTAGATTTACTTCCAAGCAACTAGACTACAACTAACCCATTACAAAACTAATTCTACAGCCAATGTAAGTATAGTCATCAAAAATAAAAGAAAAATGGTGTTGCATGCAGACACCATGAAGAAAGCAAAGCCACTGTTTTTATCATGCTGCAAACGGTATGTTAGTTTTTAAAGCCTAAATATGACTTCTATTGAACAAGCAAGCTTTGTCAGATGAAAACAGCCACCAGTCACAGACATAGCATTACAAGACAGAGTCCTATAAACATATCTGTAGTATCAGCTGGAGATAATGTATTTGATCTCATTTTAATATTTTGGTTTATGTTTCTAGTAGGTTAAGGACATGTTTAAGATAATTGTTGGGTCCAAAATGGCACAGCAGAGGAACCCTGTTTCGTAATACGATGTCTCTGATATATGTATTCTGTGGCTTTGCTAAAACATGCCTCCAGGATGCAGTGGTTGTGGCTTTGCCCGGCAGTGCTTACTTACCAAGGATTAATATAAAAAGCCAAAAGATAGTCAGTCCAAAGGCAGGATGGCAGTAGGGTAAGGAAGGCAAAGAGGCTTCTTCGCCTGAAGGGAGTTCAGACAAAACAAAAATAACAAACACAAGTAGGCGACAGGTTGGGACAAAACATGGCGCTTCCATTAGTAAAGTGTCATTGAATGGTCAAGAAGTAGACTCTATTAGTGCTCAACACAGAGTTAAAGCGGCATGCAGCCTGGGACCTTGAAGAGCGTATAGCCTGTATCTTTAGTGGTAACAGAGTGAACACAATAAGAGTCTGTTCTACTGCACTGGAGCAGAGTAGACAACTGGAGACGTCAATAGCCACTCTCTTTCAAACTCCACAATGACATCAACTGGTAGAATTGGTGGTAGCGGGGGGAAAAACTAGAGAATGTTGTATAGGCCTCACTTGAACTTGGAAACTGCATCTAGTCTTCAATGCATGCATCCTTCTGTGGTTTGATATATTCCTATGTTTTAGAGCTTAGCCATATATATTAATATATATATGTATTCAAAACAAGTATTACTTCCTGTATAGCTCGTGTATATGTACTGCTTAAGAGAGGTGACACCAACCATCCTATATCGCGCACACTGAAAAGCACAAATGTTGCAAAACTGCAATTGTAATTGTAACACAACTTTAACCAGTGCATACTGTACATCGACGGGTACATGAATGAAGTGATGAAATGTAGGGCTGGGCGATTATGACCGTAAGCTATTTTTAGATCGAAATGTGTACCATATGTCATGATATTAACAACTATCTCTGCCAATAGCAAAGCATGGAGCTTTAAAATACCACTTGCATATATTTTTGCATGTCATTTCAAAATGCGATATTCATCTTTATCTAAACAATACCTGATAAATATGTTGATACAGAGTGCTGACCATATCGCCCAGCCCTAATGAGAGGTATGGTTTACAATTCAGTAGACTCTTGAATGAAAGCCAAGGTTTGCCTTAACTGACCGTCTTTCAGCAGTTATATTAATCAGTCAAAATAGGATATCAGTGCCCTTACAAAGGTTTAATACCACTAGACTGGGCTGGATCTGGTGTCAGATGGCTGGACTAATTCGTGAAAAATACAGAAGTAGATCCTACTTTCTAACATAAGATTTTATTCCGTATATATATATATATATATATATATATATATATTTATATATATATACCGTTTTTTTTATATGGTCAAATTCTTAATCTTGCTCTCTCTTCAATCCCCATGCCATGCCTTCTAATCTCTTCTTGAATCAAAATGTACAGGGTCCTGGGTCAGAGGCTTTGCCATCAAAACAGAGGAGCATCAGGTTGTGGTCCTGACGCTGCCACGTGCTCAAAAATGACAAGCATAACAATGAGATCTGCTGAAATATTTGTTCACTCAGGTCACATGATAACAAGTGGAAACTGCAGGGACATGCGAGAATCCCTGGAATTATATTTTTTATATCGGATTAAATTGGAATTTGACGTTGAGGTTACTGCATGTGGTTTGTTGAGGATTGCTGACTGAAAATTGCTGGTTTAGAGGGAGTAAGAAAAGTGGGGGGAGATCGTACCAGTTGTATGGAAGTTTGCCGTCCCTGTCAAAAGAAGCAAAATTGACAAAGGTCTCCGCACCACACTCCCTGAAATACAAAATAGCAGAAACCAAATAAAATTGCATTCATGCTGAAAAATCTGAGATGCACTAAACTAAGAGCAAACAGGAAATCCTTCTGTTATGTGCAGGGAATACTTTTTTGATGATTAAACAATAAATAGAGGAAGTGAGAGACAGTGTATTCTTTTTTTTGCTGGTTAAAACCACGACAACGGCTCAATTGGATCTCACGCCCTGATGGAACTTGTGTTTATTTTCACCTCCACTATATTGTTTATCACTATCTATCAGATTTATTGGAATATCTGTGTGGATAGACAATAACAATGTCAAAATCAGTGAATATGTAGCCAAAATATTGCTTCTGTGGGACCACATAAAGTACTGTATTTAATAAGTACTGTGATTTGTGTTACTAGGCTGGGGTTGATCATACCGTGTAATTTGCAGGTGCTTCTTGCGTAGCACTAATAGGAAAAGCACCAGGAGACTGATGAGGAGGACACTGAGAACTGCCAGGGCTGAGATGGCTGCCACACTGGGATTCATCTCTTTGGCTGTCATAAAACAAACACACACACATTCAGATAGGCAGTCGGACACACAGAAATAATCCCAATTAGCCCTTAAGATTGACATATTCTGCACATACAGACAACTACTAAGTAAACCATAAAGTAAGAAATATGTACTTGCATTCATACATAAACAACATTGGAACAATATTGCAAGAGATTGATTTAAGTGGCATCTGAATTCCAAATGAGCTTTGGTGGAGGTTGTGCAGTTTGGCTCATACCAGGGGTGGAGATGGTGATATAGGCAGGCTTGCTGGGGGTACTGTAGCTGAAGCTGGTCACAGTGCAGTTGTAGGAGGAGGAGGGCAGCAGGCCAGACACTGTCACCACATGGGAGTTGGCTGTCTGGGGCTCCCGGGCCTATGGAGGAACCACATTACAGTAAACCTAGGGTATCTCATGTGCTGATAAAACAAAAAATACATACTCCTATCTTATTTGCAATACAGTATTTAATCTGTATTACGAGACAAATCAAATTGGCATTACATTGTTATTAGTTTGTACGTATTTGATCACTTAAATTACACAACATTCTACTTTAGTTTTGTCCTTGAAAACACATGGAGTCGTGGAAGCTAAACAGAAGTTGCAGCAAGCTAGAATCGTTTTTTTTTTCGACAGAGCTGTGCTTGAAAACTACATGACATCAGCTGTCATAATCTGGAGGCCCTGGAGGAATTCGGCCTGCACGCCACCTCCTCTCTGATTGGATGAGTCATTCTTCTTCAGCTGCCTGGTTAATTACTCTAATGAAGCACAACCTTTTGAACGGCCTCGCAGGCGCCATGACAACCAAATGTCAGGGAGCTAGCTGAGCAGAGCGGACTCCACTGCAACCTTTCCCCCACCTCGGTTCGACCTGCAAACTCTTTAGCTGAGTGACATTAACGGGCACAGCAGTTGCCCAGTGTCACCAGCCCAAGGTATGTGATGTCTTTGTGGGTCTTAGTTTAAAACGCTACCCTCCAGCTGAATACGGAGTAACAACATTCAGCCATGCATAACCCAAAAGAGCAAATAACACATTTTGAATCATATTGTATCTCCTACAACGATATAAGAGCATACAGTAAGTAGTAAAAACACATTCAGATTCTAATAACGTTGGCAGAGCAAGGATAATCAAAGTGTACTAAGACCAAATCAAAATGAGGATAGACGTACGTTTGAAATTGTGTTAAATCTAACCATACGTACTAGATCATCTTCTCTTTAAACATCTTTAATCAAACCACAGCGGTAGTGGAGGAGGGTAGCTAGCTGGTAAAAGCGAACAGGAATACGCTCCGCATTAGAAGCTCCAGTGCTGAATCCTTTTTAGCCACCCAGCATCGACACATATAAGTGGCATTTAATGGAGCATTCTCCGTTCTAAAATCAAGTAAGCTCGGCTTGGCTCATATTGGCAGGGACGCAGAAACACTTACACACATACACACACCCACAAAAGAGTAACCGGGTCAGCAATAGCAACAATGTCGGATCAGGTAAATATGAGACATGTTCATTAAAACAAGGTGGATAATAAGATGCTCTTGCTTTTCCCTGAAGAAAAAACATTGCTGGGAAAAGCACCTTCACTGGACGTGCTTCTCTATGTAATGTCATGGTGTGGTAACTGGCTTGTGCACAAATCAGCTAGCAATGGGATGAGCCAATAGACACTAAAGGAATCAAAACAAAGTCTGCTACACTTAACACATGTAAATATCTTGTAAAGAAGAAAGTAGAAACACTTAAATCAAACACATGCTCGATTGCTTTAATAAATGTATACCTTGAGTTCTTTGTTTGGCCTGACCAGTTTGCAGAGGATCTGATAAAAGTCCACCACGCCCTCCTCTGTCCACAGCAGAGTCACAGACGAGTGACTTGCATTCACAGCATAGAGGGACTTGGGAGGGGCTGGATCTGTCCAAAAGCAAAAAAACAGGCAAATTTGCTTAAAACCTCAACATTGGTCTACTAAAACAGGACATTAAGAAGCAATGTGAGGATAGGATTGCATGTGCTGACTATTTTTGGTGGAATGTATAACTTCCCCTCGCTTGACAGTGTCTAAAAAAAAACCTGTTGGCTTGTAAGAGGAAGTGATCACTTTCAATACATTTTAACGAATTATAACACATCCATAGTGTGCAGCTGAAACCAAGTTACAAAAGAATAAAGCACTACACATAGAACTTTATCAGAATTCTTCCTAAGACCCGTCCTCATACTATTTCTCTTGAAAACTCTGCTGTTGTGTCTTTGAAGGAGAACCGGAATGCATTCCAACCAACCCTTTCTGCATAAAGTGTTATAAAAGGAAATGTGTTTGAGTTAGAGAGAGAAAGTGTGTGTGTGTGTGTGTGTGTGTGTGTGTGTGTGTGTGTGTGTGTGTGTGTGTGTGTGTGTGTGTGTGTGTGTGTGTGCCCATACGGTGTATGAGGGACCACACTGACCTAGTTTGATGATGTTTGGCATGGAGGTGTTCCTACTGCTCTCTGTGCAGGCGGTCACTGTCAGGTTGTAGATGTCCCCTGGTGGCAGAGGCAGGCTGGCACGCATCACGTTACGAGTCACCTAGAAGAACCACAAGGAAGCACACACACACACACACACACACACACACACACACAATTTCTCAGTGGCATGATCAAATACCACACCCACAAGGAAAAGATGGTGAACACCATACACCCTTGCATGTTCAAATTATGTTATAGCCTAAGGTAATAAGGATTTCAAGCAATTTTTCAGTCTTGCCATGACCAAGGAACTGTATTGCTTATATATATTTTATATATATATATATATATATATATATATATATATATATATATATATATATATATATATATACTCAAAAGCTATTTGCCCACCCGTCTGATCAGATATAATCACAAATCTATTTCTCCTTCATTATCTGTTATTTCAAATATTAAACGTTGACTTAATTCGTATCTCTTTTCCAAGCATCATCAACAACGCCCCTGCCACGGTGTTTTTGGAGCTCATCAGATTTCATACTATGAAATACCAACAGATGACAATAACACCACAGTAAATGACTTGGCATGCGGAATCCAGGTTGTCCCTCCAAGTATGGTCCGTGACCGCGGCAATCCGTCAATTTCTCAGGGCTGATTGAAGAGACATTATCCCACAAGCAACCGTTGATCATTTGTCACTATGGCTGCTGGCGTATGGTGAGAAACCCTTGCCTATCAACAATGGCACATCTGTCGTGGTAGCCTGTCATGTTAGACAGCTACTTGAATTTGAGAACAGAAATCGGCATCAACCACTTTTCATATCCTGACGCTCAATAGAACACCTCAAACCTGAAGATAAACGATAATATGATAAAAGATAAACTGAAGCATACCCAAGGGGAAAACAAATCAAATCTAGAGCCGATTTTAATTGCACGATACACACCGCTAGCCTTTTATCTCAATGACATTTAAGAACACAAGGCCATTTAGTAAATACATTAAAAAGAATCAAAAAAAATAAAAATGTCCAATATGAATAGAAATAACAAAACGCAACATCCACACCTGTCCGAGCACAGTCACACATTTCCCTATGTTCTCGCAGGTTACACGTAGTCACTGCTACTGAAGCAATTAGAAGCCTGAAAATAATAATTGGCTTCATTGAAGACGTGTTATGCCTTTCGGAGGGCAAGCGGAGGCCGGATCAAATCTCAGTTATTTTAATTAGGCTCCCCTCTGGACATAATCAATAACACCTCTCTCTATGTGGGCTGACTTAACAAGCTGTTAAAGCCTGCCATACTGACTTGGCCTTCTGGCTGAGCTCCACACAGAGCGGTATCATATGCCGGTAATGCTGAACAGAGACCTCAGTGGCACCAGATACAAGGTATGGTGCGGTACATAAGCATTATGTTTTTTTAGCACCAGTTTGGAGTTAGAAGATAAAGCCACGTCAATGAATTGTATTTATTTATAGGGATCATACTGTTCATCAAGGATTATGTAAAGACTAAAGAAAAAGATACGGTGGTACAATAACAATGGTGGAACTAAAATAGTATCAGGTTCAAACTAAAGGTAAAAATAGTGGAAGTACTTGGAATTGGGGGAATTTTTTCTCCCTTGCACAGGAACAGTTCTGTGCAAGGGAGTCACACTCACGTCAATGGAGTAGCTCTTCTTGGAGCCCTTCTTGCCGACAGCCACCACCTGCCAGTGGAGCATTCTGGAGTGGGAGAGATCGATGAAGAGTTCCCCGTAGGTCCAGCGCACATACAGCACCCCGTGGGAGTAGTCCACCGAGGAGATGTGGGGCGCCTCGGGAGCTGAGCGTATCACAGGAAAGAGTAAGCCTTACAGAGTGTATGTTAGAGGCAAAGCATGGCTGTCGGGAGTGTGTCTGCGTCAGAGGAGAGAGGTGAACTGAGGGAGAGAGAGAGAGAGAGAGAGAGAGAGAGAGAGAGAGAGAGAGAGAGAGAGAGAGAGAGAAAAATATGAATATGAGAAGAATGTAGTCTCATTCACAGCGCCTATTCGTTCGCTGAACAGTGCCTACCTGTGACAAAGATCGCAGTGGAGCTGTCGCAGCAACTTTGCGATGGATCGCCCCAGGTCACCATGGTAACGCGGAAATTGTAGTACCATGCCGGCAGCAGATCTGTCACTCTCTGAAATTGAAAGGTAAGAAGATTCCCGGAACAAGACTTAACCACTGGGTGAAAAACAACTTCCAAATGATTTGTTATCGTCAGCAACGTCGAGGAGGAGATGTACCACAGAGGCGATGACAGAGGCAGTGGCCGCGATCTCATAGTAGGTAGTCCACTCAGACGCCAGGGTGACGGGGTTGAAGAAGAACGTCTGGAGGACATACTTTCGGAAGGCTACGTGATATGGCCTCTGCCAGCTTAGGATGACTGCCGTAGGACTCATGGCTAAGACCACCAGCTCCCGCACCCCGGTCGGCTCTGACAGAGAGACACGGGACACGTTCAGTGAAATAAAACCAAGAACACATAGGGCCTGACTCTAAAGCTGAGAGAGATCTACTGTGTGATATGGAGTTATTCACCCCATTTGAAATCTTGCATACATTCTGTTTTGGCTCCAGGTAGTTTATCGATTTTCTTTTAAAGGGAAAGGGAAACACTAATACCACTCTGGCTAATATAAATCTACATAAACTTTGGGTTACTAAATAATTGTGCCATATAGATATTGTGAAAGTGATTCATGGTAATTTAAAGATTTTTGTCATGGTTGTCTAAATGTTGGCTGAATTAGCACAGCTTGTGAGCCAGCATAGCAAAAGTAAAATCAGTGTTTCGATTCCATTTTAAGTAAATCTGAAAATAAAACGTAATTCAGTCAGACAACCTCATCCATCTTAAACATTTCTCGCATGGCAATACAATTCTGTTTGGCATGGTTGGATCTGCTATTTATTTTAAAGCTCCCTGCCGTAACCTATCCGGGACAACACTTAGGTGGCAGGTAGCATACATACTTCAATCCTCCTTTGGACTATTAGTAGATAACAGATTAGCAGATCTAAGGAGGCAGCTGGGGTTGAGGTGGGAGCAATTCCTGTCACCTCATCCAACAAGCACAGCCTAACCGAGATTCCAGGCCATTTACACATAATCCCCCCCTCCCCCCCCCCCCCACACACATATTCCCCATGAACTTGTAACAGGCGTGTCTATGTGATTGGTTGCGTGTAAGCATGCACAGTATGCCGCCTTACATCAGCGGCGCAAAGCTTACATGTCTGCATGAACTGAAGATTCTTTCAGCCAGTAAAAGGATAACACTTCCGATGAGGCTACAACACAGCACGTTAAAACAGTCGATCTTGAGTGGTGAACGTGCGTCTCACCAATGTCGATAATGACAGGCTCCGAGGGGGGGCTGATGAGGGGGCCGTTGGTGTGATAGACCACCACTCTGTACTGAGCTCCAGGCGTCAGGTTGTTGATGATCTCACTCGTGGTGTTTTCCTGGTTATATAACATATATAATAATATAATATATAGTATACAAATAAATGTAACAGGGCTTACAACAAGCCAACGGTAAAAGCTTTACATGTGTTTGCCCACTCTTGTTTATTGAAAGTGTAACTTTACTTGTCGCTAAGCATTGGAATAAATCGATGAAAACCAGTTGCAATGACACAGGGATGCCATAGCAAAGAGGTCTATGGGAATGTGGTTAGATCCACTGTAACAGAACTCAGTGCACTGTTCTCTCTCTCTCTCTCTCTCTCTCTCTCTCTCTCTCTCTCTCTCTCTCTCTCTCTCTCTCTCTCTCTCTCTCTCTCTAGTCTCTCTCTCTCTCTCTCTCTAGCTCTCTCTCTCTCTCTGAAATATAAATACACTTTATCTCAAAGTGACCAGGAGTGAAGCCTTTAAAAATGCATGTCCAAGGCTGGCGCCCCACCTCGCTGCAGTACGTGCTCTCCATGCGCTGGCTGATGCTCGGCTTCATGCAGGTGAGGGAGACCACGGACACCAGGCTGCCGTTGTGGCTCTCAGCGGAGGGACCCCAGGACACGACGGCAGTGCTGGAGCCCAGCAGCCTGACACTCACCGCCTGCGGACGCTCCATCGGCTGCTCCAGCAACTCCCCCGTGGGGCCTGGGGCAACACAGAGCGCAGGGGGTTTACACATGACTGTGACGCTCGTGAATCGGAACGCATTGCTGTTTTGTGGTGCACTGACTGATTACACAACTGACGACAGCAAGGAAAATGGCAGTTTAGTGACACGATGGAAGGATATGCAGTAGCTAAGCGTCTCAAATACCATTGTGCCGTTGTGTTTCTACTAACTGATTGTCCTGGCAAAGTGTGCTGATGCCAATTAGAAGCCCTGACGGTCGAGTCTGCAGTCAAAGCTTTGTGCGTTGTGGTGGGGTTGATCTTACTGAAGTAAAAGGTGAAGCCTGTGTTGGCTGTGCTCTCCCTGGGTTCACAGAGCCCCGAGGAGCTCAGCGTGGTCACCAGAACGCGGTAGGTCCCCGGCTCCGTCAGCTCCGTGAAGAACTCGTGAGTGTTTTCGTCCACGGTGGCTGTCTCCGTGGAGTTACCTGGGGGGGGGGGATACAACAGAGCCAGCGAGAAATGAACGAGGAGAAAGCGCAAGAATGCAAGACACATAGGTGGACACATCCGTTAGCTTGCGCGAACACGCACACACACACACACACTAAGACACACACACACACACACTAAGACACACACACACACACACACACTAAGACACACACACACACGCGCGCGCGTTTGTGTCCGCAGCAGGAAATTACATTTTTTCCCATCATCATTGCACTGTAGATTTATCTCACTACAGGGCAGGCAAAGAAAATGTAATTTATCCCCTTCAATATCCTCTGCTATCTCACTACCGTAGCAACAATAATTACATTTATTTTGTGGTCTCTATCTACCATCGACCAATAGGATTGGCTTATCTTACCATCACGGTAGATGTAGACATTGAAGCCGTCAGAGGCGGTAGGGGGCCTGGGGGGCAGCCAGCGAAGTTCCAACAGGATAGGGGGCAGTTTGGTCGGGGTGACTGTTGGTTCTGGAGGCAGACCCATGGCAGAACCGGGCTCATTAGAATCCTCATACTCCGGTACCAACGCATTGACAAACCCATCCTCCCCCTCTGTAGGGGGCGGGCTACCCGTCGGCTCTGGCCAACGGGGCTGCGTGACAGTTTCCACCCTGGCCGTGGTATTGATGTTGTCGTTGGGTATGGTGTAGTGCACCGCTGTCTCTGTGAAGTTCTGCGGTGAGGTGTAGACAACTTGGGTGGCCTCCCCCATGGCCTCCTCCAGGGAGGCGGGGTCCTGTTCCTGGCTGGGGCCTTCCTCCACCTCCTCCACCTGTTCCTCCATGAGGGGGACATCACGGACCTTGCGGGGGCTAAGGGTTCCCGGGGTGCCTTCTGAAAGGTCTGTCTCAGGGACATCCCCTGTCACCACCGTCTGACTGAGGTGAACAATCCTACGGGAGATGTTGAGTGGAGGGTTGGGGACTGGTGGAGAGAGAAACAGAGATTGTTGGGTGTTAGTTAGGGTACTATAATAAGAGGTAATAGTCGTTGACCCACCTACTCTGTAATGGCAGTCAGTATATGCAATGAATCAGTTTGATGTGGTGTTCTAGACACTGGTAACTATAATGTCTGTCTAGTATTCATATCGTATCAATTATGAATATGGCACAGTGGGAGGCAATCCACAGGAAATTGCTCTGGATTGTTGCTGGCATGCAGTCATTAATGGGATGATGTGGCAACAGCTATTTAGAGGGGGTTGACATTTTCTAACGAGCTAACATTTCCAAATTTAGTTCACACAGGAGGCAATGCAAAAACACAAGTATTTGCGTGTTTTTAGAAAAAATGTCATGGGATTTTTTACATTACAATAGGTGTGTTGCTCCTTTGCAGACAATTTATATTGTATTAATTCAATATTGCATTAAATATATAAGCCAACATATTGTTGAAACTCTTAAATACTACTAGATATCAAGTCAAAAACAATTGGATTGTAATTTTCATAATGAACTATTATGGCTGTTAAATCTCACATGGCCTCTGCCTATTACAACGTAACTCAGTCCCACAGTATGTCGAGGTGGCTGGACCCTACCTGTTCTGTGATGGCGTAGGTCGTGGGTGACCTCACTACCTCGAACCAGGGTGCTCTTATTGACGGTGGCCTCAGAGATCAGCTGGAAGGTGATGTTGCTGTAACATGTCCCCGGGAGCCAGTGCTTAAACACTGTTTTCCCTTTATAGAAATCTTTAAAACATAAAATCATAAAACAATCAGTGATGAGAGCATAAATCCTTTTCATTAATATTTTTGAAATGTTCTGAAGAAAATGTTTTGATTTAGCATACATTCTTACATCCATTTCACATGAGCTTTGAGATTATATAAATGGCAGCAGATTTAAAGCTCTTTGAGCCTTACCTTTGTAGAGCATAGAGTGTGGTTCTTTGCCTTCTAAAAAGCTGATGTTGACCCGACTAAAAACATTGTTTGCTGGGGAGCTGATCTCAAACACCACCCCTGTCTCAGGAGACTCCTTGTAATCGGATATTACCACATTGTCCACAGGTAGTGGCTCTGAGGAAACACACACAAATACACACACCATGGCAGGTGGTCAACCTTTTTTAAAGAGAGACACATTTCTGAACTAACATCATGCTAACGTTAGTTCTTACTTACTTGTAAGAACGGTCACTGTCTTAACAGGCTTGGACCAGGATTTGCCCTCTTTGACCAGCAGACCCACAGTGTAGCACGACCCATGGTGGGAGGCGTTGAAAACCAGCGGCGCTGGGTCACTCAGGTTCTGGAACTGGACCAAGTGTGTCCTGGGTTGCCCAGTGAAGCGGGCAGCGTACACCGTGACGTTTTCCCGCAGGTCCAAGGGCTCAAGGGTGGCCACGATCCAGTCCTCATCCCTCACCGTCACCTTGAAGGATGTGATACTCTGGGTAGAGAAGGCAGTTGTAATTGTTATAATGCAATTAACTGTAATTGCAAATAAATTCAGTGAGTGACACACTGCCAGCGAGAGACTTCCAGTGAGACAGGGATAGTGCCCCTCGTCAGGGAAGATAACACCTAGGATTGATGTCATAGTGAGTACATTTTGTACATACATGCCTACACACACACACACACACACCCACACACACACACACACACACAAAATACACACATACCAACAAACCCACCCACACACATACACACAGACATACAAAATAACAGTATTCCATAGTGAGTAATGGTCTTCCTGTGTTAGACAGATGGTGGCAAAGGCCAAGGGACAACTTCAGAAGAAAAACCCCTTTAGCCTATCGACTCCTCTATTTTGGCAAGGTTCCAATGAATCCCCCTTTCATCATCAGTACACAGAACACACCCACACAGACACAAACATAATAGCATGGCGCCTCAGGGAAACCATTGAGACTCAGACGGAGTGTTACGCAAATTGAACAGTGATCAAAGAATCATCAATTTGAAGACCACCTTTTATTTTGCATCGAAGGAAAGCTACTAAGACAATAGTGCTCAGGCAGCAAAAGTCATCAAAGACGACCTTGCTGTGTCAGATCCCATGTAATATTACTGCCATTTCCATAACGACCCCTCAGGGCACGGTGGTAATTTAAGACGACAGAATCGATAACACGTATACACATTTTCTATCACGTCTCGTTAGAGTGGGTTACTGCCAATGGGCGCTGGCCAGAACTGCTTTCAAATAAGACGACAGTCATCCTTCACGGACTGAGAATCTGGGCTAGCTCCCTTTTCCAGCGCTCTCTCCGTTAATTTACCACAGGCTCCTTAGGGAAGCACTTCACACAGACACAGGCATATCCTCCCCACCCAGAACAAAGCTCTGGAGACGGGGAATAATCCAGGAGGGGAAAGCGAGGAAAAACATACAACTGTATGTTTATAAATATATTTTTTCTCCCCAGCTAGCTGCAGTGGTTTTATCTCTCAGGGGGAGCACAGAGGCACTTTGAAGGTTCTTAGCAGTAACCCCCCCACCCCCCACCCAACACACACACACATACACACACACACACACACACACACACACACACACACACACACACACACACACACACACACACACACACACACAACACCATCCCACCACCACTATCTGGCACAGTGCTGTCTGTATTCCCCATGCTTCCCCGGAGGACGCCGCAGTCTTTACAAAGGGGCTTCTGTCTGGGCTCACTGCCGGTCGGAGCCGCAGAGCTCTGAGATCTGGCTGGGGGCGATTCCACGCTGCCTCAGATCAGACGCCTACTGACGGTTAGTCACACTGAAGGAAAAAGAGATGCCGGTTGTCGCCCTGCAAGTCACTACGCCTTCAACCCATCCTCTCTCTCTCTCTCTCTCTCTCTGTCCGTTCTCTTGCTCTTTATCTCTCTCTTCTCAAGCCATCAGCGAGGCCGCTCACCGACTTAAACAGTATTGATGGGAAATGGAGATGACCTTTATGGCAATGTGGGGAGGCTAAATCACTGCATTTAACTGCACTAAATGATTCATGACTGCAATAGTGAGGGGCTGCTGGCCTGAATAAATTACCTACCTACCACATGATACTGTAGATACAGTCACTTAATTGGTAGTGACCTTTTGGTGTGCAGTATCTAGGTCTACTTACACATTTTTGGTTGCTTAATAAGTATATTCCGGTTGTATACATGAGCTCACTTTAGTCACAATGATGTATTCATTTCTTTTTAATATAGGTTATCATCCATTCTGTACAAGGTTATTATGTATTTACAGAGGCCAATAGCGTTCATATCAATAACCCCCATTGGACAATATAAAATAGTATCAATGAATAGCTTTAGCCATAACAGGGCATCACATATACAGCCCTGTCTGACATGCATTTGAATGTGCTAGCGGGCCTGTGAGACAGCTTTGCTCCCATCCAGAACATGACAGGGCTGTGGAAGGAGGCAGCTGACAGCTTCTGATGTTTTTCTGCACAGCACATGAAAGGCCATGAGGTCGAAAACGATGGGGGTAGGGGGGGGGGTCCAACCTGTCACGCGGAAGCTCACAGATCTACCCTGATTCACCCATCAACAAACATTCCTCTCCTCCTGTCAGGTTAGAAAACACTACTTCACTACCAAAAGTTACCAAGCAAAATGTGTTTTTGAATACAAAAAATATAGATACATAGCTTTCGGTGGGCGAGTGTTTGTCCCTTTAAAATATGAAATGCAATCCGTGGTATTTGTGTGCTCCTTATCCAGATTTGAGTGGAGATTGCTCATGCGCTCTTGCTCCTGTGCATACATATCATCATATTGCCAGTCCTTCTGGGGCTAAATCTAATTACCATCTCTCAGCAGGGCCCCCTTCCCCATTCTCTGGCCTCCTGCTGATGCAGCCCCTCAGCCAAAATAAAGGTCATCTTGCTGCCCTCCGTTTCTACTGTTCAAACACGCTCTCTTGTAGGCTACATTTATTTGTCTTATCTGAGATGTTGACATTTTGCACCACCTTATTAGAGCTTAACTTTAATGCTATACCCTGTAGACTAAATCCTCACGGCAACTTAATGTTTGGAGTATGAAGGTGCTATTTATGAAACATATATTACTGCTATAGCATTTATATGTTCTTGTTTGAAGTGAAGTATGAAGTAACAACGAGAAAAGGCTTACTTTGGACAAAACAGGGACTTGTACCCTGGACCCTCAGATTAAAAGTCTGATGCTCAACCGACTGAGCTATCTGGGCTCTAGCTGATGGTAATAACATTTTACTATCTCCAAATCTTTTAAAAATGTATTCCTGTTTGCTTCCCTTAGGTAAAGTTAATGTCCACTAGGGCAGATAACGCTTTGAATCTGTGCCCATGGCAAGATAAGCCAGTGTTTCATTAACTGAAATGGTGTGGGAGTTGACACTCTGACTGCCCCCTGTATGGTTGGGGGACAAAATTAAAATTTGAGAAGCGCCTGCTAGTCTGTTTTTAAAGGTACAGGACATTGTTCCGGGATAGGCCCATCCCTTACAATAGTGTCTATCCGACCTCAAAAGCCATGTGCCTGAAACTCCCAGTAAAAGTCTAGGTTGCTTAGATACCGTGCCAGCAGACAATGTCCAACTGCTAACAAAGAAGACACAGTCCCACATGGGCAGCCCTCTGCCCAGCGCAGAGAAAATGACACCTGCCAACACAGAAAGCAATATCAAAGAAACCTGTCTGTCTAAGAAGTAACTCCTCTCCTCCCCATTGACATAAAAAAGATTATTATTAGTAACAGTGGCAATTACAGGTTACAATACTGCAATCACATCTGTTTTACTGCAGTCGGAGGAGTGTTAAAAGCCTATTTGTGCGTATAGATCCCATAACTTCATAAGTTAAAGCCCGCTGTTTTCATCTTTGGCAGTGGCCTGGCTGCTAGGTGCATTGGCTTGTCCTTATTAGTGTGGCCCACTCACTGAGCTTCCCCGACATCTTTTCCTTGCTCAGAGCCTCGTCAATACAGTTTAAAACACACAGTCTTTCCCCTGGCTATACATTATTTACTAGTGAGGTACGACCTGTAATGAAGATTTGTTAAATAATTAAGAAAGGTGGGCTCATGAGCTACATGGAATTTGACTATGTAACAAAGGCTAATATCTCATTGAGATACTTTGTCTAACTCAAGGCTAAGGCAAGTAGAGACTCACGAACACTTGGGACACAGTAAATCGTTTTTTAAGAAGAAGGGCAATTTGCAACAGCTTACTCCACCTGCGTTCAACCTTCCACCACCTAAGACAGACACCACCCAGTTTATTGATTCATGCCGTCATTCAACAAACAAACCCTAGCCTTGAGGTGCTTCCACATACAACATCAGCAGGAAGAGACGTCCTCGTGGATGTCTCTGGTGATCAGTCATCTTAAGATCATCTTGTCTGCCTGCCAAGCCACTCAGTCACTCACTCACTGTCTACATGACTCAGACTCCTGACCAATAAATGGGATGACTCAATCGATGGGAGTCAGGCTTCATAACTCAGTCTCTTCCTCCCTCAAGCCTCTCTGGCACCAGGTTTTGGGTCTACGTTTGTGTATGTGTCTGTGTTTGTTTGGGATTTGTGTGTGTGTGCGTCCGTCTGTTTTTGTGCACCCAAGCGTTTTGTCTCTAATGGGCAGCACACCATTGTGGAGATACAGGATTTCTGCCCAGTCAGTGACTACTGGGGTAGAAGAGGCATGAGTTTGCAAACAGTTAGGACATTGTCTGTAGGTGGCACTGATTTCTGTTTCATGCTTGGTGTAGAATGGCCAGCAAAAACTTTTAGAGAAGGTAGATACATTGTACATATGTCTGTAGACATATCCAGTCAAATCACAATGTAGTCCGGATGAATATGGCAGACAGCATATCAAGTCTTTGCTTAAAGGAGAGACGCTTTAAATAATGATGGTAACCGAACACCCGTTCCCCACAGGACTTTAAACTGAACCTCCATTTCTAATTAAGGCGGTAGAGATACTTCATTAAGATTGCCTAAATGCTCTAGAGGGATTGTAAAGGCCTGGCTAATTTAGAGTCAAATTGTATTATGCAGCGCCATCCCACACACAATACAATATCATTAAGCCGCTTCCTTTGCAATCACTGTAATTTCATATGCACACAGATTCAATACACTTCAAGAACACTTGGTATCATTGTGGATTGAGCTTCACAATTTTCCTTCCCCATGCTCTTTGGACCTGCGGATTTAAATGAAAGCACACATAGGCACAGGGACAGGCAAGGGGAGCTTTCATGCACAGGGCTGAACACTCCCCCCCCTCCCACAAGTTTTGAGCGGCACAAGTCACAAGTATGCATCTGCCTAAAACAGACGAGTCGTGAACCCTACATGGCTACGGTCTGAAGGACACATATGTTGGGCTACTGTAAATATCAGCAGCACTAAAGGGGATATAGGCTATCAAGTTACCATACGCCTACTAAACCCTCTATAAGCCCTTTGTTACTTATCACACCATGGCATGATATATCCTTTGTTTTCGCTCCGTTATCCTGATGTTTTCCACTGTTCCTGTTTTGTTCCTGGTGCCCCGAGTTAGTCTATAAAGCCATCTTGCCCTTTTGAAATCCCCGACTATTTTCGAATGCCACAAGAATATCGTATATTTAGTAACCTTTGAAAAGAAGTCTGAGGGTAAATTCCAATCTGTTTTCCCACTAGGCTACAAAGGAATTTAACATTAAAACAGATTGCAAAGGTTCTGCAAGATTTATGGGCTGGATTTGGTGAAAAGTCTAACTAGGATGCCTTCTGTGGCTTAAAATGCACGGAAGGATACATTAAGCCACTTGATGTTTCCATTTAACAAATGAATAGGCAATATATGGCGGGAAGATGTCACTTTAAGGAACTGAAGCCTGCTCTCCGAGCATTGCAAGCAGAAGATCTTGTTACCAACAAACATACAGATTAGAAATCTGGGTCAAAATCCAGCACACTAATGCTCTGACGATAGATTATTTTACACTGTTCAGCAGCAAACAAGCCATCGGAAAGCTAAACACATGGACTCAGCTACTGTGCTTTTCCCCCTGTTGTGGTTACACAATTCACAAGGGAATGAACACATTAGGAAAACTCTGTGGTAGTTAGCTGTGTACTTTGGCAGAATGGAGGACTATTTTGTTGCTCTGTGCCACTAAGGCATTTTAATCCACCCTGGACAACTCCTATAAAAGTCGGTGAACAGGTCTTAATGTGTATCTACAGTTTACTGATGGCCAATGACAAACAATAATTTACACAAAAAATATGCAAGTATAAAGCAATCATCCACATCCACTCATAATTAATAGTGAAAAAAATCCTCTAAACCTGATTAATGTGATGTACACTTTGAGTCGTCTTAGTGAATGTTCTTGGAATAGAGACTTATTTTTCAGGTGCACACTCTACTAGAGCACATATGGCTTGTAGCCTCGAGTGTGATTATCTTTGTAAAGTGAGGCCAACCAGTCAATTTACCAATTACCTCTTTCCCCGACTCTCAGCAATTTCTTTGCTGCCAATAAAGCTGCCCATGACGCCACAGGCATGTCAAGCCTTCCCTCCGTCTCACTTCATTTCTCTTACCTCGCTTTCGGAGCCCACAAAATTCACAGCTCTGGACCTGAGCTCTCCAAATACCACAGCATTGTAATTAAGGCAGAGTGGCGGGCCCGGCATTTTAAAAGGGCAAACCTGTCCTTCATGAGAGCACTTCTCCATCAGGATCCTTGTTCCTCATAAGGCCTCCCCTTTATGAGTTATTGTGTGTGTGTGTGTGTGTGTGTGTGTGTGTGTGTGTGGGTGGGTGGGTGTGTAAAAAAAGTGTGCGAGAGAGAGAAAGCGAGTGAGAGTGAGAAAAATGAAATAGCGGAAAAGCCTCCAATACCTTCTGACTGTAAAATGGCCCCCTTATGTACTTGAGGTGATTGCTAACAACAGGACACTGGAAATCCAACTTATGCAACTTATACTAGCAACTTATGTAACCATATGGCGACTCAAGTGTTTTATTCTGCTTAAAGCAACGGTAGTCAATAACTTTCAAATTTTGTTTTGAATTGTTAAAAAAATCTGTCTCTATTTTAAATGACTTGTAAAAAATACTGAGCTCCATATGTGCCCCTGAAAGCAGCATTTTGAAATGTTACTGTGCCCAAATGATGTAGTCTAATCAGGCTTGCTTTCACTCACAAGAAGAGTTGCTAATGCTAATCACATTCATGTTACAGACTGGACCTCTTGTTCAGACTGGACCTATTTAATTCACAGGGAAGGAGCAGAAACCCAGTGCCAGAGAGTTAGTTTATGATGATTGATAACAAGTTGTCCCTTGAATCAATAGAGAGCAAGAGCATGCTGTTGTACTGGAAAAGACTCCCAATCGATTGCACCACAGTGGGGTGAGTCTGACAGTCAGGGAGATGGCTGGAGAATACATATCACATTTCTGATTAATCGTGGTACACCTAAAATACTTTTGCCATGTCGTCAATACCATACACTGTATTGAGGATGATGTATGGTCAACAATTTTGCAGTAACCAATCATTGGGGCAAGATAAATATTGGCAGACACTGCCTACAGGAAATGTTCTTCCTTAGACCTTAAACCACTTATTATCCAAAATAAATCATGTCATTGCGTTCAGCAGTTACACTTGTAATGCAACACAACTCACCAAAACAACAACCTGTATTTAGTGGGCATGAGAGGGGGACTAAATATGAAGTATGTGAAGGTGAAGAGGGCCCAAGAGGACAGATTGTGTTTTTTTATGGCCATAATTTATGCATGTTTATATTTTAATTGAAGCAGGGAAAGCTGTGAAGAACAAATGAATATTCAATAGCCCCAGAGACAAAAGGAGTCAGAGACAGCACCTTTAAGGAATCTTACTTTACACAGCAAGCTGCTTGGCCCAGTTTTCAATAATTTCTAAATCTGAAGACAAGCATGTGATCTATAATGTACGACATAGAACACTCAAGTTAGATTAAACTAGGTACAATAAGGATCTAAATAATCTGTTTTTGGCTTTCAGGTAATTGTAACTAATAACAGCCATTATCTATTGTTGTAACAAAAAATTGTATTACTATTCTGGCCATAACTATTGCCTTATGTTTATATTTGAATTACTTTTTATTTATGGTTCACTACTTTACCCGATATGTATTACTGGTGTAAAACACTAGTTCAAATGCTGTATATTGCAAACACTTAATAATCCGTATTGTACACGTAAATAACTGGTCCTAGGTTGTATCCACTATTGGTTCTATGTTCTATTATTGTATGTCTGCAGTAAAACGAGCGATTTCCCTCTGAAACACTTTCATAGATTTTAAATTGTATTAATCTCCCTCTCAATCTCTTGTCTTGCTTGTTACAAAGAGATCTTTGATGACACCTTGTTAGTCAATGTTATTATTTAAAGATGCAAGGCAATATCCTAGATATGCATAGACTTAGACCACACAGTCACATAATAAAAAAATTACTCTTGCTTAAAGTCACTTTGCATTCTTCAAATCACGATTTGAAGAGTTGACCCTTAACCTACAGTACCATCTGTATTTTTAGGTTTCTTCTGCAATCTTTTGCTTCATCAAGTCAAAGGTCTGAGCTGTCACGCTTGGCATCAGGACACACTGTTTAGTCTTTAGCCGTGGGGCCAAACATGACGCATATGCATTCACAGGATCTGGATGTTGTGTTTTTGAGAAATTATTTGGTTTTCTTAAGTACACATCTCACATTTCAAGCAAGTAAGTCTAAATCGGGTAAGACCCGGAGATGACAGCATTGCTTGCTATTCTGGGACTCGATGCTAGAACTCCCTCGGGGAAAGTTATGCCATTCTCACTACATGCTGTCAGAGTGGCCTACCCCAGACCTAACACATTTAATCGCAAATTAGTAATCATATCTAAGAATGTGTGAGCACCATTTTCCCTCGCTGAAACAACTTGGGTTGAGTGCAGAAAGGCTTACAGCCTCCCTTAGCCTAGACAAAGCGCAGTAAAGGCAGGGTTTACCTGGGAGATTAATCTCTTGACAAAGGCAGCACCTTGATTGTGGTAATATGTACACATACACAACAAAAACAAACAAACGCACACTGACAGATATTCCAGGAAACGGCATCAAATCCTCGCTTCTGCCTGGCAGAAGAATGACAGGCAACACAGCATACACACACCCACACACACACACACACACACACACACACACACACACACACACACACCCCACACACCCCTGATTATATGAGAGATCACGTGACAACAATAGGGACATGACAGAGGGTTGTGGGAGGATTACACAAACAATCACCCATAATTAAGCTGGGTTTCTTCGGAAAGCAGGCCTGCTCCAGCGTTGAGCCTTAATGCCCAAAGTGCAGGTCAGCCAAAGCTCCAATCAGGGATAATGATAAAGTTGTGTGTCTTGTATATGTTTTTAAAAGCAATAATTGTTATTCTTTGAATTATCATGGTCTACTGCTGTATACTCGAAAACAATCTCTCTCAATGACTATATTATTTAGGCTACCTCAGTACTTTATAACTGTAAACTATAGTGAGTTAATGTGTTCAAGGCCTGTTTAGTATTTTAACACCATTTGTCAATAAGCACTTTGCATCTAATAGTTGAGGGGCTGTGTTGCAAATATGTATGTACTATACTCTATGTAAAATGGCAAAACTATTTCTTTACATGTTCATAAAAGTGGATTTTGAATGCCATTGTGTTCTCTTATCTACCCACACAGCCTCACCACTGCTGTTTTAAAAAAAAAAACAGCACAGTAGGTGTAATAGAAGTGGGAAGCCTATTTCCTACTAAAACAGAAAGGGGGGATCATCAGGGTCTAACATACTGTCTCACGTCATTCTCACCAATCCATCCAAAACACAAGAACCCTCCTACACACACAAAAAATACACACTGAGACACAGACACACACACAGGCACACACACACACAAACATGTCACCCATTGAAAGAAAGGAGCTAGTGATTGAAACCCGAGGCTGACCCCTGAGTGAGCAGTGAAAGGAGGGGGTCAGTCACCCGCGGACAGGAGGCGTTGCCCTCTGGCAGCTGCAAACATTATCATGCAAACCTGGGGGTACTCTCCCCCTCAAACCAGCTCCGACTTGGCGCTCCGTATGGGGAAAGGGGCAGGGGGCACAAAGCAGAGCTGGCGCAGTTGGAACCCCTTGGAGGCCAATTCTAAACCTTTCTGCTATAGCCAGGGCCAGGGCCATTCCGGACTCCATGAGCCTATGATTGTGAACGCCGATGTCAAGATTATTGAGTCCACCTAGGTTTACTACCTCCTGTGAAGACGTTGATTAGAAACATATTTGGAAAAAAAATTTCATGAAGCAAATAGCTTATCTAATGAAAACTTCTTATGATCAAATTAAATGAAGAGCATGCAAACAGATTAGGTTCTCGAAATAAACAGTTGAGATTTCAAAGCAGCAAAACAACATTTTAAACATGAACCTCCTTAGTTTGGATTATCATTGCCAGAGTTAATCCCAAAAAGTGAAAGAGCACTAATAATCTGCTGCCATAATCTAGGCTGTCCTGTCCTGCCCGGTAACAAACCCTGGCAACG
>CM030172.1:9653423-9685923 GCA_017639675.1 Aplochiton taeniatus
ATCACTTACTATCCAACAAAGTGAACATGTCAGGAGGACATCCAAGTAATTTAGTAAACCTGGTAAAGTATGATGTATATAATCTTGCAGCCTCACTTGTTACATTGTGCTCAGTTCCAAGAAAGTCCAAATCCTGGAGTAGTTGCTCTTTTACCCAAGGAAACTCATCTTCTAATGACCTCAGAAGTGTTTCAAAGGCTCGTGGACCACGGGTCGGAAGGATGTCCAGTAGTCTCAAAGTTTTCTTCTTGTTGGTTACTTGTGACTCAATTTCTTCAACGTGGCTCTCTGTTAAAATAGTTTCTTGGTACAAAAATGGAACAATTGTGTCACTAATTAATATCTGGTCTACAAGTGCCAGTCTATATTTCCTGAGGATTTCCTTGTGAATAGTTTCCATTGCAGGACGGTTAACGTTAAATCAACTTTATTAAGAAAAACATGTTTACTCGCCGTTGTTATTTATTTAGCTATCCAATGTTAGCTAGCTAGTTTTAGGCGAACTAGCTAACTATACTACTAACGTTAGCTAGCTAACTGAAGTATTTTGGTTTTCTGATGCTAACGTCAATGTTACATATTTTGTTAGCTATTCATCTCTCAGCAACGTTATCCACTTGTTTTATGTCGGTCTCGTGTCTTGTGATGATTGAAAGCAATCCTGGTTATTGGCATTTTTCTGCGTTTCCTTGTTAACGTCCTGTATCGACGTTACAGAGTAGCATTAAGAATAGCTAACCAGCTACAGCCTGGTTAGGAAGCTTGCGTACAGGTAACGTTAGCGTTGTCTTTCCATGTTTTTGTTCCCAAACTGGCGTAGGCCTAACTGAAGTTACTACAGTGAAATTAAAGTGGAAACGACATTTTACTAGAATTGAACATTTAGCAAATATACATTAACTTTAACCCCAGTCCTGATCATTCTTACTTAGTAGTAAAACAGGGCAAAAAAAGATAGTTACATTAAGATATAAGGATTTAAATGGTGTATAACTACAAGGCAATTAAAACAAGATGAGAGCAAGGTTACTTATTTACTACTTTGATTGCCAGGTAGGCTATTAGCGTTATTCTATTTAACCACACGTGAGCAAAAAGGCTAAATCGAGTATTAAAGAAAAACTAACCACAACTTTTAGCCTATACTACAGTACACTTGTAATTTCTTGCCTTATCTAATATTCTTTGTCAAACAACTAAAAACACATTGAATAATTATACTGAATATCATACTGTAATATTTATATTTTGTTTTAGATTTATGAGCTGGCTTTGGTCAGGAACTCCAGCACTGGTAATCACTCCTAATTAAATTCGAATTATTGCAATCACATTGTCCGGGGCCCCAGAGCAGTCCACCATGGGCTTTATCGTGGCTTGCAAACTCCAATCACACTTAATAGCGTTTAGACAGTATATACATTTTTTGCAGGATCCAGTAGTCCCATAGGCCACTATCTTAAGTGTGGCCATTCAACCCTGACTATATGGCCATACAGCGCCTTCCAAAATCAATGGTGAATCTCGATATTCTAATTTTGCGAGCGGATAGCCAGGGTCTGGTCAACCACACATGCCAACACTGAATAGAGAGTGACAAGTTATACAGGAAATAAATGACACGAAGGATTTAGAATAAAGTATTTTCTGTTAAATAAAATACCCAGAAGATTGAGCAAGCATTAACTAGCTAAACTCGGCTATCAGACAGTTCTTGCCCACCAGTTACTGTACCCTATCGTCTTTACACACACATTGGGTAGGCTGCCAGGTGTTGCAGAGCCATTACACTCTTGTAGGTGAGTTGCTATATCGTAATAATCCACTTATCTCATGTAAACCCCATCTACTTAGAATAGAGTGGGGTCGTTTCATTTAAACATAGGAAGCAGGTCATTATACCCCAGCACATGTTCTAATTGAGGTCAAAGCTTGATTCTGATATGCCCATAAGTGACAATTCCAACATTTACAAGATTCCTGAAAAAGATTTCAAATGCCTATAACTTCAAAATGTTGTTCATATTAATCCCAAAAGAAACAAGCAATGATGAATGCTATTTGTAATTTATGTGAACCAAACTGTTGCCTCAGATGCAAATATATAATTAGCATATTTTTCTGACCATGTTTTTTTTCTGTATGTAGTCATGATTCCATGCACAGGATAAAGGCCTGAATAAAGGCCTTTCTGTCTGCAAACATTGAACATGTTGTTTTCTGTAAAAGTGAATGATAATAAACAAGCACAAAAAGTCTTATTTTTTATTTCAGTTTTTTATGTATTGACAAGTTGATTAAGCACCATTTGTACCATTTTATGACATGGGATGATTTGGAACAGTTCATTGACCAAAGAATGTTAATTGTACTAAGCTTCTGAATTAATACATGGGGTGTGGCCATCTCCAAACTGACAAAAAATTTCAAGAGGACCTGCAAGAGAATAAGGGTGTGAGCAAATTGCTTGGGACCAATTTCCCAAAAGCAATAGGATACTATCGTCTCCTCGGGATAGTAGTGAAATATGTATACATATTGTGTCACGTAAAACATACGTATACATATTCATTCGCATACATATTGGAATTTGTATTTTACCCTCAGCATTGCTAGCACACTGGTATTGCGAGCAAGCTATTTAAATCCACATATACTGGTATCTTTGTACATGTTTTGACAATGGCAAGTTACTCTGGTAAAACTCTTGGCTCAAAATTGTCCCACTGGAATGTATTGAGCAATTTCAATTACCATAAAACTATTAGCTATTGATCTCATTAATGATGAGACCTTTGTTTAAACACATTGTGGCACAACTTTACACCCAAACATATTTTATATCATAGTCAATCATCATATTTACACCAAGCAGCACATTATTATAATGTATTATACTAATGCATGATATTTTTAATACTGACTTCACCAACATCACAATGTTAAAATACCATGTAATACGATCATACCATTTTTTTTTTATTAATGATCATATTTGGTTATTGCTCAGTTTTTTAAACTGAGGTCTCCCATTTGCCCAAATCACATTCTCCAATTGTAGTTTCTGGCAGATTATGGGATATGCCATACATTTTAATGGCACTATTCTGTCGTAGCTTGTCACAGCAAACAATACCCATTCAGCGACTGTATTTTAAAATATACCTCACTTACATAGACAACAAGTATTGCTCTTTCAGAGTGTATCTATACACACAATTGTTGTCTAAAGTTGTCGTTCACTGTATCTGCTTTTGAAGTTAAGTTTGTGGTCTATTAAAATATTGGTTGTTAAAAAAAACTTGGATGTTAAGTGTGTGTATGCTTTGGTCAAATATGACTTAATCAAACAGCAGTGAAAATGTACTCCATAGACTCTCAAGCTGTTTTACATTTGATGGGGTCTGATGGAACAGCGACTTTAGGGGGACATTATGTCAGAACTCAGCGTTAGACAATAACTTTTGACAGGTTTTCTGAGCTGCACAAAAGTAAGCAGCTGATACCAGCAAGCTAGTTAATTAATTTTGTGAAGCTTTGTTAAGATCATGTACCACTAAACAAAAGTGCACAACCACATAAACAGTAATTTTTTTGAATTGAATTCCTAAACTTGGCTCCATCTACCGATCCAAGTCAATCTCATATCTATCTTAAACATGTCTTCTATTTCTTTTTTTCACATTTGAGTTTAAACAATCAAATGGCAAAATATATTTTGAGGTAACCATGATCCTCCACATCAGGAAAAATAAAGTAATTCATTATTGTTTCAGTACTAAATATCCAATCAATGAAAATGTATCTGGCAATGAGAGCAACATTTAAATCAACATGAGGTCAAAATTGAATGCGAACAACTTCCATTCAATTATGACAGAAAATTGAATTTTAGTACAAAACTGGACAAAGTATAACAAACGAATGTATTAAACGTGAGGTTGAGTCTCTAAATCAATTCCAAAGGGTATCAAAATAGGGAGCCAAAAAGTGTACATAGGCACAACCACTTCAATGTAGGAGGAGGCTCACACCAAGTTACTGGAGTGGTCTACCTCATGGATAACACACCAGGTAATGTAGCAGACTCCTAGATCCAGGGTAAAAGACAAACAAGTGGAGACAGTGACATAAAAAAGCATAATCCATCTGGCACTAGACTTTCTGTTCATCAGGCATGCTATGAAGCTACAATAGCATAGTGTAGACTACTAAAGGTTGACTTTGGATGAGTCCCAGGTTGCAGTAAATACATTGTTGCTGTACAAAATTCTCTCCGACATAGCTGGCAAGTTTCTTCTTCCAGCCCCCCCATAGTTCCCTACACATTGTAGGTATAGTCCTTCAAATAGGTCTTTAGCCGGTTGGGTAAAGGCAGCTCCTGCACCTGCCCGGTAGCCCTGTTGATTGCAATCCGACAGAGGTGCTGAAGAGAAGGTGTGGCAGTGTACACAGGCTTAGTCAGTAGCAGCTGCACTGTCCCATTGGGCTGTAGTGGAACTTGGGAGTTTGATGGCCCTTTGTTAGAAGTCTTGGATAAGTGGACATAGTGTTCCACCAGGTGAACCACACTGTCAAACTGTTTTAGCTTTGGCTTGACCAGCACCACAGAGTCCAGCTTAAACTTGCCCTCTTTGTACTCAATACGCAGATTTGTGGGCCCGGCAGAAGTCATGGCCGAGATGGTGAATAGGTAGTCCCTCTGCGAACTGTCCCGCACCAGAAATGTTCCCTCGGAGGCATCCTGCAGAATGTCTTTGGCTTCAATGGCAGTCAAGCTGCCCCAGTACCAGCCTAGGCCAGACATGGGAAAATTAATGATCAAGAGTAATCAGTAGTGTATCTCAGACCAAACTACATACTGATTAAACAAAAACAATTGATTGGAGTTTAAGTACTCAACTGCAACTATTCAATTTCAATTGAAATACTAGAAACAGCCTTCTTCTTTCGATTACGAGCAAGATTTTGGATGTGAGTAATATTGGCAAGTGCAGTTTCAATGCAGCAGCCTTTTTTTTTTGGGTTGCTCCCCTCCCCAACTCTGGCCCCCTCACACTCGCGCCCCAAAATGGATGCCGCCCAGACTCTCTAGTGTCTGGTAGTTTGCCATCGGCAGGGGAAAAGAAGCTGATATAAAGAAGAATGCCATCTATGCTGCAAAAACAGGGAGATGTACAACAAACACCCTTTAAAAGAAGACAATTTGTATGCTTAACTTTGTATTTGTTGTTGATGTGACAAATACATATATTCATTAAACATAAAGATAGTGACCAATGCACATATGTTATCTTCCAATATAACTGTATCACTCAATTTAAAACTCTATATATTTAACTTTAAGCCATGTTGAACCCATCAACAAAATGACCAAAATGTATTAATACATTTTTACAAGATTCTTTTTGATTATTCATTTGAATGCGCAAAACAAAGCACTTATCCCCTCCGTCTAACTTTGCCAATGTATGAAAAGCTCTCTTACGAACATTTGAATTTTAGGACTATGAACAAAGTGACTATGAACAAATCTGACAAAAAATGTACCAAAACTTTGCTAACTGTATTAAACCTTATTTTAAAAACCACGATTGAGGCAATTGACTAAAGTACCTGTGTTTCAAGCGCAGTAAATAATCTCCAACATATTTTAGAAGGATCATGAGTACAACACAACATTTCACATTTTATTATAGTGGTTCAAACGTATAAATACTGATAGAGAAAAAGCAAGGTTTTGAACTAGAATTCATACCTGTGTTTTTTAAGTCTTGCATGGCTTGCGCAATACGACTCTCATCAGACTGAACCACTTGAGACTCAGTATCCGTGCGTCTCTCATTTTCGATGGTTCCCGTTGATTCTGAAGACTGGCAGGTCATTTGAAAACAACCATCAAAGCCTAATTTTATAGGCCCAACACTGACTGTTGAAGGAAAAAGCCACTTTGTAGGGTTGTTTCTCTGACACGTATCCTTCATGAATGGAAGTGTCTGCAAATCAGAATTATAGGGAATAAACATCTAAATGTTGGTTTGCAAAAAATAGACCAGTCAAAGCTAATGTGTCGAGATTGCAAGCTTTACAATCTCGACACCTAAAATACATAGATTGAATTATTCTTGCAGGCATTTTCAAGGTCAAATATATCCACACATCTTGAAAAGAATGGCTTGTTAACGTCTTATAGTTTCCTAGATAGAGCCACAAAGAAAGCCCATATAATGTCGAAAGCTGAAATTTTACGCTCCCAATATTTGCACACATGCATGTCTTGGGGTCGTTCAACAACCAAGGCAATTAAGATGCATATCTTCTTTTCAACTCATCGGCTATATGTTGATCATAACAGCATGTCTTATCTGAAATACTCAAGCAAATTGTGTTAAAAAAATTACCTCGGCAGCATTTGGTAATGATTATATCTTCTGATGTGTTCTACACTCGTTAGATACTTAAGATTCAACAATCGACATAAGAAAACACATTATTAGACCTACCCTGCCAATAGATTGCGCTCCAGCCGACCGTGAACTTCAACTTGGATGCAGAAGACGAATAAACCAGACGGATCACACATAGTTGTCAGGTAGCATACTAGCACTGCAGCTTCGAAGCAAGTGTAGATAAAGCACTCGAGACTCTTGTTGGTTTAGGAAGCCATCTAGCAAACATGGTAACGCGTTGTGAAAGTCTGTCTTGTTAGCTAGTCTAACGTTAACTGAAAACCGGGTATACATGCCTCTGACATAACATGGCATTCACGTAGCTATCACTATCTTGAAATTCTAAGTTCTTCAGGAGACCACATATTTATATGACCATAGTTACGTTTAGGCTGGACAGACTTGGGTGGTGGAGATCCGTGGTCTGATTGGCTTCAATTGCTTCTCTTTGACGGTGTGTTATGTTAGTAGTGCCAACGACTTTTATGACATGCAGAAATGTTGCTTACAATAGTCAACTGTAAACTATATTGTTATTATACAGCTATTTCTGAGAGACAACGTTACCCTTGGTACAATTATACTGTGTGACTTCAATGCCGGGTGCGAATACAGGCTAGTCACAACAAGCTGAAGACCATAATAAGCACCAGCAACACAAAAGAACCATTTCCAGGAACTTTCCAGGAATTGTATCACGTGGTGCAAAACAGCACGGGTTTTAAGGTGGCACGTTGGGTTATTTAGATCCTAAAGTAAATGATACAGCTTTGTGACTATGTAAATAACATTACACCTTTAGATCGGCGTTGAAAATGTGAATGCATTTGGTATTTGAGCTTTCAAAGTGACTTCGGATAGTGTTTGTAAAGAGCAGCATGAATCTGAAGTCGAATTCCAAGAAAACATGCATGCTCAATACATACGCCCTTCCATTCAATTAAATGGTGGGTGAATCATGTTTTCTTTCACTCATTGGGATAATTAAGTTGGTTTGCAGTCAGTAGTCTAGTTGTACACGCTTGCTTTCCTCAGCTGGCCATGACTCATATCACACCTTGGAAGTTTGAGTTATTTAGAAAATGCCCTATTCTTCGAGGAGGACATGACGACTGGGCAATCGACGCTACAGTTAAAAGATAAGCATGCATCAATGCAGATGGTCACAAATTTGAGACAATGTTGCCGCCACTCAACATTCAAAACACTGAGATGATACTGCACCTTGTCCCAAATGACCTCCACAGTTAGATCCCGAAATGCCTAGCCCGTCTCATAGGGAACATTTTAACTTATAGCCTACATATAGATTACTAGTTTTACACTGTACCGCTAAACCTGTAAATAAACGGTGGCATTTCGTACAATGATTCCATGCAGGTGACATTAATTCGAATATGACGAGGTCTACCTTTAAAAAATGAATAAATGAGGCTACTTTATGTTATATTCAGTTGCATTCGATTACGGTATTGTGTTTTTCTTGTAGCCTTGAATGCTCGCCTAAAATATTCTTGCATGACATTTATCTGTGAGTAATTATAATGACATAACTTCAACATCTTCAATTCTATAAAAAGGAAAACGATTCATATAGCCCTAGGCCTCAAAAGACATGTTAGCGCGTTCGCAACATAACTGCCTCTCGAACAGCAAAAAAAAAAAAAATAAAAAGCAAGGCCTGCAACTAGGCTATTAAAGAACAAAGTTATCTAATGCAGTTTCTCACTTAACAAAAGTTGAGCATGCCCCCTTTATAATTGTTCTTATAAGAATTGAGCCGACTGAGGTGGATAATTAAATGTAGGCCTACACGAACGGCTCATCCGAAGAGGTTCTTGGTTTTATGAAGGATTTAACCCATAACCCGGTAACACGAATGCTAACATTATTCATCTGTCTAATACATTGAGAAGTAGGCTGTTGAAATTACGCAAAATGTTACAAAAAATGATCTTATAGGCTTACTAGGCTATATTTCCTAACTTCACCACATGGCTATTTGACTGCTTATTATGTCTTTGAAATCAAACTATGGTCAATGCACCAGATTCAAATCTTGGAAAATCGTTTCGTTTATATAATCACAGGACTCCCGCTGCCCGGGATATAAGCCAATTCTTTTATTTACTGAAGTGTTTTTTATTATTTATTAACTGAAGTGTTTTTTCCTCCTCTTACTGTTGACTGTATGGGCTCAGTCAGAACCTATACTGTCAATGGTCAGAACTGATGGAGTAGCCGCGCTGGGGCCGCGCTGCAGCGTCATCCGTCTGTCAGCAGCAACTTCATTTTGCTTACTTGCGTTTTATTATTTATTTTTTATCTCTGGCAAACGCGAAGTAAAAAAATGTTAAATTCCTGTATCGTGTGGAATGAGCACATTTAGGATCGCCTACTATAGGGTTTGTGGGAATTTACACCCTACAACTCTACCGTACAGTAAATTCCGGATATCTGAAGAACCACCTTAAATTATGACAAGGACTTACAAAATGAAAAATCACAATCAATTGTAGTTAACCTCGCGACACCATGAATTGCTTCGGCTGAAAAGATAACACGTTGGCATCTACCTTGCTACGAGTGGACTGATTCAGTACCACTGAGCAACGAAAATGATTTATTCCAGCTCCAAATGTATTTTCTTGTCGGTATAGCGCAGGCTAATATTGTCATGTCCGTTTGACCCATACACTTTTCTAATCAGTCTGCATTCTGCAAACCAACAAGTCTCGCGACGAAAGGGTTTGTGTGAGGTGTTAGCTTATAATATACTGTCAATGGATGTTAGTCAAATGATAGGCTAGAAGTAGGTCTAGTTTAAACATTAGACAACACAAAATGTTTGACTTTTGCAATTTGTAGTCTATTCAGGATCGCGTTTTGCAAGTTTGTGTAATACTTTGTTTGTTACCTTGGTACCAATTTTACAGAAATGATAAATTGTCTTAAAAAAACAAAATTCGAGATTTATGTTCCATGGTCAACCTTTGTCAATGGTCAAGCGTTCACTTAAATTGTCGGCCCATAACGTTAATAATAGCGCCATCTTGAGGTGAATGAGTACACGCACGACAGTTTTCTTGTTCCACGGAAGGCGGCAGCAGTTGTAATTCATTTTGACACAGCAAGGTAATAGAAGAAGAAAGTGTATCCGCGCGAAAATTGGAAAATACGCGCCGCGCACCATTTCTAGGTAAATAAACATTCGTTAATACATAATAAATGTTACAAAATTGGTAAACAATAATTTGGTAAGGCCTTGTGTTTTATCTTTATTCAATAACAACGTAACATTATTTTTCAGCTAGTATAAGCATTGTCCTATAGTCCTGTAGCACAGGCTCCTTTGCGAGCGAGCTAACAAAGTTTTAAGGTTAGCACTAATAGCAGAGACATACTGTACTGACTGGAAACGTAGGGCTAGCTCTGTTCTAACGGGGCTATAAGTTTACGTTATCTACTTTTAAGTACATTGTTGTATGACTGGGGTTAAATCTGCTTGCTGCCTAGTTGGCTAACTTCAGTACATAAGCAATTGCTTATTTAATATTACTTTCCTTGTAGTAAACGATGGAGTCTGCAGAGAACCGATTTGCGCATTTGTTGCAACCTATCCGGGAGCTAACAAAAAACTGGGACGTCGATGTCGCATCAGAGTTGGCAGATTATCTGCAAGAGGTGAAGTAACTTAACATTTAATGAGCGTTTACATTGGTTGACAAGATATTGCCTCACATGCTTTTTGAAAGTGCCTTGCCGAGAGTGCATGAACTACTCAAACCTCAAAAAGATACGCTATAATAAAGTCACACAGCATATCAGAGGGCAGTTGCACCAGAATGTACTAAATGGATAGCAAATGCCCACACCTACCGCTTGACCACTTTCATGTACACTTTAGCACCTACTACCACATGCACATAGGCACGTAAGTAGAGGAAATGATGTAGAAAACACACCACTAATCCAACACGTTTCCTTATTTACAGTACCCATACGGATTACTGAACATACAGATGCGCTCAAATTGTTATGCTTAGAATACCCTGTAATCTCAACCAGTGCCATGAAAATAAAATGTTCTGAATGAAATTAAATACTTTTTAAATGTCATAATAGTTGGATGAGATGTGCATCTCTTTCGATGGAGGCAAGACCAGACTGAATTTTGCTGAAGCAGCACTGCTTATTCAAGGATCAACATGCATCTACAGCAAAAAGGTGGTGTACTCTTCAAAGACAGCGTAGCTTTTGTTTTCCTTTACCTGTACCAGTGTCTTTAAAATGTTGCTATTGTTTTAAGTGTTTCTTGTTATTTTGTTGCTTTCACAGGTGGAGCACCTGTACAATCTGGTGTACCAAACCATGGACTACATCAATGATAGAAACAAGAAGTAGGCCTTTTTTTTGTTTTTTTGTTCCTGAAACATCTTAGTCCATAGCTCTAATTTACTTTCCGTTAAGCTAAACTTTAGGTTACTTTTATCTACCACAAAGTATCACTTGCCACAGAATGAAGTGTGTGTTTACAATGACACTTTCGCAGACGTGATAAACAGTCAACGTCATCAGAGGAGGGTGGGTCCAAAGCCAGATGCAACAGGGATGATGCTTCTGAGGTAAGAAAGTGTCTTTGGATAAATCGTATTTAGAGATAGCAGAACTTTAATTGTTCAATGCTCTGGTTTGCCTTCCTCCAGTTTGACTCTTTGGACAAGTCTGTAAAAGAGAAATCGGTTCAAGACAGTGTTGTGAATGATTCTACCGCGGTGAGTTTTACAGTGCATGAACACATTTTTCCAAATATAACCTTAACAGGATTGTTTTTTCATTGTAAATTGCTTCTGCGGGTTACCGTCTAAGCCTCTTAAGTGAGAAATGTGATGGATCAGAGGGTTTTCTCTCACAAAATACCCGCTCATCAGTACACAGATAGTGAAGGCAGTTGGTGATGAAAGTAACAGATTTTTGCGTGTGTGTGTGTGTGTGTGTGTGTGTGTGTGTGTTGTTCAGCGTGTGGAGGTGACTCCTCTCCCACCCGAGTCTCTGATTCCCCCCGAGGCTTTTGAGAAAAAGAAGCTGCCACTCATCAGGTGAGTAGCATAGGCTTTTCCGTGAAACAGCCACACAGGTTTTTAACGTGGAAAATCTTCCCCAGTCAATCATCGTTGTGCTTGAGTTGGGTGCATTGTGTGTCACAGCCTGAAAGGGGAGGTGTTGTGCAGCTGTAAGGATTTCCGCATGAACACGTTCACTCCGGACTCCCAGGGTGTCATCCGCCTCTTCCTTCCCTCCGCCCACTCCAAATTTCTCAGAGATACTCTATATGGCTCCACCATGACTCCTGTCTCCCTTTATCAGCACCAAGGTAGATTGGCTGTGCTAAAATGCAAAAATGAAAGGAAAAAATGTGAATTCATGTGAAAACTGGTTAAGCTTAGGGCTTAGACAATCGCATATATCATGAGAAAAGAGAAAGGCATGGATTAGCCTAACGTGGACACAAAGGGAACTTTTCTGTCGTGTGTGGCCAGAATATGAGGCTGGTCAGGCAGCAGGGCATGCTGGGATGGCTGTTGCTGTAGACGGCGAGGATGGAGGCGGTGATGAGGCGGAGAACTTCCTTCCACTGGAGGACAACGATGTAGAGATGGAACAAGGGTCAGAGGAGCACATTGACAGGCACCAGGTAGGGCTATGCATATGTCTCATACTCGCTGGTGATATATTAGATGAAATGATCAAGGTGTATTTAAACCTAACTCATGAAAATAGTTATTTGCCCTGCGTTAAACGGTTATTTGGGGATGCTCTCTTCCCTGTTGGGTCTGTCTCCCAGGCAGCCGGTGAAGGAAGGAGACTGAGGGAAAGACGTGAAATTCAGCCCTCAGAGGAAGAGCAGAGAAAACAAAGGATGGAGGAGGAGAAGACTCTGACGGTATGTGTTTCCAAAGCACTTAGACATTGTGTTCTAAATTGTCTTGTTTCCTATGTGTATAGCTTAGTTTTGTTTTTTTTAGCTTGTGAAAGAAACACTGTATTGTAGCTTATGGCTACCCTTTTGCTCGTTGCATTGTGTGTACAGGCTAATGTGTGGAAGCTGCACGACCCGTATGCTATATTTGGTGAGGAGAAGCCTCTGAAAACGGGTAAGCAAACTTGGACATGACCATATAAAGTCTGCATCTATGGACATGACCATATAAAGTCTGCATCTATGGACATGACCATATAAAGTCTGTGTCTCTATGGACATGACCATATAAAGTCTGCATCTATGGACATGACCATATAAAGTCTGCATCTATGGACATGACCATTTAAAGTCTGTGTCTCTATGGACATGACCATATAAAGTCTGCATCTATGGACATGACCATATAAAGTCTGCATCTATGGACATGACCATTTAAAGTCTGTGTCTCTATGGACACGACCATATAAAGTCTGCATCTATGGACATGACCATATAAAGTCTGCATCTATGGACATGACCATATAAAGTCTGCATCTATGGACATGACCATATAAAGTCTGCTTCTCTATGGACATGACCATATAAAGTCTGCATCTATGGACATGACCATATAAAGTCTGCATCTATGGACATGACCATATAAAGTCTGCATCTATGGACATGACCATATAAAGTCTGCATCTCTATGGACATGACCATTTAAAGTCTGTGTCTCTATGGACATGACCATTTAAAGTCTGCGTCTCTATGGACATGACCATATAAAGTCTGCATCTCTATGGACATTTGCCATTACTACACAAACAAGAGTGTGGGTTTAATGGATGTATTTTACCAGGAAAATGTTACAAGGTGCCTCCTGGTTTGGATGATTCAGGGAAGAGGAAAAAGAAAAGCCCCAATGTTCTTCTAGACTTCTGGAGCTGGTACACTGGGACATGTAAGATATGTGATTCGTCTTTTTGTTGGACTGCACGCACATGTGTGAGTGACTTTTCTCTGGACAAGTATATTTCAAGTGGGACTAACATGGTGTTTTTTCTGTTCATCTTGACACATCTCTTCCTATATTTTACTTTTTCGTTGTTCTGTTGTTATAGATGACCCGCCTGAACCTAAGCTAAAGAATGGACCTGGTCTAACAGGTGAGGAGGCCTGCTGTCATTCCCTATTGAAAACGTCTCACGTGTGTGTTTATAGCGCAATTGTGACTCTTTTGACTGTTTCTGTTATCAGACCTGAACTACATTTATTTGAGTAAGATGAAAGATAAGCTGAAGACTCGAAAGAGGATTTACAGGAAAGCGGTAAGCAATTGTGTGTGTGTGTGTGTTCATATGGTGTCTGTGGTATTCACCTTCAATGCTTTTCAGGCAAACCTGTGGGCTTTCTCGTTTCAGGGTGTAGTCGTGCCAGACAAGGAGCTGAGGAGAACATACCTACAGCTGGAGGAGAAAGAGGATGAGGAGCCAGAGGGGCTCCTACACCATCAACTGCAAGGTGAGAACTTGGGACTTGAATCCTGTTTTCATTTAGACCTCCTTCACTCCTCAACCTGAGAAAGGGGATGAATGTAAGAACAACCCAAATGTGTCTTTTGTCAGACCTGTCTAAATGTTTGCGTAAATGTTTGTGACTGATGAGTTGACGGAGATGTATACTTAATGTTGAAGAGGGAAGGATGATCTTAGTGAGTGTTTGTTGTAATAGTGGTAACCCAAGTTACAATTATTACTGCGTCTGTCCCAAGAACAAGATGACAATCATTCAGATGATGAATTCGAGCCCCTTCCAGACGATATTCCAGCTGAGTTCGGTGGTGGGGAGAACATTGTATTACCAGGTAACATTACTACACAGCTTCTTCCCTCTGCTGTCGGAATATCAGATTGCACATCATGCTTTATTATCTATTTGTTGCTGGGCAGAGACTTATTACATGTTTGGGCTTGTTACTTCCAGAGGTTGATGGAATGAGTTATGAGGACCTAGTGAAGAAGAGTGTGGTAAGTGTTGAAAGCTCTCCGTGTTCTTGAAACCAATGGTCTTCTTGTTTTTTTCACTTCGCTTACGGGCTGACGTTTTTCTTCAAACCCTCTCCAGGAGCAATTCCTGATCAACTCCCAGGGTTATGCACAGGAGACGGCTCTCTCTCGGAGAGTCAAGGACTGGGAGGACAAGATCCGTCCGGAGCTCGGCATCCAGGTGCATTAACTGAGGGAGAGACCTCAGCAAAAAAAAGTCGGGGTGCTAAATTTATGGATACAAGTAAAATATATCGAAAGGTCTTGTGTGAAGGAACCAGCAGGCTAGATTTTATGGAATGCAATTGCCAATAAATGATTGATTACCGGGAGGGAAGATGGAAAAAGAAATAAAAGAAAAGACTGGCTGGACTTAAAACTGGTAGCCCTAATTTAGTGATACTTAACACATTTTAGTAATGACCAAGAATAGTATGGCCCAACCTCATTGAGGTATTGCTGTCACTTTGAGCTAGTGTTTTGGTTTGCCCTAACCCTGTACTTCCCTTCTCTTGTCTCTCTCTCTCTCTCTCTCTCTCTCTCTCTAGGAGGAGCGCTCAGTATTTGACATCCATGACTACGGGGACAGGATTGTTGGAGCCTTGAGTGCTGTGGGTCAGAGGCGTTCCTTTGCTTCCATCGTGCACGGCATGGACAACTTTGAGGCATGCAAGTACATGCTGGCATCCCTGCAACTGGTGAGTACAATATATTCTCAAACTGCCTTATTTGAGTAAAAAACAAGTTCAAACATGAACAACTTAGACCACTTGATTGATCTCTTTTTCTTACTCCAGGCCAATGACCACACGGTGGAGATTGACCGCAGGGCGGGACTCGAGGAGAGCATTGACACCATGGGTCTCACTCTGCTGAGCAAGCACAGGGCCAACGAGCGCTTTAAGAACCTTAAAGGCTCCACAGCAACTGCAGATTCCCTCTGAATCTGTCCCTGCTCAAGGAACTGTTTGTGGGCCCTATGAACTGAGCTGACACCTGATGTGGAACACATCCTCTACCTCACGTCACCTCTGTGCCAGAATTGGACTCTCACCATGTCACTCTTCCTAAACGCTTTTATTTAATTTAAGCCTCACTGTCCTGAAATATTGTTTCTTAGTTTCTGTACTTCTGCTTTTTTTGCAGATCTATTGGCACCACATCCTGAGTGTCAAGTTTGTATATATTTTGATCAACACATATGTATATTATATGGTAATCTAATATGTACAATTCTCTCACCTTTTTCAAATGCAAATCTAATGTACAAAATGAATACATTTTTAAGTTCTGGAATATTACAAAATTATGCAACAATTACTTATTTCACCCCTTTTATATGGCAATAAAAGTAAATTTATTTTATTCAATTAATTGACCAGTGTAATGCCTGTCACTAATCATTCTATTAACTTTTTATGGAAAAAAAGTAATTACTGATTCAAACTTCTAAGCATTATGATGAGATTACAAACAGGAGTGCAACGTCAAAACATTACTGAATAGGCTACATATTCCAGTGTTCATTAAATGCACAGGTTATTGCAGTAATAACTACTTTTTTCCTATGATAGAAGCATTTAAATATCAGTATTGACTAAATGATACTGAAAGCAATTCAATATTGAGGGTTTAAATTTGTCTTTCGATGCCACAAACGGCACAACAAAGTCTTATTCACTGCGGTAACTTGACGTAGGCCTTCATATGGTTCCTTATGCTCTCTGTGATCTGCTCCTGACTCTTCATCCTGTTGTAGTAGTCCAGGAAGAGGCCGTCTGGGTTGACCAGGTAGATGAGGATGGTGTGGTCCACAATGTAGTCCCCGTCATCATCTTTGGGTCCAGCGCTGGCATACACCCGGTAGTCTTTGCCTGCTTGCTTTACTTCCTCTCCTGTGCCTGTCAAACCAATTAAGCGTGGGTGGAAGTCTATGACATACTTCTTCAGGGCAGGTACGTCATCTCTGTCCGGGTCTACAGTAATGAAGAGGGGCTGAACTGGGTCTAGGGAGTTGTCCTTGTCCAGGGCGGCCACTACAGCGCTCATTTTGTCCAGCTCGTCAGGACAAATGTCTGGGCAGTGAGTAAACCCGAAGTAGAGCAGTACCCAGCTACCCAGAAAGTCCGTCTTAGTCCTGCGCCGCCCTGTGTGGTCCAGGAGGAGGAAGTTCCCCTGGCCCAGAGCTACTTGCTTCAGCTGCTCCACACGCTGCATCCGCAGCCTCTGTTGCTTCTCCGAGTACACATACCACCAAGTGCCTAGCAGGCCCCCGCCGAATAGTAGTGTCACCACCAGGCGCGTACGGAGTTTGATATTTGCTGCTGCAGTGGAAGGATTGGGGCGCTGCGAAAGAAACACTCGCTGGGCTAGTAGGGGTAAAACCAAAGGCCGGTGGAGGGTCCTTGGTGTCCGCTGTGTTAGAGAGCCTTGCAGCCCAAAGCTCTGTCGGATGATATGATGAAAGCGTACGCTTGGAGACTTAATGGAAAGACAACTGTGTTGGGACAGGAAACACTTAAAGGCACTCCCCAGGAGTTGTCTTCCACTCTGAAAGTCACCTGTTGATAAGCTCAAAAGTCCCACAATTCTCCTGTCCAGCATCCTTCCAATCAATCTAAGCCAGATAATTAAAAACGGGGGGTAAAAGAGGATGCGTTAACGTTGCTCCATTATCTTTAAAGTGTTAATACAAAAAGGAACTATATAGCACATGTTCTATTTGAAACTAACAGCGCAACGGTAATTTAGGTTATGTTCTATAATATCAAATGTGTCACACAAAACAGCATGCACGCAGCACAATCAGGGATACCAGTAGACACACTACCAACCACTTAGCTAACGTTCGTTTTGGTGATGTTAATTAAAAGCTACAAATTTCGTGCAGTAATAATGATATGAAAAAAGAGCAATAATAATAAGAATCAATGACAAAAACGAAACATACATACGAGCCGACTTGCCGACCTTCACTAGTAGTGTAGGAACATCTCGTGTTACGTTAAATATTCTGACTGGTTGTGAAACACTCCACGATTTACTCAACGTCACATTTACGTCCTCTGATTCGTTTATTTAAATGGAAGGAAATGTTCTCTATTCTACGACAAGAAAAAAAAGCTCAAATAAATGATGGAATTATTTCTACAGAACACCAGTAGCACAAATCAACTAAATATAATCTTAAAAACTGTTGAATTTACTCAGCAGATTCGTGTTCGTGGATGGCTAGCATGGCTATATTCCTACTCTAGATGGTGCTGCTGGTACGTTTCTGCAACCCTGCTGATTAATTACAAGCAATTATAAGGAATGATCCAATCTTTTCCAAGCAGAGTCAGAACAATCAACATGTATATCCTTACTGATGTTACTTGTTTGGTTATGTGCATAGTCCATGAGGATGAAATGAGTATAGTAGTTTAATACGTAGCCTATATTTCTACCCGGTCCAATGTCTTAGCAAAGCTTCTGAAGATACATTGTAGTATTTCTACCCGGTCCAATTTCTTAACAAAGCTTCAGAAGGTACATTGTAGTTAGTTGTGCATTTGTTGTTTGACTGGGCAATTACAAAGACTATGCCGCAATTTTAGTTGAAGTGTTAATGTGATGCAGGGCATATTTTAGTGACACATACACACATGTCCCCTCTGACCTCTTTCCTCTCTCCTCTTTATCATCTATCCATCATGCCGCCGACACTAAAACTTAATTTGTAACCTTGCCTCGGCCATTGACATTCTATCTGATTTTCTTACACCATCTCTCTCATCACTTTATGGGTGCATCCTTCAGTTTACTATAGCACCTATTTTATTCTATTGTGCCACTCACTCTATGATGAGAACGGATAAGTTATCCCTCCAGTGTGGTTTGTTTATTGCTGTTGTTTATTCATATTGTTGTTTAACTCATATCGAGTTGTTAGTGTGACACTGCAGCTTTCTCGCTCCTTAGCTCCCTCTCTCTTTTTCCGTCTTTCTCATCCACCCTGTCTGATTTAATTTGCTCCTACATGCTCAGTAATAATGCTTCCAAGTACTTATTGTAAATATGATCTAATAATCCTATAATCTATATCCGGGGAGTGGCAGAAAATGATTGATATTCACCAATCACTTTAGAAAAGAATGTTTTGCCATCTCTGTTTGGATCAAGGATGTCTCTCCTTTCAGTTTCCGAGGTCACGGCCTGCTGCGTTTGGAAGAATCATCGCTAAGCTGGTTGATTTTGCTTGAAGGCCCGGGGCCCGAGAGTGCTTTGATAGAGGGAGATATGGACCCCAACACAGGTGTCCTGATTTCATGCCACTGCGCATGCGCCATTTTTCATCTGTTTGGATTGGAATCTCTCTGTGGCCCAGCAGGTTAGCTGACTTTCCAAAGATAACTCAACTATTTTTGGAGCTCTGGCTGACAAACTGTGTGTGCGTGTGCATTACTTGTGTGTTTTTAGTTGTGTTTATGCATTTGTCTTTATAGACAGCAGTATCTTTCAAAGCTTTTACTACAGTCTCCACATTGTTGCTGGGAGTAATTTACCTTTTGCCTGTTTGTGTTTCAGTGTTTGAAGCTCTCAATTCGTCTTATGTAACTTTCTGTAAGAGTGGTAGTTAGCCTGCTTCCCTGCCTCTCTGCTGGCGCTGAGAAGTCCTTATGTAACTTTTGCTGCAGTAGAACACAGGGACACAGCACACACATCACATTTTGAGGAAAGTTAAGTAGATCAACATCCAATTATATGTGAACAATAAGACGGTTATTGTTAGGCTAGACAGTTTAGATCCAATAAAGTATAGATATGCATTTACTCCTGCAACCTTAACACCTGAATTTGTGACATGATGTTTCTCGGACTAACTCTCCCTTCTCTGTCCAGGTCAACTTTTCCAGACATGATTTTAAGGAATATAAACCTATACTCACTTTGCTGGAAACTCCTACGATAGTAAGCCACTGTAGCATGCCTCCCTCTGTGTTTCTTTGTTTTACATCATTGTTTGTTTCCTATTCCAGCAAGCTGCAGTGGCCCATGATGTGATCCAGGATTCTGGTTGCTTAGCAACCTCTCTATATCGCTGCAGGTCCCCGTTTAACATGACATGAGAAGCCTGATGCTGGTGAGTCAGTGTTTAATGTACATTATTAATATGAATATTGACATCAATTTATGGCAAAACATGCTTCTCTTTAGGCACAATAAGTGGGAAACCAATTTTTTTAATTCTGTGTTTTAGTGGCAATTATAGGCTCTAGTATGCGTTTGTGACCAAATACCATAAAAATATAATAACAGAAATATTCCCCAGTCAAGATGAGAAACGATGCAGTTGTAGGAAATGTTTTGATGTTTTGAGCGTTACGGTTGTACAGGGTTAATAAATCACGTCATAGAGGTTCATTGCATATTTATGCCAATGGTCTCTCTCTCTCTCTCTTTCTCTCTCCCACTCTCACTCTCACTCTGTCTCTCTATCTCTATTATTTCTGCTCTATGTGTATAACCAGTGCCTAGGTCTGACATTTAAAGACCAGCAGAATGTGAGCCATAGGTTAATGTTTATTTTGAAGGAGAGGTAATGAACGACGTGAGGAAAGGAAAGGCGATAATCATGGTACATTACTAGTTAGTATGAATCCCCTTGCTAATAATGGGCTGCATAATGAATACAGCGTCAAGCAAGAGAGTGGCTTTGTGTGTGCATGCGTCTGCGTGCGTGCCTGTTTGTATGCGTTTTTGCGCGTGCGAGAAAGAGAGAGGGGAATTATGGGAGGGAGCGAGGGAGAGGGAGGGAGGAGCGAGCAACAGAGGGGGAAATGAATCGCAAGCTGCAGGACAATTATCTGTCAGCGGACTGAGCTGCATGGTTTGGATTTCACCAGAGGTATTTATAGTGTGTGTGTGTGTGTGTGTGTGTGTGTGTGTGTGTGTGTGTGTGTGTGTGTGTCTGTCTGTACCTGTCTGTACCTGCCCTGTGTTTACAGCCTCTTTGACATGGTAGAGAGAATGCCTTACATTTCATCTATGTATGCTCGGATGCATGGACAGATGCATCAGTGAGATGGGAATAAGAAGGACGTTGAAACAGCAGGTGATGTATTTGGGCCAAGCCTGTAACATTTATGGTGTGGACAGGGATATTTAGTGAATGACGTCAGAGAGGGCAAACAAGAGATAGAGAGATAGAAAGAGGGAGAAATAGTGAGAGGCAGAGAGAGATTATGACTGTTTTTGATTCTGGAGGACACATCATAACAAAAGAAGGTCACAGAAGAGGGAGAGATAGAGACAAAGGGAGAGAGGCGCGTCAGCTGCCTTTTTGACGTCTCTCACCCTTCATTCTTTCCCCTTGCAGCCCTCTATTTGCCCACCTCTCTTAGCTCCAGGATGAAGGGGCTACAGCGACTGAGCCTGTCCGGAGCGTGAGGAGTCTTCCTGGGTTGCAACTGCGTCATCAATCCCCCTCTCCCGCTGTGCTTTCCACATCCCTCTGTCCACCTCTGAAGCTCTGCAGGGCCAATTGAAGCAAGCACCCCAAGACTCAGTCGCTGCGAAAAACCATGGATGGACTACGTCTGCCACCAGTTATTGAGGAGGTCCTGGATTCATCTGGTTAGTGTTCTCCTGTTTGTGTATGTGTGTGTGTGGTGTGTGTGTCTGTCATAACATTGAATGTATTTGTGAGTCGTGACATTAGCATGTGTGCTTGCGTGTGTGCTTGCGTTTGTGTGTGTGCGTTTGTGTGCGTGTATCAACCTTAGTCAGTCAGTGTGCCATGTGTTTGCTGAATAGAAAGATTAGTAGCAACCCAACCAGACTTGGACTGTGAGGTTTGGGAGAGAAGACAGACACAGCTATAGTGGCACTCTTTCACAGTTTCAGCCGGGCTGGTGTAAACTATTTTATAATCTACAGCATTACATTTCCTACAAGGCAACCATCAGTGCTCAGAATTAGCTTAGCCACTTGGCTGTGATCCATAAAAGTAAGACACATCCCATGTGCCAGTTTACTAATTAGATGTCTGCAAGGTACACAGCTAGTTCAGCCTGATGTGTTGTGGATACATGCCAAAGATGTGTTCTCATATTGTCAAAAAACTAGCCAACCCCTGGCTAGGGAAATTTAGCTCTTAGTGCTAAACAATGACTCTGGCCCACGTCATTTGTGCGGTTCAGAGCTACACAAGTAAGGTATACAGTGTTTGTGTGTTTATTCTTCTTTTGAAGAAGCTTTGTTGGCGTGCCACTGCAGTGTTTCTCTACAAGCCCGACAGCTCCTCTTGTTACCTGATTGGATTGGCACCCCCCCCCCCCCCACACCGTGTTTGTTGTGTTGGCCGTCACTGAGGACAGAGACACACAGCCTGGCAAAGAGAAGGAGCAGAGGCCCCCTCCACCCGCACCATCTCAAACCTCCTTTCATCCAAATGCGACATTCTAGAGCAGCCTCTCAAACTCTCCCAATGTCTCTTTCTCTCTGTAACGAGCGCACACATGGGATGTACATTGGGAAAGAGACACACTCGCACGCACACTCTTACACGACTCCCTCTCCTCATTACCCTCTAGTTTGGTTTCAACCATCTCCCAGCTTGTCCATCCCCAACAGCTGCACTAGCAACTGCAACAGCTTCCGCTCACTTTACATATACCCTGGGCATCAGCCTCTGTGCAGAGTAGGTGGCATCTAAACTCTCTCTCTCTCTCTCTCTCTCTCTCTCTCTCTCTCTCTCTCTCTCTCTCTCTCTCTCTCTCTCTCTCTCTCTCTCTCTCTATCTCTCTCGCTCTCTCTCTCTCTCTCTCTCTCTCTCTCTCTCTCTCTCTCTCTCTCTCTCTCTCTCTCTCTCTCTCTCAATCCAATCTGTCTCCCACCAGCACCCATGTACTCTCTAGCGGTGCTCAGTCTCTAGCAGTAACTCAGCAGAGAAAAGTTTTAAATTAGAGATATCTGCTCTATCCCCCAAACTTCTTCACTTATTATATCACCTATTTATTCATACATTTTTGTAATGATTTTGTGAAGGGACACAACTTGTACCCTTCAAGTGTCACTTTTCTTAAAATGGTTGATATAAATTCGCACATTTTGTAAAAAAAAAGTCGTCTTCAGTTATTGCCTTTGTATTTTATTGTACTTCTTGTTCTGACTTCTCTCTGTAAATGTCTTATCCCCACCATCTCTCTGTTAGCTCAGCTTCTACTTGTTTAAAACAAACATGGCCTTTCTCTCTCTTTCATATGTGTCTGAACAGTTGTGTTTGGGTATTTAAGATTTTGTGTTCTTTGGGAGGGATTAGAAATGAAAATATGTTCTACAAAAAGAGAGAGAGGGGGGAAAGATCGAAAGCTTGAGGTTGGAAAAAACCCTTGTTCTCCTCCATCGTCATCATCCTATCCTTTCCACTTACCACTGGGGGTTTGTGTGGAGTTAGCTTAGTCCCAGGTATTGGTTTTCATAAGCCTTTCTTGCCCCTCTCTCTCTCTCGCTCTCTCGCTCTCTCTCGCTCTCTCTCTCTCTTTCTGTTTAATCCCCACTTCATCATACAGACAGGAATGGGGATGCTAGTTTGTCTGATTGATCTGAAAGCCGAGTATTACTCTTCGAATCACGTGGACATGCATACGAGCTCTCCCCAGGCATGCTGCTTAGGCCTGCGATTTAGAACCCACAGCCTTCCTCTGCTATTCCACACTCTATTTTTCTTTCTCATTTCATTTTGTTCCTCCGTGCCATTGGACATGCCATTATCCCCCCCCCCCCCCCCCACACACACACACACACACACACACTGGCTATTACGCTTTTTATTTAAATATTTTGCTGGTTGTACACTACATTCACTGTTGTCTATCCATCAGACATGGATGAAACCTGCTATCCTGCCGCAGTGATGACACAGCCTGGTGACAGGTAGCGATGGCAGATAGAGGGGCAAGAGGAAGGATGCTGAGAGGAAGGAAGATAGAGGGGAAACAAATAGGAGAAGAGGAGATAGGGGTAAGGAGAAGATAATGAGGAGAGGGACATGGTGAAAGAAAGAGGGGGGGAGGGGGGATATGGATGGAGGGGGGAGGGATAGAAGATGGGTAGCACTCAGGTTATCTTGGTGGCCATGCAACTCAGCACTGATGCAAGCCTATTGATATTCCAGCCAAGCCTCCCTCCCTCTCATCTCCATTTCTCTCTCTTTTGAACACTCTCTCTCTCTCTCTCTCTATTTCTGTCTCTCCCTTCCTCCCTCTCCCCTTAGATCTACAGCCTTTTCCCATCAAGGCTACACTGGTGTGTGTGTCTGTGTGTGCTCAGTCCTGGGGACTGGGATAATGTTCACTGGGGGAGTGATGAGAGGCACCGAGGATGCCAACTGGATCCGGCCGGATGGATTGATGATGGGGTTGACATAAAAAGAGATTGACAGGGGAGGACAGTGGGTGATGATGGTGTGCTGTTGTCGTCAGTACTCTGTCTGCCTCTCAAGACTCATCCCAACGCCATTAGCATCAGCAAGTAGAACATGTTGTGTGTGAGCATGTGTTTGTCTGTGTTTCACAGAAGTATTATAGCAACACACCCAAAATGTGCGACATTCTCCTAGGTAACAGGATACTGTTGAGTCTGACTGGAGTTCAGTTATGCACATCCAGCAACCACAACAAGAACACAGAAACAGAATGAAGTCAGAACATCCAACACAACAGCACAGCCTTGCACTGGAGTAAGAACATAAACCACAACAACACACCCGTTTTGCATGTGCAAAAAGGAAATGCCATATGTAAACTATATGCCCTGCATTTTTTTATTGACTTTATCCCATGGCTTCCAAACACTCAGATTGACTCACACAGTGAGGATTTGTCTTTACTTTTCGTTTTTGAATATGACTTGCCCAGCGGTAACATCTATGCCTGTGTATTCAATGGCCTGGAACCATGAGAGAGAGAGTTATTGAGGTATTGTAGTTGAACCACGTCATCTCAGGCCAATTCAGTTTGTCCTGTTTGCATCAGAAAAAGGCTATCATGGCCAGTGCGAAAGAGAGAACGAGACAAAGCTGCTGTTATTGTTAATGCTACTAAAGCTATTCGACTGTTAAGGCTTGCTTGGTAGAGGGTTAGGGTCAGACCTGGAGCACACTGGCAAACGTTTGGGTGAAATATTCTATTTAACAGAATTATTTTGAGCTTTATCCTATTCTCTCTATTTACGCTTCAAAGGACAACTGGCTTCAGGTGCCTTTGAGCCAAGCAAGTAGTAGATGCACAGTGTGTGTGTGTGTGTGTGTGTGTGTGTGTGTGTGTGTGTGTGTGTGTGCACACGCATAATTTACTATGAAACTCTGTTTATGTTTTCAGACTCAATCAATTGCTGTGGCCTTGGCGACCAGTGACTCATACGGCCCCTCCCCCTTCATGCAACTAACCACAGTGATTGAACCTATCACCAGTGTCAGAGACGCTCTGAGGATTGTGAAGTGAAGCAAATAGATACAGTTTATACTGTAGTACAAGCAGGGTCTAGCTCTATGACTGTTGAAGAGATACATATTAAATATTCACATGGGTAGAACAGAGAGAAGGACAACTATTTGAGTGAAATTAACGAGAACAGTAGAGGGCAAAGGGGGAAGGGGTGGACAACAGCAACACAGAGGAGGATGAGAAAGATGTTTGTCATGGAGAGGAAGTAGGTCAGAGGAGAAGAGACGGAGGGGAGGAGAGAGGAGGGACAGGCAGAAAAGATGATGGACTGATTATTGAGTGGTCACCATGACAATGAGGCTGTAATAGACACAATGGTATTGGTTGCCTGCCAGAGGCCCCATCCAATAACTTCCAAGATATGAATAAGGCTGGAGTGCAGGGTGTAGGACCTGCACAAACGGGAAGAGAGACAGGGACAGGGACAGAGATAGAAGGTAAAGGTGGAAGATAAATAAGAGGTTTAGAAAAAAGGATATTTGCTTGTCTGCCACGAAACAATATTGTCCAAATAATGTACTTGGTTAAGATATTGGTTATCAGGCATTTTTAAATCTCCCTTTCACAGAGATGACTGAATTTGAAGCTAGATGCCAATGCCTCAACTGTTTTCTTATCAGGTCACTCATAAAAGACATAGATTTCAACACAGGAGTTTGTGTTAAGAATTATGAATGAAAATGAGTCTTTATTGCTTGAATTTACTAAACATACTTGATTACATCACAGACAGAAATGTGTCTAATACAGTACTCCTAAAAAGTATGGTGCGTTATAATCATAATCCGTAATTAAGGCATTCTGTAACAAGCAAATGTTATTTATAATTGCAGTGTGTCTTGTACCATTTTTCAAAATATACCACATTCAGATGATTCTTATTCTGATAAATATTTTATAATTGTCCTCATAAATGTAGTGTCACAAATGATTCCATACCCAAAAGCATTCAGACGGAATGTAAACTAATTCCTCGAAAGAAAATGTTTTATTGACAGGAGAGAGGATCATATTGTTTTCATATTAACAATCAACAAAAAAGTATGGATATAGTTTCTCAGTGAAGGTATAACCAGAGATAAATATGACGGAATGTAGTGGATTAGACCAGAATGTTGTTCAATGTGAAGTCTGATTCTTACCTGTATTTTGCCAGTCAAAGTTTTTCTGGAGACGTTTGTGTGAGAGTTTACAGTAGTTCAAAAGTAAGCTCAGCGTAAGTGTGCTTCCTCTCTTTACGGCAGTATGCTTTCTCAGACCCTCGACTTTAGTTTAATTTCTTCAAGATAAGGAGTATGCACTAGTATCACCCCTCCCCTTTGTGTTGATTTTACTTCCTGGAATGACGTTAACCCCTCAATGCCAGAAGGTTCTTGAGATCATTCATTTTCTGGTCTAATTCACTACAGTAAAAGTAGAACCTACAATGTTGTTACACATGTGAAGAAAAGTGTGATTGTTTTTGTGCCTGTGACTGGGTTGTTTCACCCAGTCTGGTATCCCAAAGGGAGATATCCTGCCCTGTCCTGTTGTTACTCCCCAATCCTTTTCTCTCGCTGTCAATACCCTGTTTTTAAATTGCTGTAAATCAAAACAAAAACAAAAAACGATTGTCTCAAGCAAACTCCGTCAATGTGATTGATTTAATCCAGATTATACATACCACAAAGTAGTTGGGCCTGAGCTGTCAGCCTCACTGTAAAAGTCCAGACTAACCCCGGCCCTTCAGTTATGCTTTGGTTATTGAGACGGTGATGACGAGGGGCTTTAATGCTCACCATCAGGACAGGATGTCAGTACTGGTGGATCAAGATGGGAAGACATTTGTAATCCTCATATCATATCTGATTTTGGATTGGTTGGAAGCAAACCACACATTACATTGAGTTTGCATGTGAATTTGCAGTTGCACACTTCCATAATTACAACCAACATGTAGGGCAAAATCTGTATCAGTTGTCCTGTTGCAAAAAAAGGCATATGCTTGATCTTTGCCAACAAGAAATGTTCCATGTCATAGTGCACATGCTAAAGTTTACACTTGAGTACATCGTTGTATCTTCAGATCAAACTCACTGAATTGGAGAACCAAATTTAATTGCGATAGTAGATTTAAAATCATTTCCATTTCTATTGTATGTTACACACTCAATATACTGTATATTAATATGTTACCATGCTTTGTGTGTACACTGTAACACATTTTTTTGAAGTAAACAGCTACAGTTTATTTTGTATTACTAGCAGGGTCTAGCTTCAGGACTGTTTGCTGAAGAGATAAATAGGACGGAAAGATTAACATGGGTAGAACAGGGAGAAGGAGCGCTAATTGAAGGAAATGAATGAGAACAGTAGAGGGCAAAGGGGGAAGGGGTGGCCAACAGCAACACAGAGGAGGATGAGAAAGATGTTTGTCATGGAGAGGAAGTAGGTCAGAGGAGAAGAGACGGAGGGGAGGAGAGAGGAGGGACAGGCAGAAAAGATGATGGACTGATTATTGAGTGGTCACCATGACAATGAGGCTGTAGTAGACAATGCTATTTGGTGCGATTAAAAAGCCTTGTAATTACACATTCTGTAACCAACAAACAGTGTTCATTATTGCATTAAGCCTCTTGTAGCATTTTTAAGCATATCCATGTTTATTGTTATTCTGAAAACCTTCTTACAATTGACGCAAGTCACCTCATAAATGAGCTGTCACAAATAACCCCATACCCCAAAACATTCTAAAGGAATGTAAACCAATTCTTCAAAAGAAAATGTTTTAGTGACAGGAGAGGACCATGGGGGTTTTACGTACATCAGCATTACAACCAACAAAAAATAATGGATATAGTTTCTCAGTGAAGGTATAACCTCTATATGAGTAGATTTGAGTCTTATTGTCCACATCGTAAAAGGAAACCTGCCCCCCCTCATAGTCCACAAACACCCCCACCTTCTGGGGCTTCTTCCCCAGTGAGAGGGACAGACCCGGAGCCCTGTACTCATTCCCATGACTCAAAGAAATTGTCCAGTTTCCATTTCTAGGGCCCAATGGGAACGTCCCCTTCCTGTTGATGGACTCTGTGGCCACTCCTAGAGCCCACTCTATCTTCTCTTTCAGCATTATTTCAAAGTAAAATTTCCCTGAGGAGAAACCCTCCTTTCCTAGGACACACGGGCAACGTGAAAACCTCTGTGGGTTGTCAGGGAGATCTTTCCTTATTTTTCCATAAATCACTTGATTCCCGTCCTCAGACAGAATGAGGTTAGGATGTGCTGTATCAGGCTCCAGAGTCACATCCACTGCGTACTGCTGGATCCTCATCAGCTCAGCATCACACAACTCCTTCAGATCCTTTATAACCGTCTCCTCCAGCTGAGCCACGGCTTTCCTCACTGTCCCCACAAACAGATCAGTCCGGACCCTGACCTCAGACCAGTCCTTGGTAGGTGGAGGGGTGCTCAGGGACGGGGAGCTCTGGAGAAGGTGAAGGTAGTCCTCAGTGTGTGAGAGCTGCTCCAACTCACTGCTTCTCTTGTTTAACTCAGTGATTTCCTGCTCCAGCTCTTTAATGAAGACTTCAGCTTGTTTCTCTGACTCTATCTGCTTTTCCTTAATCACCTCCATGAGCTCAGTCTGGCTGCTTTGAATGGAGGCCACCAAAGCAGTGAATACCCGTGCACTGTTGGCTATCTCTCTCTCTGCGTCCATCTTGTTGAACTCTATTGAGTGTTGGACTTCCTTCATCTTTAAACTTTTCTTCTGGATCATTTGCTGTATTTCTGCCTGGGCCCTCCCCAGCAGGGCCTTCCTCTCCTCACACTCTTCCTCTATTGGCACAGTGTCATGGGACCTGTGGTCTGGACACATGACACAGACACACGTCTGGTCTGTCCTACAAAAGAGCTCCAACAGCTTGCTGTGTTTCTCACACATCCTGTCCTCCAGGTTCTCCACTGGGTCGATGAGCTTGTGTTTCTTTAAGGGTGCTACTCTCTGGTGAGGCTCCAGGTGAGTCTCACAGAATGAGGCCAGACACACCAGGCAGGACTTCAGGGCATTCAGCTTGGCACCAGTGCAGACGTCACACGGCACTTGCACTTGGAGGGCGGGTTGTTGCTTAGGCGTTTGTGTAGTGTTCACTTGAATTGATTTGGGTTTATCTGTAGTGTTCACTTGAATTGATTTCTTGAACTGATCAGCTATCTTAGAGATGAATGTGTTGACGAAGATATCTGGCCTCTTATCAAAATTCTTTTTACACATTGGACACTGACACTGGTCATTGCTATCCCAGTACTGGGTGATACAAGTCAGGCAGAAGTTGTGTCCGCATTGAATGGTTACAGGATCAGTGAACACGTCCAGGCAGATAGAGCACAGGAACTGCTCTTCAGACAGGAGACTGCTAGCACAGGCCATATCTTTAAAAATAGGTACAAAATAAAATGCAATAAAGTAGGTTAATGTTTGCCTTTTTCTTTTTAGAATCCTTGAATCAGTACTGAACATTCCTCACAGGTGCATTAAGAAAATGATGGACTTGTCATAAGGTTCAGTTTTCTTTCCCCACAATAGGTTGTGGAGCTGGACACTACTAGACACAGAAATGTTGTCAAATGTGAAGTCCGATTCTTACCTGTATTTTGCCAGTCGAAGTTTTTTCTGAGACGTTTGTGTGAGAGTTTACAGTAGTTAAAAAGTAAGCTCAGCGTAAGGGTGCTTCCTCTTTTGATGCCAGTATGCTTTCTCAGACCCTCGACTTTAGTTTCATTTCTTCAAAATAAGGAGTATGCACAAGTATCACCCCTCCCCTTTGTGTTGATTCTACTTCCTAGTATGAAGTTAACCCTTCAATGTGAGACGGTTCTTGAGATCATTCATTTTCTGGTCTAATCCACTAGAGTAAAAGTAGAACCTGCAATGCTCTTACATAACATGAGTGAAAAAATAAGTGTGATAGTTTGTGAGCCTGTGCCTGAGTTGTTTCACCCAGTCTGGTATCCCAAAGGGAGATATCCTGCCCTGTCCTGTTGTTACTCCCCAATCCTTTTCTCTCGCTGTCAATCCCCTGTTTTTAAGTGTGCAGTTGCAGTTGCACCCTTAAATACTTACAACAAATCTGTAGGCTATATCCTGTTACAAACTCACTTTAATCACCATAATGAATTGGAAAGCCAAAATGAACTGGTCTATAATATTTTGAATTATTTTCATTTATATAATAAGTATGTGACACATGCAATATACCTTATACCGCACACACACACACACAGACGCACGCACGCACGCAAGCACGCACGCACACACACACACACACACACTCTTGAACACCCATTGTTCTAGTTCTGGAAAGTGTGATACCCACCAGGCACCACTAGGACTCTACTGTGTCACTGTTCTGGGGGGGGTGGGTGGGTGTGTGTGTGTGTGGGGGGGCCTGATGATCGACCCTGTTGATTACTTGATGTCTGGACGCAGGTGTGAGCTTGTGGTGCAGCATTTGCATTATTCATGTTGCCCCCATCCCCTGAATAAATACACACCTGGTGCACAAACAGACACATTAACCCACTCTCACCTATACATGAATGGAGATTTACAGCACACACACACACACACACACACACACACACACACACACACACACACACACACACACACACACACTACCCTTCCAAACTCAGACCCTGATCGCCATCGTCACGTCTAACGTTCATCCGATCTTCCAAAGACCAATTCAGAATTTCTCCTCTTGCTTATCAATCTGCGGGGTGTGAGAGAACTCTGTACTTTAAGGCATTCCCTTTCATCTCGGTTTGAATCCGGGAGTGCGTCTGCCTGGCCTGCGCAGTGACGCACTTAGGAGACTGCAGCAGACGCAGGCGCATCGCTTCCCCTCACCGGTCTGCTGTGTTTCTGACACGTCCCGTATGCTAACTAAGGGTTTGTCTGGAGGACCTCCCCAAGGACACAACTGAACGTTGCCATTTGATATGGAGAGAGGGAGAGGCTGTAGCTGGGAATGAAAAGGGAGATGCAGAGATGGTGTGGTTGTGCGTGTGTGTGTATGACAGGAGAGGATTCAAAGCGCAGCCCATTCACACACACATACGCTTTACATGCGCACACACGCCGAGCGTTAAGGACGGTTTGATTAGAAAGTCGTTTCGTTAGCTCGGGTCTGACCTTGAGCGAGAGGCCAGGTTAGCGGTGGAAATGGGGTGGAGGGTGGGGACGGAGGTGTGTGCACCTTTCAGCCGTGCCCTGCCCTGCGTACGGGTAGTCACCGACAAGCAGCCCCTGAAGACAGCAAGAACAAAGCGTAGGGGGTGATGGGGAAACAAAGGGGGAGTGGGAATTTGAGAATGTGTCATCTTGGGAGAGGGTGTTTGACTAGGCGAGACAAAGAGGAGAGAAAAAAGGATAGGACAAGAGGGGAATAAGGGAGGATAATCAACTAGATAAGATTGTGGAGTGGAGGAAGAGAGAAAGAGAGAGGAGGGTGGGGGTGGGGTGGGGGGTTGTAATGAGGAGGGCTTGGCGCCAGAAAGGACAGAAAGAGGTGACAAAGCGAGAAGACTGGGGAAATAGACTGGGGAAAAAGACTGGGGAAATAGACTGGGGAAAAAGACTGGGGAAAAAGACTGGGGAAATAGACTGGGGAAATAGACTGGGGAAATAGACTGGGGGAAAAGACTGGGGAAAAAGGTGAAGAGAGGCTGAGAGCGAGGTTCAATGTCTGGACGCTGGCCCTGCTCTTCCCCTTCCGCCGTCGGCCCTGATGGCAACAGACAGGAAGCAGGAAGGACAGCAGGACGAATGGCAGGGAGGCTGCGTGTTTGCAGACTCCGTCTGTCACTTGGTGGCCATCCTCCTCTCGCATGTCCTCACTGTAAGATGGCCCCCTACCTTTCTTTGTCGCCGTAGTCACCCTCTTCTTGTTCAATTTATTTTCACTGTGCCCGGACTTTAATGCTCTCAGCCTTTTTTCGTAGCATGCAGCTCTGTACTCACACCAATAGATGGCCTTCTAGTTCTTGGTGGGTTTCACGCAGGGAGCAGAGCGCGGTACTGTCTTTCTGTTGGGCGGGTACCAACAGGTGGTTGTGTGTGGAGTTTGGATGTCTATAAAGATAACAGGTGTGGTCTAGTCAGGGGGGCAAAGGCAACAGGTGTGTGAGGGGCTGGGGACGCTAAAAGGGTGAGTTCAAATATCCGCTGGGGCGAAACCTCATCCGCATTTCCCATAGGGTAACAACTGTATGTGGCATGGAATAATCAAATATGTGTGTTCTTGTGTGTCTGCGGTCATGGTCATGGTTGTGTGTGTATTTTCCTCCAACCCCGGTTCCACCGTTATTGTGTGTCTTCAAATCCAGTATGCTGTTCATTCATAATGTGACACGTGCTGCGTCAATGCTATCGTTCCCTCCCGCCGTGTCTATTTCTCTCTCCATGCCTGTCTGTAGACGACGTGTGTGACCTGAAGGTGGAGCGGCCAGGGCTGGGAGGAACGCTGACGGCCAAGGAGCGCGAGTCTCTGGAGGAGAACGACGAGAAGG
>CM030172.1:9690923-9705923 GCA_017639675.1 Aplochiton taeniatus
GGCATGTCTATATGTGTTGCAGATCACGTGATGAGTACCTGGCCTTGAGGCAGGAGGGAGAGGCGACCAGCGAGGGCCAGGCGGAAGAGGGCGTCGGACCGGAGGAGGGACCAGTGAAGGCCGGAAGCTACATGACCCTGTCCCATACCCAGGTTCAGGGTGGGCCTCTGGTGGACGCCTCCATCCAGAAGAACATGTCGTTTGATGGGAAGCCGGTTGCCCCGGCTAGCTGGAATGGAGGTGTCGCTGAGATCAGCTCTCTGAAGGACCAAGTGCGGCAGGCAGAGGAAAAGGCTTTGTTCGTGCACACAGAGGTTCGAGATGGCCTACAAAAAAACAATAAGCTTACAGAATAATGTTCAAACTAGTCTCCATACATTTTTTTTTTTTCTGCTCTTGAGTCTCCGTTAATCTCTGTTTCACCCCTCCTCTCACTTTGCCTTCTCTCTGGCTCTGTCTCAGTGCGAAAGCTTGAAGGGTGAGCTGGTAGAGCTCCAGGGGATGTACGACAGCAGCCAGAAGGAGAGGGCGGAGCTGGAACGGGACCTGTTGCACTGCAAGGCCGAGTTAGAGAAGCTGATTGGCCGGAAGCCACAGGTAAGGGGTGCACGGGCACAGGTTTGTAGTGATTCCTGTGTGTTGTGACGTGGCATTGTGGCTGGGCCAAAAGTTCTGCTGCATTGTGCCGTTAGCAGGGATCAGTGTGGAGTGAAGGGCTTATTCACTGGGTGAATGTTCAATGGCTGTTTTAAGAAATGCCCACAAAGCATTACACACACACACACACACACACGCACGCACACACACACCTGCGAAACTCACCTAACACTCCTCCATCTTGTATGATGACATGCTGCTGATCCATAATCTTGCAGTCAGTCTACGTGTGCTGTGTGTGTGTGCTGCTTACTTCAAGCGTGGTATGGATGTCTGGCTTTTGCTCTCACTAGTAGGGTGTCAAATGTCTCATGTCTGATTAGCTTGGGCTGAGCATATCCCTGTTCTGAGTCGGAGTCGTTCTCTGCGCACGTGGAAACATGCCTGGCCGCCACACAGTGTGATCCTGTCAAGCCATCTCCTGTGTGTCCTGTCTTCACTGAGACCGCACAGCTCCTTCCTCCTCTCGTGGTGACATCACTAGGACGGGCTGAATCAGAGCTTTAATAACAAATGTTATGTAGGGATGTGCACTACTTTCAGGGCGCATTTTTTTTTAATACCTATTAAAAAAAGTGTGCTGTATTGGGCATACATGGTCTCCTCTTTAATATACCGATTAATGAATTGTGTCAACCACAGCACAGTGTCACACTGCTGAATGCCATATCACTCTCATGTGCCCTCCATAGTTGTAGTTTACCTTTTGACTAAAGCCCCTAACCCACACTGTGGTGGTGCCTCCAACTCCCAGGGTTCCCTCAAACTGAGTTGCTCGTAGTTGGAAGGGCAGCACTTTCCAGTGTGGGCAGAGATCTTTAAATGACGAGATGCAGACTTTTTAGATGGATCCAGACAGAGGGCCTTCTGTTCTTAAACGTCTCCATCCTGTATTTAACCATCTTTGATGTGTTCTCTAATTGCTTGCTCTTTCTGTTTCTCCCTTTCCCCCCATTGTCATGGTTGGTTGTGATTTAATAAATCATCATTAATGCAATGCACATAAAATATCTCAACAATCTCATGTTTTGTGATGATTGTTTTGCACGTCAACCTGTCCATCTGTTTGCTGTGTGACCCGTACGCCTATTTCATCCATTCTATGATAAACACTTTCACTTTATCATTGTTTCCCCACATTGTCCTCGCAACCTTCATTTGTAATGATTTGTTTTGACAAATACTATCTCTCTTACTCTCTATTGCACTCTACCCCTCTGACTTTATCATTTCTATGATTTTGCTCCCTCCCTTGTCCCCCTCTTCTTCCTCTCTCTCCATCTGCCCCCACACTCCCTTGTTTTTTCCTCAGAACTGCACTCTTCCGTCTGAGTCCCCTGTTCTCTCCATCCCCTTCATAGGAATGATTGTAATAATGGCCCTCATATGGTGCTGGTGGGAGGAGCTGGCATCCTAGAGGGGACCAGGTATGGGCATGCCCTTCTTTCTCTACCCGTTCTCAGGAGCACACATTCAGCCTGCGCCGTCCTAGAGCAGTGGCTGAGTCTGAATTGGCGGGGTCCTTTGTCGGGCCCTTTCGTCAGCATTGTGAAACGGGATGTCGGGGAGGCTGAATATAACGCGTCCCATGTGCGTGGCACAAGGGGTTTATGGGTTTTGCCAGTGCTCTGTGCTCCACTGATATAAAGACTCTGATTCAAGCATGTGCTGGCCAACCCAGCTCTAAGAAATATCATAATACGTCTCCTTCCAAGAGCCACATAGGTCTCCTATTGTATGTCCTTCTCACACAAAACCTTTTGAATAAAAACTCAGTGGCAATTTTTTTGCTGTATTAAAAATGCAAACAGAGGTGAAGCAGATTTGTAATAAAGTAAAAAAAAACGTATGTGACAGTATTCGGTATTCAGTACTGCTTAGACTTGGTTTCTTAACTTTTTTTGGAAACCAAAATCAAGTATAATACTGTCACTACCTCCATTCTGCGGACCTAACAGGCACGAGTAAGAGAAAAGCCCATAGAGAAAAGATTAAGATGAAGGTTATAGCCCTCAGTCTAGTCTCATTTGAAGATATGCATTTCCTTTCAGACCGATGCAAATGCCCTTTTCATTTGAGTCCCGGCCTCACTTATTGCAGGATAATACAGTGAACTCCATTGTCGTCTTCAGTGTGGCAGTGCAGAAATTCAGGTTGGAACCAGGATTGATTGCACAGTACCGTTAGGCTCCAGATGCATGATATTTACCTGGGAACCAGCCAGCCAGCCAGCCAGCCAGCCAGCCAGTGAGTCCTGGGAGTGGGCCTCAGATAAACTCTCTCTCCTCTACCAAACTCTATTCAGTTGCAATATATGCAGAGCTCAAGGGTTGTTGTCTTTTTTTAAGCACGACAGGGAGCCCATAACTCTAGTTTAATCTAGTTGATGGATGTCCAGGCCAGCATACTGACTAAATTAAAAGTGCCTGGGGTTAGGGGCATTTGCCTAAAAAGTGTGCTGTGTGTGTGTGTGTGTGTGTGTGTGTGTGTGTGTATGTGTGTGCTTGCACGTTATGGTGTGTCTGGCTGGCTAATTGAGAAGCAATCAGCAATCTAGGAAATCAACTTACAGGGCTAGTTCCAAGATCACAACATTGCACCCACAAAATAGAAGAATTGCGGCCAAGACCAAGATCACTAAAATAGGTTTTCAAAAAATGTCTTTTATCAAGAACAAACATTTGGGAAATTAACACAATTCTAATTATTATTGTATCAAAAAGTGAGTTCCCTTTGTGCTTTGAGGAAACCTGTGAATCTGGAAGGGAGTCTATATTTAAACTGTGTTTATTATGTGAACGACTAACACCTGCACGGTGACGCCTTTTCCTTTGACCTTGTGACTTTTTAACCTTGTTCCTGTGACTTCTATTTCCCAGGAAAACGAGGGAGACTGGAACCCGGTAGCAGTGGTTGCCTTGGCAGCCGCTTTGGTTGTGATTGTTCCAAGTCTGACCAGAGCCCTCTCCCCGGGGTAGCCCCGAAAGTGAGATCCGGTGGTGGCCATTTTCCTTAGAATCGCTGGGAATGCCATGGTTCATCAGACTCAGAGTCTTCTCCTTGCCATCATGGCTCTGTTCTGCCCACTTCCGACACTTTCTCTTCGCTGCCTGCTTCCTATCTGGAGGTCAGCATCATACATTGAAATTTTCTCAGACAGCACAAAGAGAAAGCAAGAAATGTTGCATACATAGAGGACACTATGGTAAATTAGGAATTGTTCCATTGTATAGACATGCAACCTCTCTCTTTTCTCTCACACCATGCAATCCTGCCGTGTCAAAGCCTTGTGATATTCTACCAATATTATTAAACCTGATTTTTATCATGGGTCTTTATGACTTAAAGATCATGTTTTAAACAGGCTTTTGTGATGGAACTATCTTGTGTCTGCTATCTTTCTCTGGAAATTGCACATTTACAGTTTCGGGCATTTATTAATTGATTGATGAATTAGTTGAAAAACAGCTAGTTTGTATACATTTGCCTTATTGTTTCCTCTTAAGATGAAGGATGAATATATTTTGCACACAGAGTTGACAAAGATGATAGAAATGTTTACTTAAAGTTATTTTAAATTATAAAAAGGTTAAAAACGTATGGTAATAAGCTGGTTTCAGCCTATACTTAATGAAATGTAAGTCTGTTATACGCAGCTTGCACGTTTGATTTACTTTGATACGATCAAAAATGTCCTGTTCCATCAGTCTCTCTTATGGCGCATAATCAATTAAATATATAACTGATACATTCCCCGTATTACTGTTACTGGCATAATGGTCCACTTCAAAACAGATATATGTTAACCTTTACAGTAAAGTACCTCTAATGCTTTTGAATTGAGAGTAATATGATATGTTGATCATTTGTCTGCTTTGGGCATGGCTAAACTACTGTGAATATGCATATGAGTTGTTCACCTTACTTACAACACGTGATATAGGTTTAGTCTGGCGTCCTTTTAGGATATGTGTCTGAGCCTTCAACTGTGACAGAGACAGTCCTTTTAACCCACTGAAGGGGTCTGTAGTGTTTACTTATTCCCCTGGTGGATTGTTTTTTGAGACAAAGTATGTTGCTAAAGGGAGTGAATGAAGAACTCATCATTTGAAATTTATTGTGCTCCCTTTGCCTGTTTCACCATATTTGGTTATTGTGTAAGATACACATCTGCTAGCTAAGCTAACTTGTAATGTTTACTTACACTGCATTAGCCTTTGGGAACTCGCTCATTCCTGTGTGATAAATTGGCATGTCTTTACAACCCTCTGCACGACCTCTGAACTCTAAGGAGTTCAGACAGATGCATGCTATCTAGCAATTTATAACTTACTTTACTCCAATATTAACCAACAGAATAAATGTTTACGTTATGATGGTATCCTTCCTTTTTTATGAGCTATTAAGGTTTATAGAAATGGATGTTCTTTATTGCTTTTTCCATTGCTGAGGTATATTGGATATTTTGGGGGATACCAATTGCAGCAGAATGCTATAGAAAGGCATATTGTAACGTTTACAGTAGAAGTGAAGTGTGCCACTACATCATGTATTATTATGATTGCTTACAATAGTACTCCATTTTCGCGTAAACATGTGAATTTTGCCATTCACTCAGTCATTTGTCCAAAAAATAATGGCTTTATAGTTTTGCGATCAAGTAAAACATTTTTTTTTAAAAAGGATTATAGTTTTTCTGTGATGCTGTGTTAATATTGGACCTTTTATGAAGGTCAGTGCATGCTAAACATTTGCACCTACACATTTGTACCAAAATGTGATATTTGTATTGTATTGTAAATAGCATAGTTCTAAAAGATGACATTATTTAGAGAGGTTACTTTTGACAGAAACATTATTTTTAAATAGTTTTAGCACAACAGCAGATTGCTATAGACTAGTGCTTTTGCAGTGTAGATTATACTTAGGGAAAAGGCTGTAACGTGTACACCTTGATCTTGCATGTTAGGTTTAGCCAATGTTGCATGTATAGGTGAGTAGATCAATCTTCTACAGTAGCAGTAGATTCAGCCAATGCACATTGGAGGCATGCACACATAATCAAACTCTTCCCGGATTTCTCTTTTAACATACAGTTCTCTTTAAACATAGAATATATCTATAATAAATGGACGACATGTTGTGTTATCACACAGGGTTGTGTTGCCTTCCGGTTTTCTGTCTCTATATCCATATCTTATTCCCTTTTATTCCATTCTTTCTAAGGCTTCCATTATCTGTTTCTTCCACTGTTTGGATACTTTCTTCCACTCTTGTGTTTCAGCCTATTTAGAAACTATACAAAGAGTTAGCTGTGTTTAAGATGTCCTGTTGAACTCTCTGACAAAGCTTTAGTTAATAATCTTTACTTTTCCTTGCGCCTTGACGTATATGTTTTTGGGTAACATTTGTGGAGGGAACTGGTGTGTACGTGTTCAAAGTGTTATTACTGCTGCTCACTGTATGTACTGTAACAATATTATACTGTTGTAAACATTCTTCCGGTGTTTGTACTGTAGCTGTCATTGTTTGTCCCTTTGCCTCTGTAAATGTTTGAACTGTTTCCGAAAAGCACCTCTGAAGGTACCTTCGTCTGAATACTATGTTAATGTCTCAGTGGGTACATTATTTTGTGGGAATACTGTTTTAACAAGTCTGTACATTTTGTAAATGATCTGAGAAATAAAGTAGTTTATCCTTCAGCTATAAGTCTGTCGGTCCTATGATAATTGTATGCATTCAATATGTGTGTGTGTGTGTGTGTGTGTGTGTGTGTGTGTTTTGATGGATATATTATATTTCAACTATGTTCCAGCCCTGTGTTTCACAAATCACTAGGCAAATCACTGAAGGACCACACGGATCATGAGTTGCCCAAGAGCCAGAGGAATAGAGGCTGCTCACTTCCTGCATGGCTCCCCTCCGGTAACATTTCTCTCTCTCTCTCTCTCCTTCCTCTACGAGGACCTTTATATATAGGTCCAGTTCTCAGTGTCAAAGCCTCTCACACAGCTACTTCACTAGAGTGAGGACCGATGGATACGCACATTGACAATCAACGCACAACAGTGCAAGATATACTATTCACCAACAACTCCATATTAATGGCTACAAAACCAAGACTACGTCATTGCAGCATATATATACTATAAACAAATGGAAAATTGTTATTTGTATGTTAAGTTAGAACAATAATAACAGCGTATGTATGAAAAACGTGTCCTGTATACCAGAACATTGATACACCATGTCAGAAATCTGATGGCCTTTTCTCAGTGTGCCATTGTTGTCATAGGTTATGAAACGTGGAATGTTGCAGCAAATGTAAGGTCTATACTTGCTGAAAGAAGTGCGATATCAACATCACAAGAGGGGGTGGAATGGAGGTATTTTGAGCCGTGTGTGTACGTGTGTGTTTGTGCTTGTGTGGTGTTCCCTTCCCCCATAGTGTTTGCTCACCCTCCTTATGAAGAGTATGAAGCTAGTCGACGTTAAGGCAACCGTATAACGGGCACATCTTCCTGTGAGTGCCAAATCCACACATTCACTAATCGGACACAAGAGAGAGAAAAGCAATCCGATCAAGATAGGGGAAATCTATTTGAGCCAACCAGTTGCCCGTACATACAGAGTTTGTAGGATATGACCTGTAAAAAGTGTTTAGGACTTTATGAACCCGGTGGGGGTCACTACATCATCGATCAATGGGTGTCCATGACCACATAGTTAGATCTCGGGAAAGGCTTGAGCTACAGTATTCACATGGTTTGTGGAAAAAGTAAGAAATAGGAACAGATGAAAAAGAAATGGGAGATAAATTCCCCAGGAGAGAGACTGCAGAGAGCTATAGGATATATAGTACTTACTAAAACAATCATCAGTAGATTATAGGGGGTGGCAGAAACTTGCATCACAATGTCAGTGTCTTGACACTGCTCTAAAGACCCACCATATTGTGTATATTTCATTTCGATGGACAGCTTTTTTTTTGCCCGGACTTTATGTGAGATATCAGACTTTTTAATTAAGAGACTAGTGTAGTGGTGTATTATTCTATTGATACACATAGGCCCCATGTAACTTTAGTGATATATAACGAATATCTTCATGAAGATATCTATACACAACAGTCTACTGACTTTCTCATTTATAGCTGACAAAATGTTATAAATAATGATCTGGTTAGATTTTCTTGGATGATCTCACTCTTTTCCTCTCATGAGCCAATTGTTAACGGCCTCTAAGCCCCCGGTCACCGTTCACATTACAATAATCGGCCAGGCTCCGTTCCTTTCTCTCCCAATTTGGAGAGTCTAAAAATAACTAGAGGTGTCACGACTATCACGGCGCCCCAGGGCCAGTCCAATCGCGAGCCCCCTTCTTTGGTCTTACCCAATAGTGTTCCGTCTCACTATCACCGTTGGATTAGAGAATACCCATCCTGTAGTTGTATATGGTCATGACAGGGGCATTCCTAAGAATCCAGGGGACTGACGCGAGCATCAGGGGCGCCGAGCTTTTTAAACCCCTCTCTAGCATTGCGCCTCATTTAGACACTGAAGTGTAACAACCCGCACCAAGCCGTGCGCCGCCGTCCTGGTCAAGGCGCTTCGAGCTGGCCTGCCCTGACTACTGACAAGCGTCCAACTGAGTATATTCATCACCCACGGCCGTGCCAAGGCGTCTGTCTGGAGACAGATGTCACTTTATTTCACTTAATTGTTCTGCAATTTAACAAAGCGGTATGCGTTAGATAAAATATTAGGATTTATTAAACTTTGGAAAACTTCACATCTCCTCTCAAGTATTGTACAACTCGCGCCTGCTCCTCTTGTATTTGTTAATTTTTAAACTTTTTTCACTCCATAAAGTCTGAACTCTCTTCGCACTGCTCTGCAAGAAAAGTTTCCTCTTGTTCTCTCTCTTTCTTTCCGCGCTACCTCGCGAGCAAAAGATCTCTCACACTGGCCTCACTGATTGCGGTATAAAAAGGGGCACGGAGACCAACAACATGATGAGTAATAACACGTACTACGAGCAGCAACTACCGCCACAGTACTACCAGGGCACCGACAACGGTGAGGAAGAAGAGGAGATGCCGGCCACGGAGAAGGACCTCGCCGAAGATGCACCATGGAAGAAAATCCAACAGAACACCTTCACCAGGTGGTGCAATGAGCACCTCAAGTGTCTAAACAAGCGGATCAATGACCTGCAAAAGGATCTGAGTGACGGGCTCAAACTTATAGGGCTACTGGAGGTTTTGAGCCAGAAGAAAATGTATAGAAAGTACCACGCCAGACCCAACTTCAGACAAATGAAACTGGAAAATGTCTCTGTCGCTTTGGAATTTCTGGAGAGGGAACACATCAAACTCGTATCAATAGGTAAGTTGCGCAATCAATTCAATGTTTTTGGTGGCTATGCATAATTACGCGTTGGAATTCTCAAATTACGCAAGCAAGAAATAAGTTAGAATTTTGTCCCACCGTTGTCGAAAACTTAAGGCAAGGGGGCGTATGTGAGTTGAGTGAAGTTAGAGGCTTGGCTTTCTCTTCTAAAAGTGTGATACAATCTTTTTGGAGGATCCTGATGCTTTGGCATAAGTGGAATACTATTTACATGGTTTACTTAGGTCGTTGAACTCTCAAGACTCAATTCTTTGACTTTATGGAAACACTTGTTGGTCATTTAGTTATAGAATGTAACCCCTTGCATATCCCAAAGTATCTTTGTAATGATGCTGGACGCATAGATGCGTACAAAATATTACTGCCTTAGAAAGATCGCTTTCAGCAGAGCCTGACAAGAGAGAACATCACGAACATCATCACGCTTCGAGTACGTTTGCTAAGCTTAATGCCCATTTAGAATTGACCCAGCCACTGATTTGAATGTCAGGTTTTAACAACATTGCCCTGATGTGCTCTACATTCAATTAAATACATGCATTAAGGGTAGCTTGGAGTCGACCTTTCACAGAGAAGATAATTTCGAATTTGTTTTCAAGCTAATACACGTGGTTGTGTTGCCAATGGTGACATTTAATCGACTTAGGAGAAACAGTTAGTTAGTGTACATTTTGAAGCTGATTTCATCCTTATGAGGTCCAGTCCTCAAACCTCACCTGATTGGATGATTGTATTGAATGCCCCTGCTGTTTATTCCACATGACCTTATCTGGTGTCTTCATTTTACCCATTAACTTCCTGTCTGGAACAGGATACAGAATATTCATGTAATTGCATGTACATGTAACAGCATTAGAAAGGCGGATAGCTTCATTGATCAGTTTAGGATGCTAATGCAGAAGGGAAAATAAATTGCGAATGATTGGTCATTTCACGGACCTGGCAGGCATATATATGTATTTGATTGCACTTCCTTCTCTATCTCAGCAAAAACATCATCTCTCCAGTCTGTAATACTCAAGAGATGTATGTACCAGCTCTTTCCTCTATTCTAAATTCCCAATTACCAATACTCAAAAAGTAATTCACCTTTTTATCCACTGAAATCAGCAGGGGTTCAGATGAGTATATGACTTGTGCATTCGGTTAAAAGGACCGTCAGTAGGCCAGATCAATGTTGGATTTCCCCCCAAACGTGATCCGGGTGGTCATTATTACTATGGCCTGAGACTTCAATGGTCTGCAGACAGGCTGGCATTAAAACTGGCACCAGGTGTGAAACACTGCCGTTGGTGACAGCCGTTAGCCGTGTTTGCGTTGCGGCGATCCCACCGATGTCCTTCCCAGCGTGTAAACACTGTCAATAAAGGCCTGAGGATGGATCTGTCCTGTGTGGATGAGTGTGTTTGGTCTATTGGGGTGTGCTCATCACGCAGCATCCCTGTCACATTGTGTTGATTTTTCCAGCACATGGTTTCTCTCTGTGGCGAGTGTATGACATGGCCACCTATAGTGTTTCACACACTCTCTTCCACTTGCACCCCTCCTTTCTTCTCTGCGTCAGAACGTGCCGTGCTCTCCCTCTGGGTGGACCTGGCAGTGGCACCGAGGCAGGTATCTGATGTGGACCAGTGCCTTGTGTCCCTACTGGTCACTACGGTCTATGGTCATTTGACATCACCTCGACCCAGGGTGCTGTGTGACACCCTGCCTCAACAGAGCGCTGGGGTCACCCAGTCCCTGGTGGCCGTGTGAGGGGAAAGCGGGTCAGCAGACCGGCTCGTGACTGAAGGTGGTGGGGCCCGCGTGGGGCTCCTGGCATGGTGAGCTGGGCACAGAGTGTGAAGGGGTGGGGTGTGAGTGGGGAGGGACTGTTTGTTTAGTTCCCCCGGGGGGCACACAGAGCCAGCAGTCAGCCTGACACGTGGCCTTCTGGACTGGGGGGGGGGGGATATTCAGTGGACACTTGAAGTTGGGGACGTGCCACGTACGGTAGCCCGTTTCCTATCCTGCCGCCTGAGGCGATTCCGACCGGCGTTTCCGTGTGCCCTCCTGAACTCTCATGCCACATGACCCTTACAGACATGCAGACGCACACTAACAATCATCATATACCTGGACTGGCTGTAACAACGATTGTCTCTCCTCTGTTTTGGTGGTGTTGCTAGTTTGGGGCTTTTGGGAGGTTATGGAGGGTGTTTAAGTGGGCCGTTGTGGCCCCAGCACTGCAGGGAGGGTAGAGGCGGAATGGGGGAGGGGGCTGATTGATGGGCAGACAGCTGAGCTCTGGGCTCCTTCCACTAACAGATGCTGAAAATAGACCCTCGACCAGAGAGACGGCCAGAGAGGCACAGAGAGGCAGAGAGAGAGAGAGAGAGAGAGAGAGAGAGAGAGAGAGAGAGAGAGAGAGAGAGAGAGAGAGAGAGAGAGAGAGAGAGAGAGAGAGAGAGAGAGAGAGATAAGTGCTTAGAGAGACGAGGAACGACCTGGACGTTAAGGAAGATGTGTACTTTACACAATGGATGAATGTCAGAGTCTGATTAAGTGAGAAGGGGGAGAGGGGTGAAGAGAAGAGGGTTCAATTGACATTACCTCTTTCTGTTCTACTGTGTAGTGGATACACGTATGGTAGTGTGTGTGTGTGTGTGTGTGTATGTGTGTGTGTGTGTGTGTGTGTGTGCGCGTGTGTGTGTGTGTGTGTGTGTGTGTGTGTGTCGAAGTACTGTGTGTTTGCTCACCCTTAAGTTCCCTGGCCTTAACCCAGGGCCTACTTACTATCCAGTAGGTGAGTCAACATCCCATAACATCCCATAATAACACAGCAGCACTTATTCCCACCGTTTGTCTTTCCCTTCCTCTCACCGTGTGAGTGGTGCCCCTGCTTCCCCTCCGTGTTTTTGACTCGTGCAATCCTGTTTCTCCCCTCTGTCTCTCTCTCTGTCTCTCTCTCTTTCTCTCACTCCCTTAGTCAGTGATGAGGGAAACAGAGCACTTGGGCAATAGCTTTTCATTGGTGGAGAGTTTTTATTGCAGATTGATTGGCCACATTGCGACTTTACATTGTTGTTGTGAATTTAACAGGAGGAAAGTGGAATTATCTCTTGTGTGTGAGTGTGTTGTGTATGTGTGTGTGTGTGTGTGTGTGCGCGTGTGTGTGTGTGTGTGTGTGTGTGTGTGTGTCCTTTTCCTGGATGGCTGCTCATGACTAAATGCTGTGGTTCATGTTATAGGTCCTGGGGAACACTGCTATGTGGATGGGGAGACCAATGACACACACTGAAACAGACGCTGAGGGGTAGAGGGGAAGGGAGGGAGATTACATTTAGAAGGAGGGGACGGTGAGGAAAAGGTGCCTCTCTTGAATCAGCGGACTAGCTTTACCGGGTGTGATAGAGCTCCTCTGTATCCTGGAACCCTCTGTGAGAGAGCTGGGAGGCTGTGCAGACAACTTGAGCACTAATAGTTCAGATCCACTTTGACAGTTGGTTCCTCTCAGGAATAGCAGCTCCCTGGACCTGAGGCGAATCACTTGTTCATTTCACGGCAGTTCTCTCTTTCTCTTCCCGTATGTGCCTCGCTCTTGTTCTCTCTCCAACTTACTCTTTCATTATTTATTTCTCTCTCCGTTCCTCTCTCACCCTCTGCCTTTCCGCCTCTCACTCCGTCCCCTTCTCTCTCTCTCTCTCTCTCTCTCTCTCTCTCTCTCTCTCTCTCTCTCTCTCTCTCTCTCTCTCTCTCTCTCTCTCTCTCTCTGTCTCTCTACAACAGTGTCTCTAATTGTTTCCATGTTTCAGAGGCAGTCAGCTCGGAAGAATGTTCCGGCAGCGCCAGGACCCCCAGTCCACCCACACACACACACTCACACACGCACACACACACACACACTCACACACACACACACACACACACACACACACACACACACACACACACACACACACACACACACACACACACACCTCTCCCCACCACCTCTCTGGTCACTAGGGATAAAGAGCAGTGGCCAGCCAAGAGTATGAGAATGCTGATTGCGACACAATATACCCCCTACAACCTCCCTCCAAGCACCTCTCTCTCTTTATTCCTCTCTGCCTCATCTCTCTTTAGAAATCAAGTCGTTCTTATAGATAATAGTGTGTCGAAAAGCCTCCCATGAAGCTCCAGAAGGTTGAACTGTAGACCTAGACAGGACTGACGTGAAAAACGCGTAAATATCATTGTTGTGGCAGATCTCGCTCTGTCAGGAGAAATGATTAAATGCCAAAACAAACAGGTTTTTATTTCAATATGTGAGCGTTTATGTTTACGTGTGCTGCTGTAAGATTAGAATTAGAGCTGTTCCATTTTGACTTGACCTCTTCAAATATTCGACGGTTTTAGGTGTGCTCTTTGTGGGAGGAGCTGGTGTCTGGTGCCTTTGTTCTCCGTCTTCTAGTCATCCTCAATCCCTTCTTGTCTGTTTTCCCTCTCACTTAGTCATCGTTGCTCCTCGTAAAGTGTGTGGACTGTAGCAAAGAGGGGGAAAGAAGCAGGTCCACATGTTAAATGTTCCAAAAAGGCGCTCCTCATAAAATCTTTATCACCAGCAGCACAAGCAGGGTCAGCCCAGGATCAGCACCCGTACCATGCAGGGCTTTTCCACTGGGACCGGTGCAGAGAAAGAAGGAGATGGAGAGATAGATAGAGAGAGAGAGAGAGAGAGAGAGAGAGAGAGAGAGAGAGAGAGAGAGAGAGAGAGAGGGAAAGAGACAGAAAAACAGAGCGAGAGAGAGAGAGAGAGAGAGAGAGAGAGAGAGAGAGAGAGAGAGAGAGAGAGAGAGAGATAATAGAGCAGCAAAGAAAAGCTGGACTTGTACGTTTTATGCTTAGTCTACAAGCTTCTTCATTTCGACAAGCCCCGTAATGACTAAAGACCAATATTTCAAATCACACATTTATCTCACTCATCTCCACATACTGTAGTTTGTAACCCTATTCATTTTTTTGTTGTGCGCAGGTAACCTCCCATTTATTAATATGGAAATCTTCGAAGCCTCGAGGAGAACGGAGAGGTTGCCAGATCAGCAGAAAACCCTTTCCCAGTGTCTGGCAGATGGGATGACTTCATCATTAGGAGAGGAAACTAGTTATCAAGGAGTGACCATCTGGACCTTAGGATTACACTGGGGTTATTAATGAGGGAAGGATGTCACACTCGGCGGAGGAAAGGGAGGAAGTGCAGAAAAAGGGGAATGCGAATGAAATGTTTGTCTTCCGCCAGGCACTCTCCACTGCGTGACCTGGACTCCACTGCTGGGGGGTCATGCTGAGGGTGATCCGGGGCAACAGACCCTGGGGGGGGGTTTGTGCGGAGAGAGAGGCTGGGACAGGTGTTTGTCAACCGGGGGATCATGATTGAGTGGATCGGAGTGGCTCTGAGGGCGTCCTGAAAGGGGGAGGTCAGGGGGGAAAGGTCAGAGGTCATGGCGGCTCCATATCGTAATGGTGGCGGGATTAGGCTGGATGGGTGGATGCCTGGCTCTGTGTGTGTGTGTGTGTGTATGTGTGTGTGTGACGTGTCGGACACATGACACTGGTTGACCTCTCTCGTCCATTAGCTAAAGTCTCTTTCCCTCTCCCTCTCTCTCCTCCTCCTCCTCCTCCTCAATGATTTGACTCTTAGCTCCTTCCCTTACTCCCTCACGGGGGAGTGAACAGCGGCCCTGCCCCTGTCTGTTTCCTGTCTGTCTCGCTCTGTTTAGATGTTTCGCAGCCGGAGCAGGCTAGCACAGCCCAGGAGGACTGCCTGGAGTCTTCCAGGGCAAACGGTCGGCTGAGTCATGCCTGGGCAGACCCCCACACAGAGCCCTCAGACATTCCAACAGGGCATTGTGGGGCGGTCGGTATCAGCCTCAGCTGCTCTCATCCGTCTTAACGGTCGGACCCGGGTCCC
>CM030172.1:9715923-9733423 GCA_017639675.1 Aplochiton taeniatus
TCCACGGGTTGGTCTGAGAGGAGTAGAGGGGGAGGGGAGGGTCTGATAAGGGACTGGGAGGGGGAGGGATAGGGACGGAAAAAGGGCCGTCTGTGTTCTATCTGATTTTCGGAATTCAACGACATAGGGTACAACAGAACCCAGCATTCACAACAGGAGAAACTCACTGAGGAGGGCCAGGGGGAGTGAGAATGGAGGACAGAACCCTCCCTCTCTCAGTCCTTCTCCTTCCACATGTCGATCTGCCGCTCTCTCATCATAAAACTATCAAATGTGACCGCAGGGAGGGAGGAAGGGAGGAAAGAGGAGGAGGAGGAAGAAGAGAGAGGCTAACAAAGGGACAGGAAACTCCTGAGAGAAACCGTCTGCCTTTAGCGGGAGGCCTGGGGTTCAAGGGGGACTCGCCAGACAGCTGCCCCCAGAAAAGACTGATCCCCACCAGGGGGACAAGTCAGTCCCTCAGCCTCAGGCCTGGAGTTCTCTCTGGAGCCTCTTGCTAACTTGGAGGGGATTCTTGGGAAAGAGTGGTGGGCTCTAGACGTCCGCGGGGTTCACGACTGACCTTGAGTCAGTACCCTGGACCCAACTGGACGCCAGGTTTAGACACAGAGACACTCTACATTAACCATGAGCGATTGTATTATGATTTACATTACGGCAGAGTTCACAAAGGTTGAGCGGTTGTCAGTAGGATTGAGGGAGTCCAGCGTTCATTTAGCTGTATGATCTTGTGTTTACATTTCATTTCGGAGCAGCTTTATGAGCGCCAAGGCGTATTGACTTTGTTTTCATATTGGACAGTTTGTAAGTGTGCGCTTACGAGAGTGTGTACCTCGAGTGTGTTTTCTTTGGGAGGAAGCAGAGAAGTGTGCTGGAGAGTGGCTAAGGTGACGGAACAAATAAACTCACAAGCACTCCGTTCTTCCACGCTGCGCCTGGCTAATGCACACTCCTGTGTGTGTGTGTGTGTGTGTGTGTGTGTGTGTGTGTGTGTGTGTGTGTGTGTGTGTGTGTGTGTGCTTAAGTGCTTTCCTTCTGTGCATTTTCAAGTCTGTGTGAAGGTTGGTCTCCAGCTCTAAGTGGGCTTGTGTTGACGAATGCTCCGCGCTGATTGTGTTTGGAAAGTCGTAACTCCTGCCCGACAGAGCCCCGGGCTGGTGGAAGAACTGTGCTCAGGCCCGTGCAGGGCTGTGTGCTGGGGCTGTGTCTGTGCTCTCCCTACGGCATCCAGCACAGCTCCGTCCTCTGCTCTCGCCATGCAGCACGTAATCTGCTCCCCAGCGCCAAGCAGGTCAAACAGACACCCCCACCCAACATCTATTAAAGAAGAGATGTGAGACTCATGGAATATTTCTGTTTGATTTGTCCGAATCGGACCCTGAATAGGATTTCGCCTTCCTTAAGTCGTCGTGAGTAGTTCATTGGTCATGACACCTTGAGCACTTGTCCAGCCCTATTCCCCGCTGGTGTGTGTGTGTGTGCGTGTGTGTGTGTGTGTGTGTGTGTGTGTGTGTGCGTGTGTATGTGTCAGGCCGCGTAGCTTATGGGAGGAGTCCACGGCTGCTCTCCGCTGTAGCTACACAGAGAGAGCCAGAGGAGAGAGCGCAGAAAGAGAGCACATTAAGTGAAAACACATGGCCATAGAAACCTATTTCCTGCCAAAACACACTTTATTGCGGTTTGCCTGTGTGTGTGTGTGTGTGTGTGTGTGTGTGTGTGTGTGTGTGTGTGTGTGTCTGTGTGTGTATGCGTGTGTGTGTGTGTGTGTGTGTGTGTGTGTGCGCTTGTGTGTATGTGAGTGTGTGTGTGTGTGTTTGTGCGTGTGTGTGTGTTTGGTGAGTGGCGCATATGACAGAGAAGTGATGGGGGGAGCGAGGCTGTTGGTTAGGGTTTGGCAGGCAAGAGTCTACACTTAACCGTAAGTATTCACGCTACAGAACCATTCGTTTGTCAGGAGACACACACACACACACACACACACACACACACACACACACACACCATACCTGTCCCACATGCCTCGTATCAGAACGTTCCTCTGAGCACTGTCCCACAGGGTCTTTAAATCATACTTCAGCCCTATGGAGGCACACTAAACCACTAAAAGTTGGTTTAGAAAGATGAAACTAACAATACCACTTCCAAGGTGCTGGAGGCTCGTAAATATAATTGCCCATGTTCTCGTTCTGTGTGTATGTGTGTGTGTGTGTGTGTGTGTGTGTGTGTGTGTGTGTGTGTGTGTGTGTGGTTATGTGTCTGTGTGTTTATGTATGATGTATGTATGTGTTTGTACTCAACCACTTCTTGTTGGTCTACCGCAAAGACACTGGAGGGAGATATCTTTCTTGGCATCGCAGAATCATTTCGTGTTGTTGTTTTACTTGGTTGGTTTTGTGCAGCTCTCCTGCTTAGTTTACCCCTCGCCCCCCACAGTCTCTCTGCCGGCCATGTATTTGGTTAGTATCCCTATGCCTCTCACATCTATTTTTCTTGGGCTCCTGGCAGTTAGAGGGTTTTGCTTTAGGAAGCTTCTCTAGGCAGAGAACATTCTGGAATGGACCCACAGGTCGCAATTTTCAAGTAGAACTGAGAAGGTGTCTCCCTCCTCTTCTCTCTCTCTTTCTCTCTTTCTCTCTCTCTCTCTCTCTCTCTCTCTCTCTCTCTCTCTCTCTCTCTCTCTCTCTCTCTCTCTCTCTCTCTCTCTGTCTCTGTCCCTCTGCATCTCTGTCTCTGTCTCTGTCTCTCTGTCTTTATCCCTTTCTCTGTCTCTGTCTCTCTCTTTGTCTCTCTCTCTCTCTCTCTCTCTCTCTCTCTCTCTCTCTCTCTCTCTCTCTCTCTCTCTCTCTCTCTCTCTCTCTCTCTCTCTAGCCATCTCTCGTCCTCCCTCTATGCCTCTCTCTTTCTCTCCTGGTCATTTATAGATAATGCTGCTCACCCCCTTCTCTTGTGTATTGGCTCCTTAAATAACCTTAGAACCTTTACCCAAAGTTGCTCACGGCTAATCCTTTGTAATGTGTGCGCGTTCAGTAGAGAGGGGTGTGTGTGTGTGTGTGTGTGTGTGTGTGTGTGTGTGTGTGTGTGCATGTGTGCGTGCGCCAAGCAGAAAATCACTCGTACATTTCTTACAGGTTCGTTGGCCAACCATGTCCTTCAGCGATCTACTTTTTAAATGTGTGGAAAATACTGGGTACAGGAAGTCATGGCCAAGGGGAACGTTGTAGATCTTGAGACTTGTTACTTATTCTTCTTCTCCTCCTCTCCCCTCCCTTTCCCCGATGCAGGTCTTTGTCCTGACTGGGAGATGTGGGATCCCAGTCAACCTGTGGAGAACGCCCGAGAGGCCATGCAGCAGGCTGACGACTGGCTTGGCGTGCCCCAGGTGACAGAACAAGCACACCCTCACACTCACACGCCGACCCGCTCACACGCCAACCCGCTCACACACCATGGCCCGACTCACAAAAACAGGCGTCTGCCGGCGAGGGCGTGCCTGATGAGACGCCCCTGAGCTCCATCTGGCTCCGCCCTGGAGGCGTCACACGGCTAATGAAAGGGAAACAGGATGTAGGGGGAGTCAACACTGAGTGGAAAGCTGAGGTGTGATGAGTAGTGGGGTTGTTTTTGAAACCGTGAAAGCAGGTAGAGGATATGTCACCTTCTTGCTGCTACTTAAACGCATGGTGGTTGTAGTTTACGGCCTGTCAACTTGTGTTTTATGCAAAGGTGGGGGAGGTAGGTTTTAAGTGTACAAGTATGGTAAGAATAGCTCTTAGTATAATAGATGTAGAATAGTGTAATAGCATTGTCCAATGCTGTTGTTGCTGAGCCTGCTTCACGTATGGCAAATGGAGTCACGTGAATCACCTCAAGCAGGCCCACTGGCTAGCAACACTCACAGGCCTTATAAAGCTGGCTGTGTTGGCATGATATTAGCTGACATGCTAACTAATGGCACATGAAGGATGAAGAGAAACGTTATGCTCAGCCACTAACTGGTCCCCAGATGCACATGACAGTAGCTGGATTAATACCCAAGATGGAAAACAGAGCAGAGGTTTCCGCTGTGTGTGTACGTTGTGTGTGTGTGTGTGTGTGTGTTGGCTTTACCCAGTAGTTTGGGTCCAATCTGCCTGTTTGCCATTTTGTGAGCACTTGATGACTAAATTGTCCCAATAGCCTCCATTTGCTCAAATGACCTTACGGTGCTCGCTCGCTGGTCTCCTAGGCAGCTCAGAAAGCCTGCCAGTCTGGATAGAGAAACCTGTTCTCCATTACAAGGCAGAGGAAGAGGGGGCGAGGTTCAGTGCAAAAGGAAAGATATATGGAGACATAAATTCAGAGGGTAGGGAGGACTGTAGAGGCTTTGGATTACCTGGTTAGATTGCCAGGCTGTTCCGGTGCTTGTCAATATGTTTGTTCGATAGGAGTGGGTGGGGTTTCAGGCTCATTATGATATATTTGTGACCTGGTGGATAGAAGATCATCATTCAGAATGGACTTACTAACTCGGGAATGACAAAGAGAGTTATACAGAGTGGAGGAAAGGCCGACAGGCAGGCAGGCAGACAGGTAGACAGACAGGCACTCAGGGAGGCAGACACGTAGACTGTCAGTACTGACACCATAGCTATGTAACTGCCAGACGTATTCTCCAGTTCAGCTTTAGTGGCTAACCCTTTAGCCATGTTAGATATCGCTGCATACTATTTTCAGGCATGTCCCCTCGCCAGGGGTTAAATATAGCTGGCCCAGAACGCTGCCTAAAACTCTGGTGGGATAGATAGGGGGGGGAGGCAGCATGGAGGATCAGGGAAAAAAGAGAGAAATAATCAAAGACGTATCGGCAAGACAAAGTTTGAGTAAAAAACATTTCTTGGGTTGTTTGCTGAAAACAAACAAACCTAAAACTAAATGAAAAGCCCCCCCCCCCCCCCCCCCCCTCCCCCTTAGTGAGCATTGTTCAACAGGGTCAGAACACAAAGGAGCCTGCCTTTCCCAGCAGCAACAGCAACTCCTTGGCCTGGACAGTGTGCTCTGTTTCCTGTCACCGAGGTTAAGCACCCCGTGGCCACGCAGGCTTAGTGTCATTACCAGAGTGGTGTGTGTCCACTATGCATGTGTGCGTGTGTGCGTGCGTCGTGTGTGTGTGTTTGTGTGTCCACTATGCATGTGTGCGTGTGTGTGTGTGTTTGTGTGTCCACTATGCATGTGTGCGTGTGTGCGTGCGGTCGTGCGATTGTGTGTCCACTGGTCATCAAGAGCAGGACTTTTAATTATGTGAGGAGCCTTCCATGTGTTAGCCAGCTGCTGAGAAATAAAGCGGGCCACAAACGTAGGGCTACTTACACACATGTACGCACACTCTCTCCCCCCAGCTCGCTCTCTCTCCCACGCTTTGGCACACTAGACGTTGAAGAGGGGGAATTCTCTGAAACCCTGATTACGTTACGCTAAAAGGATTTCCATTTAGCAATTTTTTTTTTTTATTCTCCCACCCTGCAAATGTTTTCTTTCCCTGGCTATCAACAGAAAACCACTTGAACTGTTGGAGCCAATACAATTACGGCAAATGCCATCAGTGCTGCTTCTAATTTAACAGGGTCATTCCGGTCCTCATTAACATGAAGCAATGTTGTCGGGGGACATGTTGTCTCCTCATTAGGTAGGATGTCGCTTTAATGCCCCTCTTTGGTGCGGTTTCAGAGCAAAGACGTTTCACTAAGGTATTTCCAATTTAATGGCGCTATTCATCCAGGCTCTCCTGCAATAAAAAGCGGGACGAAGTGTTCCGGATACATTCAACCCTGGAAACAAACCGCTTTGGTAAGCCTTTGGAACTTTTTCCCCGCCTGTAGGTGATTGCCCCCGAGGAGATCGTGGATCCCAACGTGGACGAGCACTCGGTCATGACCTACCTGTCCCAGTTCCCCAAGGCCAAGCTGAAGCCGGGCGCTCCACTGCGCTCCAAGACCCTGCACCCCAAAAGGGCCAAGGCCTATGGACCAGGTGAAGGAGGCGTTGCCTTTCGCCTTTTGTCTTGGCAATATATATATATATGTATTTTTAATAAACACAAGCTCATTCTCCACTGCTGTTGTCTCTCCCTCTCTGTCTCTCGTTTTTCTTTCTCTCTCTCTCTCTCTCTCTCTCTCTCTCTCTCTCTCTCTCTCTCTCTCTCTCTCTCTCTCTCTCTCTCTCTCTCTCTCTCTCTCTCTCTCTCCCTCCCCCAGGTATTGAGGCCAGAGGTAACATGGTCCTGCAGCCGGCAGAGTTCCTGGTGGAGACGGTGGAGGCAGGCCTCGGGGAGGTGCTGGTCTACGTCGAGGACCCCGAGGGACACACGGAGGAGGTGTGTGACGCTCGGAAAAAAAAGCCCATGCTGCCTCAATTTAACAGGCACTTAAACAATACAGCCATCTAAATGTCTCACACTGGGCTTACGCCCGGCTGTGTTCTCTGTCCACCCCCAGGCCAGAGTCATCCCCAACAATGACAAGAAGCGCACATACTCTGTGGTGTACATGCCCAAAGTGGAGGGCCTACATAAGGTAAAGTAACACACCCTTCCGACTGGACCCCTCAAGTGTTCTTCTTAATTCCTCCAGCCAGGGGTCTGACAAGCCGCCGCCGGCTGCTCTCTCCCCAGGTGAAGGTGCTCTTTGCCGGGCAGGACATCGACCGAAGCCCCTTTCTGGTGCACGTGTCCAAGGCCCTGGGGGACCCCAGCAAGGTGCAGGCCCGAGGGCCGGGATTGGAGCCTGTAGGGAACGTGGCCGGCAAGCCCATCTACTTTGACATCTACACCGCAGGTAGCAACACACACACACACACACACACACACACACACACACACACACACACACTACCTGGGGCTCCGTCATACGGTCTGGGCTCACAGTCGTCAGCAGCACAGCCCCTCTATTTCACAGTATCTTTCATTTGGATGTTTGGGAAACATAAAACAAATCAAAAGACGTATCTGTGTGGTCCCTCAGGTGCCGGCTTTGGGGACGTGGGTGTGGTCATCGTGGATTCCAACGGCAGAAGGGACACGGTGGAGATTGTGCTGGAAAACAAGGGGGACAACATTTTCCGTTGCACCTACAGGCCAGTCTTAGAGGGCCCTCACGTTATCCACGTGACATTCGCTGCACAGCAGATCCCCAGGAGCCCTTTCACTGTTAACATCTCAGAGGGTAGGAAACGTGCGCGTGCGCATACACACACACACACACGCACACACACACACACACACACACACACACACGCACACACACACACACACACATGTCACCGTACGTAATATAGTGTTAGATGAATTTAACCATCTACACATGACAATAATTTATTAATTTACTAATTAATGATTTTTTGCATGTCTTTTCCACTTCCACTCCTTCTAATCTTAGTGGGTGTAATTTATTTACATTAGTTTTGTCTAGATTCTAACTGACATCATGTAAAAATCTGAAGCTTTTTTGATTCCCCTGATATTATAGGTTTAGCTTTGGGTCTGGAGTCACCAGATCTGGATGGTACACACCTGATATCACCATGTCTCTTGGCCTATAATGAACGGCGGGCAGGAGTGGAAGTGGAGGGTCTCATGGTTTTAGGCTGCGGCATCAACGGGGGGTGATCTTGGGGACTGGTAGTCTGGAGTTTACCCACTGAATGACCCTCCCCCCCTCCACTTCTCCTCCCCCTACCTGTGTGTGTGTGTGTGTGTTGTTGCTTCAGTTCCACAGAGCACCCTGCCTCCCGGCTCTCCAGTGCAAATAGTCCCCCAGTCTATACGTACCCCACCAACAGACAAGAGCAAGAGAGTGCCCCCCCCAACACCGCCCAAACCCAGGCGTCCAAGTTAGTATGGCCCCGGGGGGCGACCGGGGTCTGTCTGGTCCAAACGCCCGCCCAACCTCAAACCATCCCCTGCCTCCAACCCCCTCGCCGTGATGCTCCTGCACCCCTCTGAGCGGGTCCCCCAGCATGCGCTGGCGCTTAGCCCATGTGGTGTTATCTTACCCTCAGCCTCAAAAGAAAGTGTGTGTGTGCAGGGGAGAGAGAGAGAGAGAGAGAGAGAGAGAGAGAGAAGGAGAGAGAGAGAGAGAGAGAGAGAGAGAGAGAGAGAGAGTGAGAGAGAGAGAGAGAGAGAGAGAGAGAGAGAGAGAGAGTGAAAGAGAGAGAGAGAGAGAGAGAGAGAGAGAGAGAGAGAGAGAGAGTGTGTGAAAGAGAGAGAGAGAGAGAGAGAGAGAGAGCGAGGATGTGTGTGCTGTCAAAGCGTTCCCCTCGTCTTAACATCTTCAAGCTGTGATCATGAATTGGACTGGACGGTCACGTTTACAGTCGCTCAGTGTGCAGTCCAATACAGACGACAGTATACTACAATCTGGAGGTTAAAAGAAATACACGAAACACTTTTTTTTTTGTCTTACATTACAGTACACCTACATTGATTGATACATTCGGTTTATTCCATTTATTTGAAAACGAATGAATGTACAACCCAACTTTAACACAAATCTCCTCAAATGTCTACATGTTCCATAACATGTTTGACTAATCATTCCCTTTTTGGTTGATAAATTAGTCAAATAAAAGTACCTTTGGACTTTCATTTGATTTGAGCCAACGTCAGTGTGACTGTCTAGATCTGTGTGAGTTCCACTCGCTTCATCGTAATCCTCCTCCTCATCCTTTCTCATCATCAACATAAGTATGACCATCATCTTCATCATAATCATTGCATCCTTATCGTCTTCATTGCTCTACTCACATTCCTCCTCCAGAAGAAAAGCCGCTGCCAACTTATATTTAAATGAAAAATGTATTTACATTTTCTTCCTGAACTAAGCAAATACCCTTGGTTATTATTGTTGTTAAGAGGGTCTTATGGATTCCACTTACAACCATTCATTATTATTGATGCATTCTTCATGTTTTTAATTTCTAGTCCACGGCAGTTTTGGAGGGTGTTGGAGTGAAGTGAATATTTATGTGTCCTTTAACGTTGGTGCAGCCCAGTTTTCTTCAGCGAGACCATTTTTGCAGCCCAACAAGTTCCCTTAGGTAGTCCACCACACTCACCAGTAAAGAAACTCCGTTTAAACTTTCCTGCGATGCTATCCTGTCAATGTGCTTTAGAATGGGACTGCTGTTTCATACATTTTAATTATAAAAAAACATGCTAATGAAAAGTTTACAAAATATTTAAAAGTAGTCTTGAATTTTAAGTATTCAGAATTCCACTTTTTGATTCAAGAAAAGTAAAGCCCTTAACTAGATTATTTTTTTTGGGGGGGGGGGATCTTTGTCTTCTACATTTTCAACGCCTAATTCTAACCATCTGCTGTCTCAATGTCTGGTTAACCGTCCCACGTCCACATCTCTTCTGCTGCTTCCCCTGAAAGCGACGGTAGTCATGCTTCATGCAGCGCTGTTCAACCAACTAACAGCCGAGCCCTTCAGCAGTGCCTTTCTGTGTGTGCCGGCATACGCGCCTGTCGGACGGCCATGTCCCTCTGCCTAACGTCTTCTCTCTCTCTCTCCTTCACTCCACCGCCGTGTGTCCATGCAGCCTGCAACCCCAACGCGTGCCGGGCCTCTGGCAGAGGGCTCCAGCCTAAGGGCCTACGGGTCAAGGAGGTGGCGGACTTCAAGATCTACACCAAGGGAGCTGGAAGTGGGGAGCTGAAGGTCTCCGTCAAGAGCCCAAGTGAGTTTGTGCGCGTGAGAATGTTTGTATGATCCGATTTCAAAACTATGTTGCATGTTGCAGTGATTATGTTGATGGGTAGTTATATGAAATTGCTTGTGAATTTTGGGATTTAAAGTTATATACAAGATAAATCACAGACCGGTTTGTTTTCCTGATGAAGTCTTGTGAAATATGTGTGTCCTGTCTCAGAGGGCTTGGACGAGCCAGTGAAGTTGCATGAGATAGGGGATGGCGTTTACGACTGTGACTACTACCCCATCATGGTGGGCAAATACACCATCACCATCACCTGGGGCACACACCCCATTCCACGCAGGTGAGAATATGTGGGGCACTCTAGCATTTGTTAGAGGTAAAGAAATAACAATAAATGGGGTTCAAATTCCAAATTCGTTTTTTTGCTGAAAGTTAAACAAACTTGTTTGTGTTTGCTGTTCGTGCGTGTGTGTGTGTGTGTGTGTGTGTGTGTGTGTGTGTGTGTGTGTCTGTGTGTGTGTGTGTGTGTGTGTGTGTGTGTGTGGGTCTCGCTGCAGCCCCTTCGAGGTGATAGTGAGTGAGGACGCAGGGCCCCAGAAGGTGCGGGCCTGGGGCCCTGGGCTGGAAACAGGCATGGTGGGGAAGAGCGCTGACTTTGTGGTGGAGGCCATCGGCACGGAGGTGGGAACTCTAGGTAAGCTCTGCCAAAGGAGCCCCGCCCTGTACGGGATAAGAGACACTCCTAAACACTAACACCGATCCCATTGGTCAGACCACCCGTGTGGTTACCGGGCAGGTTTCCGTTGTGCCACTGGTATGGCTACCAGTGACCGTCACTTAGACACACACACTCGCGCTACACATGCTCACGCATTCTTTAAGGGGTCTGTCTGTAATTGTTAGCAGTTGCCGGGGAAATTCAATTACAGCCCACATGTTTGGGTTCAGTTGTCACGGAAACTTTCCTACTGCTGGTGTGCTTCCTGCCATGTGATCAGCCTGACCTTTCCATCAATTGGAGGAAACCAGAGGTCAGGACCCGCCATGACTCACTTTGCACTTATTCCACAGTTTCAATCAACTGAATTACAATCAGACTGAGCTAAACGCTACTTAATGTTAAAGTTACCAAAATAAAAGCCTGTCATTTATTGATTCTGTTGGAACAAATCTTCGTACGATTGTCGGCGTAACTTTCAGTAGTATTGCCTTTGAGGTTCCTCTGGTTCTCCACAGGGTTCTCCATCGAGGGTCCTTCGCAGGCCAAGATCGAGTGCGACGACAAGGGCGACGGCTCGTGTGACGTGCGCTACTGGCCGACGGAGCCGGGCGACTACGCCGTGCACGTCATCTGTGATGACGATGACATCAAGGACAGCCCCTTCATGGCCCACATTCTCCCCGCAGCAAATGACGTCTTCCCTGAGAGGGTCAGGCCCGTCTAGAGTTTCTATGCATGCACACGTTGTCTCCAGACGCAAGATGCATTTTTGAAGAATACATATTACGTTTTTTCTTCTTCATCAAACATCCATTTTGCATTTACAGTCTCTATGGTCTACACATCTCTTCGTGAAAAACGTCTTTAAGCTTTAGAATTTTAGATGTCCTTTTCCTTATGTGAGTGTGAAAGGTGAAACGTGTATTTCTCTTCAGGTGAAATGTTATGGACCCGGGTTGGAGCCTACCGGCTGCATTGTCAACAAACCAGCCGAGTTTACCATCGACACCCAGGGAGCTGGACGGGGCGAACTCAAGATCTACGCGCAGGTAGGAGTCACCTGTGGAGGATCATTCACAAATAACAGGACATGGTCTGTGGGTGTCGCTTTGCCCCAATCCCTGGTAGGTCATCCGAATGTCAACATGAAATGTGAGTGCACTGTGCGTGTGTGTGTGTGTGTGTTTATGTTTAGGATGCGGAGGGCTTCCCCATAGACATCCAGATCACAGACAACCAAGACAGCACCTTCCTCTGTTTGTACATTCCCTGCAAGCCAATCAAACACACCATCATCATCACCTGGGGGGAGGTCAACGTTCCCAACAGTCCCTTTAGGGTGAGGACCACACCAATATACTCACCAATAGTCCATTCATCCCCTCAGGGGGTTACGATCAACTATATTCAAAAGACTGTATGTTTTCTCATATTGTCATTGTCGTTGACATAAACACGTGTGTGTGTGTGTGTGTGTGTGTGTGTGTGTGTGTGTGTGTGGGTGTGTGTGTGTGTGTGTGCGCATTTGTGTGTGTATGTGTGTGTGTGTGTGTGTGTGTGTGTGTGCGCATTTGTGTGTGTATGTGTGTGTGTGTGTGTGTGTGTGTGTGTGTGTGTGTGAGTCAGGTGACCATCGGAGAGGGCAGTCACCCAGAGAATGTCAAGGTGTATGGCCCCGGTGTAGAGAAGGCAGGCCTGAAGGCTAATGAACCCACCTACTTCACTGTGGACTGCAGTGACGCTGGACAAGGTGAGAAAGGGCAACGCGCGCACCAACCAATAGAATCCAATGGGACAACAACAACTCCTTGTGGCTCGGGATTGTGGGAATAGGAGTACTTTGTTCATCTTCTTTTTCCTCTAAATGCTATTATTTGAAGGTGAAAGTATGATTTCTTATGCCACCTGTGCAGGTGACGTGAGCATTGGGATAAAGTGTGCGCCTGGCGTGGTCGGCCCTGCGGAGGCCGACATCGACTTTGACATCATCAAGAACGACAACGACACCTTCACAGTCAAGTACACTCCTCCTGGCGCAGGCCGCTACACCATCATGGTGCTCTTCGCTGATCAGGTCAGTCGGCTGGCTTTTGTCTCGTTTCACTCACTGCTCACCTTTCACACGTTTTTTAAAGTGACCAGGAAAATGGCCGCACGTCTCCCCGGCAGGATAATGGAAGTTTGATCGCGGTCCGTTTTACAGGAAATTCCTGTCAGCCCATTCCGAATCAAGGTGGATCCCTCTCATGACGCTGCCAAGGTCCGGGCCGAGGGACCCGGACTCAGCAAGACCGGTGAGAATGGTTGCTAGGGCAACAGCGACGGATACTTATTTGAAACGTAGCTGTAGCGGAATGCTTAAAAGTCTGACTTGTTTGGTAAGAATACTGTGAAGCCCTCTTGAATGAAAGTTTGGGATTTGTTGGTCAAATAATGGATTTAAATGATGTAGGCTTATCTAATTGTACCCAATGCAGATTATGTGGGGATCTGTTGTGACGATCCTTACTTCCTGGTTCCTTCAGGTGTGGAGGTTGGAAAGCCAACCCACTTCACCATCTTCACCAAGGGAGCAGGCAAGGCCAAGCCCGAGGTACACTTCACCGGACCGGCCAAAGGGGATGCTGTCCGAGACTTTGAGATCATTGACAACCACGACTACTCCTATACTGTGCGCTACACTGCAGTGCAACAGGTACAGCCGTGGTTCCCCTTTGCTAGCAGAGATAGCTGTGGGGTCATGTTTGAAAGGAAACTGCCGTTGCACTGTTTTGCTAACTTATTTTCTCTGACTCTCTCTCTCTCTCACTCAGGGAAACGTTTCCATCACGATCTGTCACGGAGGCGACCCCGTTCCCAAAAGCCCCTTCAATATCTCTGTGGCCCCGGCCCTCGACCTCAGCAAGGTCAAAGTTCAAGGGTTGAACAACAGTGAGTTTCATCCCAGTGGCATATTCATCAGAGCCCGAAGACTGCCTCATATTGTTAGAAGACATATTTATCACGGGAAAGGTTCAGCATTGTGAACTCGTAGCCATTCATCCTACTATAAAAGCAATGTGAACACTCAGACCACATAGATCATACTTGTTCCTCCTCTTGCAGGGGCTTCCCTTAAGTGGTCGCGTAAGCTGGAGCTCTCCATCTTAGATATACTGCCAAGAACACATTCAGCCAATGTTCACAAACTGCATAGTATTTTCTATTTTGAGATAGCTTCTTCTGGTGCAGATGTTAGATTTTTTGGTGAGTTACGTCTCACTGGTTTCAATGGTGTAACTGCTGTTATACTGTGTGTGTGTGTGTGTGTGTGTGTGTGTGTGTGTGTGTGTGTGTGTCTGTGTGTGTCAATTTGCCCCCCTCCCCAGAAGTGGATGTTGGCAAAGATCAGGAGTTTACCGTGAACACTCAAGGCGCCGGAGGCCAGGGCAAACTGGAGGTGAAGATCACCTCTCCCTCTCGTCGGCCCATCCCCTGCAAGCTGGAGTCGGACGCGGCCAACGAGGAGCACACTGTGAAGTACATTCCCCCCGAGGAGGGCCCTTACCGTGTGGACGTCAGCTACGACGGGAACCCTGTGCCTGGGGGGCCCTTCACCGTGGAGGGGGTCATGCCCCCGGACCCCTCCAAGGTGAGCCGGTAGAGGAGGGGAAGTATCCCAGCGCTGACCCCTTGAGTCAGTCTGTCTGAATCCTCGTCCTCCTGGTGGCCTTGGTGTCGTTTCAAACTGTTGTGTGGTTTCTGTCCGTTTTCTAGTTAGAGGCTTCCTTCTTTGGTCTCCTCTGCGTTTCTCTGGTCCCCAAAGTGTGTGTCAGGAGCAGAGGTGCAGAGCCGCGACCCTAATGAAACAGATCCATCATCAGGATCACCTAGGACGCTGCCTCCACACCCGGACATACATCATGGCACACCCAGTCAGCAGGGGGAGAGGAGGGAGGCAGGGTAGGGTGAAGAGAGAGAGGAAGAGGGAGAGGGCGGGGGGGGGGGGGGGGCTTAGATTTACTGAACACTCGTCTGTACTGAATGTGTTTCCTGCCGAGTCCACCATGAGATGTGCATGTGTGTGCTTTCGTTCACGTTTGTTGGAGTTATTAACCCGGGCCATGATGAGCTTACTCAAGCAGGGAGGTCACTGCTGTGCCTCGTGTGTGTGTGTGTGTGTGTGTGTGTGTGTGTGTGTGTGTGTGTGAGAGAGAGAGGCTGTAGCTTTGGTCCATTACACAGCTGACCCCTTCTCCAGATGTTCCTCCGCCTCGGCGCCCCCGTCAGAACAAGACAGCCCGGTCCCATCAATCACTGGAGCACTCTGACTCATCATCACTGTCCGCAATGGGAAGGCTGTGGACTGCAACAGGCCTGACTGACACAGAGTTTATTTTTATTTCAGTCGGTTCATTTGTCTGACTAGGGAAGGTTATTTAAGAGCATGTTTTTTTGGAAGGGGGAAAGACAGCCAGGCTGTAGTGAAAGCTCTAGCCAGGCTTAGCGTTCAGTGAGGTTTCAAGCTGGTTGAAAGTGGCATAGTTGCACACGTTGGCGTAACTTCACGACCTCGGGTCCCGATGCAAATTTGAACGTGTGCTTTTTTTCGTGGCAGCAGCATCGATTTTTTTTACGGCTTTCAGTTTTTGCAGTAGGCTAAGCGTTGCACAGTTATTTGAAATGGCAACAAATCTCACACACCTTTGCAAGGTATGTGCAAAATTGATTGCTCACCCCCCTCACAATACAGACAATAAATATCGGTCCCCACCTACAATGAATAGACATTGCTCTAAATGCACGGTGTGAAATAAAAATGTACATGCAATAGAGGTATGTGGGAGTTTCCTGTCATCTCTGAGCTCCGGTCCAGTGGCACCGCCGTACCGCCTGTAGTTACGGCAACGGTTACACACCTCGTCTTTGTAGGCGGAGGAGGCTACGAGCTCATTAAGGTGTCTGTTTCTCCATGTCTAGGTTTACCAACGAAGGCTCGTTACTAATCTGTGGGATCATGTCTAACATCTAGCACCCCCCCCTTACTCCCTCACTGTCCGTGTCTCAGGTGCGCGCCTACGGTCCGGGGCTCCAGGGTGGCACCGTGGGCAAGCCGGCGCCGTTCGCCATCGACACCAAGGGGGCGGGCACGGGCGGGCTGGGCCTGACCGTGGAGGGGCCCTGCGAGGCCAAGATCGAGTGCCAGGACAACGGCGACGGCTCCTGCTCCGTCTCCTACCTGCCCACGGAGCCGGGCGAGTACGCCATCAACATCCTGTTCGCCGAGCAGCACATCCCCGGCTCGCCCTTCAAGGCGGCCGTGCAGTCGGTGTTCGACCCCAGCAAGGTGACGGCCAGCGGGCCGGGCCTGGAGCGGGGCAAGGCGGACGAGGCGGGCTCCTTCACGGTGGACTGCTCCGAGGCCGGCGAGGCCGAGCTCACCATCGAGATCCTCTCGGACGCCGGCGCCAAGGCCGAGGTGCACGTGCAGAACAACAGCGACGGCACCTACTCCATCACCTACATCCCGCAGTTCCACGGCATGTACACCATCACCATCAAGTACGGCGGCCACGGCGTGCCCAAGTTCCCCGCCCGGGTGCAGGTGGACCCCGCCGTGGACACCAGCGGGGTCAAAGTGCACGGCCCTGGAGTGGAGGCCAGAGGTAAGAGCTGGGTGGGGGTGGGGGGGGCTTATCCTCAGCGTTCATTTAGAGATTTACACTCTGGAGATGCCAGAGAAAGTAGCCTTTGTGGCTTTTTACATCAAGGCGATATCGAAGTGTTCTTTGCAAAGGTTTGACGTCAGGACCGACTTGCTTGGACCAACCCGGAAGGTTCAGCTTGTTCTTTCCATCTTTACTAACAGTGTGACTGACTTTGTACTTTTTTGTTTCGATTTTTATTTACGTGTATTTAACGAGGACAAATCACTGCTTACAATGACTGTGGTCGGACTTCCACAGCTCCTAGTCCCCCTTCTAGTCTGTTCTGAGTTTTGATGTTATTGTGACCTGGGTCTTAACTTCCCTGTCTCCTCCCTGCTAGAATAACCTTAGCCTAAGCCCCGGCCAGCCCGGTACATCAAGCACAGGCTGGGTTGTTCCATTAAACCAAATAAACCCACAGAGTTGGGCCAAGACCTGTCTATCCATTCTTTGTTATCTCGATCAACACCGTATTGTTTTACCCACGCATCCTGCTCTCAAGATGTGGTCGCTCTGTTTCCCCTTCAGTGTTCTCTCTCTCTCTCTCTCTCTCTCTTTTCCTCTCTCTCTTTTTCTCCCTCTCAGTCCCTCTTGCCCTCCTCCCTCTGTCCTTTTTCCGTCTCTGGAAGAAGTAAAATAAACTGCCAATTAACCGCAGCGATCTGACCACAGCTTGACAGACGTTGCTAACCCGGTTGGCCACATCTGGCTTTGATTAGTCAGGCCCACTGCCGATTGGCCTGGCCTGATTCTGAGGGGGCGGTGATTCTCTCTTTGGATTGGCTGTGGCTGTCTGTTTATTGGTGGTGATTTGATGTGGTGGAAGTGGAAGTGATACTTCAGACACAGCTCAGTCAGTGGCGCTTTGTGTTAACTCCGTCAGACTCACTGGCCAGTTAGTCTACCCTCAGGCCTGGTAGGGAAAGGGCTGCCCCGTTACGTAAAGAAAAAGAGAGGAGAGAAAAGGGGAGCAAGCCACCAACACACCCACACACACACACACACACTTTGTTTTCATTGAATATAGAAACAACAGGCTATAAATGTGAAAAGATACACACTCCCTCAGTGGAAAGGCCGTCCCCTGAGAGGAGCCTGCCATTAACCCGTGACCCGTCCTGTGCTTGTGTGTGCGTTCCTCCACAGGGGTCCTGCGGGAGGTGACCACCCACTTCGTGGTGGACGCCCGTGCCCAGTGTAAAAGCGGCGGCAGCCACGTCAAGGCCCGCATCGTCAACCCCTCGGGCGCCAGCACGGACGCCTACGTCACAGACAAGGGAGACGGGACCTACCGGGTGGAGTACACCGCCTACGAGGACGGTGAGAACACGTCACTAAGGCCTCGGCATGGAGGGAACAGGAGATCCTCGTGGCGCAGGCAGAAAGTTGCTGTGCGAT
>CM030172.1:9735923-9743423 GCA_017639675.1 Aplochiton taeniatus
CAGATTCTGGTAAGTTCACTGCCGGTCGACGTTCCTGAACAAACGGGAAGCGTGCTAGCTTTGTGTGTTTGCCTTCATGCCAAAATGTCGGGAAAAATGTATTTCAAATACGTAGGACAACACTAAGAATGTGTGGATTACCGTTTGTGTTTGAGTATCATTTTGTTTTGTAAATTTGATGCTGACGATGCCGTTTTGAACGCATGGATGCTAGCTTCAGATATCAATTTGAGATTGATTCATTTATATAACACAATACTTTTTGGGGGATTCTTATCTTGAACACTACACGTCCCACAATCCCATACCAACTCTTCACTTCCTCTTTGCCTCTTCCCGGGCTGGATTTGTTGCTGTGACCTGTCTGCCTGTTGCTGCAGGGCCCCGATGGGTGCGGCCGCGAGGCCTCGGTGTTTGTGGAGGACTGGGGCAGGAGGGTGTGGGAGAAACACATAGTGAAGGGCACCATCCCCTTCCATATTCTTAGGACGGGCTGTGGCGTAAGGCCTGCTCCTTTTTCCTTTTGGCCTCCTCCTTCACCTCCTTCCCCCTTCACCGTGTCTGATGTCTCCCCTTGCCCTCCCGATCCCCTCCTCCCCACCTCTCCGTTCCCATCTCCCCGCGCCCAATTTGTTTTGAAATTCGAGAATTACCAAAGAAAGACTCTGAACTGTTACTCCTCGCAGCCTTTTTTTGTGTGTTTTTATTTTGCTCGTTCTCTTACTTTGAGAGAAGAGTGAGACAAGACAGTCCTGTTTGGACACAAACAAACCATGAGATAAGGGAAATAAAAGTCGGGAAATGGCCTCCCTTAATGGAACTTTGTTTGTTTTGGTCCTCTGAGCCCGAAACCTTGCAAATAAAAAAGAAAACAGGGCTGCATTACAGAAGGAGAACAGCAGAGTTTTGGATCAGAATATCTGCCGAGCAGAAGGCAGCCCACAGTACACAACGGCTCTCCTCCATCTCAAAACCGTACCTTGCTGTTTTTCCTCTCCCCCAGTCTCTGTGGACTGACCTCCATTTGGGTTTGGCTCATGTGCTTTTCAGAGCATCACTAACCAGAGCCCTGTCTAAAAAGGCTCCACCATCATGCATTCTCATTGTTAACCACTTCCATGGTTACATTGTGTACGGCTATGTGCATCGTCATATTTCAGAGATGACCAAACAGTGACAATGTAAAGTTTGTAAGCCTGTGTGTCTGAATCCGCACACACACACACACACACACACACACACACACACACACATGCACACCCAATCTCTTCTCTTACTACTTTCATAAGTTAACATAGTATTGTGTCGCTAGGACCCCGAGGGCAAGCCTAAAAAGGCCAACATCCGTGACAACAGAGACGGGACGTACACAGTGTCCTATGTGCCCGACATGGCGGGACGCTACACCATCACCATCAAGTATGGAGGGGACGAGATCCCTTACTCCCCCTACCGCATCCACGCCCTGCCAACTGGGGATGCCAGCAAGTGTCTGGTCACAGGTCAAGAGACACACATACACACACACACACACACACACACACACACACACACACACCCACGACTCTAACACTCTCTTTAGACGTTTAGTAGAGCTCCATGCAGGCCTACTAACGATGTCTCTTTGTCTCTGCAGTATCCATCGGGGGACATGGATTGGGTGAGTAGCTGTCATTATATACTGTAGTTCATAATCTGTTTAATCACGGCACAGTGTGTCCCTGGTGTGGTGTCTATAGGATCGCGGGCACAGGAAAGGCGCGGCCTGGCTCTAGGTGGTCCTCTCATGTGTCTGTCGCCCCGGGCAGGTTCAGGCCTCGGCCCCACCATCCAGATCGGAGAGGAGACGGTCATCACCGTGGACGCCAAGGCGGCGGGCAAGGGGAAGGTGACGTGCAAGGTGTCGACGCCGGACGGCGCGGAGCTGGACGTGGACGTGGTGGAGAACGCCGACGGCACCTTCGACATCTACTACACGGCGCCCGAGCCCGGGAAGTACGTCATCACCATCCGCTTCGGAGGGGAACACATCCCCAACAGCCCCTTCCACGTGGTGGTGAGTACTTCCTGGAATGGTGCATCGTGGACGCTGTAGTCACCAGCTGAATTATAATGTCTCATGGACAATTCAGATTCATGCGATTATGCAGACTGTTTTTCTTTAGCATGAACATGACAGTTTGGTTTTTGCATGTTTAACTCACACAAAACCCTTTATTGATATCATATATAAACGTATATAAACTATATGATATTGAAGTGTGTGTGTGCACGGTGTTGCGTGAGATGCCTAACTGTGTGACTTACCTCCCTGCTAGGCCAGTGACACCATCCCTATCATAGAGGAGCCCTGTGACAAACTCCAGTTACAGCAGCCCTACGCGCCCTACGTAGGCTTCTCTCCTCACTGGGTATACAGCCAGACCTCCGTAACCATCTCACTGCATTGCACTGGGCTGGGGTTCTCACTCCAGGCATCTTCCGCCATCTTTGTAGTCTTTACTCCATGTTCCATGTTTACCTATATAGGCACATGCTTCATATGCTCCATGTTCATTTCTTTGCTTCCCCCTCCTCCCCAATATCAAATGAGAAGGTGTCCGTTACTGTCCGTTTTCTGTGTTGTTAGCTGTTGGCTAGGTCATGTAGCCGCATGCTCTTTGGTAGTCAGGGTTCTTTTTGCTTTGACTTTGCGTCCCTCAGCTCTGTCTCAGTCTGTCCTGTTATGTGGCCTTCTGTCTGCCCGTCCCTGCGGCCTCTCCACCTCCATCCCTCACTGCTCCCTTCCCTCTGTCCTTTGGCCGGGCCACAGCACCACCGAAGGCTAATGACCCTAACGCTAGTCCCCCCCCTCTCTCTCTTTCAGGCTACAGAGGAGCCGATCACCCCCGGCGATGGCATGGAGCAAATGCTCCGCCCCTTCAATCTGGTCATTCCCTTTACCGTCCAGAAAGGAGAGATCACAGGTGCCATTTTGTGTGTGTGAATGTGTGTGTGTGTGTGTGTGTGGGGGGGGGGGGGGGGTTGTGGAGATCAACAAAAAACATAGACAGTATGTGGGTTAGAGATATCAGATTTTGGACTGTTTGTACATTGGGGCTGACCCATTCGTGAATTGAATCCAGAATTCATCTCTGTCTATAAGGCGTTTGTTGTTTTGCACAGCGGGGGTGGACTGTGTGTGTTTATTGGTGCCAGTGTTGATAGTCTGTGTATAGAAGGTGATTTTGCGTTGCAACAGGCGAGGTGCGCATGCCGTCGGGTAAGACGGCCCGGCCCAGCATCACTGACAACAAAGACGGGACGGTGACGGTGAAGTACTCCCCCACCGAGAAGGGTCTCCACGAGATGGACATCAAATACGACGGCAACCACATCCCAGGTACCACCGCCGCACACACACACAGAGGCACACATACAAACGCACACACACACACACACACACACACACAGACACACACACACACGCACAGAGGCACACATACAAACGCACGCACGCACACACACACACACACACACACACACAGACAGACAGACTGTCTTTTTGAAGACGCGTGGATGTCCACCTCCATCTCTCCTCTCCCTTGTCTTCCCCAGGGAGTCCTCTGGAGTTCTATGTGGACGCCATCAACAGCGGTCACGTGACGGCGTACGGCCCGGGTCTGAGTCACGGCATGGTCAACCGGCCGGCCACCTTCACCATCGTCACTAAGGACGCCGGCGAAGGTTAGCATTATCAGTACTTATTTCGAACGGCATTATCATACCGTATGCTGCTCTGAGGAGTTGGGAGTCATTATTATTACCATTTAAATAGCTGTAGATATAGTTTCTGCTGCTCCTCTCAGACTATGTTCTGTTCCTCATCCTTGTCTTTGGTTGTCCCCCCTGCTCCTCTCCTGTCGGCCCAGGGGGTCTGTCCCTGGCAGTGGAAGGCCCCTCCAAGGCAGAGATCTCCTGTAAGGACAACAAGGATGGGACATGTACCGTCTCCTACCTGCCCACTGTGCCCGGAGACTACAACATCATCGTCAAGTTTGACGACAAGCACATCCCCGGCAGCCCCTTCACCGCCAAGATCACAGGTGGGGGCGAGGGAAGCGCAAAGGGGGGGGGGACAGAAAAGAGGGGGTTTTGAGCACGTAGCCTAGCCAGAACGAATTGGCGCTTTCTATTTGTTCTCTTTTCTCTGTTCTCCTGTTGTTAGGCGACGACTCCATGAGGACATCCCAGCTCAACGTCGGCACGGCGACGGACGTTTCGTTGAAGATCACGGAGACCGACCTGAGCAGTCTGACGGCGAGCATCCGAGCACCATCGGGCAACGAGGAGCCCTGTCTGCTCAAGAGACTGCCCAATCGCCATATCGGTGAGCCTCGCACTAGGCCTGAAGAACCACAAATATTTACTTCTACTGCATATTCCTTCTAATATTAAGTTATCCAGATGGCTACTGCTTTTTTCCAAAAAAGGTAGTCATCCTTATATGGTATATGGTCAAAGTTCATTTCGTTGTACATTTGAAGGTTATTGTAACCGAGGTGGACGCGGCCACAGGAACCTATCCCAGGAGCTGTTTTGTGTTGAACGTTTCCCTCCGTCTCCTGCCTCTCCTTCCAGGCATCTCGTTCACGCCCAAGGAGGTGGGCGAGCACGTAGTCAGCGTGAAGAAGAACGGCAAGCACGTCACCAACAGCCCCTTCAAGATCATGGTGGGCCAGTCGGAGATCGGGGACGCAAGCAAGGTCAAGGTGGTGGGCCAGGGCCTGCTGGAGGGACACACCTTCGAGGTGGCCGAGTTCATCGTGGACACCAGGCACGCAGGTCGGGGCCTTACCGCTGTCACGAACCACCCCCCAAAAAAGATTGAACACGGACAAAGCATCTTTTCATGTCATGTTTTGGTTGAGATTTTCATGATTTTATTATTATTTTTAATAATACAAAAGGGTGTACTTATCGATCGAAAGCTGGCGGTGAGATAATCTCTCTTTGTCTTAGGTTATGGCGGTCTTGGTCTGTCTATCGAGGGGCCTAGCAAAGTGGACATCAACTGTGAGGATGTGGAGGACGGCACCTGTAAGGTGACCTACTGTCCTACTGAGCCGGGCAACTACATCATCAACATCAAGTTTGCTGACCAACACGTTCCAGGTGAGTCCAGGGCTCCCCAGAGGACAGTAGGGCTTCCCTAACAGCGACCCATGTTTTATACTTTTGTTGTTGTGTATTACTGTGTGATATTATTATGTGTGGGGCGGTAGTGCTTTCATCATCAGAAAAGTAAGTAGGTGAGGTTGTGAGTGCAAGAACGCGTGTCTGGTTTCTGTGAGGGCTGAGTAGAGACGAGTGGCTCGATGTTTCTGACAGTGCGCTCGGTCCGCTCCAACAGGAAGTCCCTTTACGGTGAAAGTGTTCGGTGAGGGCAGGATGAAGGAGAGCATCACCAGGAAGAGGCAGGCTCCCTCCATCGCTACTGTGGGCAGCACCTGTGACCTCAACCTCAAAATCCCAGGTGAATACTGCCACTACCGTGCCAGTCGGGCCTTTCCTTCAGCGTCTGTCTTTCTCCAGCGTCCTTCCATTCCCTCTTACCTGTCTCGGGCACCGAGCTTAAAACCTGCCTTCGTGCCTGTCTTCATGCTTTGCTTCTGTATCTGTGCCTTTCCCACCTGCCCTGTGTCCTTCTCTGTCCTCCTCCTTCCTCCGCCCCCTTCCCTCCCTCAGGAAACTGGTTTCAAATGGTGTCGGCGCAGGAGCGTCTGACGCGCACGTTCACGCGAAGCAGCCACACGTACACGCGCACGGAGCGCACGGAGATCAGGCAGCGGGCGGGGGAGACCAAGAGGGAGGTGCGCGTGGAGGAGAGCACCCAGGTCGGGGGCGACCCGTTCAGGGACGTGTTCGGAGAGTTCCTGGGGAGGGAGAGCCTCACTGGCTTCAGTGGAATGCCAGTCTCCCGGCAACAGCCGCAACAGCAAGAGGGTGTGTGTGTGTGTCAGCGTGTGTGTGTGTGTGTGTCAGTGTGTGTGTGCGTGTGTGTGTGTGTGTGGCTGCTGTAACATAATTAATCTCACACGTCTTTGTTCTCTGCGGGCTCTGTTCAACCTAATTAACTCACGGTATTCGGTGTGCTCTGAAGCCATTTTGCTCACTTACATCTTCTTACCACTAGTAGCCTAACACTGAGCCTATTTTAGCGGCGCAGACCGGCCTGTCTTGGTGGTGCGCGTGCATGCGTCTGAGAGTGTGTGTCGTGTCGGCGACGCCGCTCCCCCTTTTCCCCTCGTTATCCCCCTCTGGAATTTACTGCCGTCCGTTTTAGAGGAGCGCTGCGGTGGAAAATGTGAGCCGTGGCTGGCTGTCCGTCCGCCCCCCTGACCCAGGGGGCCGGGCCAGCTCCTTCTGACCCGCCACCACACTCTGCTGTGTCCTACCTCATCAGGCGTACTGATCCCACTAACTGGGACTGGACGCCTTTGTCCTGTTTGCTTTGGGGATACAACCTGTGCGACTCATGTTGGTCTCCTCTCTTTTTCTTATCTCCCTTCCCCCTCTTCACCTCGCTCTCTCTCATCCCTCATTCCTTGTTCCTATACCCCCCCCAACTCTCTCTTTCACTCACTCCCTCCCTCTCTCTCTCTCTCTCTCTCTCTCTCTCTCTCTCTCTCTCTCTCTCTCTCTCTCTCTCTCTCTTCTCTTTTTATTCTCAGGTGAGACGGGGACTCAGGAGATGACCGCTCAGGTGACCAGCCCTGGTGGGAAAATGGAGGACGCCGAGATCATCGAGGGGGAGGACAGCACCTACAGTGTGCGCTTCGTCCCCCAGGAGATGGGGCCCCACACCGTCAACGTCAAGTACAGGGGCCAGCACGTCCCCGGGAGCCCCTTCCAGTTCACCGTGGGGCCACTAGGGGAGGGAGGGCCGCACAAGGTCCGTGCCGGCGGTACTGGGCTGGACAGAGGCGTGGCTGGAGCACCAGGTAGGTCTGGAGGTCAGGGTGTTGTTAAATATGTCCATATTTGGTAATATATAGTATAATATCATGTAAGGCATCGGCACTCTACTTCAATAAGAACAATCGTAGGACCTTTGTAAATGCGAGAGTTTGTTGAGTCTTTTAGCACATGCAGTTTGTGTTTTCACCACTTGAGGGCAGTGTGTTTTCATGGTGCTCTGTTTCCTCCCCCCTCCCGTTGCAGCTGAGTTTAGTATCTGGACTAGAGAGGCTGGGGCAGGGGGTCTGTCTATCGCCGTGGAGGGTCCCAGCAAGGCAGAGATCACCTTTGAAGACAGGAAGGATGGTTCCTGCGGAGTGGCCTATGTTGTTCAGGAGCCAGGTGAGATGTGTTAAGATGAAACAGCTGTCTAGAGAGGGCCACCCAAATGTAGAAACAGATTCATTCAGCTACCAGGTGTGGTTTTTGTTTTCACCTTTGATGGTTTGGTAAACAAAGACATTTGTCTCTGCCTCCAGGCGACTACGAGGTGTCGATTAA
>CM030172.1:9745923-9793423 GCA_017639675.1 Aplochiton taeniatus
GACATCGGCAATGGGCGGGGCCTATGGCTCCATGCCTAAGTTCTCCTCAGACGCCAGTAAAGTGGTTTCCCGGGGCGCTGGCCTATCAAAGGCCTTCGTGGGACAGAAGAACACCTTCACAGTGGACTGCAGCAAAGCAGGTAAGGGGGAGGGCACGTGCTTGTCGGGGAACAAGGGTTACACACACACACACACACACACACACACACACACACACACACACACACACACACACACACACACACAAACCAACACACTGACGTGGCTGGTGTTTACCCCGCAGGCATGAACATGCTAATGGTGGGGGTGCACGGGCCGAAGACCCCCTGCGAAGAGGTGTACGTCAAACACATGGGCAACCGGATGTACAACGTCACCTACACCGTCAAGGAACAGGGAGACTACATCCTCATCGTCAAATGGGGGGACGAGAACGTCCCTGGCAGCCCCTTCCATGTCACGGTGCCCTAAAACAAAGGACTCAGTGGTTCACAGCCCCCCCGCCTTATCTCCGTATGGGCGTGCCCAAGCCCCGCTCGTCCTGACGCCCTCATGATTCACAGACTGTTTGGCCGTCAAGGGGGACTTGACGCTTCAGGCCTGTCATGCGTGGCACCAAAATCTCCATATTAAGCCGTCCTGTGTCTAAAACGTACTCCACGTGACGTCAGATGCTGAGTCATTAGACGCTGTATGTCCCGGGTCAGTCATTGACGCTATGCTTAGCTAATCTTTTCGTAAGCTCCACTCAGATGGTTGTTAGATGTTTACCTTTTGGATTTGATCCATTCGGATAGGAGAGCCGGTTCGTACTGGTGGGATATGTTGGTCGATGTTTTCACAGCACACTGACATTGTATCAGTACTGACCTTAGGGCTAGCCTTTCAAAGATATCCCACCTTGGCGCTGTAGGTCACAGCTACTGCAGACACAACAGGAGATCATCTTAAGTGGAAGTAAACTGGGAGGTGGCTTTTCGATTCACAGTTAAAAAAAACAAAAACACTTTTCCTTCGTTGTCGTTGCATTTATTTATTCAAATTTTGATTCGTTTTTTTTGACAAAAAACTCTCGTTTTTTATCAAAGAGTACGATTTTGGTCGAAGTTCTTCTTTCTCACAATACAGCATTTAGTGGCCTGGTGGTCATTGCTTTAGTTAAAGAATTGCTGTGATTTAACGAAGGAAGTAAGTGCCAGAGCGGAGTAGCAATCAGGTTATCGTTTGAACGTTTAAAAAAACACAGTGAAACAGTATTATGGTGTGACATTTTATAGTGATTTTATATGTATGTGATATGCCTGGAAATAAGGAAACTGACTTGTTTGATATATTAACCTACTGTTTGGTAAGGTTGTGCAGGCATAATAAAAGTTGATCTGCTAACTCGCCATCAAAATGTGTGTTAAAGACCCGTAGTTTCACTAGCAGCTGGTCAACAAAGCCCCATTCATGCTGACAACTTCCCAGTAGTTTTCAAGTATGTGAGTGAAACTGAATTCAGAGGAAAATATTTTTATTGCTGGAATTTGTATTTGTTTCAATTTATTTCAGCTTCATATGCATTCTCATCTGTATTCTACTTGGCAGTGCTATACAATAAGTATGTGTGGTTTCATATCTTGACGCTCTTTGTATGTCATGTGATTAATTGGATCGCACACACACACACCCACACGCACACACACAGATTCCTCAACCTGTATCATTCTGTCAATAATAGCAGAAAATCTAGTGGTGAATGAAATACCTCCATTTCATACCTCATACATGATTGATGGTGAGGGAAATTGTTACTCATCTCAGGTTATGAGACGAAAAAAAGGTCTCGGCCAAGAGGAAATACGATAGCCTTGTCTAAATTATTAAGTAAAAGTTATAAAGCAAAGCAAGCAAACGTGCAGAAAACTCAGAAGGTCAGCACTGGCATGTGGGAGGCATAGTGACGCTGTTTACGTAACGCATGGAGAAAGTACATTTTAATTCCTTTTCTTGTTACTTCAAATGATCCCATGCCTACGACTGTTTTCTTGAAGGATTGAGAGAAATGCAACCATTGTCCTGATCCCGTTCACAAAAGCCGACGACAGGGTTGTGATGGAAAGTTCTCCAAACAAACTCTAGATGGCAGCAGATACTGGAGAAAACGAAAAATCTACCCGGAACCCATTGAACTCCCACAAATCGGTATCAGCTTAGGACAAGCAAAAGCAAAACTGTTTCATAAAAACAACCCCGTGTTTACATGGCAAGACACGCCCTCGTTGGGTGCAAGGCAGCAAGGCTGCATTCTGTTCATCTATGTGAGTGTGAGAGGAGGGCAAGTCATCCCTGAGCGAGCGTCACAGTGATGAGTGCTGAACGTATGAGGGCAGGAAGCGGAAGCGGGGGGGGGGGGGGGGGGGGGGGGGGGGGGGGGGGGGGGGGGGGGGGGGGGGGGGGGGGGGGGGGGGGGGGGGGGGGGGGGGGGGGGGGGGGGGGGGGGGGGGGGGGGGGGGGGGGGGGGGGGGGGGGGTCAGACGTGGGGAAACGTGTCATTTGGTTCAGCCCGGTTCTTTTACGGCCTGCTTTGTTAGGCAGGCCCGTTTCACGGTGCTCAATCACGGTTCGCCGTAGGGAGGGAGGGGGGCGAGGAGGAGGGTAGGACAAGAGGGCCGTGGGAGGGCAGCACGAGGTGAGGTTGACAGAGTCATGAGTTGGCTGAGGCTCCCGCTGTGTCACGCTGCCTGTCAGTGTGCCTTTGACGTCCGTCATGCCGGTATGAAGTGGGCCACATGTTTGCTGTCCTCCTCCCGACCATCTGGGCCTCTGCTAAATGGGCTGGCGTGTGCACACGCGCACACACACAAACACACATACACACACACACGCACACACACAAACACACATACACACACACACGCGCACACACACACACACACACACACACACACAGACTCCATTGTTCACATTCCTCTCAGAATGTAACGTTTTGTTAGATTTGTCTGGAACGTGTTTCTACGTGCATCTTCTTGCGAGTGCGTCTCAATTGTGGATCCGACAGAAGACGTATGTTTAGTGCACATAAGCGAGTGTCTGTGTGTGTGTGTGTGTGTGTGTGTGTGTGGGTGTGTTTGTGTGTGTGTGCGCGTGTCCCTTAGAAAGCACCAGCCAGGAGCAGGCCTTAATAAGGGTATTATTAGGCTGAATGGATGGATGGTAATTAATACTGTTCAGAGAGAGGGGCAGAACGGTGCAGGGCGGAAAGAGAGAACGGGGTGCTTAAGGATAAAAATACTCCTCCTATTTTAACCACCCCCCATTCTAATCCAGGAGGTGACGTATTGTGCCATGCCTACCGACCTGCTTACTGAGCACCCCCTTCCACCTCCTCTTCCCTCTGTCTATCCTCTCCTCCTCCCTGTTTTTGTCGTCTGTTCATTCTGCCCCTGCAGTTGTCTTTTCTCCTCTACATACCTTTTTCTTTTTTTCTTTTCTTCACAGCAGCTGTCTTTGCCAAAAATAGTCCACCTGAACACACCTGTCCCTCCAATCCAAATCCATTATGATGACCAGCTTCTTTCTTATCTCCCACCCATCATTTCTTTGCCTTTTATGACCTTACACAGAAAAGCATCTTAGCCAAGACTGGGACCAGAAGGAACCACTCCATCTTTGTCTGTAAATATGGATGCGTGTGTGTGTTTTGTGATTCTTTTTGATAATGTGTTTGTTGCTAGGTGGTTGTACGTAAGAGCACTGCTGTACCCATCTGTGTGTGTGTGTGTGTGTGTGTGTGTGTGTATGTTTGTGTGTGTGTGTGTGTGTTTGTGAGTGTGAGAGATCACTTCGATGTAGAATTGGACTCGAAGAGGGGCTAGGGAGTCTTTATTCTACAGATTACACTGGTAGCCAGGGAGAGAGGATCACATCTTTTCCATTGTTCCAACCAGAACTCTCCGCCAGCCCCCCCCCCCCCTGCCCTCCATGTTTGATTTGGGAATACGGCTCAGCACATTTAGTTTCTTGATGCTTTTTCCTGCTTCTCTCTCTCTCTCTCTCTCTCTCTCTCTCTCTCTCTCTCTCTCTCTCTCTCTCTCTCTCTCTCTCTCTCTCTCTCTCTCTCTAAACTCTCTCTGTTTCCAGTCGAATTTGCAGAAGTTCTTCTGTGCGGTTTGTTTGACCTGACGACAGGACCTACTGTTCTATGTAGATCCATTGTGCTGACCCAGCTCACCAGGCTCTGCCAGAGTCTCATAGCCTACACGGGAGCAGGGCACGCTCTTGAGCAATTGCTACCATGCATAAAACATACAATACATAATGCATGAATTTGAATTTGATTGAATCGCAAGGCCCCCATTGTGCCTATTCGGGACCCCCCAAAAGCGCGGATACCAATTGAAAGCAGCCAGTGTTTGGAAAAGGATCATTGTCTTCGCGTTCTCCTCCCGCATGCTACCCACACACAGAGGCGGCATTGGGAATGGGCTGCTCTGCATATGCGTTGATGGACTTTCGCCCGAAAGAGAGAGTATGTGGCTGGCTCTGGGCCAGCATGCTCGTTGAGTGTGTGATTCCAGCGCGGGTTGGAGAGAGGTCGGTGCACCATGGGCTCCGTAGTGAGCGAGCGAGTTGAAAGTTGGGAGTGAAAGTTTCGTCCGAGAGTTAATTGCAGTGAACCGATCCATTCGACCAAGAGGGTTTCTGTGGAGGCTTTGGTTCTTCTTCAAGCATCTGGCCAGCTCAGAGGCAAAACAAACCAGCTCAGAGTTTCAAATAAAGGTTTCATAAATTGACCATGGTCTGCCAATCTTTTTGATGAGAAAAAATGAAAAAAAAAAAACGAATCTGTAGGCTGCATATCAAGTGAGGTTACAGATCGAAGGCTACGAGTTTAACGTGGATGTTTGGGAAAATGTAATAGTAGCCTGCCAGGTCATTACATTGTGAGCTATGTTGACAACAGCCCTTTCAAGGGGCATCCCTGGGGGTTGTAGTTCCAGGGAGACCCGTTTAGACACTGGGACGACCGTACGCTTTCCTCTGACCATGCAACGCTGGGTCTGAGTGAGAGCTGGAAAATTGGGGTGAACCAGGGGGGCAGAATATTTTTCCTCTTTTTATTTTTTGTCCCAGTTCAGTTCCAACACCACTTTGAGGAAAAGTGGAAGAACTTGGTTGAGTGGACTGGGCATGTTTGGTAGTGGGAAGGGAAAATAGACGTGTGTGTGTGTGTGTGTGTGTGTGTTTGTGTGTGTAGTACTAACCTTTTATTGCAAAGATGTGAGTTGGTTCAGTGGATGGATTTACCGAACCAATCTCAGCGTCTGGCGGAGGGTCTTCACCTCTGTTTTCTTTCCTTCATCCTCCCCGGCTCTCCATTGCGGTGCCTTCCGGCGTGGTGTGTGTGTCGGGGTCACACACGTCTTTATAATAGTTTGTTTGTGTTCTGGGCTTTACGGTGGGGAGAGGAAGCAAAAAAAAAACAACACGAAAACTGTTTTTGATTTGGAGTATTTTCTTTCACTGTGGGGAATAGCCTTTCAAACCACGAGGGGTGCGTGCAAATGACATGCAGGAAATGGAATACACACATACATGGCCTCCCTTTGATTAAACGCTGACAGCCAGAAGAGGCTGTCTGCCCGTCTACAGTCCCTCAAGCCTGTTGCCAATTAACCACTTTGTTCTCGACCGTCAAGGGGGCAAGCGCTCCAATTAATAACGGTGCTTAGCAGCCAGAGATGAAGTAATTGTTAATTACCTAGTCGGTCTTGCTCAGATTGCTGCTCCGCTCGGTGAGTTGTGCAACTTGGACGGTGTCTGCAGGCTGGTCTTGGGAGTCTGGATAGCTGCAGGAAGGTGTGGAGTTTGTCTCAGGCGGCCTCTTGGTCTAAGTGTTTTTTCAGTTGGAACATTTCCTCTCTCTGCCTTAATTACGAGCGAGCAGATTCACACCTGATGACTGCTCTGTTGTGTGCCACTTTCTCTCTCCACTCTCTCGCTCTCTCTCTCTCTCTCTCTCTCTCTCTCTCTCTCTCTCTCTCTCTCTCTCTCTCTCTCTCTCTCTCTCTCTCTCTCTCTCTCTCTCACACACACACACACAAGCAGACACACAAACCCCTTTTGACTCTGCAGTGTGGTATACTGGTGGTGCGGTGTAAGCCACGGTGAGGAGCTGCCCGCTGGTGTATAACTCAACACGAGGTATGGCGGCTCATTGCAGGTGCTTTAAATACCATGTCACGGTGCACGCTGAGTATCCATTGAAGAACTACACCTGTCCTTGCTGTGCTGCCTCTCATTGATTCACATTGCCGCCATTCAAATCTACAGAATGAAGCACATCCCCATGGACGTGTGTGCTTTTAAGGCGAGGATCGTCCTTGATCCCCCGGTCAAGAGGGGCCTATCAAGGTCGTTACAGGACGACCCGCCCGCTTGCAGCTGGGCAGGTCGAAAGGAGCGAGTCCTCCCCAGCTGTGAGGCCTGATTGGCTGGCCACGGAGGTCGGTCACCCTTCCCGTGGGCGAAGCAGGAAACCAAGGATTCCATTAGTCTTTCATTAACCACCCGGAGGGGTTAAACACAGACGCCACGCCGGCACCATCTGGAGGGAGGGTGGATGGGGGTGGGGGTGGTGGGTGGGTGGGTGGGTGGGGTGGGGGGGCGGAGGTAAGACACTGCTTACGAGGGATGGGAGAGATGAGCCAGGATAAGATAAGGAAGAGGAAGGGAAGGTGGGGGGTGGGGGGGGGGGGGGGGGGGGGGGGGGGGGGGGGGGGGGGGGGGGGGGGGGGGGGGGGGGGGGGGAGAAGGAGGAGGAAAGAGGGAATACGAGTGGTAGGGGGGGGGCGTTTCCAAGGCCGGGTTAGAAGGGGAAGACGGGCCGGGGGCCGCAATGAGAGGCAGGGCTTCAGCAGCGAGAGCGCCTCTCCTTCCTTCCAGGCGCTTGGCAGAGCGATGTCTCTGTGGGGGCGTGCGTGTGTCCGCCCGCGCGCCCCTCCCAGATCCTGCTGTCTTTCCGGCGCTGTTCTCTTGGAGCGAGCGATCAGAGGGCCAGTTCATCGACAGCACAGGGAGAGAGAGAGAGAGAGAGAGAGAGAGAGAGAGAGAGAGAGAACGAGGTGATGGTAAAGAGATTGAGAGACAGACCGAGAGAGAGAGAGCGAGAGAGAGAGAGAGAGAGAGAGAGAGAGAGAGAACGAGGTGATGGGAAAGAGATTGAGAGACAGACCGAGAGAGAGAGAGCGAGAGAGAGAGAGAGAGAACCTTTCATCTCCACGATCCAGCCGAACTCTGAGCTTGGTGTAAGCTCCCAATCTGCCTTGCAGCATATCGATGGAATGCGGTTGGTTCTGTGCTCCCAGGCTCCATCCCTCGCTCAAATGAAGAGATACACAAAACATTGTATCATTAGCTCTGCCTCCTGCTAATACAACCCGCTGCTCTGTCTTACGCCGTCCTGAGGTGCTAGCTGACGCTTACTTTCTTTTCCTATTCTCCCCCCCCCAACCCCCCCTCCTCTCGCTCTGCCCCTCCCTCCCGAACAATTCTGAGCAGACGGAATTTGATTTTCTCACACTTTCCCATCCCGTGGAAATATTGCTATCGCAAACACACACACACACACACACACACACACCCACACACACACACACAAACACAAGCAGGCGCAGACGCACATACGCAGCGCACACAAACGAGGAAGCTAGGGCCCAGGACTCGAGGCGTGAAATGGAGGAGGCCGCTTATAAAGTCACATGGACATGCCATCTCCTTGCATTTCCCCAAGCCTGAAGGGCCTGTGACGTCGCGCAGTCCGGGCAAGATGGCGGCCGCTCCCCCAGCACTGCTGTCACACCCATTGTGGGGTAAGAATCACAGTCGACGGTCCTCTGGTGTCGCCGGCCGTGAGTCTCCACCGTCAGAGAAGTGTGGGAAAGACGTCTTGGTGGGCATGGACTGATTTTCATTCTGACAATGTCTCGCGTGTGGCAGGTTGTCAATGGACGTCTGTGTGTGTGTGTGTGTGTGTGTCTGTCTGTCTGTGTGTGTGTGCGTGTGTGTGTGTGTGTGTGTGTGTGGTGGAGGGCTTGGCGCGGGGGTGTAATACGGTGGATGAGTAATGAGGGTAATTCCTAGACGCACGTCTTTCCCCAAGGTATGTACACGCACGCCCAGGAGTTTAACCCTGTCTAGCGGAGCATCTGTTCCAGCAGTGCGTGTGTGTGTGTGTGTGTGTGTGTGTGTGTGTGTGTGTGTGTGTGTGTGTGTGTGTGTGTGTGTGTGTGGTAGTGGCCCAGCTGTTGTTTTGTGCCCTCAAAGGGGACTTCTAGTTTCTGTTGTCATCCTTCACACACACACACACACACACACACTTACACACAGACACGCAGTCTTCCAAAACTTTATTGACAAGCTCTAATTGGTCCAATTTACTCTGAAAGAAAACCCAGAATTGCTTTTAGAACGGATGACGATCTGATGACGATCTATGTATTTTAGCCATTCAAAATGGAGCAGCGAATGTCTAGAGAGCTTCTGCAGAGTAGCGGTGCAGGTCTGTGTGGCTTGGGATCGATACAGCAGGAAGTATAAAAGTAAAGTCTGTCCACTCATCCTCCCCCTCTCCTTCCAACACCCCCCAACCTCCACCCCTCAACCCCCCACTCCCCCCCTCATCTCTGTCTCCCTCTCTTTGCCCAGGAGGGTCATGATGAATAACAACCCTGCCTGCTGTGTCTGTGCGTGCGTGTATATGTGTTTGTGTGTGTGTGCGTGTGTGTGCGTGCGTGCGTGTTGGTGACTCTGCTGTGCCGGTGTGTGCGTGTGTGTGTCTGTAATTACAGGCTGTTTATAGGTCCAGCGCTGTCCTCTGTGTCTCAGAGTCACGGTCATTAAAGCTTTCCAGCAGTTCTAATGGATGGCACTGCTTCTCTCGGTGCTGGCGCGTTCCGGAGGTTGGACGTCCTTGACCAGGTGTACAGAGCTCTGCCTCGCTCTCCCTCTCTCTCTCTCCCCCTCTCTCTACCCCCCTCTCTCTCCCACTCTCTCTACCCCTCTCTCTCTCTCTCTCTCTCTCTCTCTCTCTCTCTCTTTCTCCCTGTCTCTCTCTCTCTCTCTCTTTCTCCCTGTCTCTCTGTCTCTCTCTCGCTCTCTCTCTCTCTCTCTCTCTCCCGCCCTCGCTCCTCTCTCTCTCTCTATCGCTCTCTCTCTCCCTCTCTCTCTCTCTCCCTCTCTCCCTCTCTCTCTCTCTCTCTCTTTAGGGTGTTCACTCCTCCGTGTTTCTTTCCCCCCTACTCTCGTGGTCTTGCTCCTCATCATGTTCTCTTACATGTCAGCCCTCCCCCTTCTCTGCCCTGGGGTCCCGTCTTCATCTTATCGTCCTGTCTCTCTCCGTAGCTCTCGTCGGGGTGTTCAAGCTGGCCCTGCACGTAGATTTGCAGCCAGTTACAGTTTGCACCACAACTCCCATAAGGGCTGTTTGGGTCTGTTCCTGTGTGTGTCTCTGGGTTTGTGTGTGTGCGCGTGTGTGTATGTGTGTGTGTCCGTGTGTGTGTGTGTGTGTGTATGTGTGTGTGTGTGTGTCTGTGTGTGGGAGTGTGTGTGTGTGTGTGTGTGTGTGTGTGTGTGTCTTTGTCTGTGTGTCCTTGTGTGTATTATGGTTTGTGTGCCGCATACATATATCGGAAACACATCAATCGTCTCGGGGCAATGATTCATACACTGTCAGCTGCATGTATTGTGTGTGTGTGTGTGTGTGTGTGTGTGTGTGTGTGTGTGTGTGTGTGTGTGTGTGTGTGTGTGTGTGTGTGTGTGTGTGTTTAGTTATGGCACATCATACAGCTAGCTATCCATTTTTTTCTCTGGGTGTCCTTGAACCCGGGATGCATGGCGGTGTAGTTAGTCCTCTGGATGTCTGCACAGTGCAAGGGCTATCGGGCCATTCGCAGCCCGAGCCCATGTCCTGTCGTCTGGCTAAACATGCTGGGGGTGACTGGGTGTGTATGGAGGAGACTGGAGGAAAGCCACAGAGCGTGTTCCCAAGAACAGAGGCCGCAGGGCGGGAAGGAGGGAGTCCGAAGTGGGGAGATGGGGAGATCATCAGAGTACGGGAGAGAAGGAGAGACACTCGGCCTCCATAGACGATTTGAAGCAGATCAAACTCAAAACACTGACAACACCAAAAGAAAAAGAGGAAGTGAAAGCGTGTGGATTAAATGAGAAAGAAAGGGGGGGGGGGGGGGGGGGGGGGGTCCGAGAGGGAGCGGAGGGCTGAAATACTAATTCATCTTACTCCCAAATTGAAACGGGGAGGATTTTCTGACGAGCGCCAAGCACACGAAGGCAGGGCCAGGCTCATCCGGCCTGGGGCCTGGCGATAGGGTGAGGGGAGCGGAACCATTCAGAACACCCGGTCTCTGATGCTGTCCGTCAGCTTTACCGATGACGACTGCGTCTCAATGAGGAGCCGTCCTGGTTGAAACACCAGGCCGGACGCAGTGGAAAGACTAACATTTTTACCCCAGTCCCTGTCCTGTGTGTGTCTGTCTGGGGTTCTAATTATAGGCCTGTGTGTGTGTGTGTGTGTGTGTGTGTGTGTGTGTGTACACCGCTCTAATTGTGTCATTCTTATTCAGTGCAGGATTTTGTCCCTTCGTGACAGGTCTGTTCGACAAGCCCTTTATCTGTCTTGAGTCTCTCTCTCTCTCCCCGACTCACTCCCTGTGCCCTGTGTCCCTGTGCCTGTGCCTTGGTGACCTTCCAAACAACCTTCCTGCTGTCAATCATTCCCCGGAGATAAAGCAAAACGGACGGGACGAGAAGAAGAGAGAGAGAGAGAGCGAGAGAGAGAGACCGCTGGATTATAGAGGGGGGAAAAAGTGGGGAAAGACTAAGAAAGAGGAGGAACAAAGCAGTAGAAATTGGAAATAGACGGCTCCGAAGGGAAAAGGGAAAAGAGAGAGGGAAAGAGAGACAAATGGAGAGAGGTAGAGAGCGACGGAGCCAATGAGGGGAGGGTAATGGCCAAAGTGACTGATGACAGGGACGAGAGGCTGAGCGTTGACTGTGCCATGGCACTCCCACCGTGGCCACGTCGGACTCCTCCAACAGGCGTCTGTCCATCTTACTCAGCCAGAGGAGAAGGGGATGGACGGATCATTCCCCCTCAAACGAGCCGGAGCGAAGGGAGGAAAAACGAGCGGTGTCCGAGGGAAAGCTGCGCTGTGTTTGTATCCCGCCTGAGAAATGGACGGCCCGCTCGGCTGCCCACGGGCATGCTGACAGCGGGGATCGTTGGGTTTGGGACGGCGGAAGGGTCGACGTGTCTTTTGTGGACAAGCGCAGCTTCAGAAAGGAGAACAACTTCAACCGACTCACAACTTCCTTGGCTCACTGTGAGATGAGTGTTTCAGCCCAAGGGCAATGCAGACGAGGCACTACAAAGCGTGAACCTATTCCGTATATATTAACTTTCATAAAATCCCATTTGAAGTGCGCTTCTTCTGATTGAATATTAAAGTGCAGTCAAAACTATAAGAAAAGCAAACATCACTGATGCTCTTTTGATGCTGTGATATTTTAGCTTGCTGTGTTTCCATAGAAACGACGTTTCGTCCGTATATTTTCGTTTGCTTTGTTCTTTTTTTTTATTCTCATGCAATATGTACCTAGGTAAGTACACAGATACAAATGGGTTGAGAGCGTACTTGTGTGTGTTGAAGAATGAGTATGTGTCACAAAAATTGTCGATTAAAGTTTAGAGCAAAAGAGAGAGAGAGGGAGAGAGAGAGAGAGAGAGAGAGAGAGAGAGAGAGAGAGAGAGAGAGAGAGAGAGAGAGAGAGAGCTGCCTCTATTATAAAATGTTTTGTAGACTACTTCTATCACTATTCCTAAAACTATAATGGGTTTCAAGCAGAACATCGGGCTATGGCCAACAAATATACACTTAACGACGGCAACATCTCTTAAAGTGAATGAGAAGGGAGGGAGCGCCAAGGGAGGGAAGATGACTCGATCGTTAACAAACAAGACAGGCCAGCCGCAGAAGAGGGAGAGGTAGAGAGAGGTAGAGAGAGAGGTAGAGAGAGAGAGAGAGAGAGAGAGAGCTAGAGAGAGAGAGGTAGAGAGAGAGTTAGAGAGAGAGAGAGAGAGAGAGAGAGAGAGAGAGAGAGAGAGAGAGAGCTAGAGAGAGAGGTAGAGAGAGACTGTGTCTGTGAGGCCATGTCCTGGTGCCAGTGTGTAGTGCAGCGTTGCCAGACAGAGGTGGGGGTGTATTGTATAACTTAGTTCTGAGCCATTGAGTGTCGTAATGACCCGTCCCCGCTGCGCTGTTCGACCGCGTCGCTTCTCATTTGTAAACGTTGGCTCTGTCCACTCTCTCTCTCTCCCTCTCTCTCTCTCTCTCTCTCTCACACACACACAGACACACACACACACCCCTAAAGCCTCATATTGATCAGCTCCCTTGGTTAGCTTGTCCCGACGACACGCCTCTCACCATTCATCCTCTGACCTCATCACAATGTCCACTCCCAATCCACACCAGAAGCCCCCCCCCCCCCCCCCATGCTCACCTTGACATCCCCTCAGGGTGAGAGCCATAACTTTGACCACCCACGGGGAGGTAATTGGTTTTCCATTAAATTGCCCCCGGGAGGGATTTGGCTGCGGGCGAGACCTGCAGCCGGCGTAGCTGTGTGATAACCTCTCCAGGAGGCTCCAGAGGGTGGGTCTCCACGGGGTGAACATCTTTTATTGGTAGACGGCGCGTAGCGTGTCCCCTCCTCGACGGCTCCCTGATTTACCAGCTCTATTTTAAACCCAGGGCATGACGCATGAGCGCCAAGGGGAAACATCTCTTTGTTGAAGAACAAACCGGAGAAAAAGGCGTGTCACGGCTTTGGAAACGAGTGTGTGTGTGTCCCCCCCCCCCCCCCCCCCCCCCCCCCCCCCCCCCCCCCCCCCCCCCCCCCCCCCCCCCCCCCCCCCCCCCCCCCGCCCCGCCCAGCCTTCTCCCCAACTTCGACTGGAGCCCGAAGTGGGCGAAGTTTCCCGGCAGCGGAGTTCGGAGAGTCGAGCGCAGGCGGGCAGGACGGGAATACCATGGCAAGTCCTGGAAAAAGGCCGAGCGGATCAGGATTTGCATATTTCAATCCTGATGAAGTCAGTGCCTATAAGCACTGTTGGCTCTACACCCACCCACACGCACAGACACATGCAACAGACAAAGACACAGACACCAACACATGTGCGCGCAAACACACACACATGCGCGCGTGTTACGTCCACACCTATCCAGTTGTGTCCTTGTTTTGTTGTTCTGTTTCCCTCCCTCTGTTTCTCTCATGTCTCTATCATTCACCATTAGATTCCCGCCTGCAGTTAATTTTGAAACCGGCATCATTACTCCCTTCCTCAACCAACCAATCAGCGGGATATCCTTCCGGATAAAGCACCCTGGTTGTCGACCAATCAGGAGCCGACTTGTCTTTGAATTGTCTGAGTGTTTGTTGTCGGTTCTCGAAGTTAGTCTGTGTGGTTTGTTACGTGTTTTAGACTATGGTGGATAGTCTCTGAAAACGAAGGTTTTCATTCGTACTGTATCGTTGTCAAAGTAATTTGTTGTTCTTGTTGGTCAGTCCTGTACGCGGTACAGCTGATTTATTTGTATCCATTGTTCGGTCTTGTACACCGTACCGTTCGCGTCGCTATAAAATACTGTACTCGGTACAGTTTATAATTTCAGTTTATATTTGCTACCAAAGGAGCAAGCGGGGCAGGTAAGCAACCGATGGGTATACATCCTCTGCCCGTAGATAACCACGTCTATTTCATTAGGTCAGAGGACGGATGCCGCCCATGTATTTAAGTTTGGAAGTATTTTGTTAGGCAGATTAGCTTTTTATTCTTTTTATGTTTTCTTGAATGGCACCGTTCAGTCCCGTTTGTTACCTGTTTTTGATTTCTTGTAATAAATACTTTAAGTGATCCATCTCTTCGTTGGCCTGGCAATTACTTAGCCGACATTAAGTCTGACAAGCTAAACCTTTGTTACGGATCTCGACCACTTCCTAGACCTGGTCATATACTATCCTTGGGGTTCGTAACAGCGCACACACACACACACACACCATGCCGCTACCCGTTCCAAATGTGACAATCAAAGAAGGCCAGGGCCCTATTGTTATGGTGGACAGGGAAAAAAATATCAATTTAATTCAGTGTTTAAACAGGACTCTCCTGATCACCAAGCTCTGAACAGCTTTTGACTGTGTCCACTAAGCTTCTTAACGGGCTTTTCTCTTCAAGTGTCTGTTTAGATCTGGTGCCTGTGGGCCACAGCCCTAATTGCCTCCTCTGCCTATCTGCTGCTAGGATTTAATCAGTGGCCCTTCATGATCAAATCTCTTACCTTCCCGATTAGCATTCCATGGTGCTTTAAAGAAATCTCCGTTTTCCATTAGAGACGATTGCACGCTTGGCAAACAAAACTGCCTGGTTTCAATTGCTATTACAGCATTTTTACGGTACATTATTTATTGTTTCATTTTTAACTACATTATAAATCAAGGTGATTTGACTATGTGAGTATAGTTCTGGCAATATCCAAACAATATCTCAAGGTAAAAATGAAAAGGAAGTGTGCCTGTGTGTGTCCTGCCTGTGCACTGTGCCTGTGTGTCCTGTCTGTGCACTGTGCCTGTGTGTGTCCTGTCTGTGCACTGTGCCTGTGTGTGTCCTGTCTGTGCACGTTCCCTGTGTGTATGTCCTACCTGTGCACGTTGCCTGTGTGTGTCCTGCCTGTGCACTGTGCCTGTGTGTGTCCTGCCTGTGCACGTTGCCTGTGTGCGGTGTCACTGCGCTCCTTGCTGTTGGCGTCTCATCCTTTAGCTATCAGAGAGCCACAGGTGGGTGGCCACACCAGACCTCCACCATTCGTGGATTCCCTCTCAGCGTCAGAGTGAAACATGTCCTGCTGCTCGCTTCATAGGCCCGCCACACAGTCGGTCATCAACCTGCTAAAGAGCGAGGTTTATATACCAACGATAGTGATGGCAGTGTACGACATCTGTATACATGTTCAAGTTCAAGAGTTTATTTGCCGTGTACAAGTACTAGCACATTGGAATTCTTACTCCCACTCTTCCCGCAAACATACAATAAGCCCTGTTTGATCAAAATAAAGAATGTGCCGTGAAATACAAATGTGACGACTGTAAGTTCAAGTTAAAGTGCAAGCATTTGGTGTTGACAATGACGTTACAGTGTACAGTAGACGCATCCATTCGGGGTATTTCAGTAGTTTTCTCTCCATTGTGTCTGTATTTCCTCCACTGCCTTGGGTTATTGTATATGTCCCCCTGCTGCTCTGTTCAGAGGCTTCCTTGGAGGCGGTGTGGGATTACTGGTGGAGAACCGGGCCTGAGAGCCGGGGGGCTCCCCCAGGTAAACACCCTGGGCTCTGGGCCGTCTCACTGCTGCCCCTGGCTGTGCTGTTTCAGTGAAGCCCGGGGCAATGTGGGACTGGCTCAGCCTGACCCGGTCTGGCACAGGTTCAGATGGATCAGCACCGTGGGGGGGGGGGGGGGGGGGTTGTCTGTTTACTATGTGTCTAGATGTGTGTGTGTGTTTATGAGAGAGAGAGAGAGAGAGAGAGAGGCAGTGTGAACATATAGCATGCGTGTATACGTACACGTTGGTGAGCGCGCTCTTGTGTGTGTGTGTGTGTGTGTGTGTGTGTGTATGTGTGAAGATCCCCAACCCAGAGCAGGGGACAGAGGGAAGGGCGGCCGGCCAGATGGAGGAGGGAGTGTGTGACGGTGTATTTTGATGCCACTCTTCTCTGCCACTTAAACCTAATCAGAAACAGCTGCCAGGCAACGTTGGAGCAGCACGCTGTATCCCTGCCTCCCTCTCCATCCCTCGTTCTCTCTTTCTACAGTCTTCGTCTGCCACGTCCCTCCCTCCCACCTTCCCCTACACTTTTATCCTCTCCGTCTCGCCGTCAGCCCACCCCCCAGCCCCCCCCTCTCCTGTCTATCTCTCCCTCATCCTCCCTGTATCCCTCCCTCCCCCCTGGAGAACGTCATTCATTATCTCTGAGGTCACCTCCTCGCCTGCCTCCGCTCAGAGCAGGGCAGATTTCAGAGGGAGATGGCCAAGAGGGTCGCCAGGGGGGATGGATGAATATTAATCTGCCGGTTCAGGGCTTGGAGCGAGGATGTGTGGTTGGTCGGGTCGGGGAGGGGGGGGGGGTCGTTAATGGGGCCTGCACGAAGATTAGGTGCTGTGCTGACACCATCGATGCCATGTTCGGCGTAAAAGGTTGGCAAAGGGCGCTGTCAGGAGCACACCATTTTAATCGGTTGCTCTTTTGCGGTTCCATGTGGATTCAGTGCGAAATGTATTCAGGGCATTTTGGATCCACTGGAGCAAAACGTTGTATGGGAGGAAGCAGTCAGAGAGAATTATGCCGACACTTTCCAGATGTTTTTTGGGGCGCTGCATGCTGACTGGTCGGTAGATGAATGCACACACACTCTCTCTCTCTCTCTCTCTCACACTCACACTCACACTCACACTCACACACACACAACGGCTGATCTGTCTGCTAGAAACTCATCAGTCAGTGCTTTTTAGTTGATCCTGTCTCTTCATCTGGCCCCTATGCCCTTCTCTCTCCGTCTCCTCCTCTAATTCTGTCTCCCTCCCTTTCTCCCTTCTCTCCCTTTCTCCCTTCTCTCCCTCCACTTCCCAATTTCCCCAGACGGCATCATCCCTCCATCTCTGTCCACTGTTCAGTCTGATGATCCAGAAAAAAAGTCTTCATGGAATTTTAGACGCAGAGTTTTTGTGATGTGATTTCTGAGAAAATGGGGATGAACATGCTATAAACACAAAACAAATCCTCCTTGTGACACACACAAACGCACACACACACATACACACACACACACACACACACACACACACACACTGGCTTAGAGACACACACTGGCTTACAAATCTTCAGGTTTGCACAAACACAGCCGTTAAATACATACCCAGACATTCCCCAGACATGGCTTATGGCTGGTTTACTGACACAATGTCCCTTAACTGTCCTTTTCAACCTTTAAGGCTGTCAGCCAGAATGTTTATGCAAGACACAACCCACACCGTGATCACCAGTTAGCTCGGGGTACCCCACGAGGCTAAGGTTAAACTCTTCACGGATAAATCACTCACTCCTTGTCACAGTCACTGTCTCTCCAGTTTGCAGGGGTCTTGTTTGTTCGTGCATGCGTGTACACTAGGTTACCTTTGTGTATGTGTGACAGACAAGAGAGAATGTGTGTGTTGCTATGTGTGTGTGTGCGTGCGTGAGTGCGAGTGCGTGTGTGTGTGCGCGTGTTTGTGCGTGCGTGCGTGTGTGCGCGTGTGTGTGTGTGTGAGTGTGTGAGTGTGTGCGCGCGTGTGTGCATGTGTATTGGTGTTGAGAGGGGTCGTCTGTCACACCCTGTCTCCCCCACCCCTAACTGCTCCCTGGTAGATTAAATGTGGACAGGGAGATGAAAAGCCTGGAGCACAGAAGATGGATGAGGACAAGAATGAGTAGGGAGGGAAAGAGAGAGAGAGAGAGAGAGAGATGAGTAAGGTGTGCTATGGAATAACACGCATGGATATGATGAGGAGGAGAAAAGGATAGCCCCTCTCTCTCTCTCTCTCTCTCTCTCTCTCCCTCCATCTTTACTATCTCTCTCTCTCTCCCTCCATCTTTACTATCTCTGCGTCTGATTGGTAGGGTTCAGGTTGGGGTCAGTTCTGCTCTGCTCCCAGAGGGGCGGTGGGCGGGGCGGGAACCGGGAACCCCGCCGTCCGTCTGCCCCGCCGCCCGTTCGTCAGAGCGCCGCGCCCGTGACCGATGGCTCCCCCACCGTCGGCCATCACACTCGCTCAGCCCCGCTGTCCGCGCCGCGGCGTCCGCCTGACGGAGGTGACAGCGGAGCGATGTGAGGTGCTGTCTGGGCGAAGCAGTTGTTCACCGGACGTTAAGGATGCACTCACCCACTCTGGTCAGGCCCGGGGATGCGTTGACACGCGAGGGGGGGGGGGGCAACATGCCGGGGAGGCTGGACCGGGGGATAGCATTAAGACACAGTCAACCCGTGTGAGCCACTGTTCTTGTACTCGCTGCTTGCTGTGGGGTGTACTGTAGGCCCACAAAGAGCCAGAGGAAAAGACCCCCACACACACACACACGCACAGACTAATGAAAAGGCACATCCGTTACAGGAAAATCATTCCGCGGCCATCTTTCAGGAGTGGTTCTAATATCACCGCTATGCAAATGCGCTGAGAGAAGCGCTATCTAACGTTGTTTCCATGAGCTCTGTGCTTTCTCTGTGGACGTGGGGAAGGTTAATCACACCCTTCATCAGACAGGTCTCTGTCTGGGTAATTAATTAAGCTGCACCTCGCTGGGGAGACACAACCGCTGTCCACCTCAGTGTGTGTGTGTGTGTGTGTGTGTGTGTGTGTATACGCGTGTTTCTGTACACCATGGGGGTTGTTGCCCTGTCCAACCCCAGTCCCAAAAGATGAATTTCTCGTGGGAACAACATCAGCCCGGGGGGGGACAAACAGCCTCCATCCGTGTGAAGAGGCAGTAAACGGCGTATTAAAACCCACTCACCAGAGGCTTTGATTTGAGCCACTGCAATACACACATCAATTAAAAAAAACGACCCCCCCCCCCAAAAAAAAACGATGGCCCTTTTCTGCTCCTAGCTTTAATAGAAAATGATGCGTGTCATTTGAATGTGTTAGTGTCGTAATTACAGCATTGGAGTCGTAATTACATCTAGGAGAGAGAGGGAGAGAGTGGTTGTTGTAGGCTGTAGAGTCAGGGCAGTGTCATCATTGAAGCCCCGCTATGATGACTGTGCCCTCCGCCCTGGTGTGTGAGACGGCAGGCAGTCGGAGGCTTTAATCGCTGCCGGCTCTGGGATTGTTAGGACAGGACAGTCCAAACCTTCAGTAGCTCGGCTTTCCACCAGGAAGGGGTATTACCCTTCTCACCCCCCCTAATCCAAGTTCTGTGTCATCATAGAGTTTCTCCCAGACCTATACACACACACACACACACGCGCATGCACACGCGCACACGCACACACGCACACACACACATGCACACCACCACACACTCACGCTCAATCCCTTAAGTAATCCTTTTTCGATGAGCTTTATGCAGCATTTTGCTCTGCATCTGTGTGTTTGGCTATCAGAAGAAAAATAGGATTAGGAGGAATATCTTTTCAATTATAATTTTTGGGAGGTTTTCCCTTGTTGTTTTGTCAGAGGGCATTCTATTGAGTTGTGAAGTGTCCTGCCAGCCTGTTTATTTAGTCACTGCAGTAATAAATACCCTTCACATGAAGCCAGGGTGACCATTATTGCGGACGGGTTGCGTCACAATCCGGTTGTCAAAGGTGAGAAAAAGAGAAAATAGACACTCAAATCTGTGTGGGTGTCTGTGCGTGTGCCAGTGTGTGCCAGTGTGTGTGTGTGTGTGCTGTTGGAAAGCGCCAGAGCTTTTTATTTAGCATCCCCCCGCAGTCAGCGGCCGTGGACGGGGGGGCCAGTAAATACGGGGGCCGACAAGAGCCGACTGTCACATCATCTCCGGATAAATCACCGGCCGGTCATCTGCCGCAGCCCCCCTTCGCCCCCCCTTCGCCCCCCCCTTCGCCCCCCCCTTCGCCCCCCCTTCGCCCCCCCTTCGCCCCCCCTTCGCCCCCCCCTTCGCCCCCCCCTTCGCCCCCCCCTTCGCCCCCCCTTCGCCCCCCCCTTCGCCCCCCCTTCGCCCCCCTTCGCCCCCCCTTCGCCCCCCTTCGCCCCCCCTTCGCCCCCCCTTCGCCCCCCCCTTCGCCCCCCCTTCGCCCCCCCTTCGCCCCCTGCTCCACGCCGCAGCGCTCAGCAGATTCCACCAGGAGGCTGGCCCCAGGCAACAGGAGCGGCGAGGTGTGGGCAGCTTGGCCCTCGTTCCGCTGCTCCTCCGGCTCTTTCACCTCCTCGCCTCGATGATCGGGAGGGTGGCGCCACACCTGACGATCTGTTGGAGAAGTGTGTGCGGTGTCTGTGGCAAGCGAATTACTTCGGCCTGCTGACAATTTGACAGCGAATGCAGAATCCGGGTCATCAACACAGAGGAAGGTTCGATCCCACCAACGTCTGACCTCCCCACAGCTAGGGAGGCTTGGAGGTCTCATTCTTGACACTCTCAGTCACTAGCCTCTGTCAGTCTCTCAGTCTTTATCACAAGGTTTTTACTGACTGTATATATGAACGTACAGATCTATCCCTGTCTGTCTGTCTGTCTGTCTGTCTGTCTGTCTGTCTGTCTGTCTGTCTGTCTGTCTGTCTGTCTGTCTGTCTGTCTGTCTGTCTGTCTGTCTGTCTGTCTGTCTGTCTGTCTGTCTGTCTGTCTGTCTGTCTGTCTGTCTGTCCGTCTGTCTTATGTAGTTTCTATCTGTTGATCTCTGTCTAGTTTATAACAGCAGGGTGGTTGTCTTGTAGTATTGAATTCCTAGTGTCCCTGCTGACCATCACCACGTACTTCATCAACAGCATGTTTCAGAACCCCCCCCCCCCCTCCAGCCTCCGGCTCCTCTCCCCGCAGGCCAAACCCACTTTGGTCACTCCTGTGTCTGCTCTCTCTGCCCTGAACCAGAGCCACCCTCCCGACTGTGTGGCCGAGGGCTACTGCCCACTGTGGGTGGCACAGAGCCTAACACGCGCCAAGATGTATGAAGAGGCATCGGCTATTCTTTCACATACTCCCACCTGAGGCAAGGTGAAAAAGGGAATTTCATTAAAGAATGCAAGGGGGTTGTAACACAGGGAAGCAAGGGAGCGGTGGATGGAGAAAGAAAACCAGTGATGGGAGAGAGGAAGAGAGAGAAAAAGAGAGCGAGAAAGAGAGAGGGCAACAATTAATAATGAATATGGGAGGTGAGGTCTTGAGGGTTAAGGACATGTAGTGGAGTTATTCACAACAACACAGAGCACAGACCCACACATACACACATACACACACACACACACACACACACACACACACACACACACACACACACGTACACACACAAACATCCCAGATTCTTTCACATGGATCAAGATCAGCTATCCTCTGTGGTAAGCATATGGTACTGTAAGCATCTTTGATCAGCTTAGATTTTTTTCTGAACTTACTCTTCAAAGTCCCCTTGCATCATTCTAGACGTTCCATTCCTCTCCCTGCCTCAGATCTGCTGTTGACCAGTGAAGGGCTGTTGATTATCGAGAAATGCTTCAGGGGAGGAAAGAGAGAGAGCGAGAGAGAGCGAGCGAGAGAGAGCGAGAGAGAGAGAGAGAGAGAGAGAGAGAGAGAGAGAGAGAGAGAGAGAGAGAGAGAGAGAGAGAGAGAGACAGAGAGGGGGAAATGAAAGAGGAGGGACAGTGAGGGAGCTAATTGAACGTGCTGAGGGTCATTCAATTATATGATGGGTTTTGATGGCCCATATGGCCCATTTCTGCGCAGTTATCAAAGTCATCGTGATCCTGTGGCGTGCACGGTCCGAGTGTGTGTTTGTGTTTTGCAGTCGTGCGTGCATGCACGGCCGCGTCCGTGTGCGTGTGCAGACCAGGAGATGACAAACAGGTCTGTGCTGGTCAGATCCACTTTTCCTGGACCATCTGTTCGGGTGGCGCGTCCTCGCCTAATGGTTTTCCAGGGAAATGAAGACAGAGCAAGGGAGTGTGTGAGGAGGGACCAGGTAACAGATGGTTTAGCGGCACTGGAAAATCCTAACGATGTCTTAAAGCTGTGGGGGAGCGAGGTGTCCTGTTTTAGCCCGGCGCTCCAGGCTCCGCTCCTCGGTTTTTCGCTCGTTTCTTTCATCCATCCAGACGACTAAGCTCCCTCTCTGTTTTAATCCCAAATTGGGCTAATTAAGGAAAAATCAAGATGGCCTGCCGTTCCTTTGTCCCAAAAATAACATTCGCAGCAAGCACTGATACGTTTGATTTTCCAGACAGAGCAATCTGACTGCTGTGGAAGATCTCATTTTGACTGGTCAGCTTCCCCCCAGGGGGGGTATCCCAGCGTGCCGGCCAATCCCTGCGCTTCGGGGCTCCGGGGTCTCAGCGGTGTTAGGGAATGTGTCTGCCAGGTCTTTTTATGGAGGTGTAATTGCTAAGCTGGGAGGCTGGCCGCTCCCCTCCCCTCCCCTCCCCTCCCCTCCCCTCCCCTCCCCCCTCTCTCTGAATCCCCCAGCAGGACCCCCTGACCACCCTTCATCCCCATGGCTGGCCGGCACCATCATCATCATCATCATCATCATCATTATTCACAGGGGGGATTTCAACCGAGCCAAGGCAGAACACTCATCACACGCTAAGCTAGGGGGCCCTTTCGGTGGAATTCGGACTGCTTGTGTTCCGCGTGTATTTGTGTGTGTGCATAAGTGTGTACACTGCATGTGTAATCTCTTTGTGCGTGACCATGTTTTTAATGTGTGTGTGTGTGTGTGTTTGTTTATGGGAGCTGGTGTGTGTGGTGGCTCCCTGCAGTGAGCCTCAGATCCCGGGTGTTGATGGCTTCTCTCTGGGGCAACGGACTCCATCAGCAGGCTCTTTATCACCAGCATAACAAGGTCAGGCCTGGCTAGTCCACACACACACACATCCACACACACACACACACACACACACACACACACACACACACACACACACACACACACACACACACACACACACAAACACACACACACAAACACTAATACTCCGTCACACTCCCTCGCCATCCAGGGGGGATGATAGAGGAGAACTGGGAGGAAAGGGGTTGGGGAGGGGGCTGGGAGAGAGAGGGGGGGACCCAGAAGGGTCGAAGATTGGAGGAGAGGGGAGGAAGGGAGAGGGAGAGGACCGGGGAAAGGAAAATATGTATGGAACAAGTGAAGCTGGACATAAGTAGCTAGAGGGAAATATAAAGTGACAATAATGGTTTTGGGAATGGCAGCACTCAGCCAGCCTTTTTATTTCTGTGTTGTCACATCAAGAGGATTTGTCTCTTTACATCATGACGACGTCCATGGCTCCCCCATCTCATCCCCACTGATCGTTCACTGTCACTTCAGCCCAGAGAATGGTCTGATCTTTATTGTCGGGAGTCCATTGAGCTGAATCCAGAGAAACAAACAATCCAACACAAAACAAATTTCACCGTTCACTTTGCATTTCTTTCCTCTCAGCGTGTTGGTTGTTTTGTCTGTGTGTGTGTGTGTGTGTGTGTGTGTGTGTGTGTGTGTGTGTGTGTCTGTGAACGTGTGCTACCAAGTTGTGTGATGGATAGCTGCTGGGTAGACATTAGGATTTCATTACAGTGAGGCGCTTGGGTCAACGTCTCGTTTTAACGACAGCCTCTCTGCTGTATCAATATTTCACACTTTACACACCCTGGCGCACGCACGTACATTACTTGATGGACCAGATTTATCCTGTGGTTGTTATATTGTGTGTGTGTGTGTGTGTATGTTTATACAGTACAGTATTTAAATGTATCATACTATTCACTGCATATATAATTCAATTGGATTTATTCTGCTGGTGTGTGTGTGTATGTGTGTGTGTGTGTGTGTGTGTGTGTGTGTGTGTGTGTGTGTGTGTGTGTGTGTGTGTGTGTGTGTGTGTGTGTGTGTGTGTGTGTGTGTGTGTGGGAAAGCATGCAGGCCAAGGTATACGCTGGTGCATTTCTAACTGATGAGTTTTCCAGCCTTTCTACTCCCATCAGTACTAAATCCATCACAGCATAAGGCCCTGATGAACATGAGATCGCATTCCCCCACAATATGCCACTGTGTGTGTGTGTGTGTGTGTGTGTGTGTGTGTCTGTGTGTGTCTGTGTGTGTGTGTGTGTGTGTGAGACGGAGAGAGAGACAGCATCATTACTATGGGACCAGTGTGTTTGTGTGTTTCTAATGTGTGAGAGCACGATAATGTTGAAAACATTGAACACTGTTTAAAATGACATCAACAATCCCAGAGGGCCTTTGCGTGTCATTCTGAATACCAAACTAAAGTGCATATACGAATCCATCAGTGGGAAACGGAAATCACTTGAGCGAGTGCGTGGGAGCCTATCTCTATGTGTGTGTATGTGTGTGTGTGTGTGTGTGTGTGTGTGTGTGTGTGTGACATGCTAAATTCCCTGAGACAGATGTAGTGCAACACGAAGAGCGCTCACGTAGCACTTCCTCTGTATCTCATGTAGCTTCAGAGGTATCTCTCACGGTGGTAGTTCACCATCTCTCTCTCGCTGTCTCTCTGCCTCACTCTCTTTTGCGCTGCCCCCCCCACACACACACACACACACACACACTCACACACTCACACAGGCACACACTTGTATCATCTTCAGCTGTTTCTCAATTCAAAACCGCTTCATTTTCTTTTGGAAATGATCAATAAATGCCATGTTTTTCCTGAAGGCGAGCGCCAATGTATTATATATGTCAAATTTAAACGGTTGCAGTGCACACACAATACGAAACCTTTTGAAAAGTCTAAATCCCCTTCCTATGAATATGAATCATAACACTCACCGTTGCCTCTTTTTCTTTAACATAAGTGTGAATTTGTAACCATTACTGTGTGACTGATGAAATTCCAATGCAGAATGCGTGCATATCAAAACCACTATCACAGAATGCATTAACATTTGAATTGGATCACACTTTGTACATAGTTTGGAAGACTTAGCCCGCTTTTTCAGCCGCTGCCTTTGAGCAGGCCCATTACTTTTTCATGAGCGCATGGCCTTCCAAGCGGCGGCCATTCTGGTTATTCCATATGCGTAGCGGCGCTCCCAGCGAGCGCTCCCCTTTCTCGTCCTGTCAGGCTCAGGGCGAGCACTGATGATGTCATTAAAGATGTATGCAGGCTTAGTGGACATCTGAGAAGTGAAGCGCCGTGGGGGGCCTGGTGCAGGGTCTTCAAACAGACAGGGTGGGCCTTCTGGCTACCGCACACACGCACACTCACACTCACACACACACACACACACACACACACACACACACACACACACACACACACACACACCGTTACGTTTGGTCCTCCATCTAAGGTCCAGAGACACACCCTGGGGATCTAGAGGAGAGCCAGCAGAGGTTCAGACAGAACGGACGTGCCGTCTTCTTAAAGCTACAGAGCGGAGAAACTACAGAGAGCTTTGGGAATGGTGGGTTCCCTTGGAAACACAGGAACAGGAAGATACTCATAGGCAGAAAATAAACATCATACCGTACATCATCAGCATTTAAAGTTGTGGTTACAATTCCTATCATTTACATTTGCTTTGCACAGTAATGGACTTTGGACTAGTAGACGGTGCTGTTTAAAAGTACAAGGCCAAAAGGTTTTCATTTATTAATAAGACATTTCTTATGTTGTTCACCACAGAGAGGGGAACCGTCTCTATGGCAGGCCTACTGGAGCAGCAGCAGCAACACTCTGCTACGGGGAGTGTGTGCAGTAACACGCACATAGGTGCACAGCACACACACTCTCTCTCACACACTCACACACACACACACACACACACACACACACACACACACACACACACACAGATATACACACACAAATGACTCAAACGCAAGCTGACTTCTGCACAATCACACACCCACAAACACATACATGCATGCACACACACACACACACACACACACACACACACACACACACACACACACACACACACAAAAACACACACATACACTAACATAGGACCTCTGCTTTCATTACCCCGTGGGCCATGTTTCATGAATAATGATGACACACATATTTATTGCAGCACGAGACGACCTTGTGGGGACCTTAGCGTAGCCGGCAGACACTGTTGAAATAACACTCTTTAAACAGCGTCGTAATGACCAGCAGGAAATTGGCTGCCAGTGACTGATTGCCTCTTTCAATGTCCCCTTTTCCCTCCCCTGGTTATACCCTGTCATCACTCCCTCTCTCTCTCCCCGTAAAAGGGCTGATTCTGGGGAACATCCTGGGCCTTGTCATGCAGGAGACGGTGCACTCCACTGTGGTGGGTTTAATGATGAGCGATTAGGTGACAGGAACGGCTCCAAACTCCTATGTTGATCACACGATCTATAGCAGGTTGACATTTAGCCCCCCTCTCTCTCTCTCTCTCTCTCTCTCGCTCGCTCTCTTGCTCTCTCTCTCTCTCTCCCTCCCTCTCTTTTACCTGTGTTTTGTTCTTCCTTCCTGTCTTTCCTGTCAGTCAATCTGTTTTTAGATATAGTGACCTTACCCTTGTTCGCTAGTTCTCGATTCCTCTGTTCCCTCCCTCCCTCCCTTCCTCCCCCCTCCCTCCCTCCCTCTTCACCGCATTTCCCTTCCATCTCTTTTCTGCCTCCAGCCATTTTACATCCCAATCTCCCAGTCCAGTAGCCATGCTGGAAGCATATCACCTTGAAGAATTTAACTCATTTCTCTAGCACCCACACACCGCCAGCAAAACCTGCTCTCCACCAAAATCCCAGGTTTTCCGGGTTGCAGACCCCCCCCCCCATCCTCTCCCTCCAATAACAAATTACTTTGGTCCTGCTCCCGGTCTAATTCGGAGCCACCCAAGGGAGGGAGGGGAGAGGGGGCAAGGGCAATGTATGAAACAACCATTAGAAGCATGCAACCGCTGTGCCCAGTCCTATCCCATAATACCCCCATCTGTCTGATCCCTTCCGGCTCCCTGTCAGGGCTCTCCGCATACGCGCGCATCCCTCAAAGTCCGCCCACGACCTCTGCGCTGATCAACAGTTGCCATGGCGATGACCAGGGCGTAAGGTGAACCTGGTTGCCTTGCCAGAAGCCAGAGTTGCCAAGCCCCTCTAATCAAATGTCCTCCCCGTTTCATGCCTGCTTGCGGAGGGCTAGGCAGGAGCAGAGCACGGTCTGTTTACACCAGGGTTGACTGCGTGTCTTCCCGGGTCTGTCTGTCTGGAGACCAACTGTTTTGCTGTTCTTCTCCGCGTAAATCCTCCCGGGAAGTGTGGAAGTTCTGGAAACGTTGGCGTCCCCCCCAGGGCGGCTACTGAGAATCCGCAGGCTCTCAACCAGCTCCGACAGCTTCGAGAGCTGGGGAACACTTTGTGGACACACTTTAAAAGTCTCTTTCTTCAGCTCTCGCTTTCTCTCTCTCAGTCTTCCTCCGATCCCATTGCTTTTTCTTAGTTTCTCTCCCTCCATCCATCTCTCTATCCTATTCTCTAACTTTTTCTTAGTTCATCTCCCTCTTTCTATCTCCTATTCCCTTGCATTTTCTTAAGTTTACATCCCTCTCTCTCTCTCTCTCTCTTTGTTCTATTCCCTGTTTCTTTCTTAACTTCTTTCCCTCTCTTTCACTCTCTCTTATTCCCTTGGTTGGCCCACCTGTGCCAGTAGCAGAGCGACAGCATCTTCATGGGCCATTGTGGTGACTCAGTCTCTCTGCAAAAAGACAATTAGTCATGTCACTCCTGTGTACGTATATATGCGTGTGTCTCTCTTTAGCCTTGTTTCTCTCTCTGTGCGTGTATGACTCAGACCCTATAAAGAAATGGCATTATAATAGATAACATAATTCCTCTGCCTGCAACTTTCTACTGTGTCTCTCACATGGCTAAATGTCCACAGCCAGGGTGCTGCTTCCCATTGTTCTCTGAGCTCACTCTCACTCCGCTCTACTGGCCCCTTGCTTTTAGAAGGCTGGGTCCGTTATGTCTGCGACCGTTTTAACTGTGTGTACTTCCTCATCTGTGAGTGTGCATGTGTGTGACTTTGAGTGTGTGTCTGTGGCTGTAGCTTTTAAGCCTTATGTGCGCACCTAATAATAATAATAATTCATTTGATATATATAGCTTGTTAACCTGTGTGTGTGTGTGTGTGTGTGTGTGTGTGTGTGTGTGTGTGTGTGTGTGTGTGTGTCTTAATCTCCCTCTGCCTTTGTGTGTGTGTGTGAGTGTGTGTGAGTGTGCAGTGGCCTTGTGTTGAAGGGACAGCCGGCAGCAGCAGCAGCAGCAGTGTGAGGGGGCTTCTACAGTATTAGGAAAGCATTTGGCTCTTTCAAATCAGCATTATTGAATTTTGCCTCTAGGCTCCCGCCAGGACCAAGGCTCAAAGCCCTCTCTGCTGCTTTTTGATCCTGCGCCGGGTAAATTATTAAACCCCCCATCACAATGGAGGCCGCTGTAATTCATTTTTCATTACATTACTACAATGGCATAATTGCATACGTCAGGCTGCATTATGGATGAAGTTTAGCTTCTTTTCATTTTTGTGTGTGTGTGTCGGGGCTCCGCTGCTGGAGAAAAGTTTAATTCCGCCTCTTACCAGCCCCTCTCTAGTTCCTTCCCCGCCCTTTGATGTGTGAGCCGGGGAGGGCTCCTGGCGGACCGCCCATTCGCCCCCTGTTGATCCCGGGAACACGGAGAGGAAGAACTAAAAGGAAACAATGTGTCCGGGAATGTTCCTGACGGGAGATTTTGGAGCCGTATGGTGCTGTACGGTGTCTGCCAGGCGGCTTCAAACCCTTGTGAGCACCGTAACCATATTTGTGGTTGACCTCTATCCTTGAGTTGAAGGTCATACACATTGCGAATAGCTCATTCTGCTAATTGAACTGGATCGGAGATACACCAACAGCACAGGTGCTGATTTGCTTGTGGGTTTTGTTTCTTTGTTTCACTTCTGCTTTCAGGTAATCTTCCTCTAGACTGATGTTTGCTATGTTATATGCCCTGTGTATCTCGGGCCCCAGCTCGTATTCTCCTCCGTCTAAGGTGTGAAGTATCAATGTTCTGCAGGACTCCCCCAGCTGGCGGAAGGATACAGCTCAAATTCCTGCAGTGAGGACATGCACGGGGATGAAGGGGACAGGATCCCCGCCGTGCATCGATACACTCGCATCCTCCCATAGCCCCCAGAACCACGCGATCACCTGGAGTAGGTCAAAGAGCCACACTCCCTAGTAAAGCACACGTCTGATCTTCCCAACAAAACCCATGTTGAGGATCCACGCACGCATCGCCAAAGGATCAGGGGCAATTAGCCTGGCATGGAACGAACCGTCAACAAAGAGTTTGGAACATTAAGATCAAGCTCTGGAGAAGGGACTTTGAAACACATCCCCCACTCAGGGGAACAGAATGGTGGGGGCCTTGATCACATAAACATGTCGCTTGGCAAATGAGCTCTCCCAAGCCTGCGTTCCACACATAATGACTGTAATTATGGCCTGTAACAGCTAAATTATCATATTTGCTCACTTGACAGTGCTGCTTCGAAATGCATTATTGATGGTGAGTAGATGAAACGGTGTAAGATGAGAAATAACCCCCCCCACACCACCACCACCACCCCCCTCCCTCGATAGTTTCACGCGTCAAACTACATTTGGAGAGGGTGTTTGGATGAGTGGTCATGGTTTGAGGGTATTTCAGTTAAACACAGGCTTCTCTCTTTTTCATTTCCTTCAGAGGAAGGAATGAGAGGAGGACTGAGGATGGACATGGCTGATGCTACCGGGGGGTAGTAGGGGGGGCAGGGCAAGGGAGATCAGACATGGCCGTCAAAGAGGAGATCCATGGGCCAGGCGCCACGCTGGGACTTGAGGGATAAGCGGCTTAGACGAGGGCCAGACGAGCCCTCCAGGCCTCAGAGCAGGGCAGCCAGGGGACATAGAGAGAGAGAGAGAGAGAGAGAGAGAGAGAGAGAGAGAGAGATGGAGAGAGAGAGAGACAGGCAGACCACAGCGAAAGACACACGGATTGATCCAACGAAGGAAAACGAAGGCTGTAAGTAAGTAAGAAGATCTGAGTTGGCACTATAACCCCCTGTGTTCAATCTGTGTAACGGATCAGATTGTACACAGATCGAGTCTTGTAATGGCTGCTTAATTTAAAATCAACTGAAGCCTTTCAAGGAAAGACAAACATCCACCCTGTCCAGGAAGTCTACGGGGCCAACGCTATTGCAATCCTCTTTGAGCTATGTGCCACATCACTGGGGGAGGTTTTTCACACTTCAATGCCAAACAATGATGGTGACCAAGTAGGAGATACAAAGAGAATGAAGACGAGACAGACAGAAGGAAAGTGTTTTGAGAGTGACTCAAAATAAAAAAGAGATGGAGACGGTGAGAGCGAACGAGAAATAGAGAGAGAGAGAGAGAGAGAGAGAGAGAGAGAGAGAGAGAGACAGAGACAGAGACAGAGACAGAGACAGAGACAGAGACAGACAGAGAGAGAGAGAATATCCAGGGGAGCATATTAAGACCTTTCCTATAGCTGTCTAATTTTGAGAGCTTCTTCCTTCTCATTGTGGAGAAAATGTTAAATGAGTCCAGTTGGAGCTCTGCCTGGCCACAAGCCGGGAGCATGCCAATCAGTCTGTCTCTCTCTCTCTCTCTCTCTCTCTCTCTCTCTCTCTCTCTCTCTCTCTCTCTCTCTCTCTCTCTCTCTCTCTTTGTGTGCGTGTGTGTGCATCCACAGTGTGTGTCCACGGTGTGTGAGAGACATGCTGTGACTTTTAAAACGTTGGAGCTCCTTCATGTCTCTACCCCCCTGAGTATCCACTGGTCCATCCACGGATAGTTCGGCTCTGCAGCCCGTGTGCAATGTTCCTGTCTGTAGGTGCATGCATAAGAACATACCTCATTGATTCCGGCCTGGGGCAAGGACGGCGATGTTTTTCGCTGCATCGCGCCCGTAATTGCCTTGATGTTTAGTCCACGCCACGGACATGCAGCCTGCGTCGTTCATAAACAAGATGATGGAAATCTCCATCGTTTTATTTCACTCCCCTCGCCCACACCCCGGCACGGAGTGGCCTTTGTACCTCCCTGATTCGTGTAAACATGGACGACAGCAGCTCAGCGCCTCCCGTGTGTGGCGAACATCATTCCAGGCAAAAGATCAGCCGCGTTATTCCGTTCTCATCGCTTACAGCCTTTCAACAGACTCACTCACTCAGTCGGTTAGCATTTCAATTTACCCCCCAAAACAGCACATTGTGTTTGTTGACTACCCAACTACACATTGAAATCCGTTGGCCGGGGGAGGTGTGTTATCTGGCCGGCGTAGATACCAGGGCTCCAAACGGCAGCGAGTCGGATGCTCGCTGGGGAAAGATGTAACGTTGTTTTGCCCGGGACCCTCGGCAGGGAAAACAAGCGGGGCGATGCAACTTGAATTTAATAAGGTTTGACAGATTCATAATTTGACACGCAGCCAGCATTATGCACAGTGTCTCCTCGGGCGTTGCAACGATACTTACTCGTGGTAGTTTGGCAGTTTGCTGTCTGTTCTGCGGTTGGATTAGGATGTACCCTGTAGGGGGTAATCGTTGGCAGTTCACATTTCAAACACGTCGAACACCCCTCTTGCCATGTTGCATCAGATAATTAGAACCGGGACCTTTCTGTGAAATGCACATACATGTCCTATGAAAGTGGTGTGAGGATAGAGGACACCTTTGCATTCGGCCCTTTGCCACCTGCCGCCCAGTCAGCTGCCTCCCGGATGTAATGGTGTCATCGACTGGTTCATTACAGCAAAGGAACGCGCGGCCACTTTGACTGAGGCTTTTGTCTGATTTGGGACATTTGGAGACCGAATCGCCCAATCGGAGTGTAGAGGAAGCACTTTTGCTCCATGGCTTTGGCTGTTTGGTTTGTTTGCACAAGGACACCCACCCACACACACAAGCGCACGCTCATCAGGGACCGTCTTAGGCCCTGAGGCGGAGGTGTCTGCCTGGCACTCGATGTGAGGCGGCTAACCCTGGTGCCCCCCCACACAGGAGGGCTGTCCTGCTGCACACCTTCAAGCGCCAAAGTCCCCTCCCTCTGCTTTACTGATCTTCTGTCCATCCATATTATCGACAACGACCCACCAGCCTCTTTTTGCTTCTCCCTCGCTCACGGTCTCTGTTGGTCCAATCGTTTCCCATGCCTCAGGACACGGCTGCATTCTTTTTCCGGCAATGATACTGTGCAAGTGTTCGTTTTTGTATGTCTGATTTTCTATTATCTTTGCATGTGTGTCAGTGTTTTTTTGTTTTTTTTGTTTGCATAAGTGCATCCCTCCTGTGCCAGGCCGAGCCTGTAATTGGCTAAATGGGCGGGTATGAAGGCTGCCTCCAGGCGTACCAGAGCGTTTGTTTGAGAGCCAAGGCCTTGAGACCTGGCTAAAGACACACACGGTGTATCAACCACCATGCATAATTCAGCAAGGCCAGCGCAGAGGAGAGCTGCTGCTGACCCAGGCCTGGCAGATCATCACATCCACTACCACCCCCCCCCCACTCCACCCTCCGCCCCCCACCCACCACCCCCACCCCCCCCCACCCACCACCACCCGGCCATCAGTGAGCAGACTGCGTGAGAGGCTGTTGTTTACCCTGCTTATGAATGTTTACCCTGATCAATGTTGAGGAATTATTCAAACAAGGGAGTTGGAGTGGAACGTTGAGTCCAAGAACACCAAGCGGGCATCCACAGGCGGGGGAGACAGAGGAGGCCAGGGAGTGGGGTCTCCTGCTTTTTAAAAGGGCTTAGTGAAACTTGGCTCGTACACATCTTCTTTGTGAGGAGCAAAAGAAAAGATGTAGAGAGACATAAGGAAGGACATAGATAGAGAGGGAGGGAGGAAAAAGAGACCGAAAGATAAAGATAGAGAGACGAAGGAGAGAATGAGAGAGAGAGTGAGAGAGAGACATAAAGAGGTAAATAGAGAGAGAGAGGGAGGGAGGGAGGGAGGGAGGAAGGGAGGGAGAGAGAGAAAAAGAGGGAAATAAAAAGAGACAGAAAGATAAGGATAGAGAGAGAGGGAGGGACGGAGAGAGAAAGATCGAGAGAGGAAGGAGAGAGAATGAGAGAGAGAGAGTGGTGAAAGATGTGAGGGGTGATAAAGGGTGCTGGGGCTGCTCTTCTGACATGGCAATGGTCCCACCCCCATTAGAGAAGCGCTTACGGAGGAGATCTCAGTGGAGGGCGTTTACGGGGCTGATAAGTGGGCCGCTTCATCGCGAGGAGCGCCTGACCCTGGCGCGGCGACAAACACGCAGGTCCACACGGCCGCGCGCTCACGGTCACGGGCGGACGTGCCGTTTGATCGGCGACCAGATAAATGCTCATTAGGCCGCCGTTCAACTGGACGTCGATCTTTCCAGCCCGCGGGCCAGAGCACTCGCCTGTGTGTCCTCTCTGTCCTTTCCCAAACAACTTCATTTGGCAGCTTTCCCCCTAACGGACAGCCCGGGTGGAGGCAGGCTGAGCGAGGTCAGAGAGGGGAGACCAGCAGACCCGGCACCCTGTCGCTAGGCACAGCATGCCGTTGTCCGGGGCGACTGATCCCGCGACAACCCCAGCATGCTAATGGCGTTCCCCTAGCAGCGGGTGGGCGGAGGGGGGTTCTCTCCACCACCCTGCCCTGTGTGCATCTCCGAGCAGCCATAGAACAGAGAGCCCCAACACTGCTCAGACCACTGCATCCTGGTTTATGGAACCATGCTCCTAAATACGACCCTTTCTATGGCGGCCATGACAGGGGCACCGACGGCGGGAACATTGTTCTTTGAACAACCACGGCAAACGAGTCGTCCTCCTTTTCACTGTTTACTCCTTCACCACCTCCTCCTTTTCCCTCTCTTCGCCTCCGGATTAATTATCGCCTCCCCGTCTCCTCCTCCTCCTCTTCCACCCGTTGCCCCTGGAGTCCATTAGGCGGAGACTGATGTCAAGCCGACGCTGACATTGACTGGGGTACAGAGTGTAATCATCTCCTCCCTATTACTCTTTCTCCCGCTCTCGTACTTTCTCTCCCGCTTCCTCTCTGTCTCTCCCTCTCTCCTTATCCATCTACTGCCAGCCATCCAGTCGTTAGCGCCAGCCGATGAGTTTGTTTGCGAGGCGCTGTGAGTCTGTGGGGGCAGCTCTAATGAATGGGCCTTATTCATCACCCGGGCACAGAGTCACTTTCCTTCCCATAAAGAGCTTCTGATGTGGCGCGCTCCTGACGGAGAGCGCCAGTGTTGCCGTTTGTGCCACGCATGACGGAAGCAGAGACGTGTGACTCCGTGTGCGTGCATGCATGTGTGTTGCACACCGGAATGAGTCAGAACATATATGTCAAAGGCTTGTACTTGTGTGTGTGTGTGCGCGTTGTAATTCCATGCATAAGTGATTAGGTACACAATGTGTCACGTTTTTGTGTGTGTGTGTGTGTGTGTGTGTGTGTGTGTGTGTGTGTGTGTGTGTGTGTGTGAGTGTGTGTGTGTGTGTGAGTGTGTGTGTGTGTGTGTGTGTGTGTGTGTGTGTGTGGGTGTGTGTGTGTGTGTGTGCGCATGCTCCCAGTGAGCCGCCTGTGTGCTCCGCGGCGTGTTTGTGCGTCAGAGCTTAAGTGAATGTTTGTGGGGCAGAAGATGGTGTGTACATACCGTCACTCCTGTCGACGCCAGCGTTTCCATGTGTACACACTGCCTCCTATATTAGCCGGCCTAAATTAGATCCAGGCGACTTTGGAGGGCTGAGCAGAAAGTCCGCGCCGCTTGAATCAATACAATTATCTCAGGCGGGCGCCGCTGGAACGATGCGACCGACCGCGCCGCAGAGGCGCCCGGCGTCAAACATAAACCAACCAGTCGGGCTGGGTGCCGCTGCCTGACCTGCGCAGCACTGCAGCCTGCCCGTGGCTCGCTGTCAGGTCGCATAAACAAACGGCAGGGCTCCATCGATCACGGCCACCCAGACGGACGGGCACGGCCCGCGCCGCCGTGTACCAGCGCGTGTTCTCACGAGCCAGTGTGTTGGTGCTGCTCGGAGCCGCGAGAGCTTGAATTAATCCACGTCCCAACTCACTTGCCTCGCTTGTCCCCCCACTCTGTCACGGAGACCTGGCTGGTGACCGAGGAAAGATGGGTGTGTGGGTGGGGTGGGGGGGGGGTGGTAAGGTAAGATAATTAGAAAACGCACCTCGGAGCTGAGTGAAATCAGTCACCCGAGCCATGTTCCATGGGCACGGATTGTCAGCCCACAATTAGAGTAGAGGGAGAGAGGGAAGAAAAAGAGAGAGAGAGAAGAGGAAAAAAAAGAGAGAAAAGAGAGAGAGGGAGGGGGAAGGAAGGGTGCTTTGTTATAGAAGATTGGTCACCTGTGATTATATGCACACCCACACACACACACGCTCACACGCACACACACACACACACACGCTCACACTCACACACACCTCTCATTTCAACCACCAGCCTCTGGTGAGGACCGCATTAGTCAGGCAGACATCGAATCTGTGATTTGTCTCTCCTGCTAGCACCAAGTCCCAACTTTGTCCTGCAAAGTTTCCTCAACTCCACATCAAGAGTTAGACCACTTCATAAAACTTTTTGTATCCTTGGTAGGGTGTTTGCCAGCTGTTCTCCCTCAGCATGAAATGGCCACCTGTTTCAAATGGCCGATTCTGAATTGGGAGAAAGAAGAAATGCATGCCAAATCAAGAGCGCAAGAAATGTGCTCATCTTCCCTGCTTCAACCATCGCCACTACAGACCAACGATGTTCCAGAAAATGTAAGAATCCATGACATTTCAGAGACCTCTGGGAAAGAAGCACCCATGAACACACACACACACACACACACACACACACACACACACACACACTGTGTTTGCATTCCAGAGGTGTTCAGACGATATGTAACACTTTACCTGTGCCTCAGTAGCTCTCGGCTCTCCTGGAACACCAGTCATTTGTCACAGTGCTTATCTGACAACGGTCTTCACACGAATCTGTAAAACACGGAAACAAGTCATACATATGTGCTAATGTACATCGTTCACAATGTGGAGTGAGACTGCACGAAACAGTTCTGTGGTGATCACTTTTTCCATATACTGTCAATACAGGCTTGTGCGTGTGTGTGTGTGTGTGTGCGTGCGTGTGCGTGTGCGTGTGTGTGTGTGTGTACGTGGTGTGGGTTTGGGGGGCTGTAACAAGGTATAATTTAGCGAAGTGTAAAGCAGGCCTAATCCCCCTGTCTCTTGTCAGGCTTTATAAATGGGTGCCGGTGGCTTCCTGTGGCGGCTACGCTCTCCTTCCACTCTAATTTATGAGCACACACACACACACACACACACACACACACACACACACACACACACACGCGCACACACTTTTTTCACTGCCTTGCAGCCACTGTATTACTCTGTGATTGGGTTCATATGCCTCATATCACGCAGGACTGAGCGGAGAATCCATACACTGACTCAGACATTAATACACAAATAAAAAAAGGAAATTGGAATTTCTCTGTCGGAATGCCAAAGTAGGTAGTAGAGTGCACATAGCCCACTTATTTACGTGGCCTTCTACTGAGAGGAGATCAGAAAAGGTCTCAGTGCAAGTCCCATTGAGCAGGTACACATGAAGGGATCTGCTTAAGGGACTTGTCTCAGCCAACAAATGGCTGCATAAGGATTCCAACCTGCAAACAAAATGCTGGCCCCAACAGTGGTGCTGTACCACCATTTTGTAACAGGGCGGCCATAGCGAAATATACCTTCCCCTCAAATAAATGCATTCCAGTCCGTCGGAAAGTTATAACTTCTCCTTCTGAAGGAGTTTGACATTTGGAATAATGATATTTCGGGAGCTCGTATTTCAGGGCTCCCTGGTCGGGCTGGGTGGCGAGCTGGGTTGAGGGCTATTGATCGCTGCCTCACTGTTTTTCATCGGTTCTAATGAAAGCTAGAAGCGGGCCTGAATACTAATGTCACCCCACACACGGTTACAGGGAGTTTGTGTTTGTGTGTGTGTGTGTGTATAGGTGTGTGGGTGTGTGTGTGCATGTGTCTGAGTGTGTGGTTGTGTGTTTCAACCTCAAAGTAAAGGTAATTATTCTGTTGCTCAGTCAGACTCTGACCCCCCTGGGCTTTTCTTTCACTTCTGTCTCTCTCTTTTCCTCCCTTTATCAATTTGTTCTCACGTAGAGCTGCAGATGACGCCTCACTGTGATGCATTACCTACGGAGAAATAGAACCATGGCACACACACACTCACTCACTCACACACACACCCACACACACCATCAGTGTGGGAGCCCCATCTATTCCTGGGAGCATGTTTGCAGGGGACAATGTTACTTTGTGTATAAGAGCGTGCCAAGTTCACACATTATGTTAATGTGTGTACTGGTACACCGCGTGTCTGTGTCTCCGCTTTGCATATCTGTGAGTCCCTGCGAACGCGTTCTGTTGTGTAAGCGTTTTCTTATCGCACCGCCTGCTATCTCATTATTACCCCGGGTTGATACACGATAGGGGTTTATCAGGCCAGCGCTCTCACTCCATCAAACAGAGCTCCTTGGTTTCAGTCGTGATGGCCTATTGTGCTTAAATGGCTCCCTTTGACATCCAGTCTTCAGATGCGAGCTCGGATGAGATTAGCGGCGTTAATGTTCGCTAATACGTGCGCCGTCTGATAATCGCAAACTCTGTCATTGAGAATGGGAAAGCACAGCAGGCGAGCGAGACTTTTACCAGAGCCAGATGTAAGCCAACCGAGAGAGAGCAAGTGTAGTGCTATATAATGAATGGAGGGGTTGTCATTCTTAAAGTATGCAGGGAATCAGCAGGTAGCCAAGTCGAGACGAGGCTGCTTCAAAGAGAGCTTTGAAGCAAGTATTAAATGTAACTGACATTTTTTTTTTTTCATTTTTCTGAAACGTCTTGACGTCCTTCGGAGTTCTGCTTCATCCGTGGCCTGGTTGTCATCTTGCCCTCTCTACCCTCAGTGCAACACGACTTCTATAGAGATTATTTTACAAACACATCTCCTGCGACAATAACCACAACCAAAACTTGGTGACCGTGGTCACTCTCACTGGACTCCAGATCATGACGCGGGTGCAATATCACGTGCAATGCTGGAACACAGAGACACTTGGAGGCGTTCATTTAACTCTGCTGATTTTGACGCGGCACTTTCTCATCGTAGGTCAAGTAGCACCTGTCTAATTGCAAATGCAGGTAAGCGTGGCTGCGTGCGGATCAGTTAATAACGGATGCAGACGCTCTCTCACTCATTACATGCTGGACGGCACCCTTAGACCGTCTGACGTTTCATATGAACTTGTCAAGCTGATTAACACTGACGGTCTCGGGGGAGTATAAACCAGTCCTGGTTGTGAATCTTCTGTCATTCTTTCACACACTGCGAGGTGGTGTGTGTGTGTGTGTGTGTGTGTGTGTGTGTGTGTGTGTGTGTGTGTGTGTGTGTGTTTGTGTGTGTGTGTGTGTGTGTGTGTGTGTCTGTGCGTGCGTGCGTGCGTGTGTAAAAGAGTCGGGTTAACTTCCTCCTGATAAATTGATTCTTTGAAAGGCTACTTTTGGTTTCCTTTAGCTAGCATGGATAGAAGTGGCATGGCTTTGCAGCAACATTTGTTTGTAAGGGCCCCCTGGTGTTCAATTATGCTCACTCTCTCTCTTGTGTGACAAAGACGATTGAATAATTCAACTCAATTGCCTCAGGAAGAGAAAGCTGCTCTATTGTTAATGGTATGCTCCTATGGTGTCTCAGTAGGATAACTTAAAAAGGTTGAATTCTGTCCTTGTTTACGGTTGCAATAGTTGACTCGTCATCATCATCATCATTGAGGCAGTATTTTGTTTGTATCTGTGTTATGTGATGGCTGCTGTGGCACCTGCGATTTACCTAACGATCGAACAAGCTCAAGGATCTATGCAAATCGAACTTTTGACTCTAATAAAAAAAGGTGCAAACAGGAACAAAGGAAGGCTCGGAAATGCGAAAGATGTAACCAATGAACGGACAAACAAACGAAGAACTGCACACAGCAGGAACCAGATGGGTAGCACACTGCATGCAGAACGGACTGACTTGCCTTCGAGCTAAGATCACCAAGCAGCCATGCAGATGCTCCAGAGGCTGGCGTGGGGCGAGGGAAAGATGGGCAGAGCCACCCAGGGCCCAGCTAGCATCGGATGGGTAAAACTCTGTGTGTTGTGGGCCTGGATGGTGGAGCAGCTGTCAGGGCCGTGAGGGTTTACTCCGCCAAGGAGCGGAGCTATGCCTGATTGGTCACAGGCCACTGACCTGCTGCCATGGCTGACGCTGGGATTTAAGTTGAGACAGGTGGGCATGCACCTCAGGGTAAGTGTACGTGTGTGAGTGTGTGTGTGTGTGTGTGTCTGTGTGAGCTGAAAGATGTTAAGACTACCAGTTCAAGCTGTTGTTGCCCCATAGCTCGCATCGCTTGAGCAAAAGGGGAAATCAACAGTGTTCCCCAGTTCAAAGCGGCCCCTAATTCTGTACTAAACAGTTCTGTCCGTTTCCTCTGGGGTGAATGTGTTGCCGCCCGGGTCGGTCCACGTCAATCAAGAGCTGGACCGCAGACGACTGAGCCCTCCTCAGAACTGCTAACGTTATCAGCACCCTGATACCAGCCGTTAGTGACGCTACTTATCTCTAATCCCGCCTTGGCTCCACACCCCCCCCCCCCCCCCCCCCACTCTCTCTCTCTCTCTCTCTCTCTCTCTCTCTCACTCTCTCTCTCTCTCTCTCTCACTCTCTCGCCCCCCCCTACTTTGTTCTATAAATAGTGAGGAGCAGGAGCAGGCCCAAAGGAGATCTTCGGACCGAAATGAGACGTCCAGCACGACTTCGACTTAGCACGACTTCCTGTTCCATTTCTGCTGATTTGGTATGATCACCATGAATGATTTGTAATGTTTTGCTATTTAATAGCCACTTGCTTGGCACTACATTGTTCATAAGTATGAAGTGAAAAAAAGCATCCAGCGATGTGCTTACACTAGTACCTGTCTGTATTCCTCTACTCCCCTGCCTTTTTTCCGTTCTTTCAACCCTTCTTCTCTTTCCCTTCATCTTCCCCCTCACCACACACACACACACAAACACATACACACACACATTCCCCAGCCCCCTGCCTATGTTGGTCACCCCTCTGTGGTTTTCAATCAGACCTCTGTAATGGCTTTTTTGCTTTGCGTGGAGAGGATCCTAAAATGTATCAATCATAATCATCAAACTGTGCCAGGCCTGCTTCCTTCCGCTCTTGTATGGATCTCTCTCTCTCTCTCTGTCTCTCTGTCTCTCTCTCTCTCTCTCTCTCTCTCTTTTCCCATAGGACCAGCCTCTGCCTCTACCCTGTGCTGCTGTGACACACACACACACACAAGCTCACACACACTCAAACACACACACACACACACACACACACACACACACACACACACACACACACACACGCACACATACACACACACACACAAACAGATACACTTTCACAGCTACACCAACTAATACACGTACACAAACACTAACACACATAACTAAACGAAGGAAGCCATGAAGTAAATTTACTGTGGCAACACATCTGAACAGACATTTACATCTATTAGTTTGTTTTTCCCCATCCGCTTTTGGTAGTGTTCGCTTTGTTTTTGTTCACGTTCATTTCCCTCTGTAGCCTTCCACATGAGTTTCTCCCTCTGAATGCATCTACGACAATTAATCCCCCACTTTGTCTTCCTCTTTCTCTCTCTCTCTCTCCATCTCTCATTTTCCATCTCGATGACACACTTCACTCTCTCTCTCGCTCTCTTGTCTTTGATCCTGTTCTGACTGCCCACGTACAGCCCTCAGATAGACGCTCAATTAGTCAGCAAGTAACATTCACCTCGCCCAGCCCTCTCTCTATCTCTACCTCTATCACTCTCTCGCTCTCTCTCTCTCTCTCTCTCTCTCTCTCTCTCTCTCTCTCTCTCTCTCTCTCTCTCTCTCTCTCTCTCTCTCTCACTCTCTGGCACGCACTCTCCCCCTCTCCACGGAGCGGGGGCTAGTTGATAAAGTACCATTGATCTGCATTGTTATGATATGCCAGGGGCATCGATTTATCTCTGATGAGGCAAATTCCAAATGAAGAGAGATCTCATCACTCTCTTCCATTAAGCGTCGGGGAGATGAATGAGTGGTGGTGGGCGGGCCGCGGCGTGGACGGTTGGGGCTTGACGGGGAGATGAAAGGAGACGAGTGTCGCCGAGTAATTGGGAAAATGTGCCGCGCTCTCCGTGGCTGAGGTCTTTTTAATGGCGGCCTGCGATTGATGTGCGGGGAGAGCCGTAAAGCCAATGAACCTCCCGAAGGCCGAGACGCCACTCACGGAGCCCGGCTGTGGGCCGCGGGCGTGACGGGGACGAGCGGCGTGCCGGAGACCAACGGGCCACTTCCAGGGCGGCCGGTGGCACCGTAATGGAGAAACAAGTGCCGGTGGATTACATTAGGGTCATTGCCGCTCACTCACAGGCTGTTTAGATCTGGGCTTCACTGGATCATATCATATTAGGCTGGCTCTCTCTTGCAGGCACGCGCACACACACACACACACACACACACACACACACACACACACACACACACACACACACACACACACATTTACACACCTAGAAACCGTCTTTCGATCAATCGCATCAATTTTTTTCTCCTCCACCTCGTGCTCCACCCCCTGGGAAAAGGTTGCCATTGAAATAAGTCCCTTTGTGGAGGAGGTGCTGAGGTAGTGGGAGGGGAGTCGCTCGGTGAGGGCAGCTCCAGCCAAGATGTAGATGTATGCGTAGGTAATGACAAATCCAGGCCAGCTTGTGGCCAGGAGACGTCTCCCTGGAGTCCTTAATGGCCAGGAGAGATATGTTCACGGTAATGCACTCTGAAGTCTGCAGTGGGACTAACCGGGCAGACAGGGAAGGAGAGAGAGAGAGAGAGAGAGAGAGAGAGAGAGAGAGAGAGAGAGAGAGAGAGAGAGAGAGAGAGAGAGAGAGAGAGAGAGAGAGAGAGAGAGAGAGAGAGAGAGAGAGAGAGAGAGAGAGAGAGAGAGAGAGAGAGAGAGAGAGAGAGAGAGAGAGAGAGAGAGAGAGAGAGAGAGAGAGAGAGAGAGAGAGAGAGAGAGAGAGAGAGAGAGAGAGAGAGAGAGAGAGAGAGAGAGAGAGAGAGAGAGAGAGAGAGAGAGAGAGGAGGGCGGGGTGAGAGGGATGTATAGGGAGAGAGAGTGAGTGGGAGCGCAAAAGTTTGTTGGAAAGGGAGACAAATAAGAAACACAGAAAGAAAATAAACCCAAATACTGATTGTCTCCATAATGGAAGACTGATCCAGGGCAGACTGCAGAGCTATTAAGGTTGCAGTGAGCTGTTGAATTCCTTGCTGTATGGAGGGAATGTGTACAGCTCGCCACTGCAGTGCTTTCACTGGCCACAGGGCACTTTGCTCGTGGCGTTTGCTTATCAGCCGGCTGATTGGCTCAGTATTGGGTTGTGGTCTGGCCGAGCAGGGGATTGGAGGAGAGAGGGCTCGCTAGGTCTCCATCTAGAGGGGTAACGTCTCCGTGGCACCAAACAATGGGGGGGAGGATTGATAATGATTCATAATCATAACGTTTCCGATAGGCGTCGTTACAACGAAAGCATTTCCGTTCCACCATGAAGCAAGCCCGAACGAAGAGTCGGTGAGAAGATGGAAGATGCAACGCTTGAGGAGGGACGACAGTTGAAGGGTGGGGAGCTGGGGCATGAGAATGGGAGAAGAAAAGAGAGGAGAGGGAAAAGAGCATGAACACGAGCGAGACGTTCAAAAAGCAGGGGGAAAGGGGGAGCGAGAGACAAGGGGTAATACAGTGTTCTGTCATTGTCAACAGCCCGGGTCCGGGCCCGTGTTCCATGCGGCGCCATGGAGAGAATTAGAATGCGGCAAACGCAGGGGGGGGAGTTCCACTTCACTAAACCAGAGTCGTTTGTCTAATCCTCCCCCCCCCCCCCTCCCCTCGTCTCTCTCCTCTCCTCTCCGACGGGATATCGTTCCTCTCCGATGTTTTTCCGTTTGTTTGTCAAGTGGTGTCGTCTGTTCTGGAGAGCTCACTGCGCTGCGAGCAACACTTTGAGGAGAGGCTGCCATTTTGGCTGAGGCGGTGTGGCGCCTGTCGATGAAGCCCTTTCAGCCCCGGCTGTGTCACAGTGCTGACGCTGCAGTGCTCACCTGCAATAGACTCCCGGGTCCACCAACCCCTAGCTGTCTCAAGAAAAGGCGTTTGGAATTTGTTGCTAAAAATATCCTCGTGTCAATATTGAGACACCTCGACAAGTCCCATGCAAGGCTTTCAGCTTCTGCTCTGTCGCTGTGCTGAAGTTGCAGTGTTCCCCCAGCAGCAGGCCTTTGTCTGACTATATATAGGCATTACCCTAAGACACAAACACCCAGCCTTCCCCCAAACCCCTCCCGAGGAAACTTCCATGAAGTCCAACTCTCTCAAGTAAAAGCATTTTGGATTTGTTGGTAAAAAAAACATCTTTATTTCATTATTTAAACACCTTGACAAACCCCATGCCATGCCAGAAGGATACGTGATGGCAGAGGAGGCTAAGCAGGCTAGTTGTCAGGCAGTCCAGGAGGACGACAGCGGGGCCTCATAAACACTGGCAGCCGGAGGACAGGCCAGGTGGGTTGTAGACGGTAATGGGCCCAGACGGCTAGGTCCAGACCGGACCAGCACTTTGCCTAGCACTCTGACAGCTCCCAGGATCAGTAGGGAGGGAGGGAGACAGGGAGGTATAAGAGGAGGAAGGGAGGGAGTAAAACGGGTAAGGAGGGAGGGAGGGAGTGAAAGGGGGAGGGAGGGAGGGAGGGAGAGAGCGAGGGAGGGAGTGAGAGAAGACAGAGGATGGGGGGAACAAGGGCAGGATGTGAGGACGAAGGTGTGTGTCTGGGTCTGTCTGTCTGTCTGTCTGTCTGTCACCGTGTCCTGCTGTGTGAGAAGGCTAGCCTGGGGGCTGGAGCAGCCCTGAACCTCCCCTACCTGCTGCTACCTCTGAGGCCTGCAGCCTGCTGCATACTGATGCAGCCAGGACACACACACACACACACAAACACACAGACCGGCACACAGACCAGCACATAGGCAGAGAGATTTGCAGTGATCTTCCCGCCTAACAAACTTCTAACTACCTTTGAAACTTCACCAGGGAGATGGATGTTGGATATAAACATAAACATATTCATGCAAAGATTGATGATTGGAAAGAAATGCATAGCAGCCGCTTTCTCACTCTCTCCTTCCCTGGGTTTAATTCTCTCTCTCTCTCTCTCTCTCTCTCTCTCTCTCTCTCTCTCTGTCTCTCTCTCCCTCTCTCATAATCACTCCAAATCTCTCTCTCTTTCTCTCTCTCTCTCTCTCTCTCTACCTCCTTCCCTCCATCACATTGGCTCTCCCTGATTAACTGTAATGAAGCTTCATAGACTGGCTAAAAGGAGCTTGATTAAAACTAACGAGGGCTTTATTATTGAGAGGAGTAATTGTGTGCCGTCTACCTCACTCTCCGTGGCCTGCTAATGGCACGCACACCGGAACGGTTGATTCCGAGACGACGTTCTCGAGGCCGTTAAGAGCGACGACTAAATGTAAGCCCACGGTACAGGGAAGGGTCTGCGTTGAATTCACCGCGCATGTCAAATGTCTTTGCTTTGGTTTGAAACGTCACTCGCCCCGGAAAAGTAGGGTCTGCTCCTTGGTTCTGGTTTCTGCACGAGGGCTTGGTCTCGCACTGTGAGGGCTGCTCTGAGGGCCAGCTCAGGGGGGCAGGTGCCGCGTCGCACCGACCACCTAGTTAAAAGACACCGCTGGAGGTTGTCATGGGCGCCTGCCTTCCACTGGGGCTGCGGGCTGGCCTGAGTGACCCTGGCCCCCACTCCCCGTAATGCTTGTCCCTCGCCGTGCTATTGAGCTGTTTGGCCCCGCCAAAAGGGGGAGGCAGGGGGGCCAGCGCCAGCCAGAGAGAACACAAAACAACGACCCAATAAATAGCTCTTTTCAGCAGGCCATTCCCTGGCCTGGCTTCAGGTCCTCCGAGCCAATGGGCCTGCTCATGTGGAGTGAAAGGGAGGGGAGCCGCTGAGAGCATGAGGCGGGCTGCCTGGGAAAAAGAAATCAACATTAGCGTGCACACACACACACACACACACACACACACACACACACACACACACACACACAATATCCTGCGGCCTCCCGAGCCACGGAGCCTGGGTGGCTTTAAAAAATTGCTGAACAGAGGGATGCACGCCTCTGGCTTTGATGCCGCCTCTTGTGTGCTCAGCAAAAATCTATTATCTCACCATAACAGCATTGGATTCGTTCCGATGGAGTTCAAGTTGGGCCACACCGACATCCTCCGTGCTCATGGCGCTGGGCGCAGCGGAAACCGGAGCGTCTTATGGATTATGTAACCATATCACATACGGTCATTACGGACGGAGCCCGTCCCCTTCGTTCCATTGACGCCGTTAGCTTTCGCCTCGTTAGCGGCTAATAATAGCCCCGCGGCGGTGACGTACAGTAAGTGGGAGTCACGTTGTGTTGAACTGGCACCGATTGTGCGGTAGACTTATTTGGCACAGTTAAATAAGAGGATTATTAAAAAGGATTGTACTCTGCACAAATGTTGCGCTACTGTTTGGCGCCACAGACTCAAGGAGAACGATCTAGATAGTCACACTAGAACTGGTGTGGCCCCCCGCTATTGCTGGGGGGGGGACCACGGTATATCTCCCTATGGACAGTGGCTTCATTGAAATGGTGAGACAACCAGACACTGCTCTCTGTCATGTTGAAAAGGAAACTGGGCCACATCAAGATATTAAAGAGAAGAGTTTCTGTGTGCGTGCGTGTGTGCGTGTGTGCGTGTGTGTGTGTGTGTGTGTGTGTGTGTGTGTGTGTGTGCTTGTGTGTATGTGTTAACATTCTATTCCTACTCCACACACCACTTCCCATAGTGTGCACCTGCAGTGGCAATAGTCACAGTGACGTCAGAGATATGGAGGGAGAAGCCTGATATGTGTGTGTGTGTGTGTGTGTGTACCTGAGAGAGAGAGAGAGAGAGAGAGAGAGAGACATTGGGTAGCTGGAGTACAGGTAACTCTCAAGAGGCGGAGTGTTTTTTCGTTGCCCTCTTCCTAGCGGCCAAATGAAGAGGAAAATAATAGTGTGCCATTGGATAATCCCCCCGTTTCAATCAGCCGGCTTTTTCTGACCGCCTCGCAATCCCGCCAGTGTATCATCCTGTCAAGGACCAGAGCGTTTACTATACAATGCACACATACACAGACACACACGCACACACGCACACGCACACGCACACACACACAGACACAGACAATGAAGGAGATAGCTCCTCAGGGACACGTAGACGGAGAGCAAGTCAGACACACAAACACGGTTATATGACCTTGTTGTTCTCCCCCCGATTCCCCAGATGAATACACATGCAGGGCTTGGCGGGGTGGAGGAAACTAAGATGAAATCAAAAAGTCGCTTCGCCCCTCAGCCGACATAGACGGAGAAAAAGAGTCCTGTCATGTTTACCGCTCGCCCCTCTGCCCTTCTTTCCTTCTTTCCTTCTTTCCTTCTTTCCTTCTATCCTCTCCCTCTTAGATCTGTGCTCCGGTAGATACTTTGGGGGATTTCTGCAGTGCGACGGCTGCGGTGGGGGTGGGGTGGGGGGGGGGGGGGGGGTGCGGGCGAGCAGAAAGGCAATATTAGGCCGGAAATGGGAAAGAATTCATGCGTGTGGCTTGGGAATGAATTCCAAACCTGACCGCCACATTGATTCCACGTTATTGTAACGAGCCGCTCCACCCCTCGTCTCTCCTCCTCATTTTCCTTTTACTTCTCGCTTTTTACCCGCCGTCCCTCACCCTCGTCTTCCTCAAACCCTTTCTTTTTCTCCCTCCTAATCCGAGGCCCTGGGCCGACATCTAGGAATTGGTTTTAGAGTTATTCTCCTCTGCGCCGCCCCCCCCCCCCCCCCCCCCCCCCCCCCCCCCCACACACACACACTTACTTCTTCTTTACGATCGCTATACCATCACAGCCTGACAAAATTATCACCTGGTGACAGAGCGGACTGCACACGACGACCTTTTACCTTTGACCCTGCGGTTCAAGTGCAGTCGACCGAGACTAAATGGGTTTTCCGTGGTTGCAAATGACGGCTGGAGGTCAGAGATATGACAGCGAAAACCGCGCCACTTCAGAAACATCATTAAAGCTGGGTACGTTCTCACCCTCGCTCCAGGCCTGTCAGTCAGAGCCTGAGAGAGTGCATAATATCCTCACAGTTCTCTCTTTGCCCACCTATACTGCCATCGTCATATAATATGATCCCATAAGATGATGTCATATAATCGGATTTACACTGATGCTAATGTGTGACGCTTGCGACAGCACACATGATGCAGTGAGAAAATAGCAAACATGCTCATGGATGTGCACAGGGGATCATATGTTTGCAGAGCTTAAGCAACACAAAATTGTGTTACATGATTCACAAGCCCATGGATGTGCACGTTTGTTGTGGC
>CM030172.1:9795923-9860923 GCA_017639675.1 Aplochiton taeniatus
CAGACTCCTGTCAGGTGCTCCGGAGAGAGGCACTCTGTCTGACTGGCTTGCCCCAAACCGGGAGATGGCTCTGGGTCTGTGGCTCTCCGTGCAGGCCCCTAGGTCTGGTTGTGTCAGTCTCTGGCCCCCGGTGACGGGAGGGCAAACAGATGCCAGAGAAGAGTTGAAAGGGCATCTTTTTGATAATCAGGGATGCCTGCTGTGTAAGTGTCCCACCAGGCCATCAAGAGCCTCTTTAAGAGGAGCAGACGAGCTCCAGCTCCAGCCACCCGGTGACACCTCTCTCTCCAGCCCAGACAGGAGAGCAGCTGGGCTGGGTGCGAACCCTCAACGTGGCTGCTCCTGCCCCTGGATGACAAAGTTGCACTGTTTACCCAAACCCTTTGGTCAGGTCACGCGGGGTGGGGTTTCCTGCTCCACTGCCTCGAACGCCGTCGTCATAACGACCGGGGGGACTGGCTGTTCACGTTAAGCTTCCGGCGGTGGTTCCTTGGCTTTCGGATTTTCATGCATTACTTTTATAAGCCCCTGAACGGCGAACACAATGGATTGACCATATGGAATAAGATGCAGTTGCACAGCTTATGGGGTGGGAAAGCTGATGGGGTGATAAAATGTGCAAATACAGGGAAATGGAATTGTAATGGGTAGCCGGAAAACAGAAGGAAGAAGGCCAAAGAAAGAAAGAATTACGTTTTGTTGGGGGGAGGGGGGTCATGTGATTTCAATGTCTTACCTCCATTCAAAAGGATTTATCACATGCTGACATATGGCATCTCCGGCGTGTCACCATTTCTCTCCACCAATCCCAGGGAGTTTTGGATGTCCTCGATGCGATTGAGCAGAGGGTGTGTGAGTCGACAGTCAAACTGGCTCTGACAGGGGTTGCAATTGCTTTATTCCTCCAAAGCAATCCTTCATTTGTGAGGTGGGTCTGCACTACTTTGTCACATGACAGCCCCAAGCCTTGTTAATTTGCTCTGAACGCGGAAAGGTAATTAGGAAAGAATGACCTGATTAGCATGAGCGCTGGAACTGCACTGCTGCACTGGCCTATTATGCTGCTGTCCCAAGACCACTGTGTAAGAGTCGATTAGCGAGTACATCTCTGTGTGTGTGTGTGTGTGTGTGTGTGTGTGTGTGTGTGTGTGTGTGTGTGTGTGAGTGATTGTGTGCGTGTGATACATGTACAGTGTATGTGTGTGTGTGCGTGCTCGTTAGAAGGAGTTCACACTGTACCACCATACATTCCGTACATTATGCACCCACTTCAGTCCTAATCTGGTCTGACGGTGACTCTCCGCACTAAACACTGACGGAACAGGCTTGACAGAAGTCCGTTTGGCTGTCGTTTCCCATCCGTGTTCCTCTTCCGGTTGGCCCCGGTACCGTCTATTCCTGGAGCGTGGGGTGTGGACTGCTCGCCGATGCCAGACGATCATAAATACGGTGGAAATCCCAGAGCGTCACCGCAAAAGGTCACCACATTTATCCTGCTGTCCCTGGCTGCCTGACAGGCACCTCGTTTTTTTCTCCCTGCTTTTCTGTACCCAGCTGGGCGCGTCTTCCTTCTTTTAAAAGTTGGTCTGCGTTGCCCTATCCTGTCCGACCCTTTTTGTGTACCTGTCTGTCCCCCTTCCGCTAATGGCTCTGTCCTTTTAACCGGCAGTCTATGCCTCGCCTGCCTGTCAATTTTCTGTGTCTATCCCTGCGTGCAAAAGTTTTCTCCAGTGCTTTTTCGGGTCCCTCCCTACCTCCACAGGTTAGTCTATGGCCCACCTGGGACCCTATGTCTCCAGTGAAGCAATGTGACACCAGCAGCTCCATGCCCTGTCTCACGTAACGACCCGATCAGCCATCACCGAGTCCTCACAACAACCTCACCCAGGGGGACCTTTCCCCCTACAGACCCAGGCTAGACAGCCTGGATGGGGGGTGAATTCAGGAGAACTTTCCCCTCACACCTTACGGTCCTTTTGAGCTTCCACAGCAGGTTGTTATGGAGAAGGTAAAAATCACACAGGGCTTTATAGTTTTGTTGACTGGTGATGGGCCAGGCAGCCAGCGTGAAGCAGAGAAACACTTGAAGGAAAAAGAAACTGTTGGAGTGAAACATTTATGATGTTGGTTTGCCAGAAAGAAAATACAACAACAACAAAAGACAAACGTTTGATTTTTACTTCCATGGTCGGGGCAATTCACACTGTGTTTGCCCCAGGACTCTCCTCAATATTTCCCCTCCTTTCCCATCTCCCTCCATCCCTTCAAGCCAGCCTCGCTCACACTCTGCTCCAGGCCTTTCCCTGGCTTTCTGCGCGGAACTCACCCTCTGGCGAGTCAAATTAGAGGCAGCCCAGGGGGTGTCTCACCCTCCCTCCCTCTCATCCCACCTCAGTCAGACACATTGGACCAGGCAGGCAGGGGACGCTGGGAGTCCGCTCACACAGAATCATTAATGGACCACAGGGTGATTACAAGTTTAGTCAATAGCAGGGAAAAGGAAGAGGTGTGTGAAAGGAGAGAGAACCGAGGGAAGGCCGAGCAGGAGAGAGTCCGAGAAAGAGAGAGAAATGGAATGCGTCGTAAGAAAGAAAGGGGAGAAAAGTGAAGGCACTAGAGACAGAATAGGTTGACATTCTCCCATTCGTCACCGCCGCCGCCAGACTTTAGGGCCTCCGCCCTAAGCCCATCTCTCCTTCGAGCAGGCCGTCCCGGGCTCCGTCTCAAAGCCCTGGCGAAGCCCCAATAAAGGCTCTGGATCTCCCACGGTGCCTGGCCAGCACCTTAAGCACACAGATCCCGCCACGCTCCCTTTCTCTCTCTGTCTATCCCTGGCCTGGGACTCTCCATCCATTCCTTTGTCCCTGGCCTGTGTGAAGCAGTCGCGTGGTTGTGTGTCCTACTTACAGCGCGCTGTGTAGTGGCGGCGTAAGTGCGCCTTTAGGTTTACAGCATTTCCTGTCTTCCAGCAGGCGGGCGAAGTTTGTTCGCCCCGTTTGATCCAGTCGTTACCGTTAAAACGCCCGCCCCACTTTCACATTAGTGGTTCTTCTGATAGATTCTATTTTTGGGGGATCAATTGTCTCCTCTCCATCATGGAGGATTGCCCAGATTCAGACATGGCCTTGTCTTCTGACCGAGCGATTCCACAGCGACGGTGTGCACTCTCGTCGTTTGTGTGGCACAGCTGCGCCCGGCGCCAGCTGCCGAGAATACGCCGACGCGGAAATATCAGCCATTTTACTATCATTCATGACAGCCCTGCACTTGAAAACCAGATGAAATTGCCGCAGCCCGCTTCTGTGCTGTCGAGCCTCTCAGGTAACGACGGAGTCGTTTTAGAAGAAAAATACCTTTCCAGTCTCCTGGACTAAAGGTGTTATTATGTTCTGGTAGTGGGAGATGCCAAAAGCAGGAGCACAAGTCCAAAACAATGGGGAAAGTCGCTCAGGCATGTGATAGCCACACTGCAGAAGACATGCAGTCTATCTCTAGCAAAGGGGACAAACACACACAACTGACAAACAGTGACAATGGTTTGAGGGAGCGTAAATAAGAGTAGTTGCCCTTTGCCCCTTGTAAATGTGTGTGTGTTTTGTGTTTGTTTGTGTTTGTGTGTGTGTGCGTGAGAGTGTGTGTATGTGCGTGTGTGTGCGTGTGTATGTGTGTTTTGTGTTTGTTTGTATGTGTTAATGCTGCATTGACGTCAACTCCCTAGGCCCTCACGATGAAGCTAAGATTTACAGTAAAGCCTACAGGCACTATAAACCTCTCTCTCTCTCTCTCTCTCTTTCTTCTTCTCTCTCTCTATTGATGCGTAATTAAACGAAAGAGCATTTTATGCAAAATTTCAATTCGTAACCAAATGTCTTTGCTCTTATCCTTGTCTGTGTGGCTTTTTCAGATTTCTCTTTCTTTTTCGACCCCCTCACTCTTCTTCTTTTCGCACCGCCCCTTCTCTCCTTCTCTCCTTCTCTCCCTCTCTCCTGTTCTTGTTTTCGCAGTTCTTGCCCCGGGAGAAAGGGAACCTAAATAAATGCAGAGCACATGGAAGCCGACCTTTCGCTGCGCAGTGAGAAATAAGAGAAACATGAGTTTTTGGACAGAATGTGACACAACAATAACAACCCCATCAACACGTCAGCGCTGGCCTGTTTCATTACGTACAGTAACAGCAGCACAGCAAGCGCCTCCAGCAGCACTACAATAAACCCTGTTGGCTCTGTAATGAAACAACGACAGTCTATTCTGAACACAACCCCTATCCCCCAAACGCAAATACATATACAGTGTATATATATATATATATATATATATATATATATATATATATATATATATATATATATATACGCATTTGAAAGAGTTGTATTTTACAAAAATGAGCGGACGACCTTCCCCTTAATTTAGCATTTCATTTTCATTTACAACCTTATGAGAGCACTTAAACGCAGTTGACATTTGAAAAGTTGACATTTGGGACCTGCTTCAGTTTTCTGTCCGTTATTCCATCAATGACTGCTGTTTTGTCTGGTATTCACCGCTTGCTTTAGAGGAGGGTAGTGGTAATGAAGTGACAAGGGGGTGCTGAGGCAGAACAGAGAGTGTGTGTGGAGCACGATGATTTTTACAGAGGCAGCTTTTGCCCCCGCCATCCATATGCCCTTCATACCCACCATAGAGATCGGAGCCAAAGACACACAGCTCCGTTAAGGTGTCTTCTAATCTAACGGCGTTTCCTCCCTAAGCTGCCTGAACCCTTAAGCACACTGTAATTCCTGGCCTTGACTGGCCCGCTCTAGAATGGGCCTGTATGCGACAGATTGTTATGATGGCCTAATCTTAATGGTGGGGCCTCAGGGGATCCATAGGAGAAAGCTATTTATAGAACCTCCCCGACCATGTCCGTCCTTCAAGGAACGCAGTGGAATTTCTCTATCTCTGGATGTAAACAACGCTCTGAGAGCCCTTCAACCCGGATGCTCCTCACTCCGTTTTGCAGGGAAAACAAAATGTTTTCCATCTGTATCTCTTATCTCTCGCCACGTGTCGGCATCGCAGACGTCCTCGGCGCTCATGGCTACGCGCGGCGTTCCCGTTTGGATTGCTTTTCTGCAGTGAAGTATGTTGTCTGGAGGAGTGTCCCTCTTATGGAGTTCCTGGACCGTGACTGACATCCTCTTGCATAAGGGCTTCTCCCTGTTAAAAGTGTGAGTGGAGGAGAGGCCTCACGATGTATCTCCCTCACTGCTGCTCATCATGCCGAATTGAAGGAGGGTTGATGCGTGGCTGCGGGGGCCAACGCAGGAATTGAAAACTTCAAAAAGGCGTCTAGAAAAAGAAATGGCCCCGTTTGCACTTTTAAAGCGGCTTCATCATGTGTGCCATGAGGGAGTTGGTGCATCGGCTGGAAAACATGAGTTGGGATTGTTCCTTCAGAGCATGCAGGGAGGGAATTAAGGTGGTAAACGAGAAGAACAGGGCTTTTCACATTCCTTCGTTCAGAGCGGAATCGTGTTCATCTAGCCCGCACGCCCCTCAGCAGCACACCACAGAGCCAACCCTGATAAGAATAAGGAGCTGCACTGTATGTAATTGGGACAGCATTTGAGGCACACATTTGTTAACATCCTCGTCGTTGCCATTTGAATTGTAGGAATCAGAGAGGCGGAAAAGTTAGCCAGGATTTACGAGTGGCTTTTCATTTATTTACCGCTGATTGCTCTTGGCCCTGCTCCCAGCTCTGGGAAAGCTGTGTGTCGTGTGCTTGTGTTGATGTACGCCTGTGTGTTTGTTTGTGTGTGTGTATGTGTGTGCGCGTGTGAGTGAGCGATTGAGCGAGAGCGAGAAAGACGGGAGTGATTGAGGAAAAAGAGGGGGAGATAACATTGTAGAATGCTCCAGCCAGTTTGTTAATTTGCCTTTTGTAGCGAGGCGCAAGGCGACGGGGTGATTTGCCGGTGCGGCGCCGGCCTCATTTGCTGCAACACGGCGTCTCAGCAGCCCCTCAATGGAGACGTGCCGACACAGGACGTTTACTTGGCTGCTCCCTGCAGTCCCAGACAAACACAGGAGTTGAGCACCAACGCAGCACACAGGAGGGTGTCTAAATGTCTGGATGTCTGTCTGCTGGAACATTTCATGGAAATGTTGGTTTCCCCTCCCAAACGAAAGAAGCGATACGTTTCAATAAAGCTATTTCAGGAATTATTTTAACATTGTTCATTGATAATGAAACAACAGAAACACTTAAAGAAATAATTTTCCTATTTGTTTTTAGATTGTGTACTTAGCTAGTTTTATTGTGCTATTCCGGACGAATGTGACAGTGGCATACGTTGTTGATATTGATGGATGGACTCTCGGACAGTAGGGAGGACTTTGTTATGGGGAAGGTAAACCAGAGTCAACCCAACAACTGAAAACATAACTCCTCTGGCCTCATCCTCCACATCCTACTGGAAATATACACAGCAAACACTCTGAGAGACAGAGAAACACAGAGGGAGATATAGAGCCAACAACAGCAAAGCATATAAATTTATCTAACAATACGTAATATGCTGAGAATGAGTACAGCTTGTGAATGCAAATACTTGTCATGGCGTTTTGCATGTGCTTTGTTAATGTCGTTGACAACTCCATTCATGTGAATACTGGGTAAATGGATAGTGGTTAAACGCTTCACTGAAAGAGTACATCTTCATTTTTGCGAATAGTCGAGTCAGCACCCATTGTTGCCATCTCTTTGTTGCTGAATGGCACATTACCCCAATTACTTTCAATGTAATTCATTTTTTCAACGTGAAAATGGATCCTTTTTTGTTCTTCCCCTCCGCTAAAGCTCAGTTTTTATCCTTTTTAATTTCTCCAATTTATATTTAGACGTCTTTGCTTTGGGGCGGACACAATTATCCGTGTCTGCATTATCACGGGTTTAACCCACTACAAAGTAGATTACAATGTTCGTGTATGTGTGTTTATGTCTGTCTGTGTATGTGTGTGATGCGCGTGTGGATGTGTGTTTTAAACAAAAAGTCAGATGTGTATCCGTCTTTAACACAAACTCATTAAAGCCTTCACAAACATGTTGGGCCCTAGGTTTAACACCCCCCCCCCACACACACACACACACACACACACACACATAGACACACAACTGGCTGGTTCTATTAGTCTTCCGCTGTGGACGCGTTCATTGAATAACAGATGCACTCTTTGTTGCTGCGGCCCCGATGGGCAAAACAGCGGGCTGGAGGAAAGGCTGGAGAACAAGTTTAAACACGGCTGTGTGAGTGAGTGAGTACCCACTAGCAACCCCGCATGCTGCGGTGGGCCTCCACTGTATTGGGGTCAACACAACAGCTATTAGGTCATTTGCACTGTATTAGTGAGACGCGGTTCCTGGTTTCCTGGTCCCCCCCCCCCTCTCTCGCTCTCTCTCTCGCTCTCTCTCTCTCTCTCTACTGCACCCTCTCTGTCTCCCCCACCACCTCCTTGCTCTCTCCCCCCCAACCATCATCTCCCCCACCGAAGGAGGTCATGGTGCAGCACCACCACACCGTGCCTGCTTCCAGCTGAGAGGGGAAGGTGCTGCTGCTAGCCAGCTGGCCGCTGATGTGCGTGTCAGCCTCAGCGCCGTCTCCCCGGCTGATCCCCCTTCAGGCACGAGGTGGGATGACCGCTTACAGCGAGTCATACCTGTGCTAATCGCTGCTGCCGGCCCTAAGCCCTTTACACCGCTAGATACCACTTTCACGGTCCGGGCTTCCGGGGTGGCTGAGTGTGTGTCTAAGTGAGCGTGGGCCCTTGGTGTTTGCGCGCATCATGTGCGCTAGAACGGGAGAGTGCAGCCCCCCCCCCAGCCCCCTTTTGAGCCTGGGGATGTGACTACAGCAACTGGAGCCTGTGTTCTGAACAGCTCTCCCATCATCATCATCATCTCCGCCACACCCCCACCTCACTCCCAGCTCTGGTGCTGAGTACGAAGGGCCAGCCTGCTCCCATGGCATCCCAGCTCGGTGTCGGGGTTAAGGTGTCTCGCTCCGCGTGTTCTGTTTAGCTCGCCCCCCCCCCCCCCCCCCCCTTCTCTCTTTTCCCTCGTGCATTCGGTGGCTGTTGGTCGACCGGGCTTCCGGTAAGGGTTTTGTGGGCGTCACGGCGACGCCGAGTGTGGCGGGCCGCGTTCCGTTTCTTCCGCCCGCCCGCGCTGCCCCCGGTGTCCGGCACCGGTGTCTCCAACGCGACGTCCCGGGCGATGGCTAGTTGACACGGCGACCAGCTGAGCTGACTCAGTCAGGGCTTTTATATGTTACGTTAGGGAGTCTGAGAAGCACATTCAGTTGAATCACATAGAGGCACACACAAGCACACACACATCTAAACTCAAACACACACATACACACACACATATATATATATGTATATATATATATATACTGGGCAGAGTGTTAGACGTTCAAGCCAGTCAAAGATGTTCACATTACAGTGGAGCGAGTGATTCTAGTGTGTCAAAAGATAATACAAAAAGTCCTCTCAGCCCAGGCAAATCTCTTTCACTGCAGTTCCCTTGACATTCTGCCTCCCCGCTGTCCATTAAGGAGGAGAAGACTCTTCCCTTTGACAGAGAAAAGGGAGAGTGAAGGAGAGAGAGGAGGGGGGGGGGGGGGGGGGTTGTAGAGAAACAGTTCTTTGTGACTCACCTGTCCTTGCACAGAGGGTTTTACCCCCCCCCCCCCCCCCCATAACCTCACATGCCTCGTCTGTTTTAGACCATTTCCTTTATTCCTTACTTCTGTCCTAACTGGCCCCAGGGGTACAGCACACCACGGGACGCGACAGCCATTTAAAGGCACCCCCGTGCCTCTCCCTCGCTTTCCCCATCTCTCCATTGCTTCTTACAGTTCTGTAAATGGCAAACACACACACACACTCTCACACACACACACACACATGCACAAAAACACTCTTCCCCCTCCCCTACTATCCTTTCCCCACATGTCCCAGAATCACTCCTGTAGTTGTCCTATTTATAGTCCTTCCCTTCTTTAGAGCGGCTTGTTTAGAAACAGGAAAAGAAAGAGAGAGGAAAAAAGAAAAAAGAGAAAAAAAGATTGGCCACCAAAAAAAAAAAAAAATTGTCTTGGTAAGGAGAGGGAGAGCGGTTTGTGAGAGAATAGCAGGCAGCAGGCAGAATGATGGCCTGGGGCAGACGGAATGCAGCAGAGGAGGAGGAGGTGGAGAAACACTGCATACTGGTCGACTTGAGGAGATAATGCCTCACAGATACAAGCACTCTCTCTCTCTCTCTCTCTCTCTCTCTCTCTCTCTCTCTCTCTCTCTCTCTCTCTCTCTCTCTCTCTCTCTCTCTCTCTCTCTCACACACACACACACATACTCACACACACAGACATCCACACATGTGCATACGCACACACAGCACAACCGAATACTGTTTATCCAACCTCAGCCTTGCATCATTCAATTGAGCAAAACTGTGCTTCCTTTCTTTGTGTGCGTGTGCGCGTGTGGATGTGTGTGTGTGTGTGTGTGTGTGTGTGTCTCTTTTCCGTGTTTTCTATACATAACTATTATGTTGTGCTGCTGTTACCATCCATTTACTGTAACATCAATGTTCCTCTCTTTAGTGGTCCGCTAGTAAACAGAGGGCATCCGACATCACGGGAAATATTCTGTGTGTCCGATAAGATACAGGAAGAGTAGGAAGACTCTGGAAAACTACCAGTGGTTGTTGTGTGTCTACTGTATGTTTATTATTTTAGTTGTCTGTGTCTGTGTAAACATATGTCAATCTTTGGGCTTCTTTCACCGGCATCTGTTTCCCACCCCCTTTTTTCAACTACCTGCATCTCTAGGTGTGTGTGTGTGTGTGTGTGTGTGTGTGTGTGTGTGTGTGTGTGTGTGTGTGTGTGTGTGTGGGTGTGTGTGCCTGCATGTCTCCCTCTTCACATGAATTCACACATGGACGTGCGCGTCAATACGTACGAAACAGATTCTCAGTCACGTCTCTCCTTTTCACTAATGTCACGCACAGTGTGTCGTGAAAAGAAACAACGTTGCAGATGTCCTGCTCCTCGATGTGAAAAGAGGAGCGCTCAACGCGCGGATATGAAAGGGCAAAAGGCAATTTGCTTCCAGAAGACCCTTGGTTGGGGTATCTTGAAGGTGAGGATCGGTGGGAGCCATTCAAGGTAGAACGGGTTAAGCAAACCCAACTGGCCAGCCAATTCCTGCTGGACGGTGGCCGTCTTAAGATATTCAATGGTGGACCATCAGGACAGACAATGCTGAGGACCTCAGAGGGGAAAAGCCACGTCGAATCGCAACGGAAAGGCGCAACCAGGCACGGACGCCGGCACACAAACAGCCAAACGCCCGGAGATGCAGCACTAAAAACCAATTCATTTAGAATCAATCCTGCCATGCGGCGCCGCTTTGTAAAGAATCCCTACCTTTACGACGTGGATTAGCTGCCGTATAAAAGGAATGGAGAAACACAAGACTTTCATCTTGCCTTCAGACCCAGAAGCTAATATCCAACCGCCTTGGCGTCTGTCTTCAATTAAGGCATTTTAATTGAGGCTCTAGCTGAGTGAGAAATAAAAGGCAGAGAATGGCAGGAGGGAGAGAGGAGGAGAGAGAGAGGGAGAGAGGGAGAGAGATGGAGAGAAGAGAGACTGAAAGACAGCATGAGATTCTCAGATCTCTAGCCACCCCCTTTAGGAGCAGTTTGTCCAAGGATACATTTGTTTACAGGCCTCTGACGGCACAGCACCAGGGATTGACAGAGGGTGGTGTTGTGTCGCAAATGAACTTTGTCTTAGTGGTTGTGTGTGTGTGTGTGTGTGTGTGTGTGTGTGTGTGTGTGTGTGTGTGTGTGTGTGTGTCAAAGAAACACTTTTCCTTTATTACGTGACATGAATGTGTAATCCACTCTCTTTGTTTGAAATACAATTTGGGTATCTGTGCAGTTTACATGACAGACAAGTGTGAGTGTCTGTGTTGTGTGTGTTTAAGTTTGTGTCTCGGCGGCTGTTTTGTGTGTTTGTGTCTGTGTGTGTGTGTTGTGTGTTTGAGTCGGACCTCTTCTCTGAGGACCATTTTCTTCTCCGTCTAAGTGAATCCAATTAAACAGCCCCGTGTAGGGAGCGGACAGTAAGCCCGTCGGCACGCCAACCCACAGTCTGAGCACGTGCTGTTGCTGCTTGCTGGCTGTCTGGAGGGCTTGTCTCGGGGGGGGGGGGGGGGGGGGGGGGCTGTCTGCTTACACGTGTGGGTGTGGGTGGAGTTGAAGGTGTGTATCGATTCCCTACCACTGAATTTTTTACACTGTGTATTTACTAATTAGTCTCAGCTGTTCTCACCACCACCATCAGCCAGTGACACGTACGGAGGTGTAGGAGAGGAGAAAGGCCTTGACCGGGCGAAACAATCAAACTGCAGAGTTCGGCAGACATGCAAATCGTTTGTCTATAATAACAATTGTGGTCTGAGTGTAGCAGAGAGCTACAGTGTTGTGCTATTTGTGTTTTTATGGACCTGAGTCGGGCTAGGCGACCTGCTCTGACGTATGGCAATGAGCTATTCAAATTTGATAATGTCCTTCAGGCAGAACGCATTTGAGATATGGATACATTTATTGGACATGGTTGAATTGCAATACAAACTCAGCTGACTTTGTAAACCCAATATCCAGAATATTCTGTAATGTTTAGATACAAAAAAACAACAAAAAAAAGTATTCTATTTTTTACCTTTACCCATAAAAAAGGCAAAAATGATGCGCCGTCCCAAAATACACGGCGGGTTGACTTTTACTTTCTTCCTCTATCTTTGTCCCTGGATGGTGTTGTCATCTGAAGGCTGGGAGCGTCTTTTATTTTGTCTCTTTTATTCTGTCAGTGCTTTCTATCCAATGCCTTTCTTTGGGTGTCTCTTTATGCAACTAAATTGGCCAAGCGTGTGCATGTGCACGCAATCCTTTTTTAATTTGATACGTGGACGACAAGAAGACAATCACCCACCCATGCTTGGAAGGAAAACCAGAACAGGCTGTTTGACCACAGCTCAACAAAAGGGTAATGTCCCCTCCCCTGTCTATACCATGACAACCACCTTCCACTGAAGCCATAACAATTTTCACTTAGAAGCTAGCAAAAAAAAGAATGAAATAAAGGCATCATAGGAAAACGGCTCGGTGTGGCTCGGGAACAAAGGAAAAGTTTATGACTCAAGGGGCCCGGCAATTTCCATCACAAAGGGCATGCTTGATTTGGAATGGTGCCCGGAGAACAAGGAGGTCCAAATGCCTGGGCCATTCATCCCCCTCAGCGCTGATAATGATTGTTATCTCCATCTCACAACCTGCTGTCTCCCCCTAATGCCCATCAGATTACAGGCTGTTGGCTCGCTCCATGTCTGCCCCTCACCTGAACGGATAGGTGACCTGTCCAATCAGTCGTTCTCTTGATTTCTCTGATTTCTTTTCTTTTTGTTTCTTTGTTTTTATTCATCCATTTTGTTACCGTCAATTTGCCTGTCTCAGCACCACCTCCCTTTCACAACGCTCTCTCCGCTACACTGAAATTATCTCAAAGGTAAATCGATGTTCCATTTCTCCCCGCCAAGTGAAAGAGGACCGGATTTTAGCACCGCTCGTTTTCCCCTGACGTGGTGGGCTACCTTCAAACACTTCCGCTGTGGCTAGTCTGAGTCCAGTGTGTTCGCACACACAAGCAGCAGCAGGCAGGTTTGGAATGGGATGGAAAAGTAGGGCACCTGGTCCCCTCTGGCAAGAGCTGGGGAGAAGGAGTGCCAAAAAGAGGCACTGCTGTACAGTACCCGGCTGCCTGACCACACGCACATACTGTACTCGCACGCACGCACACGCACATGCACACACACGCACGCACGCACGCACGCACGCACGCACGCACACACACGGCTTACATACTGACAGTTAGGACTGAGGGTTTTATGGCTTTTTTGGAGGCCAGGTGTGCAAGGCATCAAGGCACTGATCAAACAGGAGTGGCAAGGGATCGTTGTTGTCAATACTGTGGGCATTGAAGCAAAGGTTCTGTTGAACAGTTGAGAAACACACACACAAACATGATGAACTACATAGTCTACTGGGATTTTGCTTGCCCAGTATGGTCTTTTTTAAACCAACATCTATCTATCTATCTATCTTTCCCTTCATCCATCCATCCTCTTCTCATCTTTCTGAGCCTACGTTTGCCACCTCTCGCCCTCTCTTTTCCACTTCCTTCTTTGTTGTCTGCCTCCTTTTCCCTCCCTCCTCCCACCTTTCCGTCTTGCATAGCGTCCTCATTACCATACACCGAGCACCGAGGCACTGTGGGGGAATGTTGCTTGTGCAGCACTTTGTTTTTGGAAATTCTGATTTCCGATTCGATTTCCTGGCGGAGGTCAGATCGGGCCGTGGGCCCGGCGAGCAGACCGCTATCTCTTGTGTGTAAGGAGCCGTGTTTTACAATCGCTGCTGGTGCAGGCTGCATGCTGTACACGCACCACGTCCTAGTGGTAATGTGTGCCAGAGGCCGGTGTCAAAACGGTCCATGTGCAAGAGGCGAGGGGGTTAAGCTCATGTGGCGTCGGCTCATGGCGTCTGCTGGTTTGGGGATCGATGGATGTGTGCTCCCTGCCTCGGAGCGCTGTCCCGAATATGTTACGTCAGGGAGCTTCAAAAGGCTTTGCAGACCCAACCCTGCCAAACCAAATTACATTCACATTTAATAAATGTTTAAGACGGATGAGTTTGTCTGAATAAACAGAGGGAGGAGGCAGAAGAAGCTAGCCAGGGGCTATGAAGTCGACCTGCTGGTTTTGAGGCTGAGTGGAGCCTGGAAAGGGGTTGAGGCTGGAGTGGGAGGGTAGGCCTGGACGCTATCTGACTCACCGGCTGCGGGCACAAACACTGTCATGGACTACAACCGAAACGTTTTTTCCCCCCCAATTTGTTTGGAACAAATGCCGGGGATACTGCAGTGTTGTGGTGAGCGATGATGTGCTTAACTGGTAGTTTGTTTTGGGAGGACCCAGCTGCGTGTTGCACTGACACTGAAACTCTTCAGGCAGGCATGGGCTAATGAGTTTCCTTGCTACATGGCTCAGGAACAGGAGGCGGCCAAGGGCCTGTCCGGGAGGGTGGGACTTCCTCTGCGGGCAGACAGGTGGTGGTGTACAACACAGTCATGGCGCTACAATGCCATGATACTAACATCTTATCAAGGTGCACCAGTAGGGAATACGACTGTTTAACCAGGGGTACAGGATTTGATTCATAATTCAAAACAGAAAATAATTTTTATAACGGACAGCATAAAATGACTACCCTATGATTATAAAAGATTACTTGAAAAACCGCTTCCAACAGGAATAAAGCCCGTGGATAAAAAGCTTTTGTAACTTTGCATTTAGGATTCATGGACTTCGGCACATGAACATAATGGTTTACGAGATTAAGGCCACACAGACAGGAAAATACAAATGAAAAGAAATAAGTAGGAAACCAATCTTTTCTTTGCAAAAAAGTCTTTCCCACTGTGCTGTTAAATTATGATAATGTTCGTTTAGAAGTTTGATCATTTCAAATCAGCGATGCTTTGCCCTAAATGAATAACTGAATTAGGGTAATTGCACCAAAACGGTGAACGTTTGAAGTGGAGGCACATTTAATTAGCAATTGAATTTGTAAGCTGGCAGAGGTTCACAGGCAATCCTCCACATATCCAATGGGTGAATTTAGAACTCGGAATACATTTTTTCAAAACAAACATAATTCAAATCAGACAGCGTGTATTCCCCATACATAGCATGTATTCTTAAATGGAAAACTAATAATCTCTTTTTTTCCTCTATCTCTTGTTTTCTTTCATCCTGTCTTGAATCTTCCTATTTGCAGATCAAACATATTTGTATAGACCTGGTTGCAGTGCATGCCATTAAAGGTGCAACATGAAAGTATTTTCTAGCAAAATACTAACAATTTTGAAAATGTTCATTACCTAACTCCTGGGGGATATCAATAAGACAAATGCTCTGAGAGAAGAGGTGCTCTCTATGAGCACCCTAGGCATGGTACAAAGTCAAAAATCTTTGGCAGCCCGTTAAAAACAAACCAATCAGAACAGTTGATGCAAGGAGGCATGGGGTTGGTTTAATGCACGGCTGTAACGGAGCCTTTTGATCTAGCCTTACTCAAACTCACTCAAGTCGGGGAGTGTCAACGCTCATTTTGCCCACTAGTCTAGACTTACATACCACACCTTTAATTTTGGTGTGTGTGTGTGTCTGATTATATGAGATGGGTATGCCCTCCATCTCTGTGTGCTTGGTCTGTTTGTCTTGGGGGAGTGTGGGGGTGCTGCTCTGAAATCGACATTTGCTGAAACGTCACGTTCCTCAAACAGAGCCTGAAGACACAGTGTACTCACCCAGCAGAGTGTGAGAGTGAGAGTGTGAAAGTGTGTGTGTGTGTGTGTGAGTGAGAGAGAGAGAGAGAGAGAGAGAGAGAGAGAGAGAGAGAGAGAGAGAGAGAGAGAGAGAGAGAGAGAGAGAGAGAGAGAGAGAGAGAGAGAGAGAGAGAGAGAGAGAGAGAGAGAGAGAGCGAGAGAGAGATGTAGTAATACAAATGGAGGGACAAATAACAGTCATTCACACTTGCTACATTTGGATTATTGATAAAACCATGTAGAAATCCAAGCAAACTGTATACATTTCATTCCAGTACGTGTTAAGACTCGAAGGTTGTTTTGTTTTCAGTTGCTCAGTCACACTTTTGCCATGTAAGACCAATGAGGAGATTTCAGTTGTACAACCGGAAGGAGTTGGGAGGGAACATGAAATTTCAAGTGGTTATATCCTAAAGGGTGACCCCACTGACCCCCCTCTTAAATATGGATTCACATTATGAAATCAAAATAGCCCACAGTATAAACTAGACGGTGAATGATGGGGAAAACGTACTCGTGTGCTCACTGAAGGCAGGGACGACGGGAATCGCTCAAAACGCTGTCATCTGGTGGAAATCCAAAAGACAGGTCGTGGAACATTTTTCGTAAAAAAGTTTTTTTTTTCTGTTGAATATAGCATTCACTCTGAAAATAATGGGAGATCCTACAGTATAATCTGTTTTAATGTAGTCCAGGTTGTTTAGGCTACCGGCGAGCTATTCAAACTGATTCCTGTGCCCAGCCCTATTGGCCGTTCCCCACTGACTGTCCTGCAGACTGTAAATCCTGTGTTTGCTAAAGCTGAGACTCTTCTATTATGAGGTTAATACCCCCTGAGTGTGTACATGCATTTCAATGATGTGATGAAATGTGTCCCTCCATTACACGGGCCTAGCCCGAGGTGACGGACGGAAATTGATATTCCCTTTTCCATCTGCTTTGTTTCCAAATGGCTGGGAAATGTCTGTGGGAGAGGAATTAGTTTGCATAAAACGCAGAATGGAGGGATGACTGTCACCCAAGACGAGACATAACCTTGTCAAAGCTGTTTACGCTGCCTTGCCTGGGGAGCCAGCGTATGGAGGAAGAGAGAGGGAGGGAGAGAAAACGAAAGAAAGAGGGAGAGAGAGAGAATGAGAGAGAGAGAGGGAGAGGGAGAGGGAGAAAGAAAGAAAGAAATAAAGAGGGAGAGAGAGAGAGAGAGAGAGAGAGAGAGAGAGAGAGAGAGAGAGAGAGAGAGAGAGAGAAAAGACGATGACAGGGGGGGAGCAGGAAGGTGAGAATGAACATGAGGCTTTTTGCAATGCGGCTGGAGATCTTGAGGGTAGATAGGGCTCCAGGTGCGCCCCGCCCCATGACTGGATGGGGGCCAGTGTTCAGGCTTCCTGATCAGGCAGCAGATAGCACCGTGTGCCCCGTCAGCGTCACACTGCAGGGCTGTAGCAATGCTTTACAGCCTGGCAAATGCAGACAGCTTTATGGAGCAGGAGGAGGCTGGCTGATTTGGTTCATTTTGATGTATGCTGATATCTCACGGGCCAATATCTGTCAACTAGAGGGAATACCTTCCAACTACAAAAATCTGTCTCTGGAAATTAAATTCCTGCGAAGAACTTTCACTGCCATACCAATTTTTTGAGGGGGGGGTCTGTGGTGATTTAAACAAAACTAAAAACATTTTAAGTGTGCATGTGGATGACTGGCCAATGGAATTGTAATTGGCTATGTGGAGCTGTGCTTAGGCCCTGTGTGTGCCCTGTGTGCGCACTGTGTGTGCACTGTGTGTGACATGGTGTTTTTCCGAGTGTCGGGCCCGAGTGAATCCCACATTTATGGGCGTGTTACACAGCTGGCTTCACCAAACACCGCCGCACATCCCCCCTCTTTCTCTCCCTCCCTCTTTCTCTCCCTCTCTCATCGTTTCTCCCGCCACACTTGCCGCGCGGTTTCCAGACACACAGCCACTCAAAGCAGGGCACACACCCCGCCACCAACCGTCACGGATAGAAAAGCGATCGTTGCAAAACGACAAACTCCAGTGGCAAGCTCTGAACTTGTGTCCCAGGTGCACGGCGAATTCCATACGCACAAAAAACAAGCATGAGGCCATTGCTATTCCAACCCTGCCTTCCGTGCCATCATGTGCACTCCCCATGCTTTATCTAATTACGACAGAAAGTCATTAAGGCTCTGCTTAGGTACTTGTAGTATTAACAGTGTGAGATGCATTTAGCCGTGTGTGTGTGTGTGTGTGTACAGCAGTGTGGCTGGTTCTATATGGAGCATTAAGAGTGTGAGTTAACGCAGGGCGGGGGGGAGCTGCAATGTAAAATGTGTGTTAATCCTGCTGTTATGGTGCTTAATATGATTTGAATGTGGCACCTCTCCCTACAGGTGCAATTACAGCTCATTAGCTGCAGATACCAATTACCTTTTGACGCAGGCATGGATGGATAGACCGCGCACCCCCACAGACAAACTCACACAAATTCACACTCCGATGCACCGCATTTCGCACTCACCTGGCGAGCACACGTGCGCGGCGAGCACACGCACTGTGTCCCACTTCCCCACACCAACGGACACACCGTCATACAGAGACATTAAAGCTGGTTCCCACATGGTTTGACCAGCCCCGCCTCTCCCTCGCTTAATGCAACCGTGGTCGTTAAGGCCCGTTAATCTTGTGCTAATACATCCCCTCCCCTGTCGCCACAGGCCACAGCTCTCACTGCCAGGACACAGGCCTCGGCCGCCTGAGCTGCGGCAGCCACAGCCTCTGGTGGCAAATCCCATTCGGTGGCTAATTGCTCCCAACCCCTGGGCCTCTCCTTCCCCAGAAAGCCTCCTTCTCCCCGATCCCAGCCGAGAAGCGGATCTCCATCGACCCCTGGCAATGGCAGTCGCCAACGTCTTTACTGCTCCCCCTGCCCTAGCATGTGCCACACTTTTCCTCCCCAGCCTGTGGATAGTGCAATGAAGACATGATGCCCTCATCAAGCAGGGTTATCTGCTTAGAGGCAGGAGCTGTCAGCTGTCTGTTCTACAAGGGGTTAAAGAAACATGGTCGGTTCTTCCATGGAACACATGATAAGCTATTTATTAACCAAAACACATACTTTTTTAGGTTCACGGGCCATCGAAAAAAGAAAAAAAAACACACGCCCACGCACACACACTGGCCTGGCAGTTGTGAATGATTAATGGCAACATTGGGGAAGTGGTTGGCGTACTCCAGGGGTGTATTGCTTACACCAGGTCACGTGGAGGTCAAACAAGCCCACGTTTGGTCCGTCATCCGTTTCACTGTGTGTACTGTTAACTTTCCTTTTGTCCTATACCTCCCCTCCCACCTACTATAAGGCTATGAAGTATTCATGGGACATAGCAGTGGATGTCAGATGGAAAGAGTCGGCAGGGATACACAGATCTAGAGGGGAACGATCAACGGAGGGACAGAGAGAGAGAGAGAGAGAGAGAGAGAGAGAGAGAGAGAGAGAGAGAGAGATAGAGAGAGCTAGAGAGAAGAGACAAGCACCAGAGCTGGCCAGGAAAAACGAAGAAAAAAAAAAAAGAAACAAACTGAGCAGGCGACAGACAATGACAGGGAGAAAGAGCGAGAGAGAGAGAGAGGAGTAGGGAGTGACGGGAGCGTCTGTCAGTGTTTTGGATGATAGTGGGTGTTTTGGATGCATGGGCTTTCATCAGATCCCTGCTTTGGTGAATTTATCACGCCCATGCACGTCTGACGGCCAACGTTAAAATGCCCTTGGAGGAAAGGAAAAGGGAGACAGAGAGAGAGAAAAAAAGAGAGAGATTGAGAGTGAGAGAGAGAATGGAAAGCAAGGTAGGGATGGGAGGGAGGAGCGAAGGGGGAGGTAAAAATGAATGAGGCACTGGGCATAATCCCTCCTAATCCTGACACACCAAACAAAGCAAATTAAGTTGTCTAAATGGAGGAACTGACCCTGCTGCGGCGACCCCGCTTCTACCGTTAGGACCCATTGCATTGTGGGTACTCTAAATCCGTCTCGAAGCATGGAGTGTAAGGTCGGTATATGGGAGTAAAGTCTTCTGTTAGCCTGGTGTCCCCTTCCCATTGAGGTTGTTGTAGGGGGACCATGATTGATTCTCTTTGTCTCCAGCAGGCTTTGAAAAGACATTCTGAAAGTTTACGCTGCACAAAAAAAAAAAGGAGGAAAAAAAAGCCCATCGGGAGCAAGGTGACTTTACAAATCAAAAGCGGGCAAGCTCCTGAGAAAAGCAGGCATTGAGGCTGCAGTCTTTCATCATGTGCGCCGTTTGAAGGTCAGCGCGTGACCGCAATGAGAGATTCGGCTTCGCAGAGCAAAGGCTCCGCAACAATGAAATGGTTCTTCTGGGAGCCGACATAAATGTTCCTATCATACACGATGAGGCCCTTGCGTCAGGGCCAGGGTGATTACAGATCGTCCTCCCCCTCGGTTTACAGTCGTGGGTTGTTTGTGTTGTTTTGGCGGTAGTGCTTGCCGTCGGTTAACTTCATAACTGTGCTGTGATAGCTAGCTGTCGTCGCTTGGCCCCGGCACGTCGGCAGTACCTTACGAAAGAAACGAATGCAATGTAATGTAACTCCAGTCAAGCAGACCGTAGTTCAGAGGTTGAATGGGTTTTGAATGCAGGGTGGTAGTGTACAAGCTCTCTCTGTGTGTGTGTGTGTGTGTGTGTGTGTGTGTGCGTGTGTGCGCGCGGGCGTGCGTTTACACTCGTCATGATGTGCATGTCTGAGTGCGTCCTAAGTGTTAGAGGATATTTAGGACATAAGCGGTGATCGTTAAGTGCTTTGATGCTAACTCCACGTCTTGTTGACGAGGCTCTCCCTCCCTTTGGCTGAGGCGTCCGTTGTGCTGCTTCAATAGCGCTGCCTGATTAGCAATCCTAAACATCAGCGTCCTGTCTCTTTAAATCTGCTCCAACTTGTCAGGAAGATTTTTTACCCAAAAGGCACTCTTCTCTTTTCCTCCCACATCGATGTAAATGCCTTCGTCAATACGGAATGGCTCCTCTTTCTCTCTTAACACACACACACATACACATACACACACCCTATATCTCTCTTTCACTTTTCTCTTTTTTCTCTTCCCTGTCTATCTTTTCACTGTCTCTCTCATTCTCCCTCCCCTGCTCTCTCCCAGTCTCTTTCCCCCTCTCTCTCTCTTTCTCTCATTCTCCTTTCCCTTCTCTCTCTCTCTCTCTCTCTCTATATATATATGTAGTATATAGCTTTTGCTTTGCTGTCTCTCAGCTCTCCAGAGAGCACACGGGAGGCACAGCATTCACAGCTTCCACATTGAAACTCTGGGATGAATATTGACCGCCCCTCCGCTATTTCGTTTCCCACTTCCATGTAACTTAATTTCTTCGGGCTGCCTGCCCATTCAGAATTGTATTTGTGCTCTTTCAATAAAGCAATCTGTAGACAGTAACCCAGTAAATAGGCTGGCGAGAAGAGAAAAAGGGAGAGAAACCAATAATTTATTTGACTTCATTCGTCAATTAGATAGCGTTCCGTTCTACTGGGCTTGCTGTCCCATGGAGAATGATGAATAGACTGGTGGATTTATTGACTGATGACTGGATTGATTTTCAGAACCCTTCAGTGTCTTAATTTCCAGGTTTTTCCTCGGTAATAAGGTTATGAGTAGTATGACAGGCATGTTTAGTAGCTGCTGATGGGGTTGGATGGACATTGTGACTGATTGATTTGGTGATGTGTTACGATCTTCCCCATAGGAGCTTTGTGGCTTTACTCTCCATGGGGAACGACAACAGTGGAACACACTGCAGTCAAAATTAATTGCTGACTGGTGGAGAGCCGTGAGGGATTTGACAGCACCTGTCACACACTCACACATCCACACATGTAACACATGTGCCGCATTCAAACACCACGGCTCATGCTTGCGCACACAGCAAGCTATGGTTCTGCCATTCTCTGACACACACACACACACACACACACATACATACACGCACACACGTACACACCTGTCAGTTGATTTTGAGCAGCAGTCTATCTGACAGTTAAAGACAGGAACCACTGTGGTTGCTGCTAATTTGAGGGAGCGGGCACACAGACGCTCCACAAGGACTGGGAACCCAATTCAGACAAATGATATTTGGCAGCCCATGTAACTAACTGGAGCCAACCCATTGGTGTAGATCATAGAAAGAGCTTTCCATTTGGTAGCAAATAAAGTTGACGATGTTAGTTTGTCTGTACCCTCCCTCTCTCTCAGCTTCCTCACCCTTCTCCCTCATGTGTACATTATGTTTTATTTCCTCCATCCATCTATCTATCTATCGATCCACCCATCTAAACCACCTGCGCATCCATACAATCATCCATCTAAATTGTACACTCACTAACCCACCAATGGCCAATTCATTCGTCAGTTCATTCAATGGTTAATTCGCTCAATTGCTTGTTCTTTTGTTCTTTCATTCCTTCATGAATCCACCCAGTCAGTGGGTCAGTCGTACAGATGGACCTGTCCAGTAGCATGTGGTGCGTGGCGTTGGTGTGGCGTGGCTCTGAGCTGGTAACCAGGCACAGTGGGGATGGTAAGCACTCAGCGCCGGTGCTGTCCGCTCCCTCACAGTGTTGGGTGGGTGGTGGAGTGATGCCCTGCAGGCAGCACCCACTGAGGCCCGGGCCTGAATCTCTGGAGACTAAGGAGGCATCGTTAGGCATACACACACACACACACACACACACACACCCAAACATAAAACAAAAAAACAAAAAAATTTGCCGACGGAAAATGAGCGTGGAAGACAAATGGAAAAATACAGATTCCAAACAAAGAGCGATCGGAAAAAAAATATGAACGTTGTGGCTGGACGCCAGTTATCATCATTTTACTTCAGCCGGGCAGACATTCATTAAACCTCGCCCCTTTCCGACATAACCGCACTAGTGAAGATGGACGAGAGGGCATTAAAGGGAAAAGGGGGTTTCGGGAGAGATATAACAGGAGGGAGGAAGAACGAGCAAGGGGAGTCTGGGTCTGCTCGGTCCAAACGGTCATTAGAGCCCTGGGGTCACTGATGACACTGTGTCTTCCCTCCTCACACCACCCATCTGTCAGGCTCCTTATCCCCGCTGGCCCGCGGTGCCACGCCTGCTGGCAGACCCAGTCTAAGTGAAGAAATATTCTCCTCCCTCTGGCCACTTTGGGCGGTAATAGATAGACGCGGCTAATGGAGTTTCATGGGACGAAGCAACAGATGGCGGTAAACTGGGGGCTGAGGAATGAGGCGGCTACCGTGGGCGCTGCAGGAGGCTGACAATACCGGCATCCAGCTCTGCTCTAACAACGCACCAAAGCAAAAGGAGATGTATTCCTTACACAGGATTAGAGGCGTTTGGTGTTTTCTGCCACACACAAGAACTGACACACCGACAAGCACTCATGTGAGGTATAAAAACGAGAATCACTTCCATTCTCTGATCGAGTCCTGGTCTTTTGAAATCGAGGTGCATATTGAGTATCCTCCAACAACACAGACTCAACTGGAAGGCGGCCCTTTGTCTCCATGTCTGGTGACCAGACTCTGGTTACTATGGCAGCAGGGGGTTGCTTTCTCCTGGGACACCAGGCAGACTTGATGACTCGTGTTGATCTTATGAATATATAATTATCCATTACTATAGATTCATTTTCATATTCATAATGACTGATTCATGTAGATAGAAGAACGCTATCTCAGCCACTCTCTGTCTTTGTAAGAGATCTGACAACGAAATAATAGTTTTCCCATCCACAAAAAAAAATTGTATTTGGTTCTGTGTCGATGCTTTGATCGGGGTTTGCTCAAGCAGACCCAATTTCAATATGACAATAATTCTTTCATTTTCACAGTCATAATGCCAGACATGTATTTCCATATTCCCTAATGTCTTTTCGTGTGTGAGTGTTGTGCGACAAAGCTCAACTGAAGCACAGCTCTGCTTTTCCACCTTCTCCTTCTGCCTTGTTGACAAAGAAAGAGCTTTCCCTACTTCGGTTTTCACACTTTTCTCTTTCTTCCAAAAGAACAAAAAGATTGCTCGATCGTGGACCTTGAGACAGGGTTGCTTGTCGATTCAGAGGAAAAAGGCATACCCTCAAGCTGCCTAGAAACCATCTACAGTTGAACTTTCAGAATATTGTATTAAAGGCGTTGCCCTTCACACAGTATTGAACGCAGGCATAACAATGCCCAGTCCTCTGTCCAACCTGGTGACGCAATATGCTGTTTTTTCTAGTGTTCTCCAATTGTTTTATAGGACTGTACAAGAGTATTTTCACAGAAAGGTTTTATTTTTAATCGGGTTTTCAAGGTTAAAATCTAAGGGAGAGGGAGGAACCTCAATCTGTTTTCTATTATCTGTTAGAGTATCAGCATTGACATTGTGAGACTAAATAATAACTCTCATGATCAAAACTAACAATATATTAGGCTTTGACTGGAAATGTTTTGGCGAGACATTGAGCCTCCTTCAACTCTCTTGGTGGATTAACAGCAATGCAGGTTTATTTCTGTTAAATAACAGACAATATCAATAGGTAAAGTACGATGTATTGCAATTACTCTGCTCACATGGCGATTTAATTGCAGCCCAATAACATTTAAATATATGTTCTTGTTGGCTACTATAAACTGTGGTCCATATTACTTGCAATCAAATAACGCGTTGCTAAGAAAGTAACATGATATAGTGTGAGCGAATACTTCATGTTATGAAGTGCTTCGGGGACAAATCCAACCACTAAACAGAAAATGTAATCTTTGGATTAATGCTGCGTGTAAAAGTTACCAAATGCCATGGTGAAAAGAACAGGGTTGCACGTTTAGTCATTTCACAGGATGGTTCCGACTAGACAAAGCACTGCTTAATGCTGTGTGTGGAGTTACTGGGGATTAGAATTTCAAAGTGAGCAACCCTGTGAGCAAATTACCCATCCTACCTAATCCATCCAAATCCAATGTACACACACACACACACACACACACACACATATATCTATATATATTTTTCAAACAAGGTTTTGTCTGGATCATGTTTGTTTATACATTCAATTTAGCCAGAAAGACAAAAAACAGGTCAGCTCCTTTGAGGTGATATGGATGGGGTTTAATTTTGCAACTGCAAGCTATGCATTCTTTATTATCTTAATTTTTGGAGGCCATTAGGAGTTATCTGTTGCCTCAAAGTCATACAATACAAAGTATAAGCATGTCCTATATTGCAAGTGCACTGAAGAAAAAACACCATATTTTCATTTTGGAAAACAATCCAAAAAACATCCAACTGAAATAAAGCAACATACAAATCTAATAGCTGTGTGTTCCTCTTTCAGTAGATCTCCTCTTCCAGCTCCTCCTCATCTTCCACAGGAAATCCTGCATCTTGCTCCACACCACCAGCTAATTTCAGCAGCGTTTCTATCATTAGTTCTCATACCTCCGGTTGTTTTAGCCATTCATAAATAGAGGAGTTGGCCCTTCTCAGGGAGCCAGTTGTAAAGGTCACTGTGGCATAGCTCCTTTCTGCTCTGCATGGACGCTAAGCAAACTCTCCTGCAGGTGAGTCCATGTTGGATCTCAATTCAGTATGAACTCTCCTAACTGCAGAGGACACTCTCTCTGCATCAGCATTGCTATGTGGCACACACAGATTGACAGCATGACACCTGACAAGAATGGATATTCCCCTACCAATCATGCCTCATCAACCCTGTCCTGTTGTATGTTCACCTCTGCCAGCACGTCAACCTGATATCTGAGGAACTGTTGCTCCAGTGTGTCTAAGTCCCCAGGCCCGGGTGCATTTCTCAGTCCGGGATCACTCTCAACAAAATACATCACAGAGTTAAATGACACTGAATTCCTCTTCTTAATGCCCTCGACCTCGGCATGTTTGAGGAACTTGGTGACAGTGGGAAATTTCCCAATGATACAGTGCATCCGGAAAGTATTCATACCCCTTCACTTTTTCCACATTGTATTATGTCACAGCCTAATTCCAAAATGGATTAAATTAAAAAAAAATCTCAACATTCTACACACAATACCGCATAATGACAAAGAGATAAAAGTTTTTTTGAATTTTTTGCAAAGGTATTAAAAATGAAAAAATAAAATATCACATGTAAGTAAGTAAGTATTCACACCCTTTACTCAATACTTTGTTGAAGCACCTTTGGCAGCAATTACAGCCTCAAGTCTTCTTGAGTATGATGCTACAAGCTTGGCACACCTATTTTGGGGCAGTTTCTCCCATTCTTATTTGCAGATCGTCTCAAGCTCCATCAGGTTGGATGGGGAGCGTCGAGCACAGCCATTTTCAGATCTCTCCAAAGATGTTCAATCGGGTTCAAGTCTGGGCGCTGGCTGGGCTACTCAAGGACATTCACAGACTTGTCCTGAAGCCACTCCTTTGTTATCTTAGCTGTGTGCTTAGGGTCGTTGTCCTGTTGGAAGGTGAACCTTCGCCCCAGTCTGAGGTCCAGAGTGCTCTGGTGCAGGTTTTCATCAAGGATCTCTCTGTACATTGATGCATTCATCTCTCCCTTGATCCTGACTAGTCTTAAAGATCCTGCCGCTGAAAAACACCCCCACAGCATGATGCTGTCACCACCATGCTTCACTGTAGGGATGGTATTGGCCAGGTGAGGAGTGGTGCCTGGTTTCCTCCAGACATGACGCTTGGCATTCAGGCCAAAGAGTTCAATCTTGGTTTCATCAGACCAGAGAATTTTGTTTCTCATGGTCTGAGAGTCCTTTAGGTGGCTTTTGGCAAACTCCATGCGGGCTGTCATGTGCCTTTTACTGAGGAGTGGCTTCCGTCTGGCCACCCTACCATAAAGGCCTGATTGGTGGAGTGCTGCAGAGATGGTTGTCCTTCTGGAAGGTTCTCCCATCTCCACAGAGGAACACTGAAGCTCTGTCAGAGTGACCATCGGGTTCTTGGTCACCTCCCTGACCAATGCCCTTTTCCCCCGATTGCTCAGTTTGGCCGGGCGGCCAACTCTAGGAAGAGTCCTGGTGGTTCCAAACTTCTTCCATTTGCGAATGATGGAGACCACTGTACTCGTTGGGACCTTCAATGCTGCAGAGTCTTTGTTGTACCCTTCCCCAGATCTGTGCCTCGATACAATCCTGTCTCGGAGGTCTACAGACAATTCCTTGCATTTCATGGCTTGGTTTGTGCTCTGACATGCACTGTCAACTGTGGGACCTTATATAAACAGGTGTGTGCCTTTCCAAATCATATCCAATCAATTGCATTTACCACGGGTGGACTCCAATCAAGTTGTAGAAACATCTCAAGGATGATCAGTGGAAACGGGATGCCCCTGAGCTCAATTTTGAGTGTCACAGCAAAGGGTGTGAATACTTATGTACATGTGATATTTTATTTTTTCATTTTTAATACCTTTGCCAAAAATTCCAAAAAATCTTTTATCACTTTGTCATTATGCGGTATTGTGTGTAGAATGTTGCGATTTTTTAAAATTGAATCCATTTTGGAATTAGGCTGTGACATAATAAAATGTGGAAAAAGTGATGGGGTATGAATACTTTCCGGATGCACTGTATATTGGCAAGCTTCCTCAAAATATCCTCACACTGATCTGTAGAAGTCAGCCATGTCTGCAGCCAATGCCCTTATCTAGCTTCTGGTTTTTCACCCTATGCATGATCAATTTCGAGGATATCGGGGGCTCCTCTCAGGACTGAAGACTTCAGGGAACTCACAAACAAGTCTATCAGCAGCAGAACACATTTAGTCTGACGCGTGTATGAGTGGCTTGTCTCTTGTGCCCTATCAAATTGAAATCATCAAAGAAAGAAGTGTTGGATTTCCGGAAGTGACAACTTTGTGCGAGGGTTCCTAATGATGTTGTATACCCTTTCAGGAGAGCTGGCTGCAGATACATCTCTCTTTGTCCAACTTGTTCTCTCATTTTAGGCCCTCTCACTCTGCTGTGACTCACTGCACTACCAGCTGCAGTGACGCGGCGAGGCAAGAAATGTTTGCTAGCAACCTGCCTCCTTTAGCATGAGAATTATCCAATATAGCGTCAAGTTGGCGGAATTGAGGTCTGTCTTATCGCAATGGGGAAAATGCTGAAAGGAGGCATGCCTCCGTTTGTCTCCCTGCAATCGGGTAATGCATTTAACCAAAGAGAGCCAGCGTGTTGGGAAATAGTTCAGAAGAGTGCGAAGAGCTCGATCGCACGCTCCCCTAATCTGTGTTGAGTTCTTCGTTTTTGGGTGGAACTGCTCTGCATGTGGTAGAAATGATCCAACAGCAGATTTACTGGAGATGCCTTCCAATTGTTTGCTTGCTTCTCGCGCAGCGATCGCAGCCAAGTGACACCTGCACGCGTTGATGAAAGTGTCCTTATTGTTGTCCAAGATACGTGCTGTATCACCATTTATCTTGCCCAACATCCCAGCTGCATTGTCCGAGCAACAATGGATACAATGTTTCCACTCCAGGCCCTTCCTTGTCAACTTATTTTCCAGGAGGCGGAATACATTTATGTCCCATAGATGATTGGCTGTATACTTAGCACTTCGGTCAGTAGCATCACATTTTTTTTTCTCCATAAATATCTTATCAACATTGGACCTAGTTGCTGCCTACTTCCACACTCAGTAGATCCATGAGTGCTGATGCTAAAGTATGGTCAATGGCGTATATTCTCCACCAGTGTTGATGTAGACTGATGCCATTTACTTGATTATATACGTCGTTTTAGTTAGCTTCTAAGAATATTTTTTGCCACATTCACACCAGGAAACATACACTTGAAGAATGGTGCGAGATGGTTCTGCATAGAGATTACCATTGCCACAGTGCTCTATTATAAAGCTAGGAATAACACACTCAGCTCAGTTAGCTTCTCTTTCTTGGTGAACACCAGCATTTCTTTAAAGTAGCACAGCTGGCCCTTTCCTACACACTTCTCACAGCATAGTCTTCCACTCTTAACAATTAAATCTTGCATAATACATAACACTATGACCAATGCTGAAATAGTCCTTGCACAATGTATACAAATCATGATGTGGTGAGTTTGTAGAGCTAATAACTCAAGGAAACAAGGAAACTAAAAATACCTGCTTTGCCCTCTGAGATTTCATGTTGTCCTAACCTGGCAATATTTACTCTACCTCCGATTCAATCCGATGAAGGTATGGTAATAAACGCGTTTCTGAAACACAACCAGAGGAAGCTGACTTCACAGAAGAAGCTTCAATCTGCAAGGTGCTAGCATCTGTCCGCAAACCTCAAGGCTATAGAGAAGCCTGCACGATTGAGGCTACTTAAGGCTCACAAGACCAAGAACACACACTCCAACCTGTTACATGCAAATATTATCGCATGCAGTAGAGTGAACATCCAGCAAAAATACAAAAATGGTGAGCATAAGGTGTCTTGCAGCCAAACATTTTTTTTAATGATAATTCTATCATTCTTTATTTTTTTAAAGGCCGTCTCGTACCGGTACTTTTTTCCTCAAGCTCACAATATTACGAAACATTTCTTAAGGGTTGCCGACGCTTACAGAGTGATTATTTATTTGTTAACTTTGAAGTTATTGAGCAAAGAAAAACTGATGTTTTCTTTTGTCCTCCAATTTACTCTTCTTTTCCAAGCTGAACCCTTTCAACCAGTTCCTTTCATATTGACTCTGTACGAGAGTGATGGAGAGAGAAAGAGTGTGTGTGAGAGAAAAAGAAATAGCCAATAAGAGATTATTTTGATGATGAGGTGGCGAATCGGGCAGATGACCTTTTCAGCCTGCTGTGAAGTTCACGTCCAGGTGACAGTGAGCAGCCAGGCAGTGTGTGGAGGCCAGGAGTTTCTGGCCACTGATGAGGGTTTGTTTGTGGGTTCATATTGAGCTGCATGCAGGCCATCTCCAGTTAGAGGTTATCTGGAGGACCTCTTAGACTTGGTTCACACCAAGTGCATTTTTTCTCCCTCCCTGTTTGAAGGTGTGCTGTGTTTGGAATTTTAATGAGTTCAGTTTTCTTCCATTGAACAGACTTATAGGCTTTGGCTGGGGACCTTGAGAGGAGATTTACAATGATGGCGTGTTTGCAATATATAAAATACTATGAACCTTCTGTTTATGTTTCAGCAAATGTAGAATTTCTATAAATGTATAGTGTTGTTTGTTATATATTTTTTATCTTTATGCATTGTAACATAAAATCACAAGACTGAAAATAATAAAAATGCAGTATTTCAGTCCTGCCTTATTTTCGATTAGGCTAGTCACCCCTCTACCGGTACATGTAATGATCTAACCTTCCTCTCACACTTTGGGTAGTGGCAACACCACCTGTTGTAACGAGTGATTGATGATGGGGACAGGAAGCTGTGCCAGTGACTTTGGCTGGGCTTAGATGGCTGACACTATCTCTGTGGGAAACATGGACAGGCAATGAAGGACAGACACATATCCAGGTTAACACTGCCCCTCGAGTCCTCACAGATGTCCCTTTTATGCTCTTTCATTGGCTAACGACCACAGACTTTGGGTTTAATGATCTTGAGCATTACAGACTCCATTGCCGACCGGCGTGTAAAAAGAATCCAAACAATGGCACAATTTGGAGACATGAGAGAGGACCTTCTTTTTCGCTCGCTCTCTCGGTGCCCTGGCTCACTTCAAGTTCAATCGGATTCATCCATGCTTATTTAGGAATCCACCTCTTAAGAGGCATAAAGAGGATGAACTAAGGAAAGAGAGAGAGACTTCCCTCTGTGGCAGGCATGCACTGATGGCAATCACGACTCAGAGTCAGAACAATATGAGCCCTAGTGTAGAAGAGAGCCCAGGCCTGAATAGTGTTTGGAATAATATCGTACACTTAGCTCAAGGAATTTCAAGGCACTACAGCTGTAACCTTTTTGAAAATGATTGTGTATCTTCTGATTTCATAGCCATAGTGATAAAACCCTCCTCTGTTGGGTTGTTGTGTGGAATTGTGTTTCCTGACCCAATGCTAAACTGTTTTATTCTCACAAAGGATACTGAATGCCATATATAATATACTGCGGGAACAATGGGTTGACCTGGTCGTTTTTGCTCCATCTTTATTCCGTATACCTCTAAGGGTCTGCCCTGCACCCAGAGATATACCACTTAGAACTATGAAACACTCTGCCTACGCGCACGGGTGTGAATGGCTACCACAGAATCGTTCCGCCACACTAGACATTTAGCACTGAATTAGTGCTCCACACTAGAAATCTAGCATTGAATCAGCACTCAACACTAGACTTCTAGAATCGCATTGTGCTGTCCGCCAACCCCTGTTGAGATCAACAGACAGGTGAACCTTGTGACAGTTCAACCCCTGGTGAGCGTCCCCTGCATATGCGTGTGTGATGGATACATATATTCGATGGGGGAGGGATGGTTTGGGGGGTTTACTTCATCTGCCACGGGCCAAATTATCCTCCTGTGGTCTGTTGAAATGACAACCATAGCATTTAATGCTAAACTAATGCAAGATGCACTTTAGAAATTGTTTATGAAGTTGAAGTTTCCTAGGACAAGGAAATAGAACGATCACTTTCTCCATCTCCTCCTTAGTCTCTTTTTACTTGGCAAGCAGCACAATCCATGAGTTATATTTTTCTTCTTCTGCGTCTTCCCTCCTTACCTTATTTTTCTCTCATAATCCTCCCTGCCTCCAGAGTCACATCCTCACTCCCCCCTTAGGTTCTCCTCCCTTCTCTTTGTAACTCGGCCAACAGCTGAGTCCCTCAGTAGTGAAAAACTACTCCAGGCAAATGTCTTTCATTAAAAAGCAATCAAAAACCGCACGCCTTTTTTCCTCCCAGGGAACTGTCGTCTTCCCAAAGCTCACGGAAGTAGTAAATAATCGCCGGTAGTGAGCATCATTTTTAAATGGCTCGCTGATAAAATAATTCAGTTGTTTGGCGACCTGTGTTGAGGTGGAAAAAGGAATAATATTGAGTACCATACTTTCTCGAACTCAGCAATTAAACACAAGAGCCCAGGGTGATGTCGGCGATTAGCTCAATCAGAGAAGGCAGAGTCTTATGGCAGGTAGTTACCTCCAGAGGAATGTACTCCCATTGAAAACAATAAACCCTTTGGCCAACGCTTGGCTGCTAATACGGTGACTGAAACGTATAGGGAAAAGGGGAAGTAGCCAGGTCAGGCAGTGCGCTCAAAATGCAATGTTTGCCTTTAAAACGTGATACTTTATAATAATTGTGTCTCATTAACGCCAGGGATATATCAAGGACTTCGGCTCGTTTTGAATAATTAATAAATGACCTGTTTGGTTCAGTTTCACTGTACTTTGCGAAATTAGTTATTGCATGTACCGCCAGGTCCTTTTAGGTTAGAATTGGAATAATCGTGCATAAATCAAAATGTAATGGGTCTAATAGAGGAACTGTAGTTTGTTTGTTGTAAAGAATTGTCCCATCAACCTATTTTAATCATGCGTACATACTCCGTAGGTGATGGCTGTGGGGCCGTTTAAAGTGGATAACTACCACGGAAGCTCATTCATCAAGGTGATTCATATGGTCTTAAGTGTTGTGCTGCATCCAGAGGAGGGAAGCAGTTGTGGTATTAATCTTGGCTTTTTGAGCGCTGTTTGAAGTCGATGGGAACAATGGGAAATCTGCATGTTTGCAATTACTACGCATGTGTCCAAGGAGAAACTAGCATCGATCCAGTTCTATGCAACCTCAAACACACACGTCCGTGTATGAAAGCACACCGCTAGCTATGTGCCCTATGAAAAGGAATGCAATCTTGTGGGGAGGAACTGTCTTAGCTGGAGATGGAGAAATCCATAACAACATCCAATAAACAAAGCAGGAGTTGGGGCCTGCAGTTATTCATCACATCCAAACAGAGTGTGAAAATACGGACATACAAACACACTGACAGACACACAGGAAAACAAATTTACAAACGCAAATGCTCAAAAGAACCAACACGTGCGGCTGTGCTCGTCTAGGCCACTGCCTGCTCCTCTCCACGTGAAATAGAATCGTTGATCGTTTGTTACTGCCTGACGCCGGCTATGGGTTCTTGGTTACAAGAGGCAAAGTAATTCCCTTTTCTCATAGCTCTGGCCCTCCTGCCCATATAAGGGGGCTGAAGGGAAGATGGAGGGAAATACGATCAGCAGGCTACAGCAGTATGCTGACAAGATGAAGACATTACGGTGTACCATCCAGCTATTGTTCCACACCCCTTTAAGGATAAGCACCCACGTGGCTGAATCAATACAACTCCAGCCGCTGCAGAGCCGGTGCCAAACAAATGGCTTTTTAATCGCATGTAAAAAAAAAAAAAAAAAAAAGCTGCAGGCTATCTATTCACTGGCAGTTACAAATTGCTGTCGTTTGACTTCGTAAAACTTTGTGAATTGATTACCTTGGATGTTTAGGGATGTTTTTCTATGTGTGTATGTGTGCAGTTGTTTGTGTTAATATGTTAAAGTGGAGGGTTCATCGCCATTGGCCCCAAAAGAGCAGATGGCATTGAATCAGACAGGCAGTGGTGGGAGGACAAACATGTGGGGACATGATCAGATTTAGATGGAATCAATTTCAGAATGGCAAGTGGAATTGATAGAATCAGAAAGGGGATAGACACCCAACCAGATGTTTCGTAAAATACTAAACAGGTGGTGGTTTTGTTAAAGCTTATTAAGCAAATAGACCTAAGCAGATGAATACATTTGAGTAGATCTCTCTCTTTAAATTTGTGTTACTCTAATATACATACGTACGTGATGTGTGACCACAAACTGTGCAACTACCAGATGATTTATGAATAGTGGGGACCTGTGTGATTACATCACACCATTTGGTAGGTGGCGCTATTGACAATTAGTCTAGACAACAGAGAAAAATACAGTTGGAAAAACAGTTGATTTGTTTTCCTTGGAGAGAAAGCGCCAGGAAGCCTTTGACAGGATTATACACATTTTCGGTCGCATCTAATGGCATGTGAAAGCAGGCTGGCATTTCATTACTCACATGGAATGCAATCTATTTTAAAGGTGTCACAGAAACAACATGGGGACTTGGTTAATGATTCCTTGTGAATCCGTGGTTTATTTTTGGCACGCACAGATTGTTGGTGGAACTTGTGATGCCGAGGAGGTGTCATGGTTGAGCATGCCTGGAAACAGCTGCTGCAGCTGCTAGGAAGAACAAAGGCGTGCATACAAAGTGTAACTGTACAACACATTACATTTTGAGGGAGTTTCTTTTGTATGTGATAAATATAAGCACAAAACCTTTCAGATCCTCATTCCAGGTTGTTTTAAAAAGGCACACCACTGTTATGGTATCTGTAAGATTTAAGAGTCTAATTTGACCTGGAAGATAGTGTAAGGATGCAAATAAATCATAAGCACAGCAAATTCAGCGTTGGGATATGTAGCCACAACCGCCATGTAACGGAATGTAATCCCTGAGTAATAATTGGAAAGTGAAACGAGGAGAATGTGTGCCTTAGAGCTCCTTGCAGCACTATTATAGTATCTACCTCATCATTTGTTTTGGGAATATTGCATGGGATAGTTTGTGTTATTGCATGGGACTTTTCCCCCCTCTCTTCAGTGCACAGTGTGTGTGTGTGTGTGTGTGTGTTTGTGTGTGTGTGTGTGTGTGTGTGTTTGTGTGGGTGTGTGTGTGTGTGTGTGAGTGTGAGTGTGAGTGTGATAGAGAGTTTGTGTGAGCACAATTCACCCTTCCAGGGTTATGAGAGGAGCCTCTCATCTCAGAGCAGGCAGCCAGGATGAGAAGCCTCATCCTGGGTCTCTCACTCTCCCCCTCCCTCCCTTGCTGGATCATGTTTTTCCCCAAGCTGAGTCTGTATCAACCATTGGTCTCCTTGTTTCATCCCACTCCTCTTTCAATGCTGCACACGCCTCTGTCTCCACGGACCAGCACTGGTAGCCACGTTTTTTTTGTTGTCATTGCTTTTTATTATCCTGTATTTCAGTTTATTTCATATCTATATTCACTGTCAGGTGCCGAGTCTGATTTATAGATGCTCAGGGAGAGAGAAAAAGATACACTGCATTTGTCATCCAATACATCCTTCTATATCGGTGACTGGGCTTGCAGGACACCTGAGAGGGCAGCGGTTATTTTTAAAACCTGCGTCAATGTTCTAATTCCGAGTCCCCAGCCACTTGAGTGACGGTATCATATTTCATAGTTTGAGTGTTGTCTTGCGAAGTCTTGACAGAGCCACTGGTGGTTTGAGAGAGCTGACAAGGAGATCCGCTCCTGGCAGCTCAGTGTCACCTACAGTGTCTGTTTGCACTGAGGTTGGGTGACTCACAAGGGGGATAGTTTGCGCAACAGATACTGTACTCCTCCTTTGATGACCTCCGATCTGCTCTACTCTGTTCGGGTCTCCCCAGCATGTACTGTGCACACAAACCCCCATACTATACTACGAAATATTTAATATAAGCAAGCGACCTGTCTTTTTTCACAGTATGTGTTTACTGCAGGGGTCTCCCAGCATGTGTGTACGTGTATCAGCATGTGTGTACGTGTATCAGCATGTGTGTTCGTGTTTTCATTAACAAGGTGCCAAATGTATTGTTGTTTAGGAGTAAGTGGGCTTGGTGGGATTGGGGGGTGGGTGAGTGGGTGGGGAGGGTGTTCATCACGGCTGCTATTAATTCATTTTCCGTCTTCGCCTAAGACTGGAGCCAAGTCCCCCAACAGCACTGGGGGAACAGTGGATATCACACCGATGAAACAGGAATCCAACGCATGTGTGCAAAGCATATTACATTCTGCGCTGCTGAGCATCGGTGAGTTTGCGTTTTAATTTTCAAAATTAGTTTTATTGATGTGAGGTCCCAGGGCCTTTCTCAACGAGATCTGCATACATCGAGTCAGTCCCACTGTCACATCTCATCACTGTAGAGGCCCACTGACTAGCAATAGACATCACAGAAGACTGAGTAATCTAATTTATGGTAAGACACATGCTTTAAAAGCCCCAAGACTCTTTCCAAAATGGGGCACAGGGTACCACACTCAAGAAAACGGCAAGCTGTAACCGAGAGTTGAGAAGCAAAATGTATACACATGGTAATTAAACAATGAAAATGTTTTTTTAGGTAAACAACATACCCAACAATATTTTATTCTACTTAATAATCATGATGCAATAACCTTTGCTCTCGTTTGGCTTTCTGTTGCCCTCTTGTTCTTGCGAAGGAGGCAACACTGTGGGATGTCAGTTACAGAGTTACAGTTGCTGCTCAACAGAAAAATGTTTTCTCATCTCAGAAGGGAACCATGGAAGGGCTTATTAATGATCTCTTATTAATCAAGGCTTTTTCACACCACAGATGAGATGGGTTCATTGCACGAGGGACAGAGATGTATTAGAGAACACAGCAAAGGTTTGATTAAAAACTGAGGTCCCCTCTGAGGGCTGAAGATCCCTGTTATTACAAATAATGGAACTTAGATATTCGGCTTATGTAAATAGAGTCTACTAGGGATAATGATGTTATGGGAAGTCATCTTGAGAAATCGTTCCCCCCTGAAATGTATATATGCACTTGACACAGAGCCATCTAATCAGGGTTGAAAAAGCTTTTCATGAAACCAAACTCTGCCTGTAGATGTATTTGTAAAGTGCATTTGGTTTGTTTGTTTGGTACCTTGTGCTTCTGTGAGAATTATTTATTTTTATTTGGTTGGATAATCTTTTACTGGTCGACATTGACCCTTGAGCTTTTAACACCCACTGCAAAATGTTATTATATATATATTTTTTTTCATTATAATTTTGCATCATGAACATATTTATTAGCCTTACACCTGTGACATACACAGTGGGAGACATAATTCATCAGTTCCCACAACAGTAGTTAATATTGGAACGTTATGAATTTATTTCAGATAAGTATGTGAAAGTAATGCTCAAAAAAGCCTGGGCCAGGTGTTGAAGAATTTGTGTAGATATGCGTAATTTGACATCTCTCTGCGGGTTGTTATCACTATATATATATGAAAATATGAGCGGAAATAATTAATGAAAAAGAGACAGGAATATGAGAATGACAGATAGCCGGATCGGATTAACAGTGTTACAGGAAGAGTGAAATCGCAAAACCAAAGGAAACGGGGGGTAGTGGCCATGGAATCTTGGGCAGAGAAAGACAAGAAGAAAGTGCGCCAGGGGAAAATGACTTCCATTTCTCTCGGGGTAGACGGGGAATAGACCTACCCAGTGAGCCGACCTTTATGATGAGGGGGAAGGGACTGCCTGGAGACTGAGACATGGAGGAATACCTTAGAAGTAGAGGTATGGGCCGGGGACGGAAAACTTAATGCGAAGATTCCATTATGTGTGACACACACACTTCCCATGGAAGTGCATTGTTTGTGTTGTTCTTCGAACCCGAGAGGCCTGGGTTAAAACCACTGCGCATGTGATATAGAGAATACCTACTGCATTAGATTTGGTTCCAGTAGTCCGGAAACAATGGGGAATGGATTATTTTTCCTATTCATTTTCAATGTGAATTTTATGTCTCTGAAGTGCTGTGTGTGGCACAGAAACACACACACACACGCACGCACACACACACAAGAACACGAAGAAATTCATACGCGCATCTTCATACGCACGCGCACTCACGCACCAACCAAGGAAACCGATTTACAAATAAATTACATCAGCCTGCCTCTATCTAATGTTCCCGCCACTCCCAAGCTCCTGAAGTGTTATCTTTGACTCTCTCCCTCCTCGTGTGTATCTCTCTTTTCCAGCAGTAAATCCCATTTCCCTTGCGCTGATCGTTCATATTCAAATTACCCCCCTCTTATTCATGGGGGATTTCAGTTTGAAAATGTTTTTTCCCTTCTCCACTCCCTCTTCCCTTATCAAAGCTTGATAGCTTGTCTGCTGATGTTGTTTGCTGTTGAGATACATCACAGTAAGAACGCCGGTGGATGTTCAGATCTTTCCGTTGGTGGAAACAAAAAGTGAATGGTGTCCGCGCTACACAAGACAAAGAAAATGTGAACGCCGTCGTGCGCGAGGAGACGTCATGTTATGTCGGCCCAACCACTTGTTGTCTAGAAGATACATTTGCGCGGTTGTTTTTCTGATTTTTTTCATTTTTGTTCAGATGCCGGCGTTTATTTCATGTATGGATCACAGCACATCGGATTCATTATCTTTTGCAAGGAAACCGTCGTGGCACCGCGTTGTAGACACACACGCGCGCGCACACACGCACACACACACACACACACACACACACACATCTAGCAGACTCTAAAAACGTGTGGCCTGGTGTAAACTAGTGCTAGAAGGTGTGTTTCTACAGTGAGAGTCTGCGGATCATTTACATTCAAATTAGTATTTTCTTCCTCTGGCAGCAGCCAGTGGAGAGAGATTGTTTGTGAGAAAGCTGCTCAGCCTATGTGCATGAAGGGTCCACATGAGAGCCCTTTCCATCTCTGGGGGTGTGGAACGCATAACATGGAATGCAGTTAAAAATATATTTATCCTTGTGCAGGTGTATATTTAGGTGGGAACATGCGTATGTTTTCTTTTGTGTATACATTGTGTATGTGTGAGTGCGTGCCTGTTCATGTGTGTGTCTGTGCATGCATGTCTGTCAATGTCTATTGCTTGTGATGTGTGTTTGGCAGAGGCAGAAACCCAGTCTAGCAGGACATTAGAAGTCTTCTGTCTGTCCAGCCTCCCTACACCCCCACTCCATCTATCGTTCCACCATGTCTGCCTTCCTTGGTCTGTGTTGGTCTGTTCCTGTCTGTCTCTGTGTGTGTGTGTGTGTGTGTGTGTGTGTGTGTGTGTGTGTGTGTGTGTGTGTGTGTGTGTGTGTGCGCGCAGGGTATGTTCACCCGACGATAAGAAGGTTGTTGTGCTATCATCGACTTGGGGATTGCCTTCACAAACCCATGGAATCAGCTCACCCCCCTTTCGCATCACTCTAAGGACTTAAAATAGAAAGGGAGTGCTTGAGAAAATAAGCAAAGAAGGTTTGAAAGGAAGGAAAAGAGGATGAAATGATGGAAAGACTCGGAAAAAAATAGATAAAATTCTGACTTGGCCATTGAATGGGACGCAATGTGCCTTTGTGTATGTGGAAAGAGAAGCACATAGCCTTCTGTCGGCCAATCCCTCGTCTAAATCTTATGGAGCATGTTCTATGTGAGCATACAGTTTGCTCTGAATGGAGAACGTGTAGGGCTGCTAAAGTGTATGAAGAGAGGGGTGAGAGGGAGAAGACTGGACGGACTAGAATGAAAGAAAACAACAATGAAAGGGGAGAGGGAAGAAATGGCCAACTGAGGCTAACTGTGCATGTGTGTGTGGTTGAGCGGACGTGAGAGTGAACAAAGAGGAGAGGGTCTACTTGGGGTTCAAGGTCTTACTTTCAGAGGTTTGAAACCAACTCTCCAACATGAGCTGAAGAGCTGACTAAATAATGAATTCCTTCAAAGGTTCTATGTCGACACGGAGTACATGTTGTGTGGTCGCAATATCGTTTGCTTGTCCAGGGCTCTTTCACAAATGAGGGCTGTTTTAAAAGCCATGATTCTGAACAAGTGTTCTAAGTGTTATTAAACTCTCTATCTGTGTGTCTGTCGCCCTCAGTGTGTGTTTTATGAATCACAAGGAAAATCTGAGTTGGAAGCTGAAACCATCTGTGACTGAAGCACAAAGGCTCAATGTTGTGTTATTAGATGACACAAACACAGACACACACAAAGTATTGTGCACCAACATTTTAATAAATCATGGTCATTATTCTAGTTGGGTTGGCTATCCTTCTCCCTCTGCTTTGGGGGACTTTATATGTTTTCAGAGATTCACCCTGTCTCTCCAGGCTGTGTGTGTGTAAAATATGTAAAATGTAAAAGATGACATTTAAACGAAAGTAAGCAGGACATCAGAGTCATGTTGGTGCATCTGTATGCGGTTTGTTGGTGTGTTTTTATGTTTGTGTACATATGCGTGCCTGCCCGCAGTACACGTGTGCTCATGGCTCCGTGGATCCCTCCAAAAATACATTACATTTTACATTTTTACAGACGGTATTCGTGCATAAAGGATGGTGGACGAAATATGTGATTTCTCTGAATCCCCATTGGAGCGCCATCCATCTTCTTCTCCACTCCCATCAACAGCCCTCCTGGCTGACCTTGATCTGGGCATGGGGTGATGGGGGGGGGGGGGGGGGTACGGGGGGACGAGGTCTAAGCAGCACCAGCACTCTTTAACAAGCTTTACATCTTCCACGCTGACAGGCAGAGTGAGGGACTAAAACATAAGGGAGTATAGAGCATATCTGTCTGGAATATGGGAGGAATGTGTTGACCCTGACAGAAGAAGGGGGCTAGTAAACCAAATAAAAACACCTTCAACAAAGAAGCGCTGTGAAATAAGTGTCTGTGCCCTCCATGTCAGTCAAGTGGTGTCTCAATGGGAACTGCTAAAGGCCAATGAGGGGGCGTAGGTAGAGGGACCAGGCCTTGAGCTGGCGCTCGTCACCTGACTGATGTAATCTATCTGGATGCTGCACTCAGTACACCCTCCCTCCCTCCCTCCAGCCTCAGAAAGTGAAGCTGGGCTGGCCATTTCAAAACACAGGCAGGGAGAATGCATTAGTTCCAGGGAGTTGGAAGGCAGCTTCAGTGAGAACCTGTGTGTGTGTGTGTGTGTGTGTGTGTGTGTGTGTGTGTATAGGGGCTCCATAGATGCAGAGCTTGTTAACAAGGTTTATAGGTGTCACATTCAGAAAGCCCACAGTCGGCATCCATATCACCCTGATGGAGCCTGTCCTATGTAAATCCCTTTTTTTGACAGCTTTTGGAAAGGCATACCAGGCTTTAGTCAGGCTGAGGAGGTTGACACAAAGGTAATACTAATACCTCCTTGCCACTCAATCAGAAGTGTAATATCAATGTGAAGAGATGAAATGAGAGAGAAATCCTGCCCTCATGACCCTGTGCCTTGCTTTCTAATCTATCTTCAATCAAATATACTGTATTTTGCATTCCAAATGACATATGGCTTAACAAAATAGAGCTTGTCTCATCTCACGTTCATGTTTGAACAGAAACCAACGAGCCAGGAATCAAAGTAATCCTCCCGTCACGACCTTTGACCTGGAATTCTACCCACGCTTTGCTCCAAAAGGCATAAAACCACTGGGTTAAGGGCATCTCAGAGGTTTTAGATCAGGGAACACACCGGCCAGCCTATCTCACCATGCGGTCCCCTGGACCTGCTGTCTCCCCTCTTTTCTCGCTGCAAGCCACCGCTTCTGTTGTACGATGCGTTTGAAACCTCCGAGGGCTTTGCCCGTGATGTCCGTCTCTAGAGAAAGGGAAAGGATAATTTCGGGTTTCCCCTGTCATTTCTGCTATCTCTCAGGACAGGCAACTGTCCGTCTTTGGTCACACGTTTCCTAGTATCTATCTCCCCTGTACGTACAACAACTGTTGTTGTTCGAGCCTCGACGATGAGGTGTGTAAACACACACACCGAGCATGCCACACCTCATTTCTTAGGCAAACATCGCTGTCCGCCTGTCAGAGTATTGTCTGTTTTACACAAACAAACATGATGCACACGCACACACACACACACACACACACACACACACACACACACACACACGCGCGCACACACTCACTCGGCTGTTTATTTTTCATTATTGGCTTATGGCATTGAGATGAATGTTTGTTTGATATAGTTTTTGGAGGACTGGCAGCAGTTATTGTACACCAAAGATCTGTTGATTGTTATCAGTTGGATTAATGCAAAGAATAACGATTAAGGACCAATGCTGCTGCTGGAATTCGAAAGATACAGTCAATTGGATTTGTAAACATTTAATTGGAAAAGCAAGAAATGAAACACACTCTGTAATTCAGTGCACAGTGTATTGCACCCGTTGCACCCCTCGATGCTGTAGAGTTCTGCTCTCGCGTGCATGCATGTCGAACAAGGCCCAGGTAGAGTTGGATGTTTGGGTGATGCTGACATGTGTTTCGTGGGTAATAAATAGGACGACCTCTCCGTCTCCCGTGGACAATGCGATTATCACCATCCGTCAAGCCACAACAAAAGGCCTCAATGTACACAGGCGGAGATGAGGGAAATGGAAAAACACACACACTCATTGTTTCTAGTTTGTTTTATGCGCATGTGTAGATGTGTGTATTTGTGTGTGTATGCAACCCCCCACCCCTGCCTCTTCTGACATTATTGTGAACATTAACACATATGCATTGTCGCAAATGTTTTTATTTCTCCGCACTCCAGTGAGATCGAAATAATTAAATACTTTGAGAAATAACATCCGCTTGCTTTTAGTGGTTTTAATGGAGATGAGTAAAAAGGTAACAGAGTTGATATACAATATATCAACCACAAAGTAACAAAATAAAACTGATCAGATAAAAAGAAAACCCTCACTGCAGTCTAAAGTCATACAAAATGAGGATGTATAACTGGTGCGCACAAAATCACAATCCCCCCTAACGTCCCTTATATACACGCTTCCTTAGGAATGTTGATTTAGTGCAATTGCAGTCAGCATCTCCTGTCTTTCGGACCTTCCTAGATCAAAGAGTTCTTTTACACAGGGCAATAAACAATGCCATCTGGCTGACCGGTCCTAAAGTCTAACATCTTATTTACACCTAACCAGGGAGAATACACAAACCTATACGTCACTAAGTCACTTGTGATGACTGTTAGGTGAAAAGATTAGCCCCAAGGGTTCAACCTAACTAGCAAAGGGGAACTTTGTTTGAACTCATAGGAAAAACACAGAGTAACATTCATAGTAAAGGCTAAATTACATTTTTCCCATCACAGCATTCATACACACATGTGGAGGCGGAAAAAAAAACTCCTTTGACAAAATCTGCGACCACGATTACATTTCCCGCCTTTCACAGGCAAAATTTAGCCTTGGAGTAAAATTGGATTGGAACTCTGATTGGCAGAACCTCAAAGGTTCATCAGGGTTCAAAGAGTTCACGCACCGCCATTCACACACACACCCACACACATTAGTCATCACTGGTCTACACAGGGATCTCCTTGTTTGGTGATTATCCATATTAAAATGAACGTGCCTCTGGTTTCACATTGTGATGCAAGTAAAATAACATAGAACTGTTCTGGTACCCAGCTGTCTCTTTCAATTTCGGGGTCAGCAGCACGGTGAGTTTGTGTGGGTGTGTTTATGTGTGTGTGTGTGTGTGTGTGTGTGTGTTTGTGTCTGTGTGTACGTGTGCACCAGATGTTCACTCCTGGACTTGATGTTCTCTCAATCAAGCAACACAAAAGAGGATCCCGCCAAACATCTGTGTCCGACAATCCTTTGTGTTTGCATTTGTGTTTATCTGCGTGTGTGAGCGTGTGTGATGGTGTACCTGAGTGACTGTGTGTGTCTGTGTGTGTGTGTGTGTGTGTGTGTGTGTGTGTGTGTGTGTGTGTGTGTGTGTGTGTGTGTGTGTGTGTGTGTGTGGGTGTGTGTGTGTGTTTGCGTGTGTGTGTGTGTGTTTCTGTCCATCAAAGCCTAACATAAAGACCTCCATGGAAATCTCATAGATCCCACTGAGAGTATCCTATGGGATTTGGATCATTTAGAATAAATCCCCAGTTTCAATCCTGACATTCCAAAATAGGATATTATTAATAACGCATATGCATCGCAGCATTCCAAATCTAACCAAAAATACGGAATTCCATCCACTACACAGAGTCATCACGACTGTCATCCATAAATGATGTTCTGACCGAAGTGTCAGTAGCTAGCTTTGAGGTAAAACTGAAGTAAATGCCTTTCATGAAAGTGCACGTTTTTTAAATGATTTGTTCTTTGTGTGTCTTCTGTTGCAGGAACACTTCACATTGAAAGGTGTATGTATTCCCTTGTGTATTTTTTTAATTTCCAAAGGGGGCCGCTCTAGGAAATTAGATGATATTCCTCCAGTAAAACCTGCATTCAAAAAAATGAATACATCTACAAAAAAATATGAGTGTCATTATTACTGTTTATCTGTTCCGTAGCGCCCAGCGGTAGTTATAACCTAAGGTTTTACAGTACCACACAAGAGGTGAGCTACCCCTGATCCTTGGATCTGGCTAAGTGCAAGATTCTTCATAAGTTTACAGTGGCTCCAGCTTCCCTTTTTAAAGCTTCCTCTGCAGGCTTTTTGCTACTGATACTGAGACGACGTCTCAGAGTGTATTCAGGCCCGGGCAGGTGGAAGCTGGAAGGTCATGTGGGGAGGCGGAGCGACCTTGACACAGATCGCCAGAGCATTGGAGCTGGAGATGACGGTCACCGGCGCTGTCTGACGACGCGTAAGGCCGGAGGAGGAGGAGGCGGCGGAGGAGGAGGAGGCCTTACGTGTGTTTGTCCAGGTCCGGTGACATCAGAGGTTCCTGCTGAATGACATTGCCTAGCAGCAGCTATTCATGTCCCTTCTCATTTTGGATAAAAACATCAGGAGGGAAGATACCTCTCTCTGGTGTCGGAGGTCGGATCAGTCACACACATTGTTGTTGGCTGTTACAGGGCCAACGTTATGCCGCAGTGCAGGGGAAGAGGTTTGACGATGACAACTGAAGGGGGAAAGAGAGAGAGTGGGAGCATGTGTGTTAAGCGTGCTCCGATAGGTATAAATCACTTATTGACAATCAGTCAGCAGAAAAAGAGAGGAGTGAGAGGAGTTGAAGGGAGGAGGTGAGAGAGAGGGGGGGGGGGGGGGGGGGGGGGGGGGGGGGGGGGGGGGGGGGGGGGGGGGGGGGGGGGGGGGGGGGGGGGGGGGGGGGGGGGGGGGGGGGGGGGGGGGGGGGGGGGGGGGGGGGGGGGGGGGGGGGGGGGGGGGGGGGGGGGGGGGGGGGGGGGGGGGGGGGGGGGGGGGGGGGGGGGGGGGGGGGGGGGGGGGGGGGGGGGGGGGGGGGGGGGGGGGGGGGGGGGGGGGGGGGGGGGGGGGGGGGGGGGGGGGGGGGGGGGGGGGGGGGGGGGGGGGGGGGGGGGGGGGGGAGAGAGAACAGGAGAGTATGACGAGGAGCAATGCAGCAAAAAGGACAACTGAGTATTGGATTGGAGAGAGGGAGGGAGGGAGAGAGGGAGAAAAAAAGAGAGAGAGGGGTGCAGAGAAGGAGGGAGATAAAGGGGGAGAGATGGGGGGTCAGTGTAGCAGGGTGTATGTTTGTCCTGTCTCTTTCTTCCCACAACTAATACAAATCCAAGACAAAGAGTAGATGATTATTGTTTGTGTACCATCCCAAATCCCCCATTTTTCCATCTCAAGAACAACAAGATGTTGTTTACACACAGCTAAACGCACAGAGACAAAAACACTCAAACTAGTCTTTCCATTGTTTGCTAAAGACAGATGAAGCGAATGGGTGGAACATGACACTGATATCGAACTTGCAGGAAAATCTGCCTGATAATAAGAACATCTCACTGGGAGAAACCTACCCCCAGCACATCACCCAATTAGAAGCTAGCCTTAGCGGTGCTGCGTCACTGTGCTTCGCTGTCTCGCTGTTGTTTTCGCTCGTTCCGTTTGGATAGGAGTTGGCCCTCTACTGCATTGAGAATATATGAAATCCCCAGCGACCAGCGCACAACTCAATAATATGCATACAAAGCGAAGGGGTAAGCAAATCAAGCCTGGCTATGTGTTGTGTTCAAACGGGACTGAGGAGGGAACGCTGCTCTGTTTGATGACACTGCGGGTTTGATGTCTTCATAAAGAGACTGTAAAAAAAATAAAAGGTATTAAAATACTCAAGCGACAATGTGCCGCCTGGCATGAAAAGGGTTGTACTTAATGCACAGCATCAACATAAAATATAACGGGTCATTAAACGCTGGTGCACCCGGTGCTTTCGTGGAAACATGGCTTGGTGAGTTTGACCAGTTACATGGCGGTAGACAGCAGACACAGCTTTTTTAGTGTTTGTGGCTCAACCTTTTTAGCCAGCTCCCTGCTAAGGTTCATGGTGACAACGGACAGCCCGCTGTATCATTCAAAGCAGGGAGTCTGGCATGCAGAACTAGAACCCACAGGGGATGGATGGGGCGGTCCACACTAGAGGTGGCGGGTGCACCAGCTCGAATAGCAGCGACTGGTAAATGATCAGTAATAACAGCTTAGAGTGACCTACGTCACCTCTTCTGGACTGTGTTTTTATCAACTCTAAATCAAGTACCGCATATTTAAAAACAAACAAAATCACGCTAGATAGATCCCTTTAATGCAGCGCACCTTTACATAAAGGCACAGGGTGTGTGTGTGTTTTTTTTCCCTCTCAGAGTGGATGGGGAGACTTTCCTCTGTAGCTGTGTGCTAGGCCTGGTTTTTATTCCAGTGACCACACAGGCCCATGGCTTCACTCTCACACGTTGAAAAGCTTTCCCCTGCTTGTCACTCAGGCCCATGTATCCTGGTGACCAACACTGACATTCCTTAGTGGCCCCCTCCCCCACCCCCCACCCCCACCCACCCTGGGGATGTGAAAGTGCGTGCGTGTGTTTGCGTGTGAGAGTGAGTAAGTGAGGGACTGACGGAGTGATTGAGTACTTTTGGCATGTGCATGTGTGTAAACAGAAGCTCATGTGAGTGGGCTAAAGTGCTCTTGCTTGTGTGTGGGCACATTTTAGACACCACCACAATCTATCAAGGCCCTTTGGAGTATTTCACATGGATGCAATAGCCGTCTGGTAAATCGAGAGTCCTTATTGGCAAGAGTAATTGTCTCTCCCTTCTCCTCCTCTGTAACCACAACCTTGATAGACGGGTAAGATGCATCATAAATTCTACTCGAATGTTCTTACCCTGCATAGCAACAGATGACAAGCTTGGACATCGTGTATGTGAATCTTTCAACCCGTCTACAAGACAGGAGCTGTACGTTTTCATCTTGGCTTCCCGGGTGACATCAAGGTTGAATCTTTATCAGTGTTATGGTTTGTTATCCTCTGGTCAACGTGAACCACAAGTTCAAGAATTTATTTGCCATATGCAACAAGCACAAGTACCAGTACATTGGAATTCATACTCCTGCTCTTCCCACAAGCATACAATATATATTTACAATATATTTAAAATAACCAATTTACTGTAAAATAAAAATAAGACAACTGTAAGTTAAAGTGCAAGTATTTGGTGTAAGTGGCATTAAGTATTGTTCATAACCACGTTGTTTGTATTAATTATAAAGTGTCTTCCAGTGTGTAATAAGGTGCACATAAAACATGCAACATAGAATTTGAGTTATAGACAAGGAATGAAATCTACTCTAGAAATTCCTCTTTCTGTAACATTGTCTCTTTGAGGTCTACCGTGTATACAAACACATTATTTTAGTCAGTGTCCGCTCCCTAAAACATATTCAAACAGCATATCCCTGTCCTTCCTTCCTAGCTTTTTCTGTCTCTCTTGCCAAACACAAAAATCACACACACCCACACACACACACAACACCCTTTTATCCCAAAGACCAGAAGTTAAATGTTTACCATTCATAACGTTGAAGCCTCCCGATAAACCCGGTAGATTTGTTTGTTTCCAAATTTCAAAGGAGTTTGGGGATGAAGCGGCCAAACGGGATTATGATGTTATTCCACACACAGCCGTCCCCTGGGTCTCTCTGGCACGTGGCTCCACTGTCAATCACAGCACCAGAACAGTGAAGCCACGGACTGGAAGGGCAAGAAGAAGACAAGAAGAAAAGAACACAAAGAGAAACCTAGAATAACCAAAGGAGAGAGTGAGAACAAAATCGAGCTGCACCGATCCATCAAGGAAAAAGAAATGCCTGCAGAAAATATAATAATAGTATAGGAGTATGTTTGGTGATATACCCCGAAGAAGATTGTTGATCGAAATGTTGGCAGTTTCCTTTTTAATTAAAAGTGAAATACAAAGAATACCAGTGTGCCTGAGTGTTCTCTATTACAAAGATATTGCCAACTCTGGGAACCTGGGTTACGTAATAGATCTGCAATCTTTGAGGAGAAGTTGTTGATCTGGACAACAAACAAAACACATCCTCCATCAAAGCATCACCCACTCTTTTCACGTGCCATGGAGCTGTGCCTTACCTCATGTGTGGCCACATGTAACACCTACCTGACGGTGGGCACGGTGAAGAGCTGTCGTTACACCTCAGCACACACACTAAACCTACGGAAGGTGCCACATTAATGCGGTCCAACACACCTTCACACACAGGAAGGCTTGAGCAATAACAATGCCAGAGGAAACCTCTGGAAACCTCCGAAGATGTGAAACTTAGTGTTACCCCCCGCAGAGAGTGGCTAGCCAACACAGCGACCCGGCAGCACAGTAAAACCCTCAGCGACTCTTTCCCCCGGCCATCCCTCCATCTTACCCCCTCCATCCGTCATCCTGCGTCTCTCAGCTCATCAAAGTGTCAGCCGTCCATTGGCAGGGGAGGGACATATGTCAGGGTGGACCACAACGGTGGACCGTATATCACCTCTCTCCTTCTCTCCCTCTCTCCCTCTCTCCTTCTCTCTCTCTCTCCTTCTCTCCCGCTCTCCCTCTCTCCTTCTCTCTCTCTCTGCTTCTCTCCCTCTCTCCTTCTTTCTCTCTGTTGCCGTCTCACTCACACACACAAACACACACACACACACACACACACACACAAACGCTCAGACACGTGTACCACAAACTGGGGTCATAAATGTTCCCTTTGCCTCAATGAGCCGGGGGTTTAAGGAACATAAAACGTGACAAAACTTCCCCCCCGGCAGCGGCATCAGGTTTCCCCCTCCTCATTGTTCGTGGCGGTGGCATCCTTTGAAACTCCATCGCTGATTGAAACGAATCCCTTTCAGGAAAACATCTGATAGGGGGGGGGGGGGGGGGCACTTGGGGCCAGGAAGCGTTTGGGGATAGAGTTTTAGAGGCAGAAGAATGAGCGGTGTGGCTTACCACCCAGTGTGGAGCCCCTCGTATTTTGATTTCACTTTGCGGAGGACAAGCGTGCGTCTCCTGTCTCTGGCCAGCCTCGTCTTTTCTTGCCGTTCGTTGGGTGTCCTTTCTTCCGCCTCCCCTTCTTTTCATTTTTTCATTTCTTCCCTTGCTTTAATTCTCTCTCACAGCTAACGGCCTTTGTGTGGCTTCTGTATGATCGCACCAGAGTGGGGCAGTTGATCTCTGCACTGCAAAAGGTTTACAGGCGGGACTGACTCATGGAGGCAGCTGGTGGGGGTTCCAGCCTAGGGGTTGGCTGGCGGTGTGAGAGCCCAGTGGAGGAGCTCCGGCCTGGGCCCCGGGGCCCTCCCCGAGTCAATCTCCGACGGAGGGTCACGCTCAATTTCACCCGAGTTCAAACACGCGTGGTTACAGCCTCATGAGGACAGACAGGACACTGCCAGGCTGAACCGTGGCATGTTTAGAAAGAGAGAGGGAAGGAGAGAGAGAGAGAGAGAGACAGAGAGAGAGAGAGAGAGAGAGAGAGAGAGAGAGAGAGAGAGAGAGAGAGAGAGAGAGAGAGAGAGAGAGAGAGAGAGAGAGAAAGATGTATTGACAGGAAGAGAAAGACAAGGAAATGGTGCGTGAAAATATAGGGGAGGAGCGAGGGACAAAAAGGGTCAGGAGAGAGAGATAGAAAAGGACGCGAGGAGGGAGCCCGCCAGAGGCCAGGTAAGCGTTCTGAGAAGGGTCAGCCATCTCTTCCCCCGCTGTTTAAGGCGTTGCCCTGGTGACCATCGCCACTCTGCCGCCCGCTGAGTGACGGCCATGAAATGGTGAGGAATCCATGAAACGAGAAAGAGGGGCAGAGAGGGGGGGGGGGGCGCTGACGGACAGCCGGTTAGCAAGCCAATCATGCCGGACAGGGACTCAGGGCGCGCTGACACGCTGGAGTGCCACTGGGACATGGGCAGGGGAGCAGGGGAGCGCAGGGGAGAGAGAAAAAGATGTCGAGGAGGCAAGCGTTGACTTTTAGACAGAGACACGGCGAGTGAGGGAGTCAGAGGTGGAGAGGAGAGGGGGGGTGGAGGGGGGTGGGTGGAGGGGGGGGGTGGATAGAGATAGACTGCAGATAAGAGGACAAGAGTGTGAGAGTGTGTTTTCTAAGAATGAGGGAAGGGTCCTACAGTAAGTGGACTATCAGTGGCGGCTAGTGAACGACTGCTTCAACTTTGCAGGGCCTCCATTGGAAGATGTCAGAGAGGCTGTCGTACACACCCACCCACACACACACACGCACTCTGGCCACCTGTCCCCTCCGGTCACGGTGCCCCTGTTCTCCCATCAGCTGATCCCGCACCTGCCTAATTTGCCAGCTGGTTCCAGATGGCAATGCCGGACTAGACACTTTATGGGAAATGCAGTTGTACGGCTCTTCCAAATGAAAACCGCAAAACAAACACTCTCATTTAGTGTTAACAGAACACTCTGCCACGCAGTGTATCACTGCACAAAGAGGGAGCAAACTTTGTTGTAGATGAGCTATGAATTATTATAGCAGATGGCACCGGGCTACAACATTAAGACCTGCAGCTGGTACAATATGAGGCTTAGCGTTCAATTAGCGAACAACAGACAATATGCTCGACAAGAACATGGCTGCCCATAGTCAGGAAAAGATGCAACGTTAGGGTGAGGGAGTGGTGTGGATGGGGAGGGGCGTGCGGAAGGTCTCGGTGGATAGCTTGACAGGGAAAAGGGTTCCCGGGAGAAAGGCTGGACGTGGAACTGGCGTGAGGCCCCGTTTTCCAGCACGTGTCAGAGGCTTGCGTGGGGACTTGGCGGGGCCCACAGGGCTTCAGGCTCCAGCCCGCCTGTGCGGTCCTCCTTGCTTCCAGTGGAGCCAACCTGTGTAAACAGACTCCATTCCCTCGTCATCTTCAACTGCCAATAAAGACAGCCGGATGGATGAGGTAGAATTGGAGACGAAAAGAGAGATTTGGTTCATCAAAATGGCATGGAACGACACGAAGAGGCAAAGGAAAGGGGTCGAAAAAAGAAAGTCCATTTCCCCCAGTTGCAAATGTATGGTATGGGGAAAATAATGGTGTGTTTATTTCAAAATTGGCATTAATTGCGGTGATTCACTCGGAGCAATTTGTAGACAGGCTTGTTCTGGTATTATCGCAGAACAAAGGGCCTGTGACGTCATGAGCCAAATATGAAGTACAACACACAGGGAAAGATTAGATGGAATAAGGATTTCCTGCCAGCTTCAGGGAGGGAAAACATGGGCACACGCTGTGGGACATATGGACTTTCTGATGGAGAGGGTCGACCCTCAACCCTCTACCGCCCACACACACTCTCTCTCTCTCTCTCTCTCTCTCTCTCTCTCTCTCACACACACACACACAAACACCAGACATGTTGTTAAGCAGTCTTAAACAGACACACACACAAACACACACACACACATAAGTGTGTCCTGTGGCGTGGTTTATACACACACACACACACACACACACTCACACACACACATTCACGTACAATCAGGTGAAAAAGGGAAAGGTACGAGAGCAAAGGGCCAGGAAAGCAGTATATGACGGTGGTGAATGACACAGTGGAATCCCAACTTTCCTTGGGTCCTTGCATCCTTTCTCCTCATACTCTCTAATCTGCATGTTGGAAGCTGAAGAGCCTCTCGAGACTGATCCCAAGGTGAGAAGCTGATGAGGGGAGCTGAAAGGTCGAGAGCTCTCAAATGTTTCCAAGAGGAAGGACGACAGTCTGTTTGCGCTCAACACACCCAGCTCTGGTCTTGTGGGGATACAGTAGATCTGTCAAAGCCATGTTTAACAAACAGAAAAACTGCCTTTTGAATCATTTATCGTGATGCTAATTTGAGATGTGATCATATTTGATCAAATGTTCATCATTGGGTAATTGTTTTAGATGATTTGTTCTTCAAATCGTCTTCATGTTGTTAGTGTGTGTGTGTGTGTGTGTGTTTGTGTTTGTGTGTGTGTCTCTGGTTGTAATCGTGCGTGTGTTTGCTTGTGTGTGTGTGTGTGTGTGTGTGTGTGTGTGTGTGTGTGTGTGTGTATGTATGTATGTGGGTTTGTTTGTGTGTCTGTGTGTGTGTGTGATCTTTGACTGGAAGGGGCCAGAGCAGATGGCACCAGTGGACTGGGGGCCGGAGGTGGCCGCAGGTGGGCGGAGCAATTCCTATCCCAGCATCCTCTCTGACTGGAAGGTGGCAGCCACGTCCCGCCGATCTCCTAGGACACCGCCTCAGCCAATCACCTCTCTCAGCCAGGTCGTCACAGGCAGCGCCAACGAGTCGTGATTGCCATCAGTGCATGCCTGTCACAGAGGGAAGTCTCTCTCGCTCTCTCTCTCTCTCTCTCTCTCTCTCTCTCTCTCTCTCTCTCTCTCTCTCTCTCTCTCTCTCTCTCTCTCTCTCTCTCTCTCTCTCTCGCTCTCTCTCTCTCTCTCACCCTCATTACTCATTTTCTATTTCTTTCTCTCTCTCTCGTCTCTCTCCCCCATGCTGAGTGGGTACACTGTGTGTTTAGGCTCTGTTTTATGAATTTGTACAAAAGCATAAAGTGCATTTTAAAATACATTCTCTCTTTATGTCTCTCTCTCACACACACACGCACGCACGCACTCACACACACACACACACACACACACACACACACACACACACACACAAACACACACATTTGCACAGACAACTCTATCTCTTCATCTTTCTGAATGTCTCTCAAAAGGTTTCTTAAAGTCTCTCATTCTTTTCTCTTCTCTCCATCTGTCTGGCAGAAAGCTTGGGCAATTTCAAGAGACTCTTTTCTTAGTATTCTCTGTATTTCTGAGAATATCATCTCATACACACATATAAAAAGGGGATTTAAACCCCTGAAGACAAACAGAACAGAGCAGATACAATATATTGTATCTGACAGGCGTGAAATTATCTACATTTTCCTCACAGTTCCTTATTCCATCAATGTATAATTTACAGAATTCATACCGTAATGCATTATTATCCACATACCCGATGTCATAGGATACCATAGTTGAAATGTGTTGTTTGAAATGTGTCAACAAGCAAATCATTTTATTTGTAGAATTCATTTCGACTGACTCTCCCTTTCTCTCTCTCTGGCCCCCTCTGTCTCCCTTCTCTCTCTCTCTCTCTCTCTCTCTCTCTCTCTCTCTCTCTCTCTCTCTCTCTCCCTCCCTTTTATCTCAAGGGGATAATGAGCTGATCTGGGGCTATTTTCGGGCTGCCCCTCCCCTCCAGCCAGCTGCAGCCTTTCATACACACTCCTCCCTCCCCAGCACTGTGCCCATCCCTCGCTCTCCCTGCCCACTGCTGGAAGACCCTCTTCCTGCCATGCAGAAAGAGCAGCATAAAGACCCTCTGTTTCAGGAAAGTGAAGGAGAGAGTGTGGGTGGGGGGGTTGGCTTTGGGGGAGAGAGAGGTGGCCAGAGATAAATAAAGAAAAGGGCAGGGGCACAGAATGGGAGAGAGGGAGAGACACTTTCTGTTTTACCTCGCTGAGAAAGCGCGGGGGGGGGGGGGGGGGGGGGGGGGGGGGGGGGGGGGGGGGGGGGGGGGGGGGGGGGGACCAGGCCGCAGGGAGGCTGTCAAAATGTGACAGGAAGAGAAGCTCTTGTGTACCCGGGCACGCAGCCCAAAACGCCACGGCAGCTGCGCCACGTTCCCGGTCCGCCTGCTCTCCCTCCCAGGCCCTGGCGCTCCCAGAGATATACCCACACCCTGGTCTCACTGTGGCATGCACCGCATAGCTAGTACTTTCCCAAAGGTATGTCTGAGAGTACCTGTGGTTGGAGGGGGGAAAAGGACGGGGCGGGAGAGGGGGCGGGACACACACACACACACACACACACACACACACACACACACAAGCAGCGCACAAATTACAGCCAGGTGCGAATCAGGGGAGCGTCGGGCCGAGCGTGACGGTTAGCGAGAGGGAGGCAACAGTTGTGCTCGCTGATTGCTGGCGTGGAGGACGCCTGCTGAGGGGTGGAAGGATGCGGTGTGGGCAGATGGCTGTGGAACAGCGAGTTCACCGGCGCCCTGGGAAGAGGCCCCTCAGGCAGGCCGCTCAGTATGCGGGGGCAGCGATCAGCCGTTGCGGGCTGCTCCTGTGACTGGGTGGTGGTGATTGCACGTGAGAGGTCCTGAATCCTGAAGGGAGACGACCGCTCTCCCTCACTCTCTCTCTCTCTCTCTCTCTCTCTCTCTCTCTCTCTCTCTCTCTGACGCTCCCTCTACAGTAGCTCCCTCATTTGTCTTCCTTGTGCGTGCTGAGAGCACAGCAGCCAGTACACTCGGAGGTTGGGAATACCGGGGGAAATAGTTCTGGAAGTTGTTTCTGTGTCTTTCTCTTTTCCCTCCCCTGCCCTTTCCCTCTCTGTTTGTCTCTTACTCTCTCTTACTCTCTCACAATGGCATGCATCTAAATACATATTAGGGAGAAGATTAGGTGTAAATATTGACTCTAGTAATAGGATTTTAAGATCCCTGCTTTAGTCATTGGTATCGGTTATCTGTGGGTCATGTCTCTCTCTCACTCTGACTCTCTCCTATTCCCTCTCCTCCCTCTGACTTTTTCTCTCTATCTCTCTCTCCCTCTCCTTCTCTCTCTCTCTCTCTCCTTCTCTCTCTCACTCTCCCTCTCTCCTATTCCCTCTCCTAATCACTCCCTCTCCCCCTGACTTTCTCTCTCCATCTCTCTCTCTCCCTCACTCTCTCTCTCACTCTCTCTCTCTCTCTCTCTTTCTCTCGCTCTATGTCTCTCCCTATCTATCATTCTGTGCATGTGCCGGGATATGTTACCGTTGGCATGGTGAGCTGGTGACGCCAGGGAGGAGAAGAGGGCCGCGAGTAACTAATGGAATCTCTTCTCCCCACCATCGAGGCATCCGTGGTTCTTAATCACAGTCTAACACAGAGGCCCGCACACCGGGCTAATTGTGGCGCAGGCTAATCTCCTGTGACAGGAGTCCCTTTCAAGAATGAGGGGGGATGAATACATCTGTCATTATTTACCTCCAATTGGTTTTGGTCTTGATCTCAAGTATTTGAGGAGTGTAATTCATATCCTGCGATTAGTAATCCAGACATGACCTTTGGTGGTGAAAACATGTCTGTTTGCATTAAAGACTTGAAAGGTGGCTATTTAGGTGTTGACCGACATCCGTGTCATCATTTTGACATGTGAAAATTACGGCATATCAAATGCTTCCCGTGTCCTAGTGAGTGTTTGCCCATGTAATGCTTTGATCCCTGAACAGACTAGACATAAATTCATCTATACGTTTATGTGTCAAAGGGCTATAAAAGAACAGATTATTTTTAATTGCCTTTTGGGGGGGGGGGGAAATGGTTAAGTGTGGGCCGTAGGATATTTTTTGCATGTAGACCAATATATTCCTGCCCTATCCACTTCTTGTCATCGTAAGTCCTCTTCCGGAAAGTAGTCTTGTAACCGAGGTCGGCGCAGTATCTTGGGCCAATTGAGGGCCAACGTCCAACCTCGCAAGTCTCCAGGCAATGCTCCCATCCCGCCAGCCTCTCCCTAGCCGTCCGCTGCCAAACGTGTCATTCCCTTTATTATCCCCCCCGTCTGGGATAATGTGTGCACCATTAAGAAACTCAACTGGATGTTAATAAGCCCACAGTGAACTTTCCACGCCATTATGTTCCATCAGGCCTCAGCGGGAGGATAAAGGGCGACAGTGGGGCAAGAATCGGCACTGATCATTAAAACACAATATTTACTGGCCGTGTGGAAATGGCGCGGGCCCCTGGGAGCCAGTGGCTCAGTGTTTCCTCGGTGGCCTCAGTGGTGTAAGCAATTTCCTGGTCTCAATCTGCTTTTAAAAACTGCTCAGCCCCGAAAAATCTTCGTGAGACTTCAACACATAAGTGTTTTATAGGGGAGCATTGGACATGAACTAGCTTTAATGTGGTCCATTCAACTCTTTCTTTGGACATAAAAAACAGATGCTGTGACTAATGGCTCGATGCCCTATTTTTCAAACATCCAAAGCAGTCACATTTTAGGAAAGGTTGTCCGCATATTTTTATTTGAGGGAGGCTCATACCCAGCATGCTCTGCGTGGTTCACCCAAAATGGATTTCTTTTGAATATTTAGTGAACCTAATGTTGCCGCTCGATTCTAATCATGTGACAACCAAAAGAAAAAAGAAAAAGCGCTGAAAAAAATGTCTCCCCATTATCTCAAGCGCGGCGCGCTGCGATCCCTGGCCCTGTAAGCCAATAACCTCCAGCGCTGAGGCGTGGGCATGATGGACGTACGCAGCCGCCAGGCATTTCCTCAGAGTGCCAGCCGTGTCACCAGTGAGTAATGGCGTTATTACAGGCATGAAGTAACCATGAGATGTGTCCGGCGGTTGATTTATATTTCTCCGCGGCTCTAATCTCTGTAGTGCCTCTCCCGTTCCATACCTCCCCTGTACGCTCGCTCAGCGTCACGTCGAGGCACTCGCATGACAAGGCATGCCCGGAACGCCATGAACCAAACGCGCCGAGGGCTGTTTAGGGGGCAGGGGTCGGAAACCAGCCGACGGATTGAAAGGCCCGCTCGTTTACCGAGATGAGTTGGGGGTCAAGGCCCGTCACCAGGAGAAAGGGGGCGTCCCTGTCTTGGTATTTAGCCTCTCTAGGACAACAACCAGCGGACATAAGCTAAGGACAACCCGCCTGGCTCTCAGTCTACCTACGTAGTGGGAAGTTAACAGCACCGACGCCTGACTTCACTTTGATTTATCCCTTCTATCTGTCAACCGGCCACTTGGTCCCCGTGGGACCGTTAAACCACAAAGCTTTCCCCCACAGGCCCCTCCAGGGACAGCCGTATTGCCTTTGACACCCATTTGCTAGTAAAGGACGTCTTTGTGGGAGGACTTTGACGATGCGGCGCTATCTAAAAAATATAGAGCACCCCATTGTTTTACCCCTTCATCTACATGCACACACAGACACAGACACACGCGCGCGCGCACACACACACCCACACACACACACACACACACACACACACACAGCCACGGAAACACACAAATGCACAGCCTCTCAACCACACCGGATTGGTCTCCGTAAATCCAAGCCAAGCTCCTGGCTATGGTGCAACACCCATGAGCACTCCCTTCCTGACACATACACACAGTCGCTCACTCACTCACATATGGTAATGGCTTGACCACGCATAGTGACGGGTGATATACGACAGCAAACACAGTGACAGGCTATTGATTGATGTTAGTTATGGAAAATTGTGTGGTCTACTTGTGTGACTGCGTGTACTCTCTGTGTGTGTGTGAGTTTCTACATTCTTGGAAAGCTACAGGTAGACCAAAGCCGCACTGTAGCTTCCAGACATTATTGCATTATCCATGGCTCTGTTGATACTGCACAGTCACAGAGAGCTCAACAGACACCCGGGCAGAGCACAGGGTCGAAAATAGCTTCGTGCCGGTAACCATGGAGACGGCCGCCTGAAGTCGCACTGGAATGAGAGGGTGATATGGAGATAGAGGCGCAATGTGGCACGCGGGTAGCCACTTACCACCTGTGCACTCACTGTTAACGCCTCAATAACACTTGGCTGGTGAGTTGATATCCAACAGATTGCGGTTTGAAGCTCAGGAAACTTCTCACTGCCCTCTAGGCAATGCTCTTCATTTGATTTACTAGTGTTTTAACCAGCGTCTCCAAAAAGCTCTATTTATATAAACTGTATATATAGGCTATTTTAGGTATGAATGCATTTTAAAAAACATAAAAAAAAAAAATTTAAACGGAAGAAATAAAGTGATCATGGAAGTGTGCTGTTTTAGCTCAACGCATTTGTCCTATTAACCATCGATATGCCTTCTTCGTGGCGTACAGGAAGTGTCGCTGTCCCAGGTCCTGATATTCCTTGCTTTTCAATCTCTGTATGCTGACCTTCACAAACCTGTCTCCTTCTAGCTTAGTCTGACACCCAAACATGCACGAAATGTGTATGAGATTCTGGCACAGAGACACGCACGGTTTTATAACGGAAGAGCACAACTACATTTCAACCATTCGCTAAATCTCTTGGGAAACGAGGCCGTTACCCAGTGGGAGAACTATCTTGTGGTTTGTTTGGAAATCAAAAAGGCTGGCCGGCCAGTCACCCAAATGTAGCCACTTTATTCTCCACTTACACTTACCACTGATGTCAAATCCCAGGTAGAATTAATAATAATTATAATTTAATTTAATTATTTTAAAGAAAGAAAAGGAAGAAAGAAAGAAATTAAGAAATGAATTAAAAAGGAAGAAAGAAAGAATGAAAGGATGAAAGAAAGAAAGAAAGAAAGAAAGAAAGAAAGAAAGAAAGAAAGAAAGAAAGAAAGAAAGAAAGAAAGAAAGAAAGAAAGAAAGAAAGAAAGAAAGCATTTTACATGTATTAACTTCCATCCCCAAATAGTGTTGTGCATTGTCATAGTGTTGTGCATTGTCAACGGACTGCTGACAGCAGTTTGGCCAAAGGCATGAAGTGACCACGGCCATTTAGTCTGTGTAGGCTCATTACGGTTTTCAAAGCTTTAAAATGTGTCACGCTAAATTCGCATCTGTGCACCTTCCACTGTTATCCCTCGCTTGATGTTGGATAGAGGAGTCAATCAATGACGGGGTTCTTGGACCAGCACCACTGATACACACGGCCAAATGCAAAATAGCTCTTTTGTGTAATCTGAATTGACAAATATCAAAGTAAGCATTCAATAAAGGCTAAATGTTTAAATGAATTAACGTTTCCACCTGCGGGGCGTTCATTAAGTGTACTTTGTTGCACCATTACATTGGCCGAAAATAAACAATTCAGTCTGCATGGTCAGTGTATGTGTTTGTCAAACTACTACAAAAAAAGACTATAGAGAGAGGGTAGTGAGTCCACTGGCATCACGTGAAGTCATTCGAATTAACACATCTTGACATGGTTTGAGTTTTCGCCACACTGTCCTAACAGCGCGAAAACTAGGTGGCATGTAGGCCTACTTAATGCGACGGGGTTGTGCTCACCAAAAACTGTCTCCACCTAGCGGTGCGCATTAAGATGAAAGCTGTTGGTCACTACCTCATTACTTTCCATTCTACCAATCTTTCAAACTCAACTCGTTATTAAGGAAAACGCGTTTTTACCTAGACGTGTACATAGCATTCTGCAGATACGCTGTAGAAATGAATAGCTCAGAGATGTCAGAGACATCTTTGAATAGCCTACTAATTCGGTCTCTTAAATTCCAATTGTATTCATAATATTACAGGTTTCCCGTGCAGGACTAGTCTGGTGCTACACATTTTAGGCACATTAGTTTATAAAGCACTGCAGAGTCCTATTAGATTTATTGATGCTAACTAAGCACGTGACATGCCACGACGCGCAGTGAACAGAAGAAAAACTTGGGTCTCCGACACAGCTGCACAGCTCTCCAGCAGTCACCGAGTGTGGCCGAGGGATGAAGGGAGAGAAAGCAGAGTCAACTTTTACACATTGTCATTATTTGAAGTCTTTTAACGATTCCTGGAATTCGGCTGATTTGCTCTGCTTTCTAGCCTGGCGTTTTGTTGGTCTTAAACTGGTTTGATTTAATTGCGTTCTGGCGGAGAGTGGATAGGCTACACCGCGGTGTCTTTTCGGCGTTAGCCTTCGGGACTCGGGAACCCCGGGAAGACTTGCTCTCTAACAAGGAAAAAGGCTTCCCAGTGGCGCTTTTCATTTCTGACTGAAGCTCCATAGAGGATTGTAACGGTGTGAAATACATAGCTGGAGGGTAAATCAGTTTCGGGTAGAGCATGCAATTGTATGTTACCAGGACGGAAGTCTGTGCCCGTGTTTGCCGCACGGAATTGCCAATGTACTGAACTTGTTGCTGTTACATTGTGACCCCAGCATAGGTGATCATATTTTGCATAGCATTTGGAAGGTTGCAGAGAAGATTTTTGCCTGGAAAAGAGATCACACATAATTTTTTTCAGTCCAGTTGTTTTGAAGTTGAGGTAAGTCGTTTTCTATCATCTGTTTTACATGCTTTACATGCTAGTACAATTTATTCAATTTACGCATATACTTATGTATCTGTAAATATTAAGGCAGCACATAGTGCGTTTGACTTTGCAGTTCTGTTAATGTAGACCTTATGTTTATTATTATCATTATTATTATTGTTATTATTATTATTAGTAGTAGTAGTAGTAGTAGCTAGTAGTTGCAGTATACTCTTATTATTATCATCATAGGTTACTGATTTAGAATATGTATTTTTTTATTCTATGGGCGTCCAGTTTTACTTACTGTCAATTATAGTCTAATATTCACAACAAGCCCTTCAGTAGCAAATTATACGTCTTGGCCAACACTTTTGTCTTGGAGCATAGCAGGTTAATTACTCACAGAGTTATCTTTTCTGTACTTCTTGAGGTTCTGTGTTACGTCAGGAGAAGATAATACTAGGTTTCTGGTTGTTCCTCTAGATGTCTTATCGGTCTGGCGTCGTTCTGTGATAAGATAACCGAGCTCCTAAGTGGCACCAGGTTCTATCAAACGGGTCACCATGGCAGCGGGAGTGGCAGCTTGGCTACCCTTTGCCCGCGCGGCAGCAATAGGATGGATGCCAGTGGCAAGTGCGCCGATGCCGAATCCCCCAAAGGAAAAACAGAGAGCACAAGATGGCCTCATCGTGCTTAACGTAAGTGGCTCAAAGTTTCAGACTTGGCGGAATACGTTGGAACGCTACCCAGACACTCTTCTCGGGAGCACAGAGCGCGATTTCTTTTACCATGAGGAAAGTAACGAATACTTTTTTGACCGCGACCCAGACATCTTTAGGCATATCCTTAATTTTTACCGCACTGGAAAACTACACTACCCACGCCACGAGTGCATATCTGCCTATGACGAGGAGTTGGCATTCTTTGGGATCATACCGGAGATCATTGGGGACTGTTGCTATGAAGAATACAAGGACCGGCGAAGGGAGAACCAGGAGCGGATTGCGGATGACGCAGAGGATGACACCAATAACGACATGGCTCCACCGGACATGTCCTTCAGGGAGACTATGTGGCGGGCCTTTGAGAACCCTCACACCAGCACCATGGCGTTGGTCTTTTACTACGTCACCGGATTCTTCATTGCCGTCTCGGTGATGGCCAACGTGGTGGAGACAGTGCCGTGTGGGGTCGCCCCTAACCGAGTGAAGGAGCTGTCTTGCGGGGAGCGCTACGCCCTGGCCTTCTTCTGTCTCGACACGGCCTGCGTCATGATCTTCACCGTGGAGTACCTGTTGCGCCTGATGGCCGCGCCCAGTCGCTGGAAGTTCATCAAGAGCGTCATGAGCGTCATCGACGTGGTGGCCATAATGCCCTACTACATCGGCCTGGTCATGACAGACAACGAGGACGTGAGCGGGGCCTTTGTCACCCTTCGGGTATTTCGAGTCTTTCGAATTTTCAAGTTCTCCCGCCATTCGGCAGGCCTGCGCATCCTGGGCTACACGCTGAAGAGCTGCGCCTCGGAGCTGGGCTTCCTCCTCTTCTCCCTCACCATGGCCATCATCATCTTCGCCACCGTCATGTTCTACGCCGAGAAGGGCTCCTCCTCCAGCAAGTTCACCAGCATCCCCGCCGCCTTCTGGTACACTATTGTCACCATGACAACGCTGGGGTAGGTGCTGGTGCTAAAAGCGCGCGTGTGCGTTATAAGTGTGAGAGACGGTGTACGAAAGAAGGAGCAACAGAGATAGTGAAAGAGAGACTGTGTGTGTGTGTGTGTGTGTGTGTGTGTGTGTGTGTGTGTGTGTGTGTGTGTGTGTGTGTGCCAGAGGGCCCTCACATGTTTGAGTTGAAAAGGCCATTACTAGGCCTGTTCACGCACGATGACCCTGGTGACAATGCTTGTGTGTAATCTAATAACCACTTTTGCGCTAATCTGGATTCAGCTAATTCTGCAGGCAACTGTAATCTATCGAAAGAGCTGAATAAATAACACACCAATGAAGCATGTGTACTTTGATCTGGCACCTAAATATCGTCTTTAAGACCAAGCTGCAGTTCACAATTTTCTTGTAAGTCTGCCTTTTTTTTCTTTTCATCCTTTTGTTCTTCTTCAGAGAACATCTCCACTGGTATGGCGTTAAGTGAACATCGGTATTTAGCTGGCAGTGCCATTGTAGAGCTGTAGCTGTAGCCACTTCCCTCTCTGCCGTTGAGCAGAACTAGTGGCGTGTTTTCCTCTCAGGCTGCGCTGTCCATGGTTCTGAAATAAAGCCGCGGCTTGCTGTGCGAACGTGCGGCGCGCTGTCCAAGGTTACAGCTACGCTGGGTAGGGCGCAATGCAGTGCACCAAACTGGAGCTGGCTTTTCCTTGCTGGTTTGTGTCTGCGTGTGCTAGGAATGGGGTTGTCTGTGTACTCTCAAGGGCTTACAGGTCTCCACTAGACATGGTCAAATACCTCAGTCTCAGTCCCAGAAGATAAAGGGCCCTAGTTCCCTTTCAGCTCCAGCCGTCCAACTCTCTGTGTTACGCAATGTTAGTAGTTACGCATAGTTACGTCTATGTTACGCAAGGTGGTCAAGGACTTAACAACAATACCCGTGAGATTGATTGATGCTCGATATTGTCTGTTTGAAAAGCAGACTTGTGTGTGGAGAGATAGAGGGAATACAATTCTGCAATGCCAAAATTGTGTCAACCTTCAATCCAGATGATCAGATTTGATCCCCGATTACAGTTTTCAGTACGTGTGTGTACGTGTACGTGTACGTGTGTGTGTGTGTGTGTGTGTGTGTGTGTGTGTGTGTGTGTGTGTGTGGTGTGTGTGTGTGTCTGTGTGTGTTTGTGTGTGTGTGTGTGTGTGTGTGTTCGTGTGTGTGTGTGTGTGTGTGTGTGTGTGTGTGTGTGTGTGTGTGTGTTTGTCTACTTGATCTCCGGCTCTGGAGGCCTTATAGAGAGGGGCTTGATGCTCTGTCATTTCCCAGGCACAATGGCTGAAACAGATCTAGCTGCTTGTCTTCTGATTACAGCATCACCTCCGCCAAATTCCCAAGCCCGCCTCTAATCCAGTTAGCCAAGTCAGACCCCTGCTGTGCATTGGGTAATAGAGGGGATGTGTGAGTGTGTGAGTGTCTGCTACTGTGTGTTTCTCCGTGTATTTACAATCTACGTACATGTCAGGCTTAAACAGTAAAGTGAGAGTGACAGGTTTTTTTGGTGTTTGCTTTTGTCATCTTCGTGTGGTCAGTGTGAGCGTGTACATGTGAAATCATGTGAAATCCATGTTCCAGATTAACGCCAGCATCCCAGCCCCAGCCCCTTTGCCCCCCCCCCCCCCCCCTAATTGACTCGTTTGTGGATTTAGTCAAAGCAAGCGGGCCCCAATTAAATCACTGCCATCCTAATTGGCTTATTCACTGTCAAATGGCATCCATTACAGCAGCAGCTGTCAGGGCTAGAGTCTCTGATGAACAGAAGAGGGTAGAGACGGAGGCTAATAGACTGACTGGCTGGGGTGAAAGGGGTTGGGGTGTGTGTGTGTGTGTGGGGGGGGGGGGGGGGGGGGGTGTAAAAGATGACAGGGAAAGAAAGATGAAAGGGTTTTCTTGGTTCTTGTAGTACAGCTGCCCTGGTAGGCCCATGTCTCCAGACCACTCTCACTCCTCTCCCCGTGAACCCTAATGGGGACCCTTTCACCCTCCCCGAGAGGCCCCTCTCTCACGGCCCCCGCCGAGCCTTTTAGGTGTCACTTAGGTGCACTCCCTGGCTGGTATCACCGCCACGCTGAAGCGGACAGCTGAGGAGACGGCCGAGAGCACAGCGGGGGACACTTTTTCATATGGAGAGGGAACATCAAGTAAAGGGCACCCCTCTGCACACCCGATGGGCTTGTTAGGGACGTTTCTGAGGAGCGCGAAATGGGACGAGCTGCTTTTCAGTCCCTGTTTGTATTTGGGTCGAATAGGGGGGGGGGGGGGGGTAATGGCGGTTAGAAAGAGGTGAGACACACAATGTGTGTGTGTGTGTGTGTCTGTGTGTGTGTGCGTGCGTGCATGTGTGTGCGTGCATGTGCGTTTGCTTTTTGGTGTGTGTGCGCGCGTGTGCGTGTGTGCGGGTGCGGTGTATTAGGGCATCGTGAGCGTTCCAGGAACCGGGCTTTGTTTGCTCTCATTAGACCCAATCACCCGGCCAACCGACCCGTCAGCCGTCCAGCCAGGCGTCCATCACTTCAGCCTGGGAGGAGCCACACCGTGAGGGCCATCCAATAACTCCCTGGCCGACCTCGCGACTCCAGCTGCAGCCAACCTGATCACAGCTAAGTGGGTTAGAGGAGCAGGATGCTGCTGCTGGTCTGTCCGGGCCTGGAGGAAGACGCCGTCATCTGCCTACCAACGGGCCGAGGTCTGGCCACGCTGCCCAGGCTGCTTCTCAGGCACTTACAGGTCGACTCTGTCAAAATAAAAACAGCTCTGAGAACCTGGTGGCCTTATCAGTCACACAGACTGAGTTCTGTGTTTGTAGAAGGGCACCTAGTCCTTTGGAAAAATGAACTGCCGAAGAAGAGTCGGCAAGGGAAGTCGCGTTGGGGGAATAGCGGAAAAGTTGGTTAGGCATCCTCAAACCTGCGTGTTCAACTCAAGACATTAGCATCCATCATTAAGCAGACCATTACTGGATGACGTTGTGTTACGCACGCACGGTGCACACACACACACACCCACCCACACACACCACCCCCCCACACACACACACGCACGTGCTGCTTGGACTGCACATCACACATCTGCCTCCGTCTACGTCATGCCGGCTCACCTTGACCCTGAGCGTCACTTTATGGGACCGGCAGGGGAGGGCGAGGGGGCCGAGGTGACGTGAGTTAAACACACCAGCCATTCCCTGGGGCGCCTCCGATTACTGTCATGGTAGAGCGCCCTGGCGGTAGCGATGACATAATTCACGCCATGTTCCCATATCAAGCTACTGACCCTCTGCCACGTGAAATCACGTTCGATAAAGTATCCCGTAATACACACACGCACAGCTGTCCCCTTGGATACTGATCCCGGGCCCTAGATGGAGGGCTGCAGCGGCGGAAGGAGAGAGACGATCATTTGCCCGCATATCCGCTGTTCCTTCACCCCCGGGTTGGACGGGAGCTTTAGAGGATTTGAAACGGATCTCTGCACTGCCGCCAGACAAAGGCCCAGGATATTATTGCTTTAATTAAAGAACTTCACAGTGCTATCTTGTGGATTGCGTGCGGTTTAGGCTCTTATAACCGTGTGTGTGTGTGTGTGTGAGAGAGAGAGAGAGCTAGACAGAGAGAGAGAGAGAGAGAGAGAGAG
>CM030172.1:9865923-9868220 GCA_017639675.1 Aplochiton taeniatus
AGATAGCGCCGTGCGCACAGAAGGGCTCCCATTCATTTCCCTGTAGGAGCTGTGCTACCAATGCGCTTGTGCCGCATGACCTCCGCCGTGGTCAGACCCAAGTAGGTTCCCCTGCACTGCACACACTCTGTGGAGCACACTCCTTGTGGTGCCCTTGTCAGGGCAGACTGTTCAGTCAAGAGGTTCCCCAACGGTCGTTCCACCTATATACCTCGGCCGGCGCCGATCTCCCTCCCATCGGAGGGGAGATGACGCCATGGAGGGACGTGATGGCGCTCGGCAAGGTCTTCCGCTCCGGGGCAGGAAGCGGGGGATGTGTTAAACATCCGCCTCCGTCTCCTCCCCTCTTTCCCCTTTACCTTCTCCTCCTCGTCCGCTGGCCGCCGCCGGTCTGACAGTCAAACACGGCCCGTCTGTCTCCTGCGACCGGCCTTGGAAGCGTCTATTGCTCCCCCACCAAGTAACCTAATCATAACGGGCACGTCGCCGTCCCAGGATTGCACGCACGCACACACACACGCACACACACACACACACACACACACACGCACACAGACTCGCTGTGTGGGGTCTGGGACTGAGCGACATTCACGGTCACACGGTTAAGCTAAATTTATGTTTCATTTGAGCTGAGGGGAATAAATCTACCGCGAGCCCAGCACATAATAGCAGACGTAATAGGTAATGGAAAAAAGTGTGTCAATGGGAGTGTATGCTCACAGCGGAGTGTAATCTGTCTCATTTCACGCATGCGTTACCAATGCACCCCTATTTTTTAAAGCATGTTTCTTTTCACAATCCAAGTTTTCACCCGGTTCAACCTTTTAACTGCACTGTGAATGTGGGATTGGATGTTTTTTTTCTCCCACTGTCAGTGGGGTGTCCCACCTCTTAAAATGTATAACGCCTTGTTTGCCTCTGTACGCTTAATTCTGTGTGTGTGTGATTGCCTGCTACCCCACACCGACGAAGACGCAGCGAGCTTAGCGCTGCAGTTGCTGACACAGATTTTAGCGAAGTGGAGCATGTGTCAGCGGGGCACGCCGTTTGTTCCCATCGGGGCCGTAACACCTCGCCCCACTGCAGTAATGCATCTCACTTAGAGATACCTGCGGCCTGCCCCCCCCCCCCCCCCCAGCAGACAGCTCTTCCCCACGAGCTCTGAGGCATGAGCTTTTAAAGGCCACAAACCACGCCGTCCACTTCCTCTTCCTGCTGTGGCTTTAAACAAAGCGGTGAACGCGAGACACTGGTCTCGGCGGGGCTTCCCCGCGGTGGGTGAGCGTTAAACAAAGTGCTAGCTTTTACTGGCCGTTTATGGTACACGTGTTTGCTTTACCGCAACTCCACTCCTGGTTTATTTAAAGCCACGCTCCCTGCCGGGTGCGCCGCGCCACGAACGCGCGGTGATGTAAGAGGTGCGCTAACCTTTGGTGTTTCTCTGACATCCCGTGTTTGTCCCCACGAAACGGAGCGTGCTCCCCACCAACGTCACGGAACGTTGCCGACCGCTTGGCCTGGCTGGCGCGCTAACCGCTGTGCACGACGCCCGGACGATTTGTCCCATCCCCCTCCCCCGACCCATCCAGCACTCCCTCCCACTCCCCGCTGGGCCCGGAGAGAAACGCTCCGTTTTCCCTGTCTGTGTTGTAGTCAGCCGTTAAAGCCGCTGACGCAGCACTTTGCAACCGCTCCCCGGGGCGGCAGTGTCGGGGCGCTCTCAAACAGCCACATTTAGCTCTGAATGCAACCCTCCCTCCCGCTCCTCCCTCTCCTCCCTCTGCCTCTCCTCCCTCGCCGTCAGCCCCCTTCCTCCTTCCCTCTGTTTTAGCCACCTTTTCTACGTCGTTCACACGCCCCTCCCCATTAGCCGCCCCTCTCCCCTCCCCCCCTCCCTCCTCCTCCCCCCTGCTGTCGTTGATCCTCCCTCCGTCCTACGGCGGTGAGCCGTCTGAAGTCTATCTCTAGGCAGCCCACTAGGCAGTGACCGAGCCACTGCTCCTCTGACACGGCTGGCTGATCGGCCTGATAAGGCTGCTCCGGGTCGAGGGGACGTTCCCTGCAACAGGCTCGGGGCCGTTAGGTGGTGGCTTGGAGTGGGAGCGTCAGGTGGAGGCTAACCGGCAGTGTTTCCACAGAGCCTCGGAGGTATGGGTTGGGAGAAGTTGCTGAGTGGTAAATGGCGGATGCTGTGAGCCGTTGGTGCATAACAGACACCTGAGCACATACCCTTCACTTAGGAGACCCTTCCACATGGCGTATTGGAGGATAACATAAAAATGTCACATTTCAAAAGT
>CM030172.1:9868320-9888320 GCA_017639675.1 Aplochiton taeniatus
ATGTCACATTCAAAAGTTTCAAATATTTATTCTGATATGTTGTAATCATAATCATAATCGGTAATCTAACACTAAGGATTGCTACATCTGTAATCTGATTACTTTAAATACATTTTGGATACTTTTTAACGATTTTTTTTTTTCAAATATCAAACTGCATCTAATTTAATAGCATTCTCAAACTCAATAGGAGGCAAGTAGCTGGAGTAGGAAAGCCTGAAATGTAGGCATTAATGGTGGGTTTGTAAAGTAAATAAAAAGCTGAAAAATTAATTCATGAATATTTAAGATGTGATGTTCTCACACATATTAGGCGATACGTTGAGTGTTACGCCCAAATCCGCTATGTGAGAAAACATTAAAGTTGCAAAACTGTCTGACAGCCGAATTTACCTTGCTGACAAGCTGGCAGGCGAGGATTTTCCATGCCAAAACATATCCTGTTACAGTCAGCTTGGCTTGGCTTAACACTTCTTCAAATTCCAAATAAAATACTATAGCTGAAAATTAAGCAGCAGTAGTGTCAGTGCCGTGAGAGAAAATGGGTTTGCATTGCACACAATTTTCTAAATGAAGTGTTGACTAAATTTCCAGCTGGAAATTTGTTACATGTTTATTGCTGTTGACTGCCATGTTTGCTCTGTTCAATTTGTCAATAATTTATTTCAGTGAGCTTGCAGCTGCATGCTGGTCATACCACACATAGGTGTTGGTGTGACAATTAATGTGCTTAGGCTAACTAGTTAGGGAGTTAAGCCTGAGTACTAAATGCAACCCTAAATAAATGTGTTACTACAGTCACTCTTTTTTTTTTCTTTCTTTCTTTCTTTCTTTCTTTCTTTCTTTCTTTCTTTCTTTCTTTCTTTCTCTTTTCTTTTTCTTTCTTTCTTTCTTTCTTCTTTCTTTCTTCTTTCTTTCTTCTTTCTTTCTTTTTTCTTTCTTTCTCCTTTTCATGCTCTGCCACTCCATCTTCATCGAGTTTCAGCATTTCCAATCTTTACCTCCTGCGGTCTGCTCCTCCCTGTGCCTTTGTGACGACTCAGCCAAAACTGGCTCAAAACAATTTAGCTGAATCCTTGCTACGCCTTTTAGATACAAGAAATGAAATAATAGCCAGGCTGCCAAGGATCATTGATCCGTAGCTAGCTGTGAATATCAATGAAGTACCATAAGACTGAGATAAATACACTGCTCGATTGTCCACTACACACACACATGAAAACACCAACGTCTGCACACAAACACACTCTCCAGCTGCCTGCCACTGCTTTCTTACACACAGATTCACACACGGTATTATTCTTTTTCTGTTCATTTTTTCTTTCTCGCTAACTCTCTCTATGACACACAAAGGAGGAAAAAAATACACCTGGGAGAACCCCCCCCCCCCCCCCCCCCTCCTCCTTCCTTGGGAATTGACTGTGTTCTCCAGTCTGTTACTTTTGACTTCCCTATTCCCTCTCTGTTGTGATGGGAAAAATGTAATTTAGCCTTAACTATGAAATGCACAAGGAGCAGAGATCAGATAGCGGCGTCATGACAGGTGTAGTGCACTTATCTCTGCACTTTTAAGTGGGGGAATCGAAGAAAACCACCTCTTCCTCCATCCAAAGACAACACAGCAGTTGTTGTGAATGAATTTGACTGATATATGTGACACTGTTTTAGTACAGATCAAGACGACTCCATTAAGATGTACTTCAATCTGCTTGATCCCAGTTCGGGACTCCATCAAGCCCCCTAGCCTGCAGTGTGTTGGCACAGTAGAACCAGGTCGCCCCATAAAGCCGTCCGGACCTGGGTGATATAAGGAGAGTAGAGAGGCTATTATGAATGCCAGAGCTTGCCTGGCTCCAGTAGGTGGGTGGGTGGTGGTGTGGTGGGGGGGGGGGGGGGGGCACTCGGTTTCCCCATAAATCAGGTGCCATAAATCAGTGGTTCTGCCCCGAAACATCAGACGCGGGGGACTAGTTTTGTGGTGGCACAGCCTTCAGAGCTCTGCTAATGGACAGACTTCTACAAACATGCCTGCCAGAAGAAAAAAAAAATGTTTTTCATTGAAATTATTATTTTATATATTTTGTCATCTTTGTCTCTCTCTCTCCTCTCTCTCTCTCTCTCTCTCTCTCTCTCTCTCTCTCTCTCTCTCTCTCTCTCTCTCTTGTTCCATGTTCTCGCTCTCCTGTCCTCTCGCTCGTTGCTTTCGTTCTCCCTTCCCTTGCTAGTGCATGGATAGGAGCTGACATCCTTTATGACAGTGGTTTACCAGCATGGTGAACATGCTGTGCTAGCTTCCCCAGAGGAGTACTCCTCAATGACTCATCCCCACAAGTACCTGTGGCCATTGTTGTGGTTCCTCTCCCTGTTATATTGAAGTCAGCAAAGAATAGGACACAAGTTCTATCAAAATCATAATTCAAAAATGTCTTTTTTAAATATTGGTAATAAGTAATATCTCAATAATGGATTTTTATGGGGATGCTCGATAGTGGGTTAGTAGATGGCTGTCTGTTTTTATGCATGAGGGAAAACGTATTCAGGCTGGGAATTTCAGGATCTAAATGGCTGAGGCGCAGACGATTCTTTTTTTTGTTTTCCTTAGCATATCCTTGGATACGAAACGATGGGCCTTATCAACTGTTTGGAGTGGGACTACTTCTTGGTTGCCACAGACTAAACATAGCTTAACGTTACGTTATACTAGCCTTAGCAACCCTGCTAAGTTTGATCGTTGAAGTCAGGCCCGCCATCCGAAGTGTCCAGTGAATGGGCCTCCCATGATTATTGCTGGCCTCCATTGGCCCCCCTAGCGGCAGAGCCCCAGAAAGCCTTCCCCTTTGTACTCCCTAATGGACGGGCCTGGTGAAATGCCAGTTGTATGCAACCAAATAACAAAACAAATAACTTTTTCATTAAAAAGTATGTTATTTTAGCTAACTTGTTAATGCTTAGCTGGTGCACCAAAGAAAGCCAGCGAACCTGTTTCGTTAATGGTCACGGGTCTGCTGTTGGAGATGAGTTACCTCCGCACCCTAGCTGTTCCATAAACAGAGTAAGGCCTGTCCAAAACTGTTGCTATTACCAATGAAATAGACATTAGAACAGTTTAATGTGTGAAAATGTACATGCAATGCCAACGTTAAGAGGATATAGCATTATGTCCCAACACATCATTCACTGGATATGCCTGCTCTTGCATGTGTCTTTATTATGGTGTGTCTGCGTGATGGACAAAGGAAGACACATGTACTCTGTGAGTATGTGTGTGTGTGTGTGTGTGCGTGTGTCTGTACATCCATGAAAGTTGCTCTAACGTTAATGGCCTGTAATGGGTTTCAGCCCGCATAGGCAATCAGCAGCAGAATGACTTATTCGAATGTCAAGATCTCATCGCCTCACGCTATGCAAATCCACCAGAAAGACAGAGAGAGAAAGAGAGAGAGAGAGAGAGAGCGAGGAGAGAGAGAGAGAGAGAGAGAGAGAGAAGGAGAGAGAGAGGGAGGCAGAGGGGGCCTGAGAGAGAGAAAGAGGAAGATGGAGGAGAGAAGGAGGCGCTCCTGATATACGCTCAGTTGTCTCTCCCCAGAGTGATTCGATTAAAGAGGTGGACAGAATGGAGGGGTTTCAGCTCTCTGCTGGATGAAATTAAATAGGTTTCTTCTGTTATTATAGTTCCATTGTCAAGTCATTATTGTGACATGCAACAGGTTGGAGGGAAGAGATGGTGTCAGCACACAGGCTCTCCTCTCTGTTACACACACACACACACACACACACACACACACACACACACACACACACACACACACGTTGAGTCTTTTTCTTTCGGCCTTTCCTTTATCCTCTTTCTCCCTTCCACACCCAGTCCGTCTACCTATTGAATCTATGTCTGCCTCTAAGTCTCGCATCCAGAGTTCTCCTGTTTGGATGTGTATCCACAGTGCTGTATCTATGTGTGTGTGCGTGTGTATGTGTGTGTGTGTGTGTGTGTGTGTGTGCTCGTACGCGCGGGTGTGCCTGCGTGCCTGCCTACGCCTCATGAGATAAGGTTCTTATCACAACGCTAGTTGCAGACATCACTGCCAGCCACTGGCTGCCACCCGATTGGACCGGGCGTGGACCGGGCGCAGGGGTGGAGGCAAGGGCGGACGGCGACTCGATTTCAGGCCGAACTCTGATGAGGTCCTGGAGGTTGCGCTGGAGCCAGGCTTCAGGGGGACGTCTGCACACAGAGAGGTGCCTCTGGATGAAGAGAGCGTGCCCTCTGGTGCAGTGCCGTGCGACCGGAATATCTTCCCTGCCCAGACAGACAGCTGAGGCCTCCTCCTGGGTCATGCTGTCTACCCGATACGCACATTTAGAAAGCAGTGGAGACGAGGGCCGCGTTGCAAAGCGATACAGTTTGGGCAGCGGCCAGGCCATAGCTGCCGCGTTGGAGGACAGAGGTAGCTGGGGCCGTGGCGTTGATGCGGGAGGGGGAGCCGATGGCCTCGCCTCGTGAGCTGGGAGAGGGGGCGGCACGTTGTGTAGCCCTGGGAAGTGTCCTGCTCACTGGGACTCAGGTACATGGAGTGTTTATGACAGCGCACGCACACACACACACACACACACACACACACACACACACACACACACACACACACACACACACACACACCCCTCAGGCAATCTCACTAAATTCCAGTTGTGGTGAACCACTTCCAGAAATGACCTTATCCAGTAAGGGCTTGGCCAAACCTGCACTGTATATCTCCCTCCAGACCCTTAGCTCCTCCTCCACTCCTCCACCTCTCTACACCTCCACTCCTCCCCTCTTCTTCCCCTGCGGTGGCATATTCTCTCCATCAGGGCCCGCTGACAGATGTGTGTGGCTTGCGTTGCGCCACGTCGAGGCAGTGAGTAATGGCGTCTAAACGAGAGGGCCTCTTTCAAAGGGAAATGGAGCGGCCCGGCTGTTGATGACTGGAATAATGTGCCGTGAGGAAGTCATAAATATGGCTGCCCTCCTTCCAGGCGACTCAGCGTTTTTTCCCCCCCTCTCCTCCCTCCTGCTCCCGGGGTTCCTCGTTCCCCCGCGGTTGACACGGGCAGCAGCGGCAGATTAATGACAGGAAGAGGAAACCAAAGGCAAGCGCGCCGCTTCCTCCGTCGGCGCTCGACGGGCGCCGCATGATAGAACGGCGGGGTTTGACGGCATTAATCATGATCTGGCTTCCGGGGAAGTTAGAAATGTTTGTCTGTTTGACGGTTTCTTTTTTTCAGGAAAGCGACATGGCATGGACATTGAAGTCATCGTGCTGTGACTTTAAGGGGAAAGGGGTCGTTGGCCTTGTGGCCTTAGACGTGTCCTGCCTGTTCTCTGTATTGTCCCCGCTGTGTGTCATAACAGGATCGGGTTGCCGTTCTCTTTTCACTCGACTGAAAGCCAAGGGCCTCGTACATCCGACCGTGGCGACCTGATCTCCGTTCGGGCCGCCACAGAGGATCTGGTAGCCTTACAGGTCTGCCGGCTGATCATGTGACGGGACCTGGACGCTGCCCTGACCCTCACCTGTTTGCGTTGCACTATGTGTGTGAGCATATGTGGCCTAGCACAGGAGCCTGGATTCTTTCCACACACAGGCAGAACAACTCCTGCTCCCGCTGCATAATAGTAGAATAGAGAGAGGCTTTATACACACACATAGAGAAGCTTTGGCCCTACAAACAGAGAGAGAGAGAGAGACACAGACACACACACACACACACACAAACCGACATACTGTCAGACCTGGCTGTTGTTGGATATAATTAGAGTCCTATGAAGTCTTAAAGAAGGCCACATTACAGCTCTCAGCCTATTAGAGAACAGACCAAAATAGAACAAACAGATGTGGTTGTGCAGTGCATGTCCGGGCCTGAGGGGGGGCTATGCTGAAGGGCATTTGCCCAGAGAAAATAGCTTATCCTTTGGGAAAGCTGAGCTGTGTCTAGGGCCTTCTTGGTGTTCTCCCCTGGGGCAGTTTGACCCTGTCATATCTTACTGTTTAAACACCATTACAAAGCACTTATCGCCCTTCCAGTCCATGGCCATCTCTCTCTCTCTCTCCCCTCTCTCTCTCTCTCTCTCTCTCTCTCTCTCTCTCTCTCTCTCTTTCTTTCTCTCTCTCTCTCTCTCTCTCTCTCTCTCTCTCTCTCTCTCTCTCTCTCTCTCTCTCTCTCTCTCTCTCTCTCTCTCTCTCTCTCCCCCCCACCCCCCCCACACACATGATTTCACGCTCTCTTTTTCCCTCTGATGTGAAAGATGAAAGCTTTTCATCTCTAACTCTTTCATCCACTTACCACCTTTTCCATTTCGGAGCACTCACCCTGCACAATAAGTGTTGTGTTAGTGTTCGTCCGTGTGCTAACCCTCTACAGTGACATAGAAATGGTGATTTGGAAATACAAGGGAGCTCTCTTTCTCCCTTTTATCTATTTTTTCCCCGCTTTGTTGATACGCTCTTTCGAAGCAAAAGAAGCACACAAAAAAAAGAACATGTCAAAGTAGCAGATTCCTTCTTTTTAATGTTTTTTTATTACCTTTAGGTCCGGGGGCCTAATTGATTGTGTGCGATACCCAGATGGATGACATACAGTCTGTCAAAGACATTGACCGTCAGAGCAGATGACAGTCTGCTGACCCCCGCATTCAAAGTGTCTCTTCTATTGCTGATCCATATCATTACGTGAGACCCCACCCTTCTCCAATGGTGATAGCTTTTGATAAACAGCGTGGAAGAGCATCGAATCAAAAAACAACAGAGATTCCACCCAGATTCTTCATCATTTTCCAACTTCAAAGAAATTATTTTTAGCTCATATCTTTTCGAAAGAGTCGACAAGCCACAGAGAAGTGATTTGCCTTGCTCTTTTTATCTAGTGGATGAAAAGAGGGTTGTACGTTTTTAGAAACCAAGCCTGTTTTGGGCATGCACACACACAACACACTGCACAATTACTTGAATCAATGGGGCAATAATAAGCGTTTAAGTTTGATCAGACTTAATGATAGCAGGACCCCGTCGTTACCCTGGCAACAAGGTTTACCCACATACCCGGGGAAAGAGAGTTGGTAACGGTGAAAACACACAAACTCCCCAACACCCACGTACACACAGACACACAATAAATAAATATGATGTTATGTCTCTATTCATCTCCTGCAAGTCCTTGGGGGAAGATAAAAAAATCTTTACCACTGTGATTCCACTGTATTTCAGACCATACCTGTCAATGTGAAGGGACAAATGGGCTGCCCTTATCTAATTAGAATACCGATAACCTTACTTAACGGCATATTATTGATGGTGAAAGACGAGGACATAATTATCACTTTGCTTTCTAATGGGCTGGAAACACCCCTTCAAGGCCACAACCATGGAAACGAAACAGATGGGATTCAGCCGAGAAGCAGTGACAACGCAGCACCAGCACCGGCTGCATGTGTCATACAAATGGCGAGGTGCTCTTAAACGAGGGTTTCTTAAACGTTGCTGCTCCGTGTTGAATCAGTGATGCACAGCCGGTGCCAAAGTCCTAATGAGATGCGTGTCCGCCGTGCATGGATAGGATCCATAAATCTTAGCAAACAAAGCTTTGCGATGTAAACAAAGGCTTGGGACAGGCTTTGGGAACGCCGTGCTTTGACAGGCTTTGGCCCGTCCTTTGGTCAACGTTGTGCGGTGTGGCTTCCTGCGTGCCGTGATGTGTGTCCGGATTGGACGACTCGGGCTACCTAAAACCGGACCCTACATCCTGACCCTCTCAACAGATCAGGTGTTAGCCAACGACCATTAAGATGGACATTAACCTAACACCTGAGAACCGAGGCCTTTCCGTGGAACACTAGAGCGATCACGCAACGCAGCCAAATGGCAGCGAACTTCAGCCGAGGCCACGCTTGACTGCGTGCTATGTTTCTCGTCACTGTTTGACATGCATCTATGCACACACACACACACACACACACACACACACACACACACACACACACACACACAGACAATTACAAACACATGGCAACATAAGTGGCATAAGTCACTGAGACCACTGCCGTGAGTCATCACGTCAATTATTCATTTTGTGAAGAGACTTTTTGAAGTAATGTTTCAGTCAACCGATTTTTATTTAGCAATTCTTCTGCTCGTTAGGTAGCAGTCTTCCAAGATCGTTCTTTGGAACGTTACACTCTCCAACTTGCATTTGTACTGTGGTTCATGACCCTTGAGGGTGTGTGCGTTTGCGGGTGCGTGCGTGTGCGTGCGTGTGTGCGTGTGTGTGTTTGTGAGCCTTTGGTGAAAGGTCTGGAGAGGCCTCGGCCCACTGTGATGGAGAGACAGGCAGTGGAGGCCAACCAGCCCCTCCATGCTCACCACCAGCTGGCCCTTTTATTTTTAGCAGCCATTCAGAGCATGCTGCCTATTCAGCTGAAGATAAACATCAAGATGAAGAGCTACACACACACACTGTCGCGGATTTTTACACAAACACACACACACACACAAACACACCCAAAACAATAGCAGACACATCAAGAAAAACATTTGAAAGAGACAACACTATAATATTCTCAACCAACCATATAAAAGAGATATTCATTGAAACACACATTACAACAACATAACATATGTCTAGCACACAGGACGAAAGAAATGCACGCTTATAAAGCACACGCAAACACACATACACACACACACACCCATACTATATCCAAACACACAATAAACTCTTTGCCCTGTTGCATCCTCAGTGTTACCTCAGTTGGCCTTGAAATCCTCTAGTGGCCCCAAACCACTCCACACCACTCTGCAATCCTCCTAATCTGACTCTGTTAGATTGGGTTGTGTGTGTGTCTGTGTCCATGCTGTTTCAATATGTAACAATGATTACTCAGCCCCTGTGTCTCAAACGCTGTGTGTCGCTGTGTGTGTGTGTGATTGCATCAATGGAGTGCTCTTTAGAGCCCTTTAAGCTCTATTTGTCTCTTCTTACTGTTGACCTATTTTGAAAGCAAACTCTTTTGCAGCAGCTGTTGTCAAAGCGTTCTCATTTTAGCACTATTGGATCCGCATCATTTCATAAAATCCAGTTACAGTGATTTCTACTTCGGCTCTGCCAATGTCGTAATTAGGATTGCATGATAAATTACTAAGGAGAGTGTTTGAGTGCAATCTTGGTTGTCTATCTGGCCTTTCTGTTTGGGCAAAACGCATTCTAACCAGCTTTGACAACACGGGAATTTGAATTGTAATTTAAATGTTCAAGTGTTTATTCTAACACAGCTCCTTTCCCTTCCATTTTGTTTTGCATAAACAGTATTTGACAAATTGAACATTTGCATGAAGTTTCTGTTTCCTTGTATTTGATTTAGCACAGAATGCTTGTCCATGATCGTCATGGCGAGGGCTCAGTGTGATGTAAGGTAGGAGAACAAAGTGAGCAATCTGATTGGTTTTCTCATCCTGTCAATCAAATATTCTGCATTCGCAAAGAAATGGTTCGCCCTTCACCTATCAATTCTAATGTTGAAATTTGTATACCGCAAACACAATAACACATCCATGAATTGCTTGTAATGTTTGTTTGAAGTGTTTGATGTTCAGTAAAGAAATGCTAATAGCTTTGACAATCATGAGCAACGTTGGCCACAGGCAAAGACTCTGACTCAACACACTCTCATGCACACACACACACACACAAACAGGCTCGCAGCTAAAACACCAACAAGCATTACGTTTGCACCCTGTTTAACAGCAAACTAAATGCAGCGGTACATTTAGTCTGGTCAAGTTTTATATTTCCGGCCATGTCCTGGCACTAGCTTCTCTCCCAGCCCGTAAGAAAACACCACCTCTCACTTCTGTTATACACTAATAGATTAGATTTAACAACTCTTTGCTCTATTCTAAAATCCAAATTACTACTCGAGAAAAAGTAATTCACCCTCATATCCTCTGAAATAAGCAGTTTTAGATGTGCCTATTTCAGTCCAATAAACTCATCCATCTTACACATTTCTTAAATGAGAAGACACTTCAGTTTGGCATGGTTGGATCTGCAATTTATTTTGAAGCCCCCTGCCGTGACATAACTCGGACACGACTCAAGAGGCACACCTCGATCCCCCTTTGGAACAGATTAGCAGACGCACGGTGGCAGGCGGAGTGGAGGCGGGAGCTTTTTCCAGCCACCTCGTCCAACACGCACTGACCTACCCGCGAATTCAGCTCGTTCAAATGTAGTCCCGTCCCCCCCCACCCACCTCGCCTCCCTCATTGACATGGACAGTGTTTGATTGGTGAACAGGTGTCTCATTCTAATCAGTGTGCGGCACACGCAGCGCTCCGGCTTCCGTCAAGCAGCACGCAGGCCTGGAGTTATCCTGCCGGAGCTTTTGGCTGAAGCTTCCTGGCTGCTGCTCTGGCGTTGCTCTGAAGGAGCCCCGAGGCGGCAGGGTTGGAGGCGGCAGCAGGGGAAGGAGAAGCTCCTTGAGCGCACCGTGAGGAAACAACGGGGGGACAAATCACTTCTGGAGTGCGCCGTGCCAAAAAAGCGGTGTGCCCCACAGGGAGCACAGCTCTGTGTCTGGCCTCATCTGGCTTGGCCTCTGACGCACTTTCTGTCTCACACACACACTCAAACACGCACACACACACACACACACACACACACTCTAACACGCATACACACACACGCGCGCGAATATACACACTAACTCAGGTAGATTGCCACGTCATCTTCTTGCATGTTAAGTGATCCTTCTCAAATGTAATTGAGACAGATTGACGGCTAGAAGTGTGTCTTTTTGTGGCAGGTGTGTGTGCACGTACTTGTGGATACGCCTGTGTGTATGTGTGTGTATGGGAGGGTGTGCGCCCCGCTGTTGCCAGGTGCCAGGCCTTTTGGATTATACATGGGCTGGGAGGCTAATTGGGTGCTGTGCAGTGCCGGGGTGTGTAGTTTACTCACACAAAGGCAGCAAAGTGGCCCAGCCCTGCTAATAAAACAAACACTCATCTTCCCTTTTCATCCCCGGGCTACGGTTACCTCCACAGGTGTTAAACAGGCTCAGCTGAATAAGGAGCTTCAGACACCACGTGACCTCTCCATGTCCCTCGGTCACACACACACATGTCCATGCTCAGAAATGAGACTTCCTATTTTGCACGTTTGCACGTGCACTCTTTCACACCCCGCCGGACGCATGCAGTGGCGACGAGGCACACACAGTCACGCCTGTGCACCAAGGGATGGCGCCAGCGCCCGCCGCGGCCCAGGGCGGTCGCCCAGGGAGCACTTGGCAGAAGCACAGATGTGTGTGTGAATCCAGATTTGGCAGGGGCTCAAGATATATAAATGTGAGTGTGCCCATTTCTGTGTGTTGGCTGGCGCCATGCTCACACAAACACATCTGCCCTCAGCTTAGGAAGTGAACCCTTGACGACTCTCGAAACTGTTGTTTGGGAGTCAGTGTGGAAGTATGTTTGGGGCACTGGTAGCACTTAGTTTTGACGGTTTTTATTTGTTGGGAAGCCCCTGGCAGTGAAAGCCTCCATACTCAGCAATAAACTTGCAGAGAAAGAGAGAGAGAGAGAGAGAGAGAGAGAGAGAGAGAGAGAGAGAGAGAGAGAGAGAGAGAGAGAGAGAGAGAGAGGAGGAGGGAGTGACGGGGTGAGAGTTGGATGGTGTTTGAGATTAGCTTCACGTGCCTATGCAGTGAGCATTGTTCCTGTTTTCTGTCGAGATTTATTGACGGAAATGCTACTTTCTGTCTTTTTACCTTCACATACACACACACACATGCGCACACATACATGCGCGCGCACACACACACACACACACACACAAGCCCACGAACAGACACACAAACAAACACACACACACACACACACACACACACACACACACACGAGATGATTAATGTTCCCAGTCACCGGGCTTCTGGTTTGAGATTGAAACTAGCTGGAGCATCGACCAGAGAGGAGCAGAGGGAGAGGAGAGGAAAGGAGCCGTAGGGGAACGGCCCCGCAACGACAGCAGCACCACGAAAAGCACTAACGCTGAGCTACAGCCGAGATCATCTCCCAGAAGAAGAAGAAAGATCAAGTGGCACACAACAAAAGAGCCGATACCACCGGCAGAATGCCAGGCCGCTCTGTGCATCGTGTCAGAGGCCTTTAGCCAAGGCGAGTGAACGGAATGCAGAAGGAATGGGAGGGAGCGAGAACTAGCATCGGATTGGCTTTGACAACGACAATAACAGAGAAAGCCAATTGAATTGCAAACCAATCATTTGCATGTTAATAACTCTGCTTCTAACTCCGTGTTGAACGCATGAAACACAAACGAGAGGTAAGACAAAGTGCACACAAAGGATGTTCTTTATCATAATACAGTAGCTTCAAAGGCACAATTTGCCGAGTAGCACTTTTTGAGGGGAAAACAACTGCAAAGTAAACAGCAGAAAGTACCGTATATTAAAAAAAACAAATCACCAAACAAAATGCAGCCATAAGAGAAGGTAGAGGCGAGAAAGGCAGAGACGCTGGAAAAGCACACCGGATGACAATTCTGTCCCTTTACTTTTTCCCCCATTAGCATAGCGGTAAGCCCGATGTGTAGCAAAGTGCTCGTGATAAGCCTGCGTTTAAAGTCCTCCTCCCAGCTTAGCTTAGCTCCCACTGTCTTTCAATAGCCTGCTTTCTCTCTGTGTGCAAGACACCCCTTCTGTAATCCCCATGCAATCTGAAGGAGAGACAGAGAAGGAGACAGAGGCGAAGAGAAGAGTAAATAGGCCTCTTTGAATAGATAGAGTGGGGAAAGCTGTTTATCTGGCTTGCCCGCACAGGGGAGATGAGTCAATCAGATTATTTTTCCTTTATACCGCAAATATGGAGTGGATTTATTCGCTGTGCGGCGACCTATATTTATAAAGCAAGCATTTATAGATTTCTTGGGCAGGCCAATGGTTGTGCTAGAAACAGTGGAGGGTGAGGAAAAACCCGTAGCTTGTGTGTTTTTAAACATGAGATGAGGGGCAGGTAATCATTGGTATTTGAGGTAGGTGGGGTAATGATAGACATGCACTCTTCATTCTCTTCATTCAAGGCCTAAAGTCAATGAGTTCAGGGGCACTGTCGAGAAGGCTGAATTAGTACACGTTGCTGGCTGTGGTGTGTTTTGCGTGCATGATTGTGTACGCGTGCACGTGTGTGTTTGTGCGGTGGGAGTGTCTATTTCCTGCGTCCATTGAGGCGCTCCAGACCTGTATGATTGCATCAGCGTGTAAGCGGAAGGCTACTTCCTGTTTGACGGCTCTGTGGGGACGCCTGCTTCCTGTCTGCTGACATCGCTCACACCCGTCACCATGACCACCCTGCACAGGAGGGTCACGGAGGAAACAACAGATAAGGCATAGGTATGGGCTTAATCAACTCGCCTCTCGCCAAGACACTAATTATTACAAAGACACGATAAAATCTATTGATACCCAAATAAAACGGCTAATAAAAGGGGTGAGGTAACTCAGAAGAAAGGGCAATTTTTCTTTGCGGAAAAGATTGTTTTCTCTTATTTTTGTATTTTTTTGCGGGCAGTTGTGATGAGGTGATGTTATCAGGCTGCCACGGGTCTTGTTTTCCCTCATCGCCAAGCCGGCCGTATCGGCGGCCATTCACCTTGGCAAGATGTTGTCGAGGCGATAAGGTCTGATGCGATTTGCAGTGTCCTCTACTGCGCTGCTACAACACACACCCCACCCCCAAGTCTCTCTCTCTCTCTCTCTCTCTCTCTCTCTCTCTCTCTCTCTCTCTCTCTCTCTCTCTCTCTCTCTCTCTCCTCTCTCTCTCTCTCTCTCTCTTCTCTCTCTCTTCTCTCTCTCTCTCCTCTCTCTCTCTCTCTCTCCTCCTCTCTCTCTCTCTCTCTCTCTCTCTTTCTCCCTCTCCCTCGCCCTCTCTCTCTTGCCCTCTCTCTCTGCGGCGCTCAGTGACAGTCCCCACTCCCCTGTAAGTCTTAATTAGAGGAGATAAGATCAGAGGAGGGCTGCTTTGGCGAGACAGACCCCGTCCTCAGCACATCCTCTCATTGATCACGGCGCTCCGGCCACAGCGTCCGAGGATCAGAGGGCCGTAAAGGAGAAGACGGGATTCAGGCAGGGATTCAGGCAGGGATTCAGAGGAGAGGAGTCAACAGGGAACTTTTTGAGTCTTACTGAGCGGCGGACAGGGGGATTTCATAAGAAAAGAAAGGTATAGAAAGGCAGTGTGTTGGACATATAAAGATCTAGAAGGGGATTCAAAGGCAGAGGAGGATAAGGGGAGTGTAGGATCCAAACTGATTCTCAGTTTGATCCTGGGTGCACATGGGAGCGCAGGATAAACAAACAAAAAAAAAAGGAAAATATATATAAGGGGGAAAAAAAATGATGGGAAGGGATGAAGATAAAGACACCGGGAGCTTTATTTCTTTCCTAGCGGCGTCGGGTTCAATTCATAAGCAATCAGAACCAGAGCCAGGGGGATGAGAGGAGCCCAGAACCCTGAACCGAGCCAGGGGGATGAGAGGAGCCCAGAGCCCTGGACCGAGCCAGGGGGATGAGAGGAGCCCAGAACCCTGAACTGAGCCAGGGGGATGAGAGGAGCCCAGAACCCTGGACCGAGCCAGGGGGATGAGAGGAGCCCAGAACCCTGAACCGAATCAGGGGGATGAGAGGAGCCCAGAGCTCTGAACCGAGTCAGGAGGATGAGAGGATCCCAGAACCCTGGACCAAGCCAGGGGGATGAGAGGAGCCCAGAGCTCTGAACCGAGCCAGGGGGATGAAAGGAGCAGTCTGTGGGCTCCTCCATTCAGTTAGAGGCCAGCTTTCGTATCTGACTTAGCTCCCAGCACCTCCTTAGACTAGTCAAGTAGGCCTGGTTTACTGACCAGGCATCTACAGTATGGTAGGATTGTGTGATCGGTCTCAAAGCATGCATGTGTGTGTGTGTGGTGTATTACGTTTATAAAAAAATCGAATAGTTAAGGTTTTACGGGCGTCTTTCCCACCCTCTGAGAGAGAACAGAGGCCCGTGTCTCTCTTGGTCTCCCTTCATGAGAAGACATTGTGTAAAACTTTCTAACATTTGGCGGTGATGTGTGCGCATCTACTGGGCAGGCATCCAGGTGTCCTGTCGGTTTGTAAAACCGTTTGGAAAGCCCCCACCGGAGCCATGGATGACTGGGCCCGGGCCTCGGGAGATGGAGCAGGGTCGGATGGGTAGCCATTTGAAACATTTCGGGGTGCCTAAGGGCGAGAGGGAAAATAACGACTCTGCAGGTTTTCCTGTCCTGTTAGTGGGAAAGGCCTCGTACAGATGCCAGGCTCATCCATCAGGCGTCGGCAACACAACCCTGTGCCCTCTGGGAGGCTGAGGGAAAGCGTAAAGAGACGACCAGAAGTGGACTTTTTATTTGAGTATTCTGTCGTCCCTGGCTTCCTACATTTGCATCGGCATGAGGGGAAGATTAGGAAACTCTTTACACACTCAATAAAATGGAGCTTCATATTGGCATGGTGGGGAGGCAAATGTCTAATGAGACGGTGTGTTGCTGGTGCCTGAACACACATTGCTTGCGTGTGTGTGTGTGTGTGTGTGTGTGTGTGTGTGTGTGTGTGTGTGTGTGTGTGTGTGTGTGTGTGTGTCTGTGTGTGTGGGAGACAGAGTGGTGTGCTCTGTGGAACAGAGGGAAACTTCTAACCTGTCACAGTTGGCTCTCAGCCTGAGCCCTGGCCTTGCTCGGTTTCTGTCTCCACTTCCCTTTCTCCTCCCTCCTGACGCTTGGCGAGGACGTCACTTTGAGGGGAGAGGAATTTAAAGGGCTGCCACGGCGCACACCAAGGGCCATGTCAGCGCAGATTAAAATGTCAAAGACGGGATAGAAGCAAGAGAGCAATCCTTCGTCTTTGCCAACACTCTTTTCCTGCCATTCCTTTTTAGATCTTTCTTCCTATTTCTTTGAGCCTCTTCTCCGCTTTCTCTGAATGCTTTAGATATTCCGGGGCTTTTCTCCGGTGGTGACGTGCAAGGTTAGACATTTTTGAACTCCCTTAAAGACACTTCTTTGGCTTATCTGTCAAAGTTTCTTGGTGTCATTAAAATTACATTAACATAACTGATCGTCATATGCAACGATGTCATTAAAGCAGAAAAAAATGTATTAGATACTAAATTGGTGGTTGCTGAAATTACTTTGACTTTAGGTTGGGTCAAACTGGATGCCCTACCTGAAAAGTTGGTGGGACCACATTGGAAACGACCATCTTGTCACTTCTTCCCCTCCTCCCCTGCGCCTCTCTCTCTCTCTCTCTCTCTCTCTCTCTCTCTCTCTCTCTCTCTCTCTCTCTCTCTCTCTCTCTCTCTCTCTCTCTCTCTCTCTCTCTCTCTCTCTCTGTCGCACCCCTTTGTTTAGTCCCTAACCCCCCCCCCTCTCCATCTCTCTTGTCTTCACCTTGTCATTTAGCTTTACATGTGCACACTGATGCCGTTGGCAGGAGACAGAGCCAATTGCCCGTCCCCCCTGTCCAAGGTGTCACGGCGAATCGATCACCGGCGCTGCCGCGCGCCACCTTCCCCGGCCCCTCCCCCCCCCCAGACCTGACTAAACGCTCTCCAGGAATAGTGCCTCAGCTCTCTCTCCCTCTCTCCCTTTCTCTGTCTCTTCGACCCTGGCCAGACCCGGCAAGGAGATTGCCGTCATCAGTATTCCGGTCGTTAGCCGGTGCTTTTGCATGCACAGCCAAAGTGGTGCAGTGGACACGGGCTCCATTTAAATGCTCTGCCTTTGACCCAGGGGGACCCCCGGCAGACTTGGTAAATATGGAGATGCATGTGTAGGGAGGTAGAGTAATAAGCCGCTGTCAACAGGAACCTAATTGGTGTTGTGTTCCTGCTCCCCTCTCTCACCCGGCCGCCTTTCGTCTATATGGGATATTAATATGCGACTTATCCACCACGGGAGGCCATATAGCATATAGACCAGGTTCAACTCTACGCTGTTAGGGTCTAGGGAGGGCAGGGAACGTTGGGGCGTCGACTTCCATGGTCCTCTCTGCGGGGCGGTGTCGCTTGGAGACGGTCTCCACGGTTACCTGTGAGCTGAGGTGCGCTGACCTGTGTGATTCTACAGCCAAGAGCAAGAGCACGTGGCGCACACACGCAAACAACATGCTAACGTCCCCCCCATCGGGGACTTGACATACATCCATCTTTTATGGTGCAGCGAATGTATTCACGTACATTTAGACACGTGCGGGCTTGCCTTCAACAATCTATGCGAAACCATTAACACGCATGGATGCTCAAACAGGAACGTATACATAATACAGATGGACACACACACACACACTTACGCCTTGGAAACACTGAGCATAACCTTCCTCTTTGTAGCGCCTGTGTGTACATCGTCGATGAAGGAGGAGACGGCACCCGGCCTGATTCATTCTACATATGCTAGGCCTCACGAGGGCCGCTATATATAGGTGGTGGTATCCAAGGTGATTGGATCTGCCCTGTTTAGATGTGTTTAATTCGTCACGCGGGCGCCCACGTTCCAGACTGACGCGCGCTCCCCCGCTCATCACGCTTTCCCACCCTACGGAGAGAGGAAGAGGGGGACGGAGAGAGAAAGGAAGGAAAGAGGGAGACAGAGAAGAGGGCGGGCAGAGGGATTAGACAGACAGAGAGACGAGGGTGGGTGGGTAATGACTGGGTAGATCGAGGGTGTTAAAAAAAAAAAGAATAATGAGAAAAACAAAGGCAAGGAAGGAGGAGGAGGGGTGGAGGGAGGGGGGGGGGGGGGGCTGCAGTTGAAAAGACAGAGTGCGAAAGAAAACGAAAGCTAGCCAGGGCTAACCTCAAAAAGCCTGTGTGAAAAGGAAAGCATAGAGAGAGAGAGAGACAGGGAGCAGGGAGCGGTTAGAGTAACTGTTCTGTGGCACCACAACAACACCGACGCTCCTTATGGATTTTCCCGGTCGTTTCAGAGCGGGATCCGTTACAGATTTATTGGCATGAAATGGTATTAAGCGTCGCAGTTGACATAATGTAGTGCCATCAAGTTCTGGGGGAGAAACCAACCCCCAAGTGTAGCCCTCATAAGCGGCCTCATAAATGATCGAATGATGTGTTCTCTTTTTCTTTTTTTTTTGTTGAGAAGAGCCACACACACACACATACACACACACAGACAGGCACACACACACACACACACACACAAACACACACACAGACAGGGCTATGGTAGCTTATCTCCCATCTCCTATCTTCTGTTGTCTTGTGGTTATACAGAATACATTTTGCCTTCCTGCTGAGGATACAAGTTGTTTAATGTTGGTTTTGCAGCGAAGACTGCAGAGGTGATATGCAGCTACTAGATCTCCCTTACTCATGACTGTGCTTGAGTTTGTGGTTTGTGTCCGTGTGTGTGTGTGTGTGAGTGTGTGTGTGTGTGTGTGTGTGAGAGAGAGCGCGCGCACGTGTATGCAAGTGTGTGTTTGCATGTGCACATGTAGCATATTCATGAGTCTCTGTGTGTCTGTGTGTATTTGCACAGGCCCACGGCTCCTTTGGAAGACATTAGGAGCTATATGGGACAGAAATAGCATCACATTATTCTAATGTAAGCATCCTCTGGGCGAAAGGACCGCGGCCCTTGTGCCACACCGTAATGACAAATGAGATCGCAGCTCCGCAATTCTGCTGTTCACCGAAGAGATGCTGCTGTTTCGCTCTGTCTGTGTCTCCTCGGTAGCACACACACACACACACACACACACACACACACACACACACACACACACACACACACGGCGGCACCTTCTCAAATATACATTGAAACAACCCCCTCTGTCCACCATATCTTTTTCCCATACACATTAACAGAAACGGACACACTGCACTTCCTGTTTCTCTCTCACCTGTCCCAGCCTCACACGCAGACATGCACACACACACACACACACACACACACACACACACACACGCACACACACACACACACACACAGACACGCACACACACACACACACAAAGCAGAGCCTGTAAAGGAGGTACTTTAGTGGTAATGGATATATGGGCCGAGGCGAGCAGGAGTGCTGCCGGGGGAGAGTGGTGAGTCTGCAGACACTACAATGAAGGCTGGGGGGGGGGGGGGGGGGGGGGCACACAGAGAGCACCTCCACCCCGTCAGCCAACCAGCCAGAGATCACAGATAACACAGGGGCCGAGGTGTGTGTGTGTGTGTGTGTGGTGTGGGGGGGGGGGGTTAGGCACACAGTGGTGGCTGACTGTTGCCAACACACACATACTCACACCACACACACACACGCGCGCACACACACGCAACACTTGTCTTCTTAATCTCCTTTAGCTCGTTAAAAAGACTCCTGCCCCGTGCTCTTATCTTTTGCATAAGAGTTCGATTCACTCGCGTGTTGCAACATCCTCCCCATTAGGGGAGGGGCAGCGTGTCCAAATAGTCTCCCCCTACTCTGTCTCTGCCGCGCGCGCCGCCGCGGCAACGGAGTCACTGCAGCGATGGCATGATGCAACCCGCTTCTGATTTTCCACCATTGAAATCGTGTTACGGCGGCAGAGCGGCAGGAGGTAACGTTCTCAGCATGTGGCCACGCCAGGCATCAACGCCGGAGGAGAAGGAAAGAAGGGAGAGGGGGGTGGGGGGGGGGGGGGTCAAGAGGCCCATCATGAAGTAGTCCACTCGGTCTCACTACTATTTCATTTCAACTGATTAACCCTTCTGGTTACAGAGTTGTGATGGGGCTTGATGAGAATGGAAAACCTCTGAGTAGCAGACCAGTGTTTCTAGTTGAACTCTTGTTGCTGTGGCAGAATGTGGGTGTGGGGGATGAACGGGTGCAGAGGGTGTTTGCCTAATAACCCCCCCCCCCCCCCCCCCCCCAATTCCCCTCCCTTTAACCTCTCTTC
>CM030172.1:9900820-9905820 GCA_017639675.1 Aplochiton taeniatus
ATCATCATTATGTCAGGTAGCAGCTGTCATTACAAAGCCATTGTCTTCACAACGAGCTAGATGGCGGCCCCCCCCCCCCCCCCCCAGTTCGTCCCCCCTCCTCCTCCCTCCCCCCTTCCTCCCCCCTCCCTCCTTATCATTACCACGTTCTAATAAAAGCCTGAGAGGAAGACACACACACACGCCCACACACCCTGTGATTAAACGCAGACAGTTACCACTGTGCTCTGGCCTCACTCCGCCACCGTGAGAGAGCCCCCGTATTGTTCTCTCCTCTCCCCCCACCCCGCCCTCCTCTTGGGAATGAACTCAGCCTGCAAGCTCCAGTGGGCCTCCTCATATCCCTCTCTCTCTCTCTCTCTCTCTCTCTCTCCCTCTCCCTCTCCCTCTCCCTCTCCTTCTTTGCTTGTCTCTCTGTCTGGGCTGCGCGCCTGCCATCCTGTCAGCGTTCCGGAGTCATTACAGGGGTTTAGACTGGGGGAGGCTCGCGGCGGCGCTTTGAGTCGTTGCCGTGGAGAGGGAGCCGTGGGTGCGTTCAGCGTTCCCCGCGTCTGGGGAGCGGCGCGTGGTGACGGGAGCGGCGTCAGGGAAAGGAGAGCGCCTGGTTTGGATACTCAGAGACGCTGAGAGCCATGGAGCTCCCAGGGGGCCAGCGGGGAATCAGTTTGGAGCCTGGGGCGAGTCTCGCACGGAGGGGGGGGGTAATGCTGGCACACATACACGCACAAACACACGTATACATACAGTGGTGACGCGTAGGGGTGGGGGGGGAGCACGTCTGATCACATGCCACCTGCCCCCCCCCCTATATTATGCGTTGCCTCTGTTTACACACACACGCACATACAATTTATATTTCTTAACACAAACCCATACACCTAAACACACACACACGCACACCCAACAGTCCCTAGTACAGGCACATGCACACACACACACACACTCTTATGTATGCACAGACTCACCAACACATAACGTTCACGTACACATGCACAAACCCTCTCTCAGACCCGCACACACAACAATAACTTTAAATTCACCCCCAGTGTGTTGGCACAAACTCACACGACCCCCCATCGTCCACCGCACACAGGCCAGCCTGCACACCGAGGAGGGGGTGGATATATCGCCACGGAAACATCGGCTCCGCGACACCCGCTCACCCATCCCTCTCCCTACGTCTCGGCCTGTGACACGCGCAGGCAGGAAGGGGGAGGGTCCTCGTCCTCAGACGGCGGCCGTCGACGGCGGCGGTCGACCCAGTCCCGCCTGTCTCTCCTTGTGTGGTGGAAAGCCCCAGGCGGTTGGCTGGGCCATAGTGCTCTAGCTGCTAGAGCGACTGACACCCAGACCAGATCAATGGGCGGAGGGGGAATCGATCAAACCTTTGTCTCCTCCACCGACGCACGCTGCTGTTAATGTCCTGCCTGACTCACGCCTCTAATAAACCCGTGTAGAGGATGCTGCCTCATCACCACATCCTGCGTGCGTGCACGGCGCGCATGCGCGCGTGTGTGTGTGTGCGTGTGTGTGTGTGTGTGTGGACTCTAGTATTGGCCTCTTCCTAGCCCCCCACTGGCATGTGGTAGTGCAGGCGTGTGTGTTATTCCAATAGAACCTGTTGTCCTGTTCAGCACTGCAACCCGGCTGTCTCTGTGAATCCTTTAATGTTATTTATCAGCCTAGTTATTATACCTCCCTCCTGCGGCTCGGTGTCGGCCCGTTGGAAAGGTTTGCGTCTGTGTGTGAGTGTGTGTATGTTTGTCTGTGTGTGAGTTTGTGTATGTTTATCTGTGTGTGGGTGTATGTGTGTTCGCATGCGTGCCGAGATGTTCTGTGTGCTGCATGTATTAATAATCATGCGCGTGTTTGTCTGTGTGTGTGTGTGTGTGTGTGTGTGTGTGCGCGTGTTTGTCTGTGTGTGTGTGTCTGTGTGTGTCTGTATGTGTGTGTGTGTGTGCGCGTGTTTGCGACGGTCCCTGGATGTTTGCTCCTGTTCACCGGGGCCTCCCGGGCCTCCCAAGCTCATTTGTAGTGCGGGAGGAGCTTGGCTCGGCAGCTTGATCACCCCCTGAAGAGGGAGACGCAACGCAGCCCCATTTTTATTGCAGACTGTGTGGCTCAGCTTGTGGCTGCCGTAATGAAACCCTGTTATTGCTCTCGCCCCCTCCGTCGGCTTCCCTCGCTCCCTCCCTCCCCGTTCCTCCTCCGCCTCCTCCTCCCTTTTTGAACTTCATGGCCGCCCCGTTTGTTTTTCCTCCATCTCGCTGTTTACCCCCCCTCCCTCCCCCCATCTCTCTCTCTCTCTCTCTCTCTCTCTCTCTCTCTCTCTCTCTCTCTCTCTCTCTCTCTCTCTCTCTCTCTCTCTCTCTCTCTCTCTTTCTCTTAGGCAGCTCTAACTCTCTTCCTCCCTCCTCCTTACTCGGGGACCTCGCTTTCTGTCCGTCCTTTAGTCTGTGTGTGTGTGCGTGTGTATATGTTTATGTATACTTCTGTTTGTGTGTGTGTGTGTGTGAGAGTACGCCTCTGTGTGCTGTGTGTGTCTGTGTGTGTGTGTGTGTGTGTGTGTGTGTGTGTGTGTGTTAAATCTTGTCCCCAGGGAGCACAGGGTGTGGAGTGCTGCTTATGAGGGCATAAATACAGTGATTTGGAGGTGGCACGGCGAGGCCCTAAATCTCTGCCGGCTCACGCCTCCGCCAGCGCCCCCACCCCTCACTGGAACTCCTACACAGCACATCTGAACACCGGGATTTACTGGAGGGACGCCCGGGATCTTTGGGGAAAGTAACTCCCACGCACCCGCCCGCCCAGTCAGTATCGCTGGCAGTGGTCAGGGTTCGAGATTATGGAAGTCTTCAGCCTCAGTAAGACAGCAGAGCCATCCTGTTGAGTTTAGAGACATTTGTTCCCTGGCTGGAGGTCTGTAACAGACAGTTCCCATGGTGGGGGCCCACGGCATTGTGTGACTCCAATACATATTGTCATTCAAAATGCTGATTCGTTACGATCGAGGGCCATTCTGTGATATATCTACAGTGGCAGGAGGGAACAGTAGCCTCTGACAGTCAAGGTGAAGGGTGGAGGGCTGCAGTGTGAGACGGAGAGAGAGAGTGGACAGGTTATCTCGCCGTGCCAACATCTGGACTGGCGAGGCAGAGTGACCAGATGGCCAGGTGGCCAGATGTGCGCCGTCTAACCTCACCTGACAGCTGAGATCACAGAAGCCAATGAGCAGGCTTAGAGTTCTGGTGGAACCTCCTCGGATCCGCCGTAAGATATGGGATAAGAATAAACACACATTTTTGGGGCCGTCAACATTAGCGTTTGCATCTCGTTTCCCTCTTTCTTAAACGCAATCTTTTTTCCCACTTCTTCACACTTTAGCCACTTCTCCCCTTCCATCCCCCCCTTCCATCCCCCCCTTCTCTCTCTCTCTCTCTCTGTCGCTCTAAGCCAGTGCATACAGCTGGGTGGAGGGCCGCTCCTCCGCAGTGATAGCTCGCTATCGACGTGGGAAAAGACAAAGAGATAATCCCGCGCCGTAGACGGGAGATGGGGCGATACGCCGTCCGTCACCCCGGCAACACATCAAAGCTAATCTCTCTCACCCGCTAATAGCGCCGCGTTTGATTGGATGATCTGTCAGGGCGGGCGATAAGCCCCGGCGAATGGGGGAGGCTCTTTAGTCCACGGAGAGCGGGACGGGGAGAGGATCTGTTGAGCAGACTGACGCTAAGCCAGCCACGGTGAAAGTAGGGCCGTCTCTAAATCCCCCCCCCCCCGGTCTATCGGCTCCCTCTCCCCTCCTTCCCTCCAAGGGGCTCATTTCAGGGAGAAGTGACAGGGTCAGGTGCTGGGATTTGAACAAGGGAGTTTAATCATTTTTTGGAGGGGTCAGTACCTGGGTGTTGTTTTGTTGTACATCAGTGTGTGTGTGTGTGTGTGTGTGTGTGTGTGTGTGTGTGTGTGTGTTGTGAGCTCCCTTCTGCTTGGGAGAGAAGCTTGGTGTTCGTCCGTGTTCGTCCGTGTTCGTCCGTGTTCGTCCGTCCTCTTGCATCCTCTTCTCTCCTCAGGGCTTGGTCTCCCCTCCCTCTAACAATGTGCCGAAGGTGCTTTTATGGCTGCACCTTCCATGCCTGCTGATCAGCCCAACCAGCGTCAGGTGTGCTGCTGCAGAGTGGAAAATTCCACTGCTGCAGCCCGGTAGTCTCACCTGTTCTACTGGGGGCTGTCCATGGTCCTGAATGCCTCCAGCATGTGGTTCGGGAGGTAGCGCCCACTCACCACTTCCCCTAGTCGTTGTCGACGTCGGTGGGCCCTTCCGCCGTGGTGGCACTGGGGTTGCCCTGTGGAGCACCGGTAAGGGGTCGGGGCACCACAGTGTGTGTGTGTGTGTGTGTGTGTGTGTGTGTGTGTGTGTGTGTGTGTGTGTGTGTGTGTGTGTGTGTGTGTGAATGAGTGTATGTGTGTGTGTCTGTGAGGTGAAAACAATCCTGTTTGTTTTTCCCTTTGTCCTTACTGGGGCGCTGTGGTCTCCGGGCCAGGGTGGGATGGTTCCCAGCCAGTCAAAGGCACGCTCTCTGTGGCTCTCTCTTCGGCTGTTAATCTGGGATGCATATGAATGAGGCATTATCATAATCACTCAAGTGTCTGCTATTTTCATTTTTATCTCTGCTTTCTGTTTCTAATCAGAGCCCTCCGAAACCCCAGGAGCGAAGTTGCGGCACGCACACACAGCACAGACACACACACACACGCTAAAACGCACACACAGCAGACACACCCACAAACACACACGGCCACCACACTAGCACAATCCGTACTCCCACTCCCGATCCACTCAATCCCAGCCTGATAATGGGATGCGAATGCTTTTCTATCACATTCAAGGCCAACCAGTGAAATGAAACCCAGAACATGAGGCGAGAACAGAAGAAAAAAAGCAGTTGGAAAAAGTACAGAGGAGACAAAGCAACAGTGAACATGACAGACAGACGCAA
>CM030172.1:9910820-9913320 GCA_017639675.1 Aplochiton taeniatus
CCACCTCAGATATAATTGGTGCCACCTCAGTTTTGCAGCCCTCCCTGCATTGTGGTTGTTATCGATATTAAAAGTCAGTATTTGGGTAGCGTTGCCGGGCGCTGCTATGTTGCTGTTATTGTAAGTGGATTGAAAATGTAGGCGATTTGCTTCGCATTATAGTGTTTCAAAATGTCAGTGATGGGTTAGAGTGACATACTAAGCAAAGCTATTTGGCAATTCTAGTAGGTTTTATCCTGCACGATCTATATATACCTTTCTCATTTTAGAATGAAGCAGTAATATGTGTGCCCCCCCTCGTGAATTCCAAATGCCACCACATTGATTTTACGCTGGCGGCGAGCCTGGTGTTAACCAACCGACGGTTAGAAGAATCCTAGAGAGAAAAGAGATGGTGACTAAGCTAGCGAGAGAGAGAGGGAGAGAGAGAGAGAGAGGGAGAGAGAGAGAGAGAGAGAGAGAGAGAGAGAGAGAGAGAGAGAGAGAGACAGAGAGAGAGAGAGAGAGAGAGAGAGAGAGAGAGAGAGAAAGAGAGAGAGAGAGAGGAAGGGGGCGAGAAACAGAACAAAAGAATGAATACAGAAGGGTGGAGGGAGGGAGAGTGGAAAAGAAAGAGAGACAGATCGACGCCTACGAGACTGCTGGAGACAGGCCTGTATTCCAAAGGGGAGCAGGCAGATCTCTTAGTCACCCTGAGACACACACACACACACACACACACACACTCTCTCACACACACACACACACACACACACTAGCTTGGCATCACACAATAAACTGCGCTGTCCCTCCTCTCCTGCTCGAACTCTTTCTTCCTCTTTCTTTCAATCTGTAATTATTCACGTTTTCTCCCGCGTCTCAGAGAATGAATCTGTGGACCGGAGGCAGCAGGTCAAAGGTCACCATCCATTTACCTATTGTGTCCTCAGCCGGCAGCGCACTGATCGAATGATTGGTGTACCTCCCTTTGAGCTGCCGTGCTCCTGCTCACTGTCCCCAGGTCAGCTGTTGGCGTTTCGACGTCTATCCGTCAGAGGACAGAGTGAGGGCAGGCTGCTCTGAGATCAGTGCAGGTGTATCCCTATAGCCATGTAGCATATCCCCACGGTTAGGTGTGTACTGTGTAGACTATGGCTGGCTTGGTTATGGGGGAGCCACAGCATCAAAAGCAGAGTGGCGACCCCAGGATGGAAATGTCCGCGCCGGGGTCACCGCGGGGTAACACACCTTGCGAGCCAATCAGACACATCAAAGCCGGCCAACGGCACTTCAAAGGCCGGCCCAGAGGTAAGGAGGGAAGGAGGGAGGAGGGAGGAGGGAGGGGGAAAGCAGGGAAACAGACAGAAAATAGATTTCCTTCGGAAAGACACGGCTGACTGAGAGAAGCCTCTTCCCACCTCCTATTCCTCGGCCTCCTCCGCCTGGTTCTGTCTCCCACCATGCTCCTCTTCCTTCCTGAGACTCCAGCGTCGCTCAATGCCCCCCTCCCCCCACACTACCCACCCCCCTATCCAAAACACCACCACCCCCCTCCCACAACCCCAACCCCCCTCCCCGCACGGCGGCCGGATGAGCAACAGGGCGGATGATGTGGCAGGGCGAGGGCCTGATGAAAAATTACAAACAAACCAGACTGACATTTCCAGACGCTGGCCTCCCCAGAGCACTGCCATTCTGTCTGGCTGGGCCCACAACGCCTAAGCCCCTTTGATCCCCCCACCCCCCACCCCACCCAACCCCCCACCCCTAAAGCTCAGCCCGGGGAGCAGCGTCGCCACCCTCGCCCCCCCCCCGGGCATGAATTATCACTGGCACCTCACGCCCACGGCCCAGAGGACGTGGCATGGATTAAAGAGGTAGACGGCCATGTCTTTATGGCGCTGTCAGACGTTCTTTATGGTTTGGAAGTCCTGCTTTGGAAACGAGCTCGTTCCCGTGCTGGGATCTGCCGGCCTGTGCTGCAGATCCAGACCCTGTGTGTGTCCGTGTGTGTGTGGATGTGTGTGTGTGTGTGTGTGTGTGTGTCTGTGTGTTGAGGGGGGGTGGGGGGCATGACGGCCCCCCCTGAAGTCTGAACGAGGCCTGTCGTCGCGGGGGTCTCCGCCCAGAGCGACTCCCTCGCGACTGACGCCGCACTGTCCCCAACGACACACTCCGCACACGCTGTCAGAGGGACACACACGCAGCGTGGGTGAACACACTCGCGCTCACACGCAAACACGGAAGGAGGGGGAGGTAAAGACGGAGAATCGCACTAGCACACGTCCGTGTAAACACGCACACAGACACAGTCACAGACACACACACACACACACACACATGGCTGAGCTATCAAGAGCTGTCCGGTGTGCCCGCTGTAATTGGGCAGACAGGGGTTGCAGGTCCGTGCCGGCTCCAGTGTTGATGGCTGGGTGCTGTAGGCGGTAGCGAGTCAGGGGGAATCAGCGTCAGTGTGTGTCTACTGTGTTTCCGCCTATCGGCCCCTGGGGGACAGCAGGGC
>CM030172.1:9920820-9925820 GCA_017639675.1 Aplochiton taeniatus
ACATCTTTGCTCTGAACCCAAATTCCTTCTGAACATGAAAATAATATAAAATAATATATAAAAAATAATAAATAAATATAAAATAACCCTGCGCTCACCTTGGATAACGGTGATTATGGCCCTGCGTGGTTTTTGAATAACAGTCACTAGTGCATCGTGACTAACAGTTTTGCGACACACAGTTCAGCCTCTGTCGCCACTCAGTTTACATTTTCGATGGGCCTTCCGTCGTGGTGTCCCAGATATCTCCCGCCGTGTCCTTGCAGGTGTCGTTCACTCTGGCGCGTTCTTTATTTTGCATCTTTTTTTTTTTACCATTCCTTTTTCCTTCCCTCGGTGTTCTGCCTGGGAGGAGAACGGCCTGTACCTCTGTAGACGCCACGTAACCCCGGCGCCCTTTCCCCTGGCAGAGGTCGCCCTGCGGCGGCCACCTCGGCTCGGTCTTCCCATCGCGGGGTTGAGTTGTCGGTGTGACTTCGATCGACTGGGGGGGGGGGGTGAAGTGAGGCGGCCTGACAGCACTGCCCTGATAAATTGGCACCATTGGCCAGCTGCGGAGCAGGCTGAAGACGGAGGGAGATGGCGGGTCCAGCTAGGTGCAGTTCTTACGTCAGTACGGGGTCGTTCCCCAGAACCCGACCCCAACACGGTGCCACGTTGATCCCAGTGACGAGCCCATGAATCATCTGATAGCAGCACTTAGATAGTTGGAGCAATAGGAGACTCAGGCCCAGCCATCAGTCACCGTGAGGTCACACCGCCTGGCTGACCAACAGAAGGGTTGTCTGGTTTGGTGAATGGGCATTGTGGGTGGTAACGGGTCAACCGTTTATTTTTACAGATCGGCGGGCGTGTGTGTGTGTGTGTGTGTGTGTGTGTGTGTGTGTGTGAGTGAGAGAGAGAGAGAGAGAGAGAGAGCGAGAGAGAGAGAGAGAGGGAGAGAGATTGTGTCCGTGTGAACATGTCAGACCCGACTCTGAAACAATTTGATTTGATTTGGAGTTACTGGCGTTTTTTGACCAACGGCGTCTGACAACCCTCCATTGTGTGTCTCTGTTCCATTCAGAGTGCCAGGCAATCTCCTTCCTATGTCTGCTCAGTTTATAAAAGCCATTTTGAGAGAAGAAGCTTCATTTGGTGCAGTCTGACAAAAGAGAGTGGAGTACAAGACCAGGAGGGGGAGACTGATCGAGGGAGCCTGGAGGGAAACCAAGTGGATTCCCTCCTCCTCCTCCTCCTCCTCCTCCTCCTCTCTTCCTGGGCCGGTGCTGTCTCTAAGGCTGCAGACGGCTGCCACTGCTCCTGCTCTCCTCTTTGAACCCACCTCCTGTTGGATCTCCAAGTCTCTAAACTCAAGGACTTTTCAAAGACCGTTGGCTATTCAGTGTGTGTGTGTGTGTGTGTGTGTGTGTGTGTGTGCGTGCGTGCATGTGTGAAAGAGAGTGATTTCTGTGTTCAAGTAAATAATGTAGACAAGCAGAAATAATTGGAACTAATTATGTCTCATTCCGGATAAGTCATGTGACTAACGTCAGATTCTTTGTATTTGTTCAGCTCCTTTTAAAAGCTTCGCCAATCAATGTGTGTGATTGGACAGAAACCAAACAAAAATGGATTCCTGCTCTTTCTTTATTGGGGCTTAGCTTGATGCCTCACTCCTCATCCTAACTCTTTTAATTTGCTTTTTAGACTCAAGGTTTTTCACTGTCACCGCGTACCTTCAGCCACGACACACGAGAGTCTCCTGACAAATCGCGCGCACTTGAACTGGGTGGCACTAACGGTATTCAATTATCCGCTCTACCCTGGGTGGTGCTTTATGGAGGAGCTAGGAATGCCCCCCCCCCCACCCCCACTACCCACTCAAAATGGGAGAAGGGCAGGTTTTGCATTCGGTTCAGGCTCAATGGGTTTATCTGTTGTCGCTCTGTGGTTTGGGTACTGATTTATGTGTATATTCTGCCGGCACGACGCTCTCCAGCTCTCCCTCGTTCTAATAGATCGCCTGTCCATTCTATGCTATCTCTCTCTCCTCCTCTCTCTTACTATCTGTCTCCTTCACTATTTTTTTGTCTCTATCTCCTTCGACATCTCCTCCTCTCTCTCTCTCTCTCTCTCTCTCTCTCTCTCTCTCTCTCTCGCTCTCTCGCTCTCTCCCCTTCTGAAAGGGGGGGGGGGGGCAGGGGTCAAGAGCGGCGCCGGCCGTTTTAATTGAAGTGTGCCTTTGTAATGAAGGCGAGCTAAAGACGGTGGCGCGGTATTTACAGAGAGATAAGGACGCCAAGGTGAGTCCACAGCTGCCCAACGAGCCGACAGGGGACATCCAGGAGGAGTCCTTATCGGAGTCCAGTCGACCCACAAACCTTTCTGTCTGGACCGAGTAATTATGTAGAGTGGAGTCCGCAGAGGCTGGAGGAAGAAGGGGGGAAGGGAGACGGCGCAGTTCAATCCATCTGATTAGAGCCGCCAGGTTCTGCCACTGTTCCTGGTACACCTGTACCCTCCTTGTCTGATCCAGCTGGACCCTGACAGCCCGTGTTCACACTGATCCCACATCAGTAAACACGCGCACACAAACAGGCGTGCCCGCGTGGCAACACCACGCATCCCGTCTTTGCAGGACAGAGGGACAGAAGCTGTAAGGACATGGCTATTTCTGTGGGACTGACTGAGACTTGGGTATACCAGGAGCCTTTTTAACATGCTGCTCCACGCGTACCCTGCTCTCCTCTGACGATGCAAGGGCTAGAGGGAATTTGCCGACCAATTGACGCCCGTTCGAATGGCCGAGGGAGCCCATTGTTCACAGGCCATTTCTTTCACGACAGCCTCACTGTAAGGAGTGTGAGAGAAGGGAGGACTCCAGTGCAGAGGGGTAGGGGTCTTCGGGTGAGCGACTAACCAAAGAAAGTTCTCAAACAGACTTAAATTTGTTACGCTCTGATTCAACATAGATTCAACAATGACCCAAAAGAAAACCGTACGGCCCGGCTTAAATGGGGAAACAAATCCAACAGGTGAAAACAATAAGGGTGATTAGGGGGCACTTCGGATGTCTGCTCGGCTGAGCCCTGGCGGCAGGAGCATACGACCCTTTACGTCCGTGACAACCGCACAATGAGCCCTCTTTGTTTTGGTTCCTCACCAACCACCTCCTCCTCCGCTTGTTTTTCAAGGTCAGAATTAATTGAAAAGTTGTGCCGTTGGTACACTCACAGATGACTCAGTCGAGAACTGGGGCCCTCTGTGTGTCTAAATTAATGGCCGCGTATTAGCGAAAGCCGGCTAGCCGCGCTTATTATCATTTAATGGGCTTAAGCTAACTGCCATTAGCCCGGGTCCCTGCATTGGCGTGGCGGCTTTTCAATCAGCCGCCCATTATGGCGCATTAGATCAGACGGGGGAACCAACGTTAGCCCAGCGGATGACACAGATGTCTGAACAAAACACGGCGGTAGGAGAGAGAGCTGGAGGCAGCGTTTGGGCTGCGTTTGTACTGCCTGCTGATGTGCCAGGGGGGGTTCGAACTCCCCAAAGGGTTAATTAGGTACTGGTGTCCTCCACCTGCTGCTTTTTGGGTAGCGTTTTTTGCAGCATTAGCGTGGCGAGTTTGACAACCCCCCCCCCCACCCCTGTAGCAAGTGTTGCTTTGAAAATAGGCCGGAGCCCTCCAGAGCCTGGTGTGACCCCCCTTCTGTGGTCTTTTTCTCCCGCTCTCTCACTTTTTTCTGTCTTTCTTCCGTTCTCTCGCTCACTCGGCCTCACCCCCACCCACCCCTCTCTCTCTAAAGACTCTCAGACCTGCAGATGGCCGCCGGCGACTGATGGAAATAGGGTAGACAAGAGGAGAGAGAGGGGCGAGAGAGGAGAGGCAGCGAGGAGATGGAAAGTAGAGCAAGAGTGGAGAAAACAGGACACGCTTCACGCTGTCTCACTGGGGGAGGAAAGAAATGTGTTTCTGGTTTAATCTATTCACAGACCCACATATCGCCATGTGTACACACACACACACGCACACACACACACACACACGCACAAACAAATAAAAGCAGTTGGTGGCTGGATTCACCTGTTACCCGAAGGCAACACGCAATAGAGTAGAGCATCAGACTAACATAGCATCCACCCTCATCCTCACTTACTGGACCTCTAGCACTGAGCAACACCAAACCAATATCCTGCTATCTACAATTAAGATGGAATATTCATTCATTGAGAGAAGTGAGGGGATTAGAGAGAGAGAGAGGAAGAGAGAGAGAGAGAGAGAGAGAGAGAGAGAGAGAGAGAGAGAGAGAGAGAGAGAGAGAGAGAGAGAGAGAGAGAGAGAGAGAGAGAGAGAGAGAGAGAGAGAGAGAGAGAGATAGAAAGAAAGAGAGAGAGACTAATGGACACAGAAAGAGTTCGGTTGGACTATTTCTGGGGCTTATTAATGCATAACGTGACAGCCAAGGCATACATTTGCATTATCTATCGCTCTGATCCTTTCTCTATGCTCTTCGCTGTCTTCTCCCTCTCTGGACCTTCCGAGAGTTTCCACACTGAACCAACCCAAACTGAATAGATGCACTGTCACCCTGCTGCCCAGGTATCTACTGGACCCTGTCTGAGAGGATAGGCAGGGACCAGGGCTGCGTGGCTTGGTTCCATGTTGGCCATGCAGTGTGAAGAAGGGTATTTGTCTCCCTCAACCTCCAGTAGGTCCATGCTGCTCTGCCTGGGGTTACTAAGATGGGCCCCTCTATAGGTTCACCCTGCATCCACACAGCAGAGCAGCTGTTTACGAATGTGCGTGTGTCTGTGTGTGTGTGTGTGTGTGTGTGTGTGTGTGTGTGTGTGTGTGTTTGTGTGTTTATTAACACAATGTGGCTCAAAGCGACAGCTTGTAATTTGCATTCAGATGGAAACCAAGGTACCTCTACAGGTCTTCACAGCCTGGTCGTGTGTGTGTGTGTGTGTGTGTGTGTGTGTGTGTGTGTGTGTGTGTGTGTGTGTGTGTGTGT
>CM030172.1:9930820-10068320 GCA_017639675.1 Aplochiton taeniatus
GTGTGTGTGTGTGTGTGTGTGTCTGTGCCTATAGCCGTAATCATGGGCTGGGTCAAGAGATCTTGCCTTGCCCACTGGGCTTAATAGTAGTTATGTAAGCATAATTATGATGGTTATGTTTAGTTTGCTGGAGGACAAACCCCCATAAAAAGAAAACAAATTACCCGAAAATAAAACCTCTGTGGACCATTCAGCACAAACAAAGAATTACCAGTGCAATTATGAATGCTACTTCTAATGACTGTTGTTACTTTTTTTGTTATTATGGCCCTCCATGCAGAAACAATGCAGTCCATCACCTATCACGAGCACTGCGGTTGAGGATGCACAAAAAAAATTAAAATAAACAATGCTACTGCTGTTTTGTTTGCGTGTGTGTTGGTGTGGATGTGCTTTTTAATGAATATAATCTATTTTAATCGACATGCTTCAGGTGTGCGGCGCTTGGCAGTGGCAAATCTTACGCCAGCGAGCACTCACCACCTCAACCACCAAACAACATCAATTCCAGTTAGCGGTCTTTCACCGCTCAACTTTTGTTTCCTATAATCTTTATTTTTGCTTTCCTGCCCTCCACCTCTCCGCCTCCTCGCCTTCTGGCTGCGCTCCCATACCCCTCTGCTAACGGCTAAGTAATGGCCGGTGGCCGCTGGTGCTGGAAAACGATCCATCACTCCGCCGTTCATTTTCTCATTTAATCCCATTGAAAAGCGCTGTTTCCAAAAGTCCCTGTCACGTCGATACATGAGCGGCTACGGAGCCGTAAATCCAGATAAGGCCGCGCGACAATGATTCACCGGAGCCCGCCTTCTAATTTGCTTTCTGGTTGAGCGCAGCCCACTGCCCGCGGACGGGCCGAGTGAGATGCAGCCTGAAAGCGTTCACACATATTCAATAGGCTAATGCGCGCTGATACACGGGGCCCATTGTCTCCCGTGTGGCTTTCTGAGATGTGGCCTGCCCAAACACAATGGCCGTCCAGGGTTCTGTCTGAATAGTCGTCAAAGAAATTAATATTGTCTTCCATCTTCTTCGTCTACCATCTTCAAATCCCCTTCATTTGCTGTCTTGTGGATCATTATCTGCGCAGTGGTTTGTGTGTGTGTGTGTGTGTGTGTGTGTGTGTGTGTGTGTGTGTGTGTGTGTGTGTGTGTGTGTGTGTGTGTGTGTGTGTGTGTGTGTGTGTGTGTGTGTGTGTGTGTTTATACCCGTGGGTACTTGTGTGTTTGTGTGTGTGTTTATACCCGTGGGTGTTTTCTGTGTTTTGGTGTGTGTGTGTGTGTATGCGCGTCGTCAGTGAGATGCAGCAGAGGAACAGAGTGTGTGTCAGTGATATAGAGTAAAGATACAGTGTGTGTGTGTGTGTGTGTGTGTGTGTGTGTGTGTGTGTGTGAGTGTGTGTGCGTGTGCGAGTGTGTGTTTGTCCCCTCTTTGTCCCTGCGTCACAGTGGCGATAAGGGCCATTGTGTTGTCACGGTGCACTGTGCTCGGCTGCCGTTCTAGCCACTTCACTATTCAAACAGCCTTGTGGCTGCCGCCTCTCACTGGGCCCTCAGCAGGGGGACGTGAGGCAGCAGCACGTGGCCTGCCTGTCCCCTTGGTCTTTGCCAGGTGACGGGCTAGTGCATGCGGTAGGTGGCCTGGCTTATCTCACACGGAGAAGTGCTTCATTCAGAGTGTTACGCCGTTGTAAAGGCAAAACCCCACATACGTTGTCAACTGAAGGTTTTAGTAAACAAATTCGATTATTTATAAGGGGGGTCTGGACCTTGGTATTCTCCGTTTCAAACAACAGGGATTCTCTATTGAAAGAGATGGTTTTTTTTTTTGCCCACTTAGCTTAGAGAGAGAGAGTGCTCTTGTCTCTCAGAGGTGGACAAACTGCTGTGATTGGGGTTAGGGCTGTAGTGGCTGTTACGCTCAGCGTGTGCAGAGAAAGGGTAGCTCGTCCTGGCTGACAGCATAAACTCCCAAAAACCTTGCTTTCTCGTCGGGTCCTGGGGGGTTGTCTGGGCCGCGAGCACAAACACAGACACACAGAAAGAAGGGTCAGCACACACACACACACACACACACACACACAACGGCACACACACACACCTCCCCCGTGGTTTTCTTGGCCACCCATGGCGTGAGATGAGAGGTATTTCAGGGAGGGGGGTCTTTTCTCTCACAGCGTCTGGGCTGTGGTTCTCTTCCTCTGGTCTCTCTCTCTCGGGCGACCAGCGAGTCCGGTTTGCCACCTACGGCCAACCCCGCCCCCCCCCCCCCCCCCTCCGCGACGTCTCTCCCCCGCTCCTCCACGCCTCCCCGTCGACGTTCCCATGGACCTCCTCGCCTCCATCCCCTCCGCGGCTTCTCCTCGGTTGCGGCCCGTCATCCGCTAATGAGCAGCGGCAATGGTGGATGATCAATGGAGGGGGGATGGGAGGCAGGAAGGACGGGAGGGGGGGGGCGAGGAGGCAGGAAGGACAGGGGTGGGTGGGGGGGGGGGGGGGGCGCGTGTACGTGTCAGCGCGTCTAAGTGCAATTAGCCAAATGCATGGCTCATCCCGGGAAGTCTTTGTGAAGGAGCAGGCCTTCGGGGAGAGCTTCTCATTGTTAGGGGCGATGGTCGTCAAGGCCCTCTCGTCCTGCCGAGCGCCTTAATGGAGCTCTATCCTTTTCTTTTTCTTCTACGTAACCTTTCAAGTAAAACAGAGAGTGTACTTTGATAGTGTGGGTTTGTGTGTGTGTGTGTGTGTGTGTGTGTGTGCGTGTGTGCGTGTGTGTGTGTGTGTGTGTGTGTGTGTGTGTGTGTGTGTGTGTGTGTGTTTGGGTGTGTTTGGGTGTGTGTGTGTGTGTGTGTGTGTGTGTGTGTGTGTGTGTGTGTGTGTGTGTGTGTGTGTGTGTTTGGGGTGTGTGTGTGTGAGAGAGAGAGCTTAGACTCCTAGAGTGTAGTGTGTGTGGAGAGCGGAGCGCGATAGCGTGGGTCAGCGCCGGTTCCCTAACCTACCCTAATCATTCCTGCAGCATCAAACAGCGTGCGAGGAGAGAGAGGCCATTAGGCTCCAGACGCTGCAGAGGGAGGCTGCCGCTTCATCACAAAGAGAGGCCTGTAATCGCCGCTCTCGCTCGCCATCCCGGCGCTCCTGCGGCCCCGCTTTTCTGCACTCCCCGCCAAAATGGAGGAGGAGCGGAGATAAGAGGGAGGGAAAGGGTTGTTAACGTAGCGGGGAGAGGGAATGCAGGGGAGAATACGGGGAAGGAGAGAGCGATAGATTCAGGGAAGGACGGCAGACTGTAATAAAGACGTAATGGCCGCTTGGTTAGGGAGACGCGAGCACTGAAACGAATTGCCTGTGAATCCAAGGTGCGCTTGCTTTTCTGTCCCTCGCCTTCAGGAGCAAGCCGGCGTCGTTCTTTCCCCGCCCTTATGTCTTTTATCCGTCTTTTTAATTGACGCTCCGTTCTCGGAGCGCTTGTAGCTCTTATCTTCCCTGGATCATTCGGCTAAGATGGGGAGCCTTGATCGTCTTCGGGCTTTTTTGGAGAGCTATAATGTGATGCCTCCTCCCCTCTGTCTGCCCGCCTTGGTGGGGGGGCCGGCAGCGCGGTCGTCAAGGTGACAGATAAAGTTTGTGTCGTTGAGTGATCACCCTCATCTCCGCCCTGAACCTTGAGTTGCACTGATGACACGCCACTCATGGAAATGGAATGAGAATCTATGACCTTGCGGAACCTGGAACTTGTGTGTGTGTGTGTGTGTGTGTGTGTGTGTATGTGTGTGTGTGTGTGTTTGTGTGTGTTCGTGTGTGGGAGAGTGAGAGAGAGAAAGTGAGTGAGCTTTCATTAGTTCACCTTGTCCAATTTGCATACTGTGCTGTATGGTCACACAGACGAACAAACAATGTCACTCTCAAGCACACACACGTGCACACACGCACACACAGACATGGACAAAGTCATACACACACTCACAAACACACACACACCTAACAGTGTGTCATCTGCGTCATGCCCATGTGACTCTGCCCTTCAAAGGAGAGTGGCTCTGTTTGTGTGTGTGTGTGTGTGTGAGCGAGAGAGAGAGAGGGAGAGAGAGAGAGAGTGAGAGAGAGTGAGAGAAAGAGAGAGAGAGAGAGAGAGTGAGAGAAAGAGAGAGAGAGTGTGTGTGTAGGTACTGCCATGTCTATTCTTACCTCATGTAAGCAGCACCCAACACAGCTCCTCGATCCTGTCCTCTCTTCATCCCCCTCTCCAACCCATCCTCGATCCTGTCCTCTCCTCATCCCCCTCTCCAACCCATCCTCGATCCTGTCCTCTCTTCATTCCCCTCTCTAACCCATCCTCGATCCTGTCCTCTCCTCATCCCCCTCTCCAACCCATCCTCGATCCTGTCCTCTCCTCATCCCCCTCTCCAACCCATCCTCGATCCTGTCCTCTCCTCATCCCCCTCTCCAACCCATCCTCGATCCTGTCCTCTCCTCATCCCCCTCTAGTGCACAACTGCATTGAGAGAGAGAGAGTACAGTGAACAGATGGAGTGTTCCCCTACCCACCTTTGCCCGCTCCACTGGGCGCTTGCCCCTGTGCCAGTGTTGGGCCGTCAGCTCGGCCCGGCGGGAGTCGTGCAGAGTGGCGAAGGGCGCGGTGTCGTGTTCGGTGGCGAACGGAGAACAGAGCCAGGTCGGCGAGAAGAGAGAGACAGAGAGAGACAGAGAGAGACAGAGGAGACAGAGAGAGACAGAGAGAGACAGAGAGAGACAGAGGAGACAGAGAGAGACAGAGAGAGACAGAGGAGACCGAGAGAGACAGAGGATACAGAGGAGACAGAGAGAGACAGAGGAGACAGAGGAGACCGAGAAACACAGCGAGAGACAGAGAAAGACAGAAGAGACAGAGGAGACAGAGAGAGACAGAGGAGACAGAGGAGACAGAGGAGACAGAGGAGACAGAGGAGACAGAGAAAGACAGAGAGAGACAGAGGAGACAGAGAGAGACAGAGGAGACAGAGGAGACAGAGAGAGACAGAGGAGACAGAGGAGACAGAGGAGACAGAGGAGACAGAGAGAGACAGAGGAGACAGAGGAGACAGAGGAGACCGAGAGAGACAGAGAGAGAGAGAGAGACAGAGGAGACAGAGAGAGACAGAGGAGACAGAGGAGACCGAGAGAGACGGAGGAGACAGAGGAGACAGAGAGAGACAGAGGAGACAGAGGAGACAGAGAGAGACAGAGGAGACAGAGGAGACAGAGGAGACAGAGAGAGACAGAGGAGACAGAGCCAGTGCCCGGACTCACTCCCAAGCCCTGGGGCACACTTGGTTTCCGACCGCAAACTCTCCTGCAGGAACACATTCACAATCTGAATACACACACACACACACACACACACACACACACACACACACACACACACACATACAAGCACACACACACACCAAGCGGCTAGAGGATATCCAGCCTGAATGGGCCACAGTGTATCCAGTCTATCTGATCCTGTGTAAACAGTTAAGCGGAGGGGATGGTTGTGAAAAGGTAATGTAGCATTAGCTATTCATTATGTACAGGGAGGATTATCAGTTTATGTGGGGGAGGATCCCCATTCATAATGGATCCTCAGCCAACTAAGCCGTGTCAAGCTGCCTGGCCGTGCCGCGGTGGAGTGGAACCCGCCTGGCGACGGCCGTCTCACGCGCAGACACGGTGGCCGTGCATTCTCTTACGGCGAGGGCTGACGCTCAGGGCCAGGGCCAGGCCGTGCATTCTCTTACGGCGAGGGCTGACGCGTTCGGGGCCAGGTGTACATACGCTGCACAGCGTCGACACGGCCAGGTCGCAGAAAGCGTCCCTTTTCACTTTACGGCCGATGTGCTAAACATGCACCTGGTGGCGTAATCCGATGATGTCACCGCCCTCTCAGCGTAATTTACAAACAGCCATGGAATGGGCCTCCCTTTATCTATCGTGGAACTACCAACTCTCGGGAGAAAAATACAAATGTTGGCCGATCTTAAAACAGATCTCCTTATAGACATACTTCTCATTTGCCCTCTTTCACTTATATTTGAAGTAACCCGTTACTGTTGTTGCGGTGAAGTACCTGTTGGCATTGAATTTTGAATTTGTTGCTTGCTGTAACGCTTAACGACTTTTTGGTTCTCTCAACTGAAAAAGAGTCATACTTGTGGTGAAAGTCCTCTCAGTACGTCTCCTTGGCCTGTGTCTTTCTTATTCGGATGAGTGCTGCCGTTCTTTCTGGAAGTTTCATCTATGCAAGCAAACACGCCACCTGGATTCAACCTGCTTTTACGAGGCGGGAAAAATGCCACCGCGAAATAGATTAACACATACAACGGAATACGTAATCAGGCTCTCCTCGCTCATCTCCTCCCATGTTGTTGTGAGAAACAGCCATGAATGCATATGCATGAGTACTAAAAGCGCAACGTGTCATTCAGGTTTCATCCATGTGCGGCCTGTCTGTCCATAAGCTGCCTTGTTTTAGGAGCACGTTGCCACGAAATGTTGCCTAAAATGGCCGCTAACAGGTCACCACATCTGCACCTATCTGACGTATGTCGCCGGTGACAAAGACAAAATGAGCACCTCGAGAGGCAATAGCAGGATATGGGAGGAAGAAGAGGATGACGGAGGAGTAGGAGGAGGAAGAGACGGGAGGGGGGTGAAGGAGGAGAAGGAAGGGAGGAAGAGGAGGTGGAAGAGATGACTAAAGCCATTATAGGTTTTTTTTCGCTCCCTGTCATCTTTCTTCATGGTTAATTACAGGAGTGCAATGAAAGAAGCATGGACTGCACATGGTGTGTGCAGTGTGTGTGTGTGTGTGTGTGTGTGTGTGTGTGCGCGCGTGTGTGTGTGTGGGTGTGTTTGCGCGTGTGGGTGCGTGTCTGTGCATGACGTGTGTAATTATGGGACGGTCTTTCATATACTTGGTGGATGAGCCCCAGAGCTCATTTTAGTAATTAAATTAAACTCAAGAACAGACAGACCCCCCCCCCCCCCCCTCTCTCCCCTCCCCCTTCATTCATATTTTAAGTAATATTCTAACTTACATCTGGATAGGGACCCTCTGATCAATCAGTGGACTGTTATGCGTAGCCATGTCTTCAAACGGACAGCCTGGTGATTTATACACTGGGTTTCTGAAAGGCCATTCCTAACCCTTATTTCCAAGACAACAAAATACACTTTTATTCCCCAACCACTGCTATGCTTGAATTGCTTGGACTCCTACTTTTTGGTGGTGGTGGGGGGGGGGGGGGCAGGGGTTGTAGATCAAAGTGGACATTCTGCTTCAAAAGTGTAATGAAAATTCAGCCACTGTCCTTTGGTGCCCTTTGTGTCCCATGGTGATGACATCACGCCAGGGCTCTTTTCCTGGCAGGGGCATTGGGTTGCCATGGTTTTGTTGTTTGTTGTGACTCTGAACAGGTGGGTTGACTCACGGAGCAGCGTCTGGCCCTAGTTGGATTTCCTGGAAGGTTAAACAAACTGATTTACTTTGGCTTATTCTGTGTGAGTCTGTGTGTGTGTGTGTGTGTGTGTGTGTGTGTGTGTGTGTGTGTGTGTGTGTGTGTGTGTGTGTGTGTCTGTGAGTGTGTTTGTGTGAGTGTCTGTGAGTGTGTTTGTGTGTGTGTGTGTGTGTGTGTGTGTCTGTGAGTGTGTTTGTGTGAGTGTGTCTGTGAGTGTGTTTGTGTGTGTGTGTGTGTGAGAGAGAGAGAGAGAGAGAGAGAGAGAGAGAGAGAGAGAGAGAGAGAGAGAGAGAGAGAGAGAGAGAGAGAGAGAAAGAAAGAGAGAAAGGGGGGAGAGGGGGGGGGGGGGTTGTTGCTTTCAGGCCAGCAACCCTGTGATGATTGCTGCACACAAAAGATTTGAACACAAATAAATGACTTCCATTGTGGTTACTTTTTGTTATGAGGGCAACATATTACAGTGCATTTAACTCTTTATGCTTTAGTCGTTACATCCAGTCATGTCTTAAGGAATGGAGAAATGTAATGTGTGGGCAGCAGTCCAACGGCCAACACAAGCTGAGGCGCACATCACCGTCCATGCACGGCGGAGTGTGCATGTCGTGGTCGCGCACGCAACACTCCCTGCATCGCCGCCTGAAACAAGAATAACAGGAGGCTAATGGAAGGCTGTAGAGCACATTTCTCACATGCAGCAGGCCTGCAAGAAAAAAAATGGATGTGATTTGAGTAATAGGGGGCCTGTTCCCCAGTAGAGGTTTATGTCGAGCAACGCTCCCGGTCAACGCTACGTGGTTTACAAGAAGAAAGAAACGGGTTGGAAGGTCAAAATGGGAGTTGGCTGAAGGACGGTGGAAACGAGAGGGATGGATTCCAGAAAGTAGGCCGGGAGAGTGTTCACCAGAGTCCGCCTCTTTAAGTGCCTTGGAATTTCAATCGGCATCTTTTGGGGGAGGGGGGGGGGGGTGGGGTGGGGGGGGGAGTTTGAAATAAACTCCTTCTCCTTTCCAGAAGTTTCCAGAAGAGTATTTACAGCAGGGTAATACATTACCCCCCCAGCTTCAAAGTGAACATAAAAGAAATCATAAAGAAGTCATAATCATAACGCCGAATGGGCTCCATCAATAAGGGAGAGCAGCCAGGGGTCTCTGTGCTCTTCAGCTCTCTGGCTCCTTCAAGTGGCCAGCCATGGAACACACGTTCCCTCGGCGTGAGCAGTGCGACCATGCCTCTCTGTTTCATTCAACTTCCCCCCGTCCTCTCTCTTCCCCTGTGACAGATATGGAGACATGGTTCCCAAGACGATCGTGGGGAAGATAGTGGGCTCCGTCTGCTCCCTGAGCGGGGTGCTGGTCATCGCCCTGCCCGTGCCCGTCATTGTCTCCAACTTCAGCCGCATCTACCACCAAAGCCAGCGCGCTGAGAAGAGACGGGCCCAGAAGGTAAGCCCCAACCCCCCCCCCCCCACCCACCCCCACCCCACCCCTCCGCCCTACTTCTGTGAACCACACCCCCGTGGGACCCTCTGCCAGGCAGGTTACAAAGGTCGTGACCTCTCAGTTTGTGAGGTGCGGTGAGGCCTGCGTGTGATCGCAGCAGCATCCCGATTGGCAGCCTTGACTGTGCGGCCGACACTCTTTCGTCCACACACACACACGCACACACACGCGCGCACACACGCGCGCGCGCACACTAACCTAGTATACTAACGGAGGACATCAAATATAGTCATGCGTTTCCTCACAAGAGAACCAAAGTGTGGTGTGTGCATATGTTTTTATGACTTGTTTCCAAGGCTACCTGAGGCCCTCTGTCATCCACCTAACTAAACCATTAGCTTGCACAGGCGTCTCGTCTGAGAAAGAAGCACTCACACATCATATCGCATCACATTAGAATGTATTGTTCGCTCAATTTAGAAAGCTTTGTAGATACACTACACTACAGAGAGGGAAAGAGAGAGAGGGGGTGGGCGAGAGGGAGCAAAAAAATACTGTTCATTTACAATATTACAGTATGGGGAATTTGTTTTCTATTCTTTGAGAGACAGAAAGAGAGAGAGAGAGAGAGAGAGAGAGAGAGAGAGAGAGAGAGAGAGAGAGAGAGAGAGAGAGAGAGAGAGAGAGAGAGAGAGAGAGAGAGAGAGAGAGAGAGAGGAAGAGAGAGAGAGAGAGAGAGAGAGAGAGAGAGCGAGCGAGAGAGAGGAAGAGGGTCAGAAAGATAATTTTATTTAAGAGGCTCTTTGTAGCCCAATGCAGTGGGACACTATCGAGAATAGCACCAAAGACAACAACAAGTCAGTGATGGCATAAAACCAAACCCCTAAATAAACCTAAGAGAAACAAGAACAAAGAAAAACAATCAATCAATAGATGCAAGACCAAAAATAAAACAGATACAACCAATAGGGAGCTATCTACCCCAACCCAGGCACACACACACACCCTTACACACACATTCAGGCATCCACACACACCCACACACACACCCATGTAATCCTCATAAATCACAAACAAAGCCTTCTTGTACAGAAGAAAAAACATTCCCAATCCCCCAAGTACTGACCAAAGTGTTCACATCCCAAACCAGAATATAGTTGGTATGCTCCACCCTAAGGCAGGCCTTCGTCATCGGGACAGGATCCACTGACCCCTGCCCCCGAATACGTTTTTTTATGCGTCTTCCATATTGGCAATATTGCTAATGCAAAAATAAAATGCACTAGGACCAGTGCCATCTTTTTTCTTCTTCTGTATACCATGAAATGTCAATGAACAGTTTAAAAGCAAAACCCCTCGCCCAGTCTCCTAACCCATCTTTCTAACAGTGAAAACAGTCTGCCTAGCCTACTGTACTGCCCAAACAGGTGCGCTACTGTCTCAGGCTGGGAACAGAACGGCCATCCTTCCTCCTTACTTACTGTGCACCAGGTATCTCTGCCTGGCTATTGCCCCATGCACAGCCCTCCACTGGAGGTCAGCCGTCCACTTTTCAACGGGTGGCCTGTATGGGGACCGCCAAAATACTTGGCCCACCTCGATGCCTTCATCCCAGCCAGAGGACACAAGTTTGAAACTGTAGGACAGGAATGGTAAACAGGCTTTTTACATACGGCCTCAAACTCCCCCACCTCGGGGGTTTGGAAAGACAGCAGCGGACCGCCACCTTGTTGCCACTCTCCAACCGCAGTCAGCAGGGACCAGTAGGGAAGGAAACCTGTAATCACCACCCTGCTCCCATAGGCCAGATACATTATAGATGAGAGAAAAAGAGAGGCAGAAAGAGAGAGAGGAGGATACAGAGAGACAGAGAGAGAGAGACAGAGAAAGAGAGAGAGAGACAGAAAGAGAGAAAGAGAGAGGGAGGGAGAGAGAGAGAGAGAGAGAGAGAGAGAGAGAGAGAGAGAGAGAGAGGGGGAGAGAGAGAGAGAGTAGAAGACAGAGAGAGAGAGAAGATGGAGAGAGAAAGAGAGAGAGTGAGCTACCGTAGGCAGAGTGAAGATAACTCTATCCCCTCCTGTGTGCTCAGAGTGTTTCTTCCTCCCAAGATCAACAGTCTGTTTTTACATTTACGCTGAGCTTTAGGAGCCCTGTGAGAGCTGCAGTGGGAACAAGACTGTTGGAGAGAGATACAGGGAGTGTGTGTGTGTGTGTGTGTGTGTGTGTGTGTGTGTGTGTGTGTGTGTGTGTGTGTGTGTGTGTGTGTGTGTTTGCCTGCTTGCATCCCTGCTGGAGTTTGTCAAGCACTGCTTGCCCGTGTATGTGTGCCCGTCTGTGCCCTCTTTAAGCTTGTGTGTGTCCACGGCTCTGTTTATCTGCGTATTGTGATCTCCGTCAACACGGACTGGTCGGGGCGTGGAGTGGGCCCTGCCCCCCTCCAGGCGGACAGCGTATCCGTCCCCCATCGACAGCGGCGTTCTCTCTGCTGCTTCCAAAAAGGGCTGATCACAAGTATTGACCGTCCTCTCAACATCCCCCACAAACAAACATACACACACACCCCGCCCGCCCCCCCCCCCCCCTCCCCACACACACACACTCGCTTTCTCTCTCTCACACACACACTCCCACATTCATCGGCAGGCTAAATGGACGTGTGTGTTTGTTCACGAACAGAAAACCAGGCTTGCTAGAATTGGCACGGCGAAGAGCGGAGGGACTAGGGCTTATGTGCAGTACAAAAGCAACGGGCACCTGAGCGCTCTGGACGACGAGGTAACCGTGGAAATGAAACCGTCATCGGGTGCTGGTGTTCTCTTTTTTATTTTTTATTTCTTCCTCTTTTTTATTTTCCGAGCCGTGCCATGCGGGACTGGTGCATGTGGATTGATCCATGACAAGAGGAAAGGGGGGGGGGGCCCTCTCTCTCTCTTCATTCAGGGGTGCCGCCTCCATAACCCTCCTCCCTCTCTCTCTCTCTCTCTCTCTCTCTCTCTCTCTCTCTCTCTCTCTCTCTCTCTCTCTCTCTCTTTCCCTCTCTCTCTCTCTCTTCTTCATCTTCGTCTTCTTTTTCGTCTTCTTCTTCTTCTTCCTCTTCTTCTTCTTCTTCTTCTTCTTCTTCTTCTTCCTTTTCCATGCATTTTTTTCCTCATGCTGCATTTTGGACTGGCCCCTTTGGCACAGCTGCGGACTGACGTGCCTGGCCTGCTCTGCTCTGCTCCGCCTCATGACATCATCAGAGTGCGTCATGGACTCCATCCCATGGACGAATGAGATTGTCCGTCTGAGCTGCATGTCATCAGCCAGCAAGGCGCCCGGGGACAGGGGTGGGGGGGTGGGGGGGGGAGTCAACGTGACGCCGCGGGGGCCGATGGAGGACAGGGGGGTCCGGTGAGACGGCAGCCGAGGGCCGCTCTCTGGCCTATAACCAACCAGACGCCCAATTCAGCCTTCCATCCCCGGCCAGCAGGGGGCTTCCCTGCAGCCACGCCCCCGCATCACGTTGAGTCCGGCCCCATGAGGGATGGACGCGGTGGCTCTCTGGGGTCAAATGAGGCGCGAGGGAATACAGACAATGCCAAAACGGAGACACACAACACACATTTATGTCCACCATCCCCAAAAGAGACCCACTGGCACACTGTAGGATCATGGATGTAATCCAAAATGCCTTCCTTGATGAATGCCTGAGTTTGAAGCCATTGACCGTCACTATGGATACAGTGGCAAAATGGAGAGACGCTCCACGTTGGCCCAACACTTCTTTTCTCTTTTGGAGTGCGACGTTAAGGCAGCGTTGCGAGCGTGCCGTCTCTGTCCCTCTCTCCACTCTGCCCTTTGACCCCTCTGCGCCCTGCAGCAGCGATGGTAGGGGCGGACGTGTGTACAGCTCAGCGCAGAGGCTAAACGTTCGGCCATGTTGTTTTGTTTGTCTCTGTGTCCCAAAGGCCTCGAAGGAAGCCGGACAGGCGCTGGTGTGCAAGGCCAACCCGACCTTTGACACCCACCACCATCACCTGCTGCACTGCCTGGAGAAGACGACGGTAAGGACACGTGCGCACACGCACGCACACACACACGCACACACGCACACACACACGCGCACACACACACACACACGTACACATGCACACAACACAACACATGCACACAACACACACAAGCAAAATTTTCAATACACACACGCAAAAGTGGGGGGAAAAATCCACTTAGAGTGGTTCAGAAGTAAACTGGTATGTCTGTATTCTCTGTGTCGGGTTCTCTGCCTCTCTTTTCTTTCCCTCTCTCTTTGTCTCCCTCCCTCTCTCTTTGTCTCCCACTCTCTCTCTCTCTCTCTCTCTCTCTCTCTCTCTCTCTCTCTCTCTCTCTCTCTCTCTCTCTCAGAACCACGAGTTCATGGACGAGCAGACGTACGAGACCAGCTGCATGGAGGTTGCCATGGTGAAGCAGGCGCCACGCTCCAGCTCCCTCTCCTCCTCCTCCTCCTCGCCCCATGGCTTGTCGTCCTGCTGCTCGCGCCGCAAGCGGAAGAGCTTCAACGTGCCCAACTCCAACATGGCGGTGGGCTGCCGGGGCAGCGTGCAGGAGCTCAGCACCATCCAGATCCGGGAGAGACCCATTGCCAACAGGTAGGCACTACAGTCATGGAACCAACACACACACACACACACACACACACACACACACACCCTCGCACAGACACCTTCTGGCACACACACACGCTTCCAACTCCAGAGACCCATCAGGTAGACACCAACTCCCCCCCCCCCCCCCCCACACACACACACATGTACATACAAATTGTCACACACACACACATAAACACACACATCCAGATCAGGGAGGGACCCATCACCAAAAGGTATGCAAAATGGTACACACAGTCAAGCAAGAACTTCTACACACACACACACACACACACGTACACACACAAACACATACACACATAGGTAAGGAATGTACAAAACTGCCCCTGCATACATATATCACTCTTTGTAAACAGTGCCTCAAGCGCAAACTCGTTCTTCACTCTCTCCCCCTCATTCACGCGCACTAAAACAAACACACTTTTGTTTTGGAACGCCGTACACACACACACACACCCCATCCGACGACACATGTTAGCATACGTGCCATATGCCCGCGTGCTCGCCTGGTGAGTCAGAGGGCAGGCATCCAGGCAATGTCCAGCTGTGGCTGCAGGGGAGTGTGTGTGGTCAGAGTGGACTGGGAACACACCGCCAGGCCAGGGACAGCTGGGGAATCTGTTGGGTTATTGGATACGCTGCCACTTTCTCTCCTCTCTTCTCTCTCTCTCTCTCTCTCTCTCTCTCTCTCTCTCTGTCTCTCTCTCTCTCTCTCTCTCTCTCTCTTTCTCTTTCTCTCTCTCTTTCTCTCTCTTACTCTCTTTCTCTCTCTTTCTCGCTCTCTTTCCCTCATGTCTCTCACCGAATGTCTCTCTTTCTCTTTCTCTCTCTCTTTCCCTTTCTCTTTCTTTTTCTCACTCGCTTTCTCTTTTTCTCTCTCTGAATGTCTCTCTTTCTCTCTCTCGTCTCTGGACTGGTATGATATTATACTTCACTTAACGTTGCATTCCATCTCACCCCCCAACCCTCTGCCTCACCCCCTCCCCTCCCCTCCCCTCCCCTCCCCTCCCCTCCCCTCCCCTCCCCTCCCCTCCCCTCCCCTCCCCTCCCCTCCCCTCCCCTCCCTTCCCCTCCCCTGCCCTCCCTTCCCCACTCCTCCCCTCCCCCTCTCTCTTTCTCCCTTCCAGCCGCTCCAACCTGAACGCTAAGTTTGATCTGGAGACCATGCCCCTGAACTGCGAGCAGCCCTACATCACGGCGGCCGTCATCACCATGCCGACGCCACCGGTCACCACCCCCGAGGGCAACGACTCCAGCAGCTCCAGCGATTTCCTCCAGGCCAACATTGTACGGGTGTCGGCCCTCTAAGGCTCCTCCTCAACTCCTCCATGCCGAACAAACCACCTCCCCCCACCCACCCAACGGCCGAGGAGAGATGGAGAGAGAGAGAGAGAGAGAGAGAGACGGAGAGAGAAACCGTCCCTGCAGTGATCAGTGCATTTCCTAAAGGAGGGTGGGGGTCGGGGGGGTCGGGGGGTTGTTGGAGTTGGTTTGGAGGTCAAAGGGGCAAGGCTGGATCCTTTTCATTCTCCAACATGTAGCTCGTGGCTCTTTTTGGTGAAATATGTGGTTGTGTAAAGCTCAAGCTCAGCTAATCTCTGCCGTGGAACTTTTATTTGGGGGGACCAGAAGGGAGGTGGGGGGGTAAATAAAAAATATAGAGTTGCCAAGGCGACGGAGATAACGCTGGCTTGGACCACAGAGAGGGGAGCGTTAGCAGCTTAACTGGCAGCAGTGATTTGACTCTCTTCAACTTCAATCATGACCATCGCTATTCTTTCCGTTGTGTGTGTGTGTCCTTAAATTGAAAGTGTTCTGTCTCAACCCTCTGGAAGAGGAAGCTGAAGTTCGGCTGGTTTGCTTCTTTATCTACAGCAATGACTCATTGCAGGTCTGAAAGGAGAATATTATTCCCCAGGATATGAAACGTAACCAGTGGGTTCGAAGGAATTTGTTCGGGTGAAGACTTTTGAAATGTTGTCGAAAGCAGAGCAAGGGGGTGCATGCACTGCGTATTTGTGTGGGTGTGTGTGTACGTCTGCGGGTGAATGCATGCGGGCGCCTTAGCAAGTATGCACCTCTCTGCATGCCTGTTCGCGTGGATGTGTGCAATGTGCATGACCCCATTGCTCTCGCCCGCATTCGTGATGTATTGAGATTTTGCCAGTTGGCAGAGCAATAAGGGTTGGGTCCTCAACCAGTCTGTGTTTGTCGTTGCGTGTATATCTGTCAACATTCCCACCCTTTCTCTCAGAGCTGACTTCCCTGTATGAACAAGATGATCTTTCCTGTACAGAGTCACGTCACACACGTCTTGTTCATATATATCTCAAACCCAAATGGCCATTGTGAATATACCGTTGATGCCATTTAGAAGATCTCTTTCTCTCTGCACCAGAGTGGAATGTGTTGGTTTTTTGAAAGCAGTAGTAACCCCCATGATGCCTGATCTCCAACAGTGTTATTGTGTTGTCCCTGGGAAGGGGTTCAAAGCTGATTGCAAGGTTATGACATAAGTTGTAGTGCTAGGCCGGTTTTAACGGTGGATGGATATGATGTCTTAAATGAAAACACAGATATTTGAATCCATTCCATTTTGATACAAAGAGGATTTTGCTTTACTCCTGGGACAAACTGTGATCAGACTTATTTTATGGATAGAGTCTGCCGTATTTTCCTTTTCCAGTGCATGTGGGTTTGCTACAATGAGTTTTTATTCATTATTCACCACATAGGCCTCAGTTTTTTGGATCACTAGACGGGAGTTTTATTTTTTAAAGCATAAGAGAGCTCTTTATGCAAGTGTAACCAACCAGTCAACACCTGAGAGAGGAGTCCGAGGCTTTGAGCCATGTGACCATGGCGGATCATGCTCTACCATCGCCACAACAACAATCTCTGTGCTTGCATGGACGGAACGCTAGATCATTCCCAATCAGTACGGCATCAATGCAAATATATTCCGGAAACATTTTCTACCCATGCAGGCTGGATTGATGATGTCCAATCTTTAATCTCTCTCTCTGAAAGTTCACACGTTGAGCTTACAATGGAAAGGGTATAATGGATTCGTTTCTTTATCCCTTTTCCAAGATGGCCACCAAAGGCTGCCTGAAGCTGAGCCAGACTCTTGTGATTTTTGAAGTAAAAAATAAATAAAAAATGTAAAAAAACATCCTAACGACAACACCTTCCAATCTCCAACTTGCCCACGCTCCATCAATGCTTAACTATAATGTGATATAATATGCAACACTATATTTTTTTCTTTCTTTCTTTTTTTGTAAATGCTTTGTATTGAGGGTGGGGGTGGGTGGGGGGCAGGGATGTGATAGAAGCGTACACATACATATTTTTAAAGAATCTAATGGTTGTCGATTAAGTTATAATAACTGTTCTTCTGTTGTAAAAAGAGAAAAAGATTATTCTATTATTATTACAACTGTTGCTAGTGCACATGTGCTGTAAATTGTTCTTTGGTGTAGTAACTGCTCATCTTGGTTTTAGTCGTTTTAAAAATCCTTTCCACCCAAGTTCCAGCATCTTATTTGAATTGGCAGTCCCATTTCATAACATCTGAAGCATATTTTTCTAACGTTACCATTGAAACAATGCATGCGTTTGCTGGGGAATTTGGATTTGGCGTAGCACAAAGGCAGACATCATTTCTGTCTGTTTCTAGGTGACTACTTAAGACACTTTTAAGGGGTGGGTATGGGGTTTACTCTAAACTTGTACATGAGATTATGCAAATTAAAGAAATTCGGAGGATGATTATGATAAATAATTTTGATTTGTTACAGCTTGTGTTGACAAAATACTGTATATGAATTATTGAGAAGAATATTAAAAAAAGATACAATTCAATGGCTTAGTGTGGTGCAGTGTCTTTGAGTCAATAGAATAAATTGTGGTCCTATTAAAATACTCTTACAAGCTTGGTGGTCTTCTTTACAACAGGATTATTTAAAGAGATGGATCCCCCCATTACAACCTGAACCCAGTGTCTGCATCAGGACACAGGGTATATAGAAGTGTGTTTGAATGCTAGATGTCAGAGGGGAAAGGATGGGGTTAGGAGAGCGGTCATGTCCAATCGCTGCCATACAAAAGGAAACACAAAACCGGAGCGGAATCTTCTCTTCCTGGGTCATGTCTCGGAGGAAATGTATTAGCATATTTCTCATAAGTTCGCCTCTGTGTGTGTGTGTGTGTGCATTTGCGAGTGTTTTTGTGTGAGGAGGGATGGGGATGGGTAGGGGGTGTCGGGGGGGGCAGCATATTTCACATAGAGCCAGTAATTGAGATGTCGGGGAGGATGTGTGGTCCCAAAGCTATCCAGGCAGCCTTCAGATGGCATGCTCTGGGAGGGAGCGTTATGGGGAGGGGGGGGGGGGGCTATGGGACTTGTTTAAGCCAGCATGGCCGACTATTTCTGCACTCACTATTTTTGCACAGGGGTCAAAGGGCGCTAGCTTTTATTTCTGCCCCTGGCTCCTTTTACTGTACGGACGGGAGGGACGGGGGGTGAGAAACAAGGAAAGTGGACTGAACAGGACAGAGGTCCGAAGATAAAAACTCAGGCTAGTGAAAACACACACACACAGACACACGCAACAGAGACATGACTCAACTGGACAGAGAGTGGAAAGAGAGGGAGGGATGTGTGCCTAATGCTAAACAATAGCAATGAAGAGCCTTACTGTACCGCAACGTCCCTCCCTATCGCGCACACACACACACACACACACGCGGACTCTCTCCCTGCTCTGCGATGAATTAGTGAATAGACGGAGGAGGCAGAGAGAGGCGAGAGACAGCGACCAGAGAGAAAACAATATGTCTTTTGTAACCCGCTGTGACAGCGGCGCTGCACGCCTTTCACTCTTCCATAAATCATATCCTTCCCATTGTCCAGCAGCAAACAGAGCCCGAGGAGGGAGGGAGCGAGGGAAGAGACGCAGGGCATTGGAGAAGCGGCGGGGATTGCATTGTCGGAAGTGGGGGCCCATCCATCCATTCCTCCCCCTGTCTGCTTTCAAACACAGCTTTGCGCTCATCTCCTCCCTACTGAGGGGCTGGAGTAAGAGTTATTACTCAATGGAGTTTCACACCTTTACCCCCCGCCCTGGTCAAAAAGTTTTCTATGGCCCCTAAAGGAATATAGCCTTCATCCTCCAGATATGAAAGTGGCTTTTGTCCTATATTATCCTTAAATGCCATATTAATACACCCATTTTATGTATGCCCTATAGTATAGTATATGTATGCCAAGAAAATGCATATACTGTTTATAGTCCATTACATAAAATGTACAATACTGTACAGACAAATCTTCTTGTCGGTTTTTAAATTATGTGACAAACCATGTGGCATACCTCAACACAGGATACATGAAACACACATTATGTTCATAATGTGTATAACTTACTGGTTTTATAAAGACTACACTCTGAAAAATCTGCTTCAATATTTCCTTTACAACGTGGGCAGACTCTCTTGTGCGCTGTGAAGACCTTGAACCCATTCCAAGCCAAAGCCTAGCCCCTTCCTCTGCACACTTCTTTGTTCCTCCATTCAGTCCTTGGTGTTTGTTTATGCTTAGACCGGAGAGGGCGACCATGAAGAGAGCTGAAGAAAAGTGTCAGACTCTGCGTGCATGCAGTGGATTTACCCCTGATAAAATGTCATCGGTTGTGAATCTGCCAAAGAACTCCATATTTTCTTTGTAAACTCAGTGTATTAGTAGGCATTGATGGGTAACCATGAGTCAGCCACTGCGTTAATAATCATAGCAAAAAGCTGTGTATTGCTAAAACACATAATTATCACCATTCTTTTCAGCTATTGTTAAATCAAATATTCAACATCATGCATTACAATAAATCATCTTCTATGCAATATGTTCTCCGGAAGACAGTACATTCATTGTTTTGTTTTGTTCTAACTGTTTCGTTTCGCACAAATGTCTGAATACACTGCAGTACAGTTTGTAGCAGGGTGAGATTAAGACTTTTCATGTTGCCCTGCGGTGGTGACCCTCCAAAAGCAGTCGAGAGAGAAGAAGAAAAAAGCAATCGCCACGTCCTCTCTCTCACAAAGTTCTCTGGCTTCTGTGATGACAAAATGCTTCCTTTTTGTCCAAACACAGCCACCATAATAACCGTTACTCCGTGCTTCTATTTGAGTCTAAAGAGTCTCGAATGCCTTTTCTTTTCGGACTCCTCTTCCATCCCAGAACGTTCTCATCCCCCAAAACAGCAGGGATTGGACCGGGGGATGACCCACCCCCTGCTAGGAAAGGCGTTCCATCTCAAACTGGGTGTGTCCGCCGCTGGGGGCGGTGCTGCTGTCGTCCCAGGCCTCGGCCGGCCGCGTGCCCCCCGGCTTGGCCAGCTCCCCCGAGGGCCCGTGGGTCACGGCGATGGGGGTGGAGTCGCTGGCCGGCGGGCCGTCCGGAGGGGGCGGCTCGGGGGGCTTGCGGTTGTAGTAGAGGGCCCACAGCAGGGTCAAGGACAAGGTCATGGCCAGGATCTGGGCCACGCCCACCGACACGCCCAGGAAACGCAACACCTGCAGCTGCTTGGTCCCGCGGATGAAACTGTAGATCTTTGGCCCGCAGCCCTACCACACACACACACACACACACACACACAGACAGACACAAGCACGGACACACGCACACGTGGACGAAAGGAAACAGACACTGAGCTTGTTATTCTGTGGAAATAGAGCATTTCTCATGTTGGCGTAAAGGAAACACATTGAGTCTGCATGGTATATTAATGTGACTGGGATCTAGAAGGTATGTTTTTTTTTTACATACTGAGCGTGCACTTTGAACTACGGGGCACACCTCCCCTGTTGAGAGTTGAAGCCCTACATGACCTATTCCAGCCATACACGGATCATGGGGGTGTTGTTCTTCACTTTCCTGTGCTACATGCCAGACTGACCCTGACACTGAGGGGGAAAAAGAGAGAGAGAGAGAGAGAGAGAGAGAGAAAGAGAGAGACAGAGAGAGAGAGAGAGAGAGAGAGAGAGAGAGAGAGAGAGAGAGAGAGAGAGAGAGAGAGAGAGAGAGAGAAGAAGCAAGGTAATATATAGAGCATAGAGGAGGGAGCAGGAAGATAAAGAGGAGGAGAGGGAAGATGGAGGCCCATACATCAAGAAGCAGTCAGGAGACTCCTTACTCACCCTGCACTCCCTCACACATTCCCCTCGACTCCCACCTCGGCTCACAGGCTGACTCATGTATACACACAAACATGTGTGCTTTCTGTGTAACACACACACACACACACACACACACACACACACACACACACACAAACAAGCAGCACATAGCAGGGCTTTTTGTCTTTGTACACCCCATCGCTACCTGGGGCCAAACAGAAATGTCCAAACCTCAGAGGTTAGTTGCATAATTCAAAATAGAATAACGTTTTGACAGTGTAATTGTTGGATTTAGAAGTATTTTTTAAACGCATGTCCTTGTGCCTATAGCCTCCCTCCCTTCCCAGCTCTTCCTCAATGACAGGCTGCAGAGCATGGCCCCTCACCCCCTGTGGGACAGCAGGGTGACAGTGGCAGGCTGGCTGAGGTCTGGGCACCTGGCAGGGCTTTGGCCACAGTGGAGGAGACAGGAAGTGATTCCTTTCCGGCCAGGTAAACACACCAGGCTGACACGCTGAGATGCTCATTCAGCTTTATCACGTGTTTGTGTGTGACGCTGATATGCCTCTCATCATGAACCCCACGTTTCTTTCAGGAGGTTGCTTAACACGCAGTCTTAACTGGATGTGTTGAATCCTTTGTGAGGAGACAAAACCTCAGGTTTAGTGTGGGCTGCTGGGAGACGTAAGGACATTGACAAACGTTCACTTCCTGATCCATCTTTTTTAACAAAGCGTTTTCTGATAAACATATTTTGTAAAAAGCACTCAATACATAAACGTCATTTGATTTGATAAGTGCCTAAGACATTGCGATAAATCTGACAAATGATTGTTGAGTTCCACGGCTGGGAAAGTGAGGATGTGATTGGGATCAAATAAGCAGCTAAATCAGGAGATAGTGCTTGAGCCCAGAGGCATAGGAAATTGAATCAGCACCCAAAACAGTACTTAGGCTCATCACGGCTCTGTTTGTGTGTGTGTGTGTGTGTGTGTGTGTGTGTGTGTGTGTGTGAGAGAGAGAGAGAGAGAGAGAGAGAGAGAGAGAGAGAGAGAGAGAGAGAGAGAGAGAGAGAGAGAGAGAGAGACAGAGACAGAGACAGAGACAGAGACAGAGACAGAGAGAGAGAGTGTGTGTGTGTATGTTTCAATATAGAGTGTGAGTGTTGTGTGAAGTGTATGTAGTTTGTGTGCAGATATAGAGAATCAGTAGTGTGAAGTACGCTAAATGAGCTTTGTAAAAGCACACGCACACATACACACAGTGTGTACGTGCACGCATACGTGCTGGTTTGTATACAATTCAATCGGTTAAGCTAGCAGAAAGTGCTCTGCGGCTAAATAGTTTCACAAATGCCCCCCAGCAACATGTGTGTCTGTGTTACAGAAAGTGAGGGAGAGACAGAGAGAGAGAGAGAGTGAGAGAGCGAGAGAGAGAGAGAGAGAGAGAGAGAGAGAGAGAGAGAGAGAGAGAGAGAGAGAGAGAGAGAGAGAGAGAGAGAGAGAGAGAGAGAGAGAGAGAGAGAGAGAGAGAGTGATAGAGTTCCCACTTTGTTCTATGTCACAAACTTGCTCTCTTAGCAGGCTTGATTAGCACTAATGGCAACCCTGTTTTCCCAGCCGGGCAACCCAGACCCTGAGGGTATACAATACCATCAAGCCTGAGATTGCCTGTAATTGCCATGAATGGATTTCTATCCCTCATTGAACACTTCAGGTAATTTCAAATAAATCGTTTGAAGGACACAGGTAAATTCAATTACCTGTCCTAATTCAGCAAAAAATACTGGTCTTTCTCTCATTAGAGCAGCCTGGGAGTACAGTCAAAGTTGACCTTACTTGACCTTAGTTGAAAAGGGTATCAAAGTTGCGGTCAAAAAGCACTGTCAAAAAGCACACGGTTTTGATATCAAGTTTCTTTTTTTGCCAAAGGGGTCCACAGTGAAAGATTCTGGGCTCCTAGAGTGTGTGTGTGTGTGTGTGTGTGTGTGTGTGTGTGTGTGTGTGTGTGTGTGTGTGTGTGTGTGTGTGTGTGGGAGGGTGGGGGGTGGGAGGGGGTAAGGGTAACTTTATAATGACAGCTTGAATAGCAACAATTAGACTTGTTGAATATTACTTTATATTTGGACAGTGATAAAGTGATTACTGTTGCAATTAAGTCAAGACATTTCCCACCAACCCTGACTTTCCAAAAATACAGTGCGAAATGTGAAGTTTATTGCTTATTAGATGGGGAGTGGCAGTCATACCCACCTCTTGGTGAAGGTCACTGAGGTCACGGTAGTGGGCATGGCGGGCACATCCTGGATACTGATTGGAGCAGCAGGAGTCAGGGGGCCACTCCATCTCTGTCATCTCCAGCCAATCAGTGAAGTAGATCACCCCACAGCACTTAAACTGTGAGAGAAAAAGCAAAAACAGATTCTAACTGATGGCTACGCAGAAATAGAAACTATTATTATAAATAGACACTACTTGAACAAAACGATTTCAGTATGCCGCTTTGAGTTGCATCATCCGTAATCCTTTCAGGACCGTGAGAACGTTTGTGTGCAAGCGTGTGAGTGAGGGTGTGTACGTTTGTTTGAGCGTGGGTGTGTGTTTGTGTGTGTGTGTGTGCGCGTGAGTGCACATGTTGCTGAAGTCTAACCTCAGTCTGGAAGGAGTTCCAGGCGTGTGTGAGCCATTGGTAGCGCTGCAGGCCGTAGTTGGGCATCCTGGACTTCAGGCTGATCATGTCAGAGCGCTGCACTGAGGGCTGGACACACACACACGCACACACAAACACACACATGATCAAACACACACACACACACACGCAAAATCCAATAAGTGGCTTCACTCTCCTCCATGGTTGAAGTGTTCCGTTTTCAAAGCCGACCGCTCCTCAGTTTGCTTTGTATTCATTCCATCAGGCCATGAGACCTGTCTCCAGGTAGTCTCCCAACGTGCATCTCCCTCCACTCCTCCCCCTCTGCTTCTCTGCCGGCTCTGCTGGAGCAGCTACCGGCTGGCATCGGCCTGCGCGCTTCACAATAAGACTGTGGCTCTGGGGACGGCGTGCTTTTCACCAGACCAACAGTGAAGGACACTTGGCATGCACGGCTTACAACCCTGGCTCTCCTGTATAAACCTCCCACACACACACACACACACACACACACACACACACACACACACACACACTCTCCCCCGGGTCCTCGCCAGCCTGCCCCCCTCCGTCCCTCCCCTTCCTCTTGCTCATCCATCTCTCTTCTCCTCAGGTGTGAGCAGGCAGGCCATTAGCCCGGCTTCCCTTAAGGCCAGGTGCGTCCGTCTCCACACGCCAGGATTTAATGAGGTCCTGATAAGGCAGCCGGCCTAATGACTACAGTACCCAGAAACCCCTGTGAGTAGGTCAAAGAGATGGGTGACAGCCACAGGTCATCGAACACATATTTACACAGGCTAGGTGACAGACGCACTCCCAAACACACACGCGCAAGCGCGCGCACACACACACACACACACACACTCACACATTTAACTAGATGCCAAACAGATACATTCACACAGACAAACACTTTTCTCCTACACACTGGCCTGAGGGCTGGTGAAACACACCCACACATCTGCGTGTGTGATGGGAGCAGGTCCCACCTGCTCTAAGGGGACATCAAAGGCCGTTTGTTTTTCCGAGATAGAGATAAGCCACCGACAGAGGCCAGGCGGGCCCTCATTGTAACGGAGAGCCCCAGCCATTGTATTCAGAGAGTAAGTGCACTGAGGGGGGGCAGGCCTAGGGGAAGGAGAGGGCCGTGACGCGGGGGAACGGGGGAGGCAGTCCTCTGGCCGATACCTGGGCTCTCCCACAGCTCACTCTGACGGTGCCATAATACAGGTGCTAGGCAGGCAGTTATCATTATTTATTCTGTGCTTATGGTAGCCGCTGCTGTGTTTGGGTCTGCATCCAAACATCCCCCCCCCCCCCACACACTCCTCCTGTATAAACCATGTGGATTTCGGAGTAGCCGTCCTGCGGACAGAGACCAAAGAGAACGGGCTCTCGGAAAGCCGTCGAGCCGGACGTGACTAGCATTCCCCGTTTCTTCGTAGCGGAGGCCAGAGGCCGACCGGCAAAGTTGCGGCAGCCAGGCCGGCCGTTCCCAGTGCTGGGGGGAAAACTTTGAGCAGATGGACGGGCAGCTCACCTCATTGTACGTCCACACGCCACTGGCCAGCTCCACGCAGAAGATCACCAGCAGGCTGCCAAAGTACTGCAGAAGGGAGCGAGAGACACACAGGAAGAGAGAGGGAGAGAAAGAGAGAGAGAGAGAGACAGAACGAGAGGAAGAGGAGGAATGAGAGAAAAGGGTACAGAGATGGGCAGAGCGACGGAGCCAGAGCAGTTAGAGAGAGAGAGAGAGAGAGAGAGAGAGAGAGAGAGAGAGAGAGAGAGAGAGAGAGAGGGAGAGGGGAGAGAGGGAGGGAGAGGAAGAGGAGGAGAGAGGGAGGGAGGGGAGCAGAGGAGGAGAGAGAGAGAGAGAGAGAGACAGAGAGAGAGAGAGAGAGAGAGACAGAGAGAGAGAGGGAGAGAGGGACAGTCAGTTGTTTAGACTCGACATGTGTTCTGTATAGTGTCGGTCGAGGCGGATGGCTCAGTGTTATTGCCAGGCTGTCTGTTTGATGGATGGCCATGGCGCTCGTGGGTTATGAGGTGCTTCAACTGGAGAGGTGGTAGTCATCATCTACCCTCACCTCTCTCTCTCTATCTCTCACCGTTATACTATTCCATGTAATGGGAACACACAAACATCCTTTCCCACAAATTCAAACACTTATACATAATAGTACAAACAGCACACATAAATATTTTATGCACAGTCTGCTACTCTCATGAATTTACCCGAATAGACATGAATGTAATTATAGCATATAGCTGTGCCGTGTGTACACGTACAAAAACACAAACACACACAGCCACGTTATAAAGATGAATGAGCATGTCAGCCATTTTATTAGCGGGGTTGTCAAAGTGAGGGGCCCACGGTTGACACTCTGTTTGTTTGGAGACTGTAAACATTATATGTCAGACAGATGGCTCTGCCTCACTTTTGTTAGTGCTGCAGTCCATTTTCAGCATGACAGATCCAAACAACGCACATACACACACACACACACACACACACACACACACACACACACACACAAGCAAAAGCGAACACACACACACACTTTCTCTCCAAATACACACATCTCTCCAGCCCTCACAAAAAATACCCTAATCTTACAAAAGACAGAAACCTATCTCGCCACACGAAAAAATGCCCTGTGTGTTCATGTTTCTCACCTACTGCTATACATCAAGCCTGCCAGGAGGGTGAACTTTTAACCCCCGGCCACCTCCTTCAACCCGTTCCCTCACGGATACCGAAGCGCACGCATGCACACACAGACAAACACACACACAGATGTGCGACCGCGAAAGAAAGACTCTGAGGTGAGAACAGACTATGAGCCCACTCTTGACCTCGTCTGGTAAAAACATGTTGCTTTTATTATCACAGAAACAGACTCCATACACCTCAGGGAGGTGGAGTAGAGCTGCACAGATACGACGTGCAGAGGTGAGAGAGGGGGCACACAGCTCTCAAAGAGTTTCAAGTAGGACACGGCTCTAGAAAAGCTCTCAAAACGGATTGGCTTCCCCGGCGAAAGACTTACAGCATATTTCCTTCCTAACTTCACAACTCAATTAACACCTATTCAATGGCAAGAGAGAGAGGGGGGGGGGGCAGCGGAAAAATGCGGAGAGAGAGAGAGAGAGAGAGAGAGAGAGAGAGAGAGAGAGAGAGAGTTTAAGCTTACGAGGATTGGCGTCTTTAAGGAGGGAGAGGGACTATTTTTAAGCGACCTTTTCCCCGTCCGGTGGAAAAGCACTAGAGACTGGAATATAAGACCACTGCCTTTAACTCCCCGCTAGGCAGCAATCCCCCGTCCGTGTAAACAACATGTTGACCGGTAAACCAAGCCTCAAAAATAAACCGTCACATAATAAATGTCAGGGATTGAGCTTGCAAGCATTTAACAAATCTTAGCGTGGATATAAACGTGCGTTTGTGTGTGTGCGTATGTGTGTGTGTGTGTCATTACAGTACATCAAATCTAATAGGAACTGGGGCATGGCAGCTGGACAGGGGGAGTAGCAAGAGGGTTAGTGTGTCTCTTCCTCTCCAAGGGGACCGGACCCGTCTGGTTGAATAGGGACCGGACCCGTCTGGTTGAATAGGGGCCGGGCCGTCGTAACCTAAGCAACACTCGCCCTCCCTGCCAGATAGCATTACCCCATTGTCCCCTCTGGCCTGATAATATTGTCCCCCTTGGCGTGTCGGCGAAACACAAGAATGCCAAAGCAGACTGGCCAGAGACACTGACTCCCCCGCTGGAAGAATGGAGTCCCCCTGGAGAGGTGGAGAAGTGGAGGGGATGGGTGGGGGGGGGCGGGGAGGGCGGCACAATGGAAACCCCTCTGGCCTGGAAGAACCAGCGGAAGCTCCCCCCAGCCCGGCACACCTGGGAGATAGCGGCAGAATGTGAGCGCCGTCCTCCAGCTGTCCCCCTACAAGGGGCACATTATTCACCCTGCAGCACTTTGAGCGCAGCCAACACACTCCCTCATTGTGATAGACGAGGGGTGTGGCACAACTGCCCTGTGGTTGAAGTGCATGGAGAGGACTGCGCGCCACAGCCAAACAGGCGCCTGTTGTTTCGTGTGACCCGGTCGCTAACATGACACAGCAACGGATCTGCGTGTCAGCTTAGCACATCACAAAGGGATGCTGGGGAAGTCGATTTCATTCCGTTTGCTCCAGTGTTTACTAAGTGCTTCGCGTCTCTTTCCTCTCCCCACCGGATCTTTTCATAGCTGCTCGGCATGGATCCTCTTTCCTCCTCTCTTTGTCTCATTCCTTATCTTTCCGTCGCCCCCTTTTTCTTTCGGGGTTGTCCTGAGCTGTGCCAGATGAGAGACAGAGTTGAATGATCGCGGCCCCATGTCCCTGTGATGTATGAGTGAGTGTCTAATGGGGTCCCATTTGGAGCCTCTCTGTCTATCTCTCTCACCTTCCCCTCTCGCCCCCCCTCTTGCCCCCCTACCTTTACCTCATACTCTTCCGCCTTATTTTCTGGCCCTCTCACTCTCTCTTCCTTTTTCTCTCAACCATCTCTCCCTCTCTCTCTCTCTCTCTCTCTCTCTCTCTCTCTCTCTCTCTCTCTCTCTCTCTCTCTCTCTCTCTCTCTCTCGCTGGCTATCAATCAGGTTACAGGGGTGCTATCACTCAGAGGAGCTTAGACAGCGAGACGGTGAGCGCTTTTACAGCTGTACTCATCCACGGGAGCTGCACATCGATGACACCACACCGGCCGCTAACAGGGGGCCGTCCCCAACACTCACTTACACTGTGATGAATGGCTGGTGGGGCACAGCGCTGGCTAAGTAACCGTGTGTGCAACCGAGGGGGAATTCTTGCCACATCGCCCCCTGCTGTGTCTAGATATAGTAAGAGCATGTTGCATTGAGGATGATGGCCTTTCTTTATGAGGCCATGTTCACTGCTCACTGCAGTGCGATAGGAGGGACAAGGGAAAAGCCAGGTAAAAGGTGTGTGTGTGTGTGTGTGTGGGGGGGGGGGGGGGGTGCATGCCTTTCTACCTGCCAGGTAGCTGTAAATATATGAGAGGGGTTTACCTTGCATATATCTAAGGACCCTGTAAATGTAGCACTTACACCAGAAAATGAAGAAAGATTAATATGGATATGCTGTATATACCCCTACTGCTGTGTGTGTCACCAACAAAACTACAATATCTCATGATAGTTTCCAAACAAACACACACATACACACACACAAACACAAATTATATTACAACATATAATTTCCAACATACCCAAGATAGGAGTAGGAGATTGCATTTCAGTGTGCCACAGTAGCCCACCATGGCCACAATGATTAGAAAACAACACACAGCGATGATGACTGGATGGACAGCTGGGGAATACGTGAGAACTGCTGCTTCCTCCAGCCTGGGAAGAGAGAGAGAGAGAGAGAGAGAGAGGGAGAGTGAGAGAGAGGGAGTAAAGAAATAGTTGGGGGAGCCATTGCTCCGAGTTTTTCTTGGCAAACGTAGTGTTTGTTTATCTCTTCGTCCTGTCCGTTCGTTCTCACTCTCACACTCAGGGCTGCATTATTATAATAAGATATAATACAGTGAGTCTAGAGTCTGCAGGAAATGTCAATGTCCTCAAACCACACGCAGACTATCACTAGTCAACAGATGGAGTGAACTTTCAAAAAAATGAAAACAATTCGGTCTAAAATTACAACTTCATTTGAAATGCGTACAAGTAAGTGCACGGCACAATGGAGCGGAGTTATTTGTGCTTTTCATTATGATGGTATTAGATTTATGACAGTGGTGGTGGTGATTTATTGAGATACACTTCACCCAACATTGCACTTAATCAACTCCTTCTCCTCTTTCCGGCTCCCACGGCCACATACCTCTCTTCTCTCTCTCTACTACCCTCCCTTTACCTCTGTCTGTCTGTCTGTCTGTCTGTCTGTCTGTCTGTCTGTCTGTCTGTCTGTCTGTCTGTCTGCCCCTTTAGTCAGTTGTTCCTTGCAGTATCTGGACAAACGTCTGTACCTGGTGTGGGCCGTCAGGGTGAGCACTGTGTTCAGGTAGTCCCTGAGCCAAGCAGCTACTCCCAGAACACACACCGACATCAACTAGGGAAGGATAAACGCAGAGAGAGAGAGAGAGAGAGAGAGAGAGAGAGAGAGAGAGAGAGAGAGAGAGAGAGAGAGAGAGAGAGAGAGAGAGAGAGAGAGAGAGAGCGAGAGAGAGAGAGAGAGAGAGAGAGAGAGAGAGAGAGAATAATTATATATTTGGCCTAACTCAATGGTATATCCAACTTCGGGGTCAGTGATCTTGACTTCAGCCATATTCAAAAAATGTATTTTTGGCTGGCTATATGGCGCTAGTCAAAGCATGATCTATGGCTAGATGTTCTAGTGACAGCTATACTAGATCGCCTACACACTCAACGAGCAGTCTGACGTCAAGACTGCCCTGAAGCACTTATCGCAAATCATTACCCATAAATAGCATGCACTGTTATGTTAAACATGACTGCAATTCATGTGCTACTGCAAACTCGATGTTGTTTATCTAACAAACGGAGAAATTGGGGTCTTCCTGTACTAGAGCAGGCCATACAAATCCATCAACATTTGGGTGGGCAGTTGATAATTTGACTGCGGAGTGTAATGTGAGTGGCCCTGCCTGGCCCATTCTGGCCCTGCCACCTGCTCAAAGTCTCCACTCTTCTTACCCAGAAGAGTAAATTGAGAGCGTAGAGCAGGCAGCGCAGGCACCTCACTGCGTCCTCACGAGCCATTCTGAGCGCAGCAACTGGTTGCAATGGCTCCTCATTTTAACCTGGGCCACCATGACAACATAATTCACTGTAAACAAATAAAAGGAAAGCAATTTGATTATGATGACCGGGTCTGTTACAGCAGGAGAAATCAACGCCCGAACAATGTTTACACCGCGCGTAAATAGCCTACCGGTTTAACATTGCTCATTGCGCGCAAAGCGGTACTTGTCCAATGTCTTGTTACAGCAGACTAGGTTCTTCTATCCGTGGGAAGATCCACAAAGCATTCACAACAGGTGGTTTTCTACTTCCCTGAGCCTCTGAATGATAGAGTGTGCGGATGAAGGCGCAGCGGTGCTGACATATCCAAATCAATCATCACTCACTTAGCAAGCCTGCATGTCCAATTCATTGTTATGGGTTGTAATCCTTTATGATTTATTCTACGCAAAAACCTCTGATTCCATTCTTCTGGTGCCGGCCAATTATTGCGGTGTGTCCATTTTTGTCAATAAGTACATAAAAACTGCAGAGGAAAAAATACTTACCCGGTAGCCCTAAAGTTAAAACCACTCAAATCGAAAAATAAGCTGCCCGTGGCTGTGTAATTTCCATAACGTGCCACTCCTAATCAAATATCCATGTAGTGTGGTCGCTTAACTCCAAGACTTCATAAACCCCAACCTGTCAGTTTAAGTTCTGCATGTTTAAGCGCGGCCAAAGACCTCGCACTCTCGCTGGTTGCTCTGTCATCCAGCAGGGGGGCGGTTCGCAGGGTCCTAGCGCTTCAACTAATTGAATCTCAAAATACAGCATGCGTCCTTTGAGAGATAAGGAATGTGGCCTGTTGCAATACTCCAACAGAAGCCTGAAGAATGGGTCAGAGGGTCATCCCTAAAAGAGTTGTATTGTCTCGGGAAATATACTGTAGGATGGGGCCTCATCACCACTGCTTTTCATTAAGAAGGGGAATTTATTTATCCTCTTTGGTATCATGGTTCTTGAAAAAGTGCTTAGTGGTGAAATAAAACAATGAAGAACAATAACGCTAATAAAGGGAAATGTAGGAAATAGGTGAAAAAAGCTAAGCACTCCTTGTTCCAAGTGCATTTGGCATCCTTAGCAATGTGTTCGTCTTGAAGACCACAGCAGAGGACCATTTCCACTTGAGGGCAATAAAAGTTGATTCAATTCCATTCTATTCTATTGTGTTCTATTCTATTCTATTCCACTCTAGGTCGTATAACTGTCAGATGGCAGATGGTAAAAACTGGCACCCGATGTAAGCTCATCGCAAGACCAGGTGGGTGTGAGATAATTGCAAGGTTTCTGATCAAAGAAATGTCTGTCATTTAGGCTTATTTTGATGTGAAGCACTATAAATCGGTATTAAAGATATTTTCAGTATTAAAGTAGATTATTGAATTTAATCACAAGGCTAGTCTACATTGTTATCCTCCTTTCATCTTAAAAAAACATAATCATTAGCAAATCTCAACGTTATATTGCTCAATGTTGTTGGTCAGCAAATATGTAATTGTGTGGGCACCCCACCCAAAGACAGGCATCAAGCCAGCTAGGTCGGTTCAATTGTCTGCATTTCAGTTAAGACAAATACAGCTGTTTGCCTTGATCTGACAGTTATAGAATTTAAATCAAGTAGGCTATTGAATGTTCAAGATAAAAAATATGTTATGAATAACCCCTATATTACAATGAAAGTAATCTTATCATAATGTAGCATTACAAGTTAATTGACAATACGTTCATGTTCAAAAGTAATGTCACACTAGATCGTAAAAGCCTATTTTGCTTGCATATTTGAACTACAAATACCACAGGGCATTTGACGTAACCACACAAAATTGCGCAACTTAGTCTTCGACCAATAGGATGGCAAGCCGTAAAATGCGTAACGTTCTCTGACCTCAGTTTGTCAGTGGTATTTTTTTCTTCGTTACACAGCGGCTTGCGGCGCCATATTGAAAGACACACATTCTTTTAATAAAAGCGTAAAACATCAATTTTTCCAAGATGCTGTACTTGGAAGACTATCTCGAGAGTGAGTATTACATTCGTTTATAGCATATTTGTCGTGGTTGGTGCATTTATTGACCACTAGGTACCTTATTTTTGCACTCGCGCATTCGGACTGTTAGCCTAGCAATGCTAGCTTGGTAATCGCTTTTTCTTCTCCTTGGCAGTGATCGAGCAGCTACCCATGGATCTCCGCGACAGGTTTACGGAAATGAGGGAGATGGACCTGCAAGTTCAAAGTATGCCCTGCACAATTCAAAAACCCCTGCAAACTTTACCGGCATACGTTTACGTGAAATGAAGTTAAAATAAATCATACATCCTCTATTTTCCGACCCAACAAATAAATGCTTAAAGAGCCATGTTTTCTTAATTTATTGGAACTTTCTATGTGAACATTGAGGTTAAAATATACTTTGAACGTGAAGCTAATTATCAGGCAAGCTAAGTACTTTCAGTAAATATGTTTTAATGAGAAGATAGATACTTTTAAATTGTGCGTATCTTTTCTTTTTGTTCAGTCAGCATTATTGACAAACGCATTGGAGCTTTACATGCACTTTAAAGACTGATGTGTCGTCCCCCACATTAGCAAGGAATCATGTTTTCTTTATTATGCTGTCACGTAATGATTTAACATATGTGCTTTGCAGGGTTTTTACACCTAGGTCACAAGTCTATATTCATGAACATGGTTTTCAACGTTCTGTGAGCATGATATTTCGTTTTTATTGAACTCTATTAATCCTGCATTGTATTCTATTCGTTTAGATGCCATGGACCAGTTGGAGCAGAGAGTGAATGAGTTCTTTGTCAATGCCAAGAAGAACAAACCTGATTGGCGGGAAGAACAGATGACAGTCATCAAAAAGGTAAACAACAACCTTTTGCCACACAATTTCCTTCCAACTTCCAAATCTATTTGTACATTTTTCTCTTTATTTATCAATCCACTCATGAACGGATGAGCAATGCTTTTGTGTGAATGTCATTTAGAAACGTTACGCGAGATACTGTGCTAGTATGTAAAATAAAATGACCACTGTCTTTTTTGTTTCAGGACTATTACAAGGCTTTGGAAGATGCTGATGAGAAAGTACAATTGGCCAATCAGATATATGATCTGGTGAGTGTAAACAGCAAGCCACAAATGTGGTTTGTAATGGTCACACATTGAAGAGAAGTCTGCACATAAATAATAAGACAGGATACGATAGGCTCGTGTAGTGTGTAGTAAAGTTATTTGATCAGGTATGAGTTGAGGGGATAAAAGGCTGTGGACCACTGGGTCATAATAAGCATAACAAGGAGAAATCAATGGCTTTGATTTTACATGCAACCTTTTGTGCAGCTACTTAAGTTTGCCACTAGATGGCATCCAAATACCTCTAACCATTTTAAGCCATCATCCCAGGTCTGACATATTACATTAATTATTTTGCCATATAATGATATTACTGTTTGTTTTATATTTACATGTAGCTTTACATCTAACTTTAAGTTAGTTTTAGTCTATTCTTCTTTAGTTATCATGTCTGCTGTGTTCCAGGTGGACCGTCACCTGCGCAAGCTGGACCAGGAGCTTGCCAAGTTCAAGATGGAGCTAGAGGCAGACAACGCTGGCATCACTGAGATCCTGGAAAGAAGTGAGTTGAAAGCTGCCATCCATCTGAAAGTACATCATCATATCTCCTGTCTTATCATACCAACACAACTGACTGTCCTAGACTGACTTCGCCCCCATAAAACAAACAAAGCTACGGATACAAAATGGCTGCTGGCAGAAGTAGTGGTGTGGTATAGTGTAACCCAAGTCAGAGGCAGCGTAAGGTCGAAATCCGTGAACTTAACAAACGGGATGTTTCAATGCTGATTATTACAACTTTTATGACACGCGCATGGCATTTGAGTGTCAACAGCCCTCAAATGCTGTTTTAAATAGCAGAGATGGTTTTGTGTGCTTTTGTGACACTGTCCATACTCCTCCCAGGGTCTCTAGAGATGGACAGCCCCTCCCAGCCGGTCAACAACCACCATGTCCACTCACACGCTACAGTGGAGAGTAAGTACATCAAGTCACAGACTGACGGGGTTCACTGGATCCACTAGGGGGAGTGTCGGTTCCCCAAAAAGTTCCAGGGAAGTGCTAGATGGTCAGTAATTCAGACTTTAACAGTCAGTGTCTTTGGGTTGCAGAGAGGAAATACACCACGCCGACCCACCACACTACAGAGCACGTCCCAGAGAAGAAGTTTAAGTCTGAAGCCCTGCTCTCCACACTCACCTCGGACCCCTCTAAGGAGAACACACCCGGTAAGATCTACAAGTACCAACGTCCCCACACTGGACACTTAAGAGTCCTCTCCGCACAGGCGCTGGCCGTGAATAGCAGTCCGTGCCTCATCTCACGCTCTCCTCCTCTTTTCCCGCTGTGTTCCTCGGCCCACCCGTCGCTGTGGGGCAGGCTGCCGGACCAACAGCACGTCATCGTCCACCAACAACACCTACAGTGTGAACTCGTCCCAGCCGCTGGCCTCCTACAACCTCAGCTCCCTGCCGGCCGGGCCTGGAGCCGGCGCCGGGGCCATCACCATGGCAGCAGCACAGGCCGTGCAGGCCACCGCGCAGGTAACACACACACACACACACACACGAAGACACGTGTTTGTTTTCAGGTTGTCAGACATTGGTTAGCTCTGCAACTGCCATTGACAGCTCTCAAATTCATTAAAAAAAAGGTAGTCAACAGTTTTACGTGTCATTTTTGCAACTTTGAGGACTACCCATGTTTTACTTGGGAGTGATAGCTCGTCACGTCAGGAAAAATATATTAGGCCTGGCCCTTTATGTGTAAGAAATTGTGACCTCTGAGGTTTTTTGCATCACATCTAAGCGTGTGTGTGTGTGTGTGTGTGTGTGTGTGTGTGTGTGTGTGTGTGTGTGTGTGTGTGTGTGTGTGTGTGTGTGTGTGTGTGTGTGTGTGTGTCAGATGAAGGAGGGCAGGAGGACGTCCAGCCTGAAGGCCAGCTACGAGGCCATCAAGAACAACGACTTCCAGCTGAGCAGGGAGTTCTCCATGTCCCGTGAATCCTCAAGCTACTCCTCCTCGGCCCTGGCCAACACCCTCACCCAGACCCTCACCCCGGCCTCCGCCACCTCCGACAACCGCGGGGGGCGCAAGTCCAAGTACGAAACACACACACACACACACACACACTGGATTCAAGCATCTGCCCATGGGCGGTCCGCACTGAATAAACACACCGCTGTTAGACTCTGGTGTTATCAGAGGATCACATGGTGAATGTTGTCAGGGTAACCTCCCTCCGTGTCACATCAGATGGTGGCGTTCGGCGCCCGCGTCGCTCCTCCCAGCCGCTGGTCTTATGTTTCCATGCCACTTCAGCTTTGAGGAGCCGGGCTCCTCCCTCCCAACACAGAGATCACAAAGGGGCCCGCGTGTCCTAACGCCCCGCCCCGTCCCTCTGTCCGCAGGAGCAACCTCAAGTCTTCCAACCACCAGTCGTCTTCGTCCTCCTCCTCCTCCTCGCTGTCGTCCTGCTCCTCCTCCTCGGCGCTGGCCCACGAGCTGTCCCAGCAGGCCTCAGCGCTGCCGGAGGCCGAGGCCAACAGCCAGGTGGACTGGACCTACGACCCCAACGAGCCCCGCTACTGCATCTGCAACCAGGTAACGCACGCGCGCGCACACACACACACACACACACACACACGATGCAGGGTGGAAATGTGGTGAGCTGGACCTGAGCTGTGCTAATCCAGTTGCTGATACTATGCAGTCCACTGAGAGCATGGCACTGGCCCAGGTCAGTTCTGGTATGTGTACTAGTGCAGTGTAAAGGTTAGAGACGGCACACTCTTTAACAGCACAGCTTCACATTCGTCTGTGTGTGGGTGGGCGTCGCTGCAAGCCACGTCGAGTGAGAGATGAGTTCCAACTTAGTCGACTGATGCCGCATTGTGAAACAGACGTGTTTTTGTTCACGCAAACGTACTTATTCTAAACGCATTCTCTGTCTTTTTGTAGGTGTCTTATGGCGAGATGGTGGGATGTGACAACAAAGATGTGAGTACAAGGTTTTTGTTTCTTCAACAAAATGTACAGTGAACATGAGTGAACTTTACATTAGTGTGTGTGTGTGTGTGTGTGTGTGTGTGTGTGTGTGTGTGTGTGTGTGTGTGTGGTGCTGACCCACATTCTCTTTGTCTTCTCCAGTGTCCCATCGAGTGGTTCCACTACGGCTGTGTGGGGCTGACAGAAGCCCCCAAGGGGAAGTGGTACTGCCCCCAGTGCACCGCAGCCATGAAGAGGAGAGGAAGCAGGCACAAATAGACCCCTCCCCCCCCCCTCTCTCTCTCGGTCCCCCTCCCTTTCACTCCACCTTGTTCAGGGCCACACTCCATTTCCCCGCCCCTGTCCCTTAGCCTCCCATCCCGTCACCTGTAATGGTGTCCCTGTTGCTCTCCATACACAATGTTCACCTGGCCACTCCGACAGAGCAAGGGCCGAAGACCGACTAGCCAGCGTCAGTCTGTTTATACCATGAATTCTTAGGATAAGCAACACGACTGTATCTTTGGAGTCCCCTCCACCCCCTCCTCCTAGTCACACAGCGTCTCCTCATACATCAGACATTCCTTGCCTTCTCCTTGTGACCTGGCAGGCCACGTGTGCTCAGCCAGACTTGAACGCCCCAAGGCAAACAGTGCCCGTAAACAAACGTTCAAAGGGGAAATGATGACACAGACCGGGGAAATGTCGGTCAGGGTAGTTCACCAAACGACTGACCCAAACCAAGCACGTGTTTGAATTGAACTGTAAAACATTGAAATGTATTTTGACCTTGATTAGGTGTTAAGGAGGATGATGATGATGATGATGATGATGATTATGTAAGTCTGGTAACGTTTGTCATTGTGTAAGACTGAGACTCTGCTTATGAGTATCTCCAAAAATTGTTTCAGAAATGTACAGTACCAGAACAAAGTCATAACGGAAACCTGTGTGTATGTTGTGTGTCTGTCTGAGTGTGAGAGTAAGTGTTGCAGTGTGTGTTATGATTATGTGTGTATGTGTATATGTACGTGTCATTAGTCATTCTGCACTGAGATTTCAAGAGATGTAGAAAAAAAAAATCAAATAAAATGAGGAACCTTCTTTTGTTAAATTTGTCGCTGGTGATTTTGTAACTAATCTGGAATATCTTAATGCTTCTGAGGGAACTAATTAACTGATTTGTTATGCTGGTCTGTTGCCGATTGTGTGCTGAGAAAGGGTCATAGAATTATCATGACTGACTTAACAACCTAGTGCCGCTCCAAGACTGTTGGCTGCAGTAGAATAATGGGCGGGTGGGATCCTGCATAGTGTGTGCCACGAATAGCGCATTGCCCAGTGTGTTTAAACAGAGTAAAGGAATGACGGTAAGCATGTCTAGACCCCCTACTGAGAAGGCATGTGTGCACATTTAGACTGCTCCGTGTATCTTGTGGAATGTCAGTAGGCCTACCAAGAGACATTCCCTGCTTAAAAACTTTTTCCAACTAAAAGTTAACGGGGATTTTTGGAACCAGAAGCCTGATGAGTGAGACTAGTAGTCTAATCCAGCAGTGCACGCGGAGGGGAAGTATCTGTTTACTTTTCTTGTTTAAACCTAACTCAAACCAGGTGGAGTTGCTTACCCCTCCCTTTTTGTAAGTGGGCCGGACTATAGTGCTAGAATTAGAGACCGTTAGTTATAGCTTTAGTGGCGCCTTGAGATTCATGCTTCAAATAAATGAGTTGGGCTATGCCGACCGTATTCATATGACCACAAGTTTTGTTCGCACGATTGGCTGGCAGAACATAGTGGGAGTTCTCGGATGCGCGCAGCTTATTTTGACTCTTATTATGATTAAAGTCATGCGGCACTGTTACCCGGCTGTGTTTTTAATGAGCTGAGAGGCGTTCTCTAACACCGGGCTAAATGTTTGTCACAGCCTATAGGTATAGATAGGCAACTCCAAAACTCAATATGTGATTTATTTTCTTTGACGAACTCGGATTTAAAAAGTTTTTTTTCTTTTCATGTGGCATCATTTTTCTTACCGAAGTTCAACGCGACAAAGTGGCTAAGTTAAAGTCCGTTTAGCTATTAAAATGCGTGTCCATTTTTGGAGTGCGTATTGGTACAGTTTTGGGTCCTTGGACCGTAAGGTGGACTCGCTGCGCCCCGACGTAACGGCCCGAGGTAGCCGCATGTAAAGCCAGCTGATTGAGTGGAATGAGAAGTAAACATCAAACCTCATGGGATGCCTCTTCAGCTGACAATATTTTAATAGAAACGGGAATGTTGTGTTGTCGACTGTGGACGCTTCGCCGCAGATACTGCTCCGGACCACTATTGCTTTTGGGGGTGGCAGTATGTTTATTCTACCAAACCCTGATGGTCGCACGGAGTCGGTTCAAAGCCAGCCAAGCGGTATCTAATACCGAGCGCAACAAGTCAGCAATGACGGGCGCCCTGGAGACCTTTGATGAACTTCTACTCTTGAATCCTGGCCGACTTATTTCTGCCATAGAGACTTTGCAGAGAGAAAGAGATGTAAGTCACCGTATTTTTTTCTACCTTTCTTTTTTTTTTTCTCACAGTAAACTAACTAACCTATGTACATGTAACTCGTTAAAATGTCACTGACCTGCGACCTCTTCTCTTCTGTACATTCTATGAGCATTTAAATGAGAAACATCAATCCAAGTCCTTGAAATAAAAAAAATTACACAGTATTTGTGCAGAATAGGACTTGTCTTTGGGGTTATTGTTTATGTATTTTTAGCTCGAGGTTGAATTTCTATTGGTCATAAGGAGGACACGAAACAAGGAGCTGGAGGGAGGGGTTTGTTTACTCTCCAAACCGTTCAGACTGCCTCAGATGATTAACGCCCATAACAGCCAATGACAGTACCACTGCATATCAATTTCTTATGGGTATTTTAAGTGTTTGAGTGTGCTGCATTCCCTGATATAAATGTTCAGCCACCAGTCACGTTTGATAATCCATTCACTCACGTGTCCTTAATTTAGGATGTGTCAGTTTAAGGACAGCTGATTTAGTCTGAAATTGACAGATCAATCTCAGACTTAAAGCTGAATTTGTGCATGTAGACATATTCCTTACCACTCCCATCTAGTATATGCACACTGTTCCGAAATATGCTAACTAACTAGGTAGAATTATCAGTGAGTGTCTGGTAATCCCATTGTTACCTTATGCCTGTAAGAGTGTTCAGAAGAGATAACAGCTGCCAGGGATCAGCTGCCAGAGGGGTCAGTGTACAGGTCACTGGTTCTTGTCTATGCCAAAAAACGACAGATCCTAGGTCAGCCAGTCTAGAATAAACTGTAGTGGTATATTACAGGCTGTAGTTAGAGGCTCTGGGACCAGCTGGAGATACAGGGATATTATTATTTTCTATAATCTATCTATTCTCTATTCCCTGTGGCTGAGTTCCCACCCAAGTCTGCTTTGGTTTACAGTACATTTGATATGGTCACTGTTTAGTCTACTTTCTAAAACAGGCTGCTCCTAGTGCACCCTGTGCTTTGTAACAGTAGGAGTCCTCCAAGCGGTTTGAGGAAGAGAGGATTGCACAAGCAGGAAGAAAGAGAGAGAGAGAGAGAGAGAGAGAGAGAGAGAGAGAGAGAGAGAGAGAGAGAGAGAGAGAGAGAGAGAGAGAGAGAGAGAGAGAGAGAGGGAGAGGGAGCAAATAAACAGAGAGCCAAGAGATAAATAACTAGAGATAAATAAAGACTGAGACAACAGGGAGGTAATGAGAGGTAAATAGTCGATGGGAGGCGGGGATGGATGCTGGATATAAGTTGGAAAGAAAGGAGCGGCCACGAGACTGATCGCAGTCTGTGTGTGTCGGGCCTGAACTGTCCTTTCGAGAGTGTGCTAGTGCTATTCAGAGACGGACTCAGACAGACACAAAGATGGTCACACGTACATGTACGTGTGGGAAAGAAAGAGAGGGAGAGGAAAGGAAAAGACTATTATAGAGGCCCGTATGTTTGTGTCTGTATTGACGAGAAAAAGACAGAGAGCGACGGACAGCCTAATGAAGATGCCCCTATCTTTGTGTCTGTATGGACGAGAGTGGCTGAGCTGTTAGGGTGTTTTTAAGATGTCTCTCCATCAAGACTGCCTAAAAGTGTGTGTGCTTTTCACTCTCCCTGGGTATATTTTTAATTACTACTGTACTTTTCACACCTTTTTTGGGTGTTCCTCTTGTCTGCATGTCAGCATCTCCAATGTGAAGTAGTGGTAGTACCTGCTGAAAATCTGGCAAAAAAATAGCTGGATCTCTCCGTACTTGTGCGTGCATGCCTGAGTTTCAGTGCGGCTGGCTGGCTGTAACAGTGTCAGGCTGGGTGTCAATCCTCTGTCTGCCTCTATGGCAGGGTGAGAGCTAGCATGGCCACAGCCCCCGTAGGAAGTGTTAGATTGGCGTTATGTAAGGGGATCCCTGGCTCTTTATCCCCGCCAGGCCCCCGAAGGGCCACTCAGGTCCATGGCTGGGAGCCAAAGGCCGGGGCTGGGGTCCACAGTCCCCTCCAATGTCCACGATCTGGGAGGCGCATGCATCAACTTAGGCACTCATACACTAACTGATACAATGTAGTAGGTATACACAAACACTTACACACACACACACACACACACACACACACACACACACACACACGGACGCAGATTATATTCTTATTCCATGAGAGAAGATGTTTTAAGTGTGTTGAGAGTGCTCAATGTTGAAAACCCCTGCCAAAAAGATATGGACACTCCTTTGTTACTTTGACATCAAATGGCTCACGGCAAGTGTGTGTGTGTGTGTTTGTGTGTGTGTGTGTGTGTGTGTGTGTGTGTGTGTGTGTGCCAGCGTGAGAGTGTGTTTGGTTTTTGTGTGCGAATCTGTTCCGTCATGTAACCCCTTACCAGGCTCTCTAAACGAGTAGTAGGGTCAGCCTTAGGGTCAATAGGCCTACTAGTACGCCATGTGGAGCATTTTTTCGTAATGAACTTCCTAGACTGTAGCCGATTATTTTCAATGACTTGTCCCTTTCAACCCATAAACCGGACGTAACATTGTTAGCTCTAATCCTTTTTATATCAACCTTTTACCTATAGTGAATGATATTCAATTAAAGGTTTGATACCTGCATCTGCCAACTAGTATGTTGCAAGAATAACACCTGTCGAGTGAAACAGATGCCACATTGAGAGGTCTTATTCTCGACCTAGGACTGGCAAAACTGGCAACCTGCCCTCAGTTATATCTGTATTGTATTACCTTACAGAACCAAACGGTAGCTTGGTGTTCCAAATCCTCGTAAGCTATGGGGGTTTAGTGTGATCTTTGAACCCCAGTATTGGGTTTGCCCTACCATGATATCATTCATATAATGTGTTTGAGGTTGCTATTTTAGATATGGGATTGCTAGGGTTTCACCACACTGTTGTGTGGTATGTGTGTGTGTGTGTGTGTGTGTGTGTGTATGTTTGTATGTGTGCATGTGAATGAAAAGTGAAAAGTAGGAGGCCACACAAGACGTATGGTTTGGTAGTGTCAGATAATTTTTTGTAATCTTGAGTTTGTGATCAGTTAAAACTCACTGGTTACTTCTGCCAACCTTGCTTGATAAAGGGTAATGTCTGAATGTGAACTGTTCTTCAGGGAGGGGAGAGGAGAGGAATACAGTGAGAGAACATGTCAAAGAAGCCTCAATTCCGGAAAGGGCAGTCTGATATGTTGATGATAAAAGGAATGAAAGAGAGAAAGAGAGCGAATGAGACACAGAGAGAGAGAGAGAGAGAGAGAGAGAGAGAGAGAGAGAGAGAGAGAGAGAGAGAGAGAGAGAGAGAGAGAGAGAGAGAGAGAGAGAGAGAGAGAGAGACAGACTGAGAGGCGAGGTCATACTGTGTGGTGGGACAGTGACAAGGAGCAGTAGAAGGAGACAAAGACAAAGAAGAAGGGAGTCCTTGCCAAGATGTTTGAGTAGGTCCCCAAGCAGTGCAGCGACATGATGTGCATGGTGAATACTAACACACACCCACACCCACACACACACACACACACACACACACACACACACAGAGCCAGCCAGTCTGAGGCACAAAAAGACTTCACAGAGGGCTGGAGCCAGGAGTAGGCTTTCCACTCTGTCTTGCTCTCTCTTTGTCCCGTATTCTTTTTCGCATGCAAACACACACACACTAACACAATCAGGCCTTTCTGCTTTTGGCCTGCTCATCCTGCGATCGGCCAGTCGGACTCTTTGCCTCTCACTCTGCCACATATCCCCCCGACACCAGTTTTGATCTACTTCCCTCTGCCATCTTTCTCCCTGTTCCTCTCGACCATCTTCCTCTCAGCCTACATCTCTCTCTCTACATTTCCCACTTCTGATCCCCCCCCCCCCCCATTTCCCTCCCATCACTCACTCCTCAACCTTACAATCTCAAGCTCAGACTCCGACTAATCTTCCATACGTTTATTTTTTTTACACGGGAGTTGAAGGCCTTTTAACCCCCTGCATTCCACTGCTCCACTGGTCAGGTTAAAGCACATGGTTACTGTCATGGTTCAGGGCGCTACCTTAAGCCTGGCCACAGATCAGGTTATTGTCAACACAATGCATAGACTTTAGGGCTTGCTTTTTTTCCCTCCTCAATACGAACTGTTTTTGAATGTGTACGACCACAGAGGCTAAAATGTAACTCTAACTGGGTCGGATGTGGTTAAACGATCTCGCCCCCCTGGCTCCAGAGACCAGGAAGAGAGAGGGAAACAGCACCACCCAGTTCACATGAGAGCCAGCTCACATTCCTAAAAACTCTGCTGTCACACAGTGTGCGTCAGCACAGGCTCGGAGAGCAGGGTTTCTTTGGCCTCCACCTGGCAGTACACCACGTGGAAAGGGACAAAAGAAAATACAACATTGGCAAAAGGGAGAGGGTGTTTATCTGTTTTTGAAGTCGCGCGTGCGTGTTTAGGTTTGCGTTTGTTTATGCATTAGTGCCTTCGTGTGTTTGTTGGAAGGACCGGTCAGAGTGACCTAGGAAGGGATCATGGGTGGGGCACAAACAGGTTAAAGATAGCGTTGACTATATATAACTAAGGCAATGGGGGAAACTGGTAACTCCCATACCAGCTACTGTAAACCTTAACCCTAACCTCAAACCCCACCCATCTGACAGTCTATGGGGCACCATGGTAGGCTTGCCATGGTAACAGGGGAAGGGCATTAGGGGCTTTCACCATAAGGTGATATCATCTCTGTCCATTTCTGTTAGATTGTTATCATTATTACATCATGTTTTACAACTTTATAATGTAACAGCTTGTGGGGCACCTATTGTGAACATACCAGAAAATGTAGACAGACCTTAATACCAACTTAGCGACTCAGGAATAGTGGCTGTTATTGCTGTAAACTACAGTAATCGATATCAACAAAATTTCCCAGCAGTGTTTCTTCGTCTGTGAAATGAGCTGTGCGTGTGTGTGTGTGTGAGTCCCCGAACACCTTGTGAAATATTAGAAAAATAACTTTAATATGAGGGAATCAAAACAAGTGTTAGTAGATCAACGACCATCAGAGCAAATCACTTCCTGTGCCACCTCAGTTAGGGGATTCATATTAAACTCGCACACAAAATAAACTCACTCTCCTGTCGGCTCCTTGTCTTCCTCAACGTGGGGAGAAACATTTGGGAGTGATAGAGGCTCTCAGTGTTATTACATTCAGATAGAGAGGGTGGAGTAAAAACGAAAGAAAGGGATATCGGTGTAGTACTGGGTCCAATTTGGACGTGCACATAATGAAAAAATAATGTTTGGGTCTCCAGACTTGGCCACGCTGGGCGAGCAGGCAGTAAGTGAGCAGTGGAGAACTGTAAAATAATTGCATGTGGGAGATTATGTTCCTGGTTGGAGGAGAAATAGGGAGTTAGGGAGGAAGTGTTTTGGGGGTAGGGAGTCTGTGAGGCTCTGCGTTAAAGAGAGAGAGAGGAAAGTGTGTTTGTGTAAGAAAAAGAGCTAAGTCGAAGTTGGTTACGGGGTATTGTGACGTCCCACTCTGATGTGGCCTATCCCCCAGATGGAACAACTTACCAGCCATGCCTCTACCGCACTGGGGGCCCCTGAGGAACAAACCAAACGGATGAAGCAGAGACAGGACAACAACTGGACCGCACAGTGAAACACAATTTCAAAGAGAGAGCAAGAAAGAGAATGGATGAAAGATGGGGATAACAAATTGGGAATTGAACAGTATTGATGTCCTTTCAAATGCATTGGGCTAGAACTGACCATTGAAGAAAAGTGCAGTCTGAGCAGAGCCAACGAGAGGATGTCAAGCTTGAGTTAACGAAGCAGCCCTTCGCACCGAGGACCCTTCGCTTTCCCGACTCCTTTCCCTCCAGCTCTCCATCCTACCTCCCTGCTCTCTCTCCATTCAGTATCCCTCCGAGGTTCACCTCGTTCTGTGACGAGTTGAGTTTGATCCTACAGGTTTTTTGTTTTTTTCTTCTTCTCCTGCTCCGCTCGTGTTATGTGTAAACACGGGGAGACTGAGCAGACCAGGCCTTTCATGTGCCGTCCCCCCCCCACAAGAACCTGATGGCTTGCAGGCTCCCCGGCCTATCTGTCTTAACTCTCGCCCAGTCATACAGGCCTATCTGTCTTAACTCTCGCCCAGTCATACAGGCCTATCTCCTCCCCGCCCAAATCTCTGGCTCTGGCCATGTCTGGGAGATTCTGTCCAGCCAGCTCCCGCTTGAATGGTGTAATTTCTTTTGAGATCACAGAGCTTTTGGAGGAGAGAAGGGATAAAAAAAAATGTCAATAATGAATCATCCCTAAATGCATGGAATACTTTTGATTTGAAAAGTATTGCATAGCGATCATGCCAAGATATGTAGTCTTAGAATCCATACGGAAGTATGTAATTTCTTCTGATTTGAAGGTTTGTCGGCAGTAAATGTGATTACAAATTGCTGACAAACGCTAACTACATCCCTTTCTAAACCACCATTCATCTACCTTTGCCCCTCTCAGGCCCATAGATCCAGTCCAAGACATGGTGATCGGCAGCGGGTGGTGGTGTTGACGGGTCGGCACGTCGCCACGGATACGGAGGTCCAGCTGTACCAGCGGGTTCTGGAGGAGCGGGGCTACGAGGTCAGCCTGTCCCGATACGCCGAGACCAGCGCCGTGCTCCGGCCACGCCACGGTGAGAGGGACGCAGGGAAAGGGAGAGAACAGGAAGGGAGGAGGCCCAGGTTAGCTCGGGATCGGCCTTAAAGGAAAGAGAGAAAAAAGCAACTGTGGCGCAAAGGAAGTGATGGGTGATCAATTATAAAGCTCCTATGAATTATGGACTGTGGCCATAAACACTTAACAACACCTCTGTCCATGGAAACACATGAACACTGCTGAGGAGTCTGTGTGTGTTGTGCACACACAATGGTTTCATTCACCCAAGCTCGCTGGCCTTAGAACGCGTGTGAGGTTGGACTGTGTTTTGTCCTGTAACGACAGAGAGGCACAGGAAGCGTCTGCTTGCATGTGTTGGAGTGCTGTGTGTTTGTGCTGTGTACTGTAGGCTTCCACTCAGCAGAGAAACAAACACGTGTTTGTGTGAAGTCTGCTGCTCAGAACTAGCAGGTGGGGAAGAGGTCAAAGAGGCGACCAGCCTACGACCTGGTGAGGGCCGCTCCCCAGGGGGGTTTAATGGCAGGATGGGTGGAGTTACTTGGGTGGGTCCCCCCCCGGTCCTAAAACAGTCAAACAAACCAATGCCAGAAGAGTAGGAAAGAACAAATATAAAATGAGGCTGAGCTGTTGACAGTTGTAGAAAGAAAGAAAGAAAGAAAGAAAGAAAGAAAGAAAGAAAGAAAGAAAGAAAGAAAGAAAGAAAGAAAGAAAGAAAGAAAGAAAGAAAGAAAGAAAGAAAGAAAGAAAGAAAGAAAGAAGGAAAGAAACGAGAGACTGACGAATGGAATAATAAGAATGAAGCACAGAAAGCAACACTGGTGTGAATGGAATAGAGAGGAAGAAAAGTAGGGACAGAAAAGGGAGAGTTTTTTTTTTAGCATGGCCTAAAAAAATGCACTGCTACAATTAGTAAGTTCTTGAAGCTCGGTACTGTAATAGTTCTTAGAATCTTTGAGTCACAAAGATGAGTTCAGCAGAGAGGCACAGCCTATAGGCCAGGAAAATGTGTACACATGAAACCAGATGCCTGTGTCACTGTAATATATTGCTGTGCCCCAGAAGGGCTAGGCCTATAGATTATTGTATGTGTGTGCGTGCGTGTGTGTGTGTGTGTGTGTGTGTGTGTGTGTGTGTGTGTGTGTGTGTGTGTGTGTGTGTGTGTGTGTGTGTGTGTGTGTGTCTATGCCTTGATGCACGTACATACACACCAGTAATGTGCAGTGTCCTCTTCTTAAACGTCGGTATGTGAAAATGTTTGTGGCAGTACTGACGACATTGGCATGTGTGTGTGTGCACTTCAAGCAGGGAGAGACGGAGGCAACAGACTAATCAAACCAATGATTGACAGGTGTGCCTGCCATTCTGGCCACAAATTGCTCTGCTCAAATAATATGAAAGGTTGTGAGGTAAACATTCCCGCCTCTAATGACTTTACCATGTATAGATGGAGGTCGGAGGGAAACCTTTAAAATAATTTACAAGACGTAACAAGCTTCTTGCACCTCTGGTCCAAAAAGATTGTCTAGAGACAGGACTAAAGGAGACAGCATAAACATTAGCAGCTTATCTATATATATATATCTATATATATATATATCTATCTATCTATATATATATATATATATATATATATAGAGAGAGAGAGAGAGAGAGAGAGAGAGAGAGAGAGAGAGAGAGAGAGAGAGAGAGAGAGAGAGAGAGAGAGAGAGAGATATCTATACTATATGACCCCTTACCCCTCGCTTTGGAAAATCAATGTTTCCCACTGAGATCCTCCAGAACAGATTGATTGGAACGTACAGGAATGAAAGGAAGGGGTTCCAGGAAGAAAGACAGATATCTTTAATTTAATGTTCTTTAATTGGGTTAGAGTCTCTTATTGACAGAATCACAGGCTAATCCTATGTCCTGTTTTCCCTTTACAACCCCATACGGAGTCTCAGGGAGCTACTGTCCAGTGTTATTCTTTGAGCCAGGCCTTCTCAGGGTCCACTGTGTGTGCTGAATGGCCCCTCAGTGCTCTGGCTCCTATCAATGTCAGCTCGCATGCACAACAGGCTGGAGTCTGAGGGCTGTGTTGACTGATACAAGACCCGAAGCCTAGGATCAGAGGTCCTCCCTGTTTGTTCTTTGCTATCTAACAATCTCTCACTCTTTCTTTATCAGGAAAGATGTATCCTCAAACAGAAAACCATGCTAGTTACCTACGTCTAAAATATGCACGACAATTGCTATTGCACTCAGATAAGAAATACGTGCAGTCAGGTAAGAAATACATGTTAATGTGGGCATGGCAATGCGACTTTTAAATTTAGGATTTGGCCAGAGGATTTTGTTGTTAACACAAAACTTAGATGTTACAACATTTTTTGAGTAACCCAAGTTATATTTAGCATTCTAATAAAGACACATTTTATTTCATAGTGCATCTATTCCATTTTACATAAATGTTAAATGCACTCCCAACCGGGCTTTTCAGGATTTGAAATGCTCCTCACCAGAAATGTAAAAGCCCTCCATCTAACCAGCTGGGCTGAAATGGCTTGTCTATCTTCATTTGCTCCTGACTGAGCACACACACATAGGTAATAGATGCAAGCTAGCCATTCATCTAGGCGGTCACAAGGGCTGTTCAAGGCACTTCCTCCCATTCTCTGTGCTTCAGAACAAATAGACCAAAAAAGGCAGAGCTCTGTCCAAAAACACCAGCACGTTTCGCCTTTGCCAAGGCCCGCGGAATAGCTACCAGATGTTAGTGCCTTACTCTCTCTGCTTTTCCCTCCAGTCTTTTCTATGGACTCTCTCCTTGCGGGTCTCCTTTTCTCTTTTTTCACCTTTTACTTTCTCTCTCTTCAGCCTCTTTCTCTCTCTTCAGCCTCTTTCTCTCTCTTCAGCCTCTTTATCTCTTTTAGTCTTACCACGTTGTAGGTGCAACTGGATTTGAAGTGTACAAAGTGCTTACTTAGATAATTCCAATCCCCAATTCAATCTATTCCCTTCTCTGCCTCCTTCTCTTGCCTTTTTCCATCTCTCCCAGGTGTTGGTGAGTGGAGTGTCCTGCTGTGTCTCAATGGTTCCGAGATGAGCTGCATGAGAAGAGTTTCCTTCTCCCAGCTTCAGCCACGTCAAAGGGTAATCCCGACAGAATTCCAAACAGGAATGTTGTTCCACATAGGAATGGTGTTCCTGGTTTTGAATCTTATTCCCTTTTCAGGAATGCTGTCTGATAAGCTGTAAAGTTGTTTTTAGGTGTTCATACATTTCCAGCTATGTACTGTAGCTAGACCCTCAGGTTCCCAAACTTGTTTATAGATGGGGCTTTTGGTTGTAAAACCTGATCTTGCACGAAGATCTCTAGGAAAATATTTTTATAAGCCTCGAGGACTGAAAGTGAAACACTCAGACAGAGAAGAGAAGAGAAGAGAAGAGAGGAGAGGAGAGGAGGGGAGGGGAGGGGAGGGGAGAGGAGAGGAGAGGAGAGGAGAAGAGAAGAGAAGAGAAGAGAAGAGAAGAGAAGAGAAGAGAAGAGAAGAGAAGAGAAGAGAAGAGAAGAGAAGAGAAGAGAAGAGAAGAGAAGAGAAGAGAAGAGAAGAGAAGAGAAGAGAAGAGAAGAGAAGAGAAGAGAAGAGAGGGGAAATGGAAGGCTGCTCTTAGTTCAAACAACAGATGTATAATCAGTCCCTTCTCCTACAAACACACACTGCCCAACTTCCCAGCAGTTCTAAACATAACCCATAAGATTCTCTTCCTTCATCGCCATCCGACCAAATCTACCCCAGGAACTACCAGCTTCTTCTTGATACTGCCTTTATCCTTTCCAAAATAGGGATTTTATGTTCAGTGGAAGTAGAGCTCTGTAAATGTATTTTGAGGGGAACATTTCCCTATTGCAGAAAACTAGCGTTATATAAGTTTAAAGTATAGTATAAACACATGATGATTTTGATGCGACTGCTTTAGTCACTTGGAACTTTCACCTTTATTTGACCTCTGTCCTGTCCTCAGGTCAACATGATCCCCGTGCTGACAGAGGTATTTTCTGGCACAGGAAGTGGCAGCACTGAGACACATATCTCAGGTGAGTGCCCAGCTCAGCCTGTCTTATACCTGTAGCTTGGTCACTAGAAGAGAGAGCTTCTGAATCAGAATCCTGTTATCCTCCACTTGCCATGTCATCCAATGAACTCTCAAGCCAATAGGTCACCATGGAAATCATGAATCAATCTCTCTTCAGCCCCTCTGACTGTTGGTTGTAGCTGGTGGGAACATTTCACATTCAGGCGACATCAGTAGATACGATGTTTCCCGATTTCTTTTTAAAGGAATTACCCCCTATTCTGCCCTTAAACATAATAATTAAAGTAATGTTCCGAGGGAACCACGCAACAGGACTGGGCCATTTAATAACCCCATAATGATCACTTCAGTCAAGGCCACAACATTGACAGACTATTCATTTGACTGATTTCCTGCCCCCTCTCCAGACTAACTGAAAGACGGTTAAGAGGTAGAGCGAGGCAGATGTTTTTTTAAAGAGCTAGTCATTATGGTCTGGTTGGCGTGGGCACCAAGGCCTTAGATTGAGATGGACGGGATAATTCTCCATCCCCACTGTGCTCTTCCCCTTCTTTACCTCTGGAACAGTTCAGAAGCCCTCCGGCCGGAACACAGCCTCCCATTGTCCCCTGCCTCGAACACAATATTGTTCTTCCTTCTTGGCCAGCCTCCCACCTAAATGTTGACCGACCAAAAAGCCAAGGGGCTGTGTTTTGCGTACCAGATGAGCAATAAAGGGGGCTTCCTCTCCATTGTTGTTCCCACCGTCTTCACAGAACCCCTCTCCTCCCCTGTAACTCCATGTTGACTTTATCTGTTCTGCCACTTAACCCTTTGGAATGATTGTTTATCTACATACACATAAACTACTATGTACATAGTACAGTCTACGTTTGGGGTTGTTTTTCCACTGGCTGTTTCCGTCGATGCAAACTGCCTAAATTCCATTTCAATGGAAATATAGGGATTTAGATTTCATATGCTCGATATTTCAGATCCGATTGCCACAGGGGTTGGTGTTTTTTTTAGGATAGGTCCAAGGATGAATGGTCTGGCATAGCAAGAAGGCTCGAGGCCATGTGCATTAAGTGATTAAGCCCAACTGCACACACGCACACACACACACACACACACACACACACACACACACACACACACACACACACACACACACCGGTTGGGAATTTCATTAGCAACATGGTGCATGACAGCACACTGTCACAGACTTTAGATATGCAAAGCACAGCAGAGATTGACACCTCTTAGTCAAACACACACATACACGTACACACAGTTCTTGTGCTTCCAGTGGAATAGTTATTCAAGTCATTGTGTGGTCAGTTTAAATCATATTGCATCTTTCATGTTACCTCTGGTGACAGTTTGGACACGTGGTACTTTCTCACATTGTGTGTGTGTGTGTGTGTGTGTGTGTGTGTGTGTGCCCACGTGCGTTTGTTGCATGTCATCTTTCAGGACTGGCGCTGCCCGTAAGTCAATCTGACTTTGCATCAGCCGACCCAATGCTCGGAGAGCCAGTGGATGTGTCCGACGGCGACAGGTCAGAGCCAACACGCCCTGTCACGTCAACCCATCACAGCCCCTCTCACCAGACTCTCCACCTGATTTCCTGCCCAGACAGGTTCTGTGACTTCACAACCTCTATGCTGTGTGTGTGTGTGTGTGTGTGTGTGTGTGTGTGTGTGTGTGTGTGTGTGTGTGTGTTGACTTGGATTCCCACCCTACAGGGACACCCACGGACCCTCCCCCTGCCCCTCGGCTTCCCCCCAACTGCCTGCCATGGTGACCGTTTATGTCCTGGTCACCTCGGCATCACCGCTCACCGCCTTCCTGCACAAGAACGGATTGGTGAGGACCAACGAGGAGACGGACAGCCACACAGCCCAGGTGGTCTCACGTCGTTTAACCCAGCAACAGCTACCGTGTTCACTGTCCTGTATTTGACCCCTGTCAATCTCCTGATGTTATTCATCGATTTTAATTTATTTTACGTTCGAGTATGAAGAATATCTAGAGGGAACACTAGTTCTTTTTAAAGAAAGCCCTGAACTTACAGTCCCCTCCAAAAGTATTGGAACAGTAATGCCAATTCCTTTATTTTTGCTGTAGACTGAAAGCGTTTGGGTTTGACACCAAAAGATGAATATGAGACAAAAGATCAATATGTCAGCTTTTATTTCCAGGTATTTTCATCTGGATCTGATAAACAACTTAGAAGATATCATTATTTGAAAAGAAAGACCACATTTTTAGATGAGCAAAAGTATTGGAACAGATAGACTTGAAATGGATTTAAGTGAATAAGACTCAATATTTTGTTGCAAATCCTTTGCTTTCAATAACTGCATCAAGCCTGCGACCCATGGACATCACCAAACTTTTGCATTCTTCTTTTGTTATGCCTTTCCAGGCTTTCACTGCAGCCTCTTTCAGTTGTTGCTTGTTTTGGGGGGTTTCTCCCTTCAGTCTCCTTTTAAGAAGGTAAAAAGAATGCTCTATAGGGTTTAAGTCTGGAGATTGACTTGGCCAGTCTAGGACCTTCCACTTCTTGCCCCTGATGAACTCCTTTGTTGCTTTTGCAGTGTGTATAGGGTCATAATCTTGCTGCATGACAAAGTATCTCCCAATCAGTTTGGTTGCATCCTTCTTTAAATTGGCAGACAAAATGTTTCTGTAGACTTCCGAATTCATTTTGCTGCCGCCATCATGTGTTACATCATCAATGAAGATTAATGAGCCCGTCCCAGAAGAAGCCATTGAAGCCCAAGCCATCACATTACCTCCACCGTGTTTCACAGATGAGCTTGTGTTTTGGGGGTCATGAGCAGATCCTTTTTTTCTCCAAACCTTAGCCTTTCCATCACTCTGGTAGAAGTTAATCTTCGTCTCATCAGTCCATAAAACTTTTTCCCAGAATTTTTGAGGCTCGTCTCTGTACTTTTTGGCAAAATCCAGCCTGGCCTTCCTATTCTTTATGCTAATGAATGGCTTGCATCTTCTGGTGTAGCCTCTGTACTGTTGTCCATGAAGTCTTCTGCGAACAGTGGATTCTGAAACCTTCACTCCTGCCCTCTGGAGGTTGTTGTTGATCTCACCAACAGTAGTTTTAGGGTCTTTCTTCACAGCTCTGACAATGTTTCTGTCGTCAACTGCTGTTGTTTTCCTTGGTCGTCCCGTTCGATATCTGTTACTTAGTACACCAGTAGTTTGTTTCTTCCTGAGGATATTCCAAATTGTTGTACTGGCTATGGCTAGTGTCTGTGCAATGGCTCTGATTGATTTCCCATCTTCTCTTAGCTTCACAATTGCTTTCTTTTCACCCATAGACAGTTCTCTGCTTTTCATGTTGATTACTATAACTGCAGTCTGCACAGGCAAAACCAGAATCTGAAACTGAGCCTAGACATTCAGTGTTATTTATTGTTTGAATAATAAATGTCATAAGACACACCTGGGCAACAAAACACACCTGTTAGTCACATGTTCCAATACTTTTGCTCAACAAAAAATGTGCTGTTCCTTTACAAATAATGATATCTTCTAAGTTGTTTATCAGATCCAGATGAAAATACCTGGAAATAAAAGCTGACATATTGATCTTTTGTCTCATATTCATCTTTTGGTGTCAAACCCAAACGCTTTCAGTCTACAGCAAAAATAAAGGAATTGGCATTACTGTTCCAATACTTTTGGAGGGGACTGTATTTCTCTCAGTCCCATCCGCTTTGTCTCTCTCTACCCCATTAATGTTTCTGAGCCATACTAGCATATTTTACCGTCATATTCAGTAGAATACTACAGCTGTGAACCTCAGTGGGTAAATGTATTCCCAGCATGTCGAGCTTTTACAGACCAGCCAACCATGTATTCTATGAACCCTCATAATCTAATCCCTGAGACATATTTATGCTCTTCATTTGCTGCTCAATGGAGGCAGATCTTATCATGCTAGAGTGTTTGTGGGGGGGGGGGGGGGGGGGGGGAGTAACGGTGTAGGCAGGTTCCAGGGTTAGAAGTCGAGCTGGTTTCAGTAGGAAGACAATGTGGACGGAATGCATCTATTAGCATCACATGTTTACTCCTCACACTCTGGCCCTCACAGCACGTGGACACAGATCAAATGACAGACTGCAGGCAAGAGGCAAGCAATAACACAGGCAATGTGAGGTTTGCTCATCTGCCAGTGACACACGAATATAAAGCTGCATGTTGTGCTGTTTTCAATAGCTCATTCCTGTTTGTGATGGTGGGATTTTCCCTAAGCTTCTTCCAAGTAGCTGTTCTCCTTAGGACATCCAATTATTACTGTTAGGATGGTGTTGTCCTTGGTCTCACTTCAAGCTTTTTATATCTCTTTATTGGTCATATGATATGTGTGTGTGTGTGTGTGTGTGTGTGTGTGTGTGTGTGTGTGTGTGTGTGCGCGTGTGTCTGTGTGTGTGTGTGTGTGTGTGTGTGTGTGTGTGTGTGTGTGTGTGTGTGTGTGTGTTTGTGTGTGTTTGTATAACATCTGAGTGTTGACTAGCCAAATAAAGCCACATGCCTAGCTTTGTTGGAAAAAACAACTCATTTCAGACCCAAGCAGTCATTCGCTAGTCCTTATGTGTGTTATCCATAACCGCATCTGTGAGGGGAATCCAATTCTTAAGTTTAGATTTATGAGAAAGAACTCGTGCTGAGAAGAACTTCAAGGGAGTAATTCTGTGCATGTAGCACACTGCCCTCTTTTGGTAGAAAGTAAGAATCGCCGCAACATTGGCGACCATGTACTTCGGACTCGATTGGACCACATATTTGGGGTTTTAATGACTGTATTTGGTTTCCCCCTCAGCTGACGTCATTCTTGGGGCAGCACTTTGGCTCTGTTCCGTCCCATGAGGCCATTGACAACGTGAAGAACGTCATTGGCCAGGTCCTTAGGGCAGCTGTGTTGGCTAATGAGGAGTCACACTCTCATCACAGGTACAGTGAGAGTCACCCATTCACACAGTCATTGCGGTTCTCTTTACATACGGGTGCGTTATGTAACACAGTCAACGTTTTACTTGCTTTTGGCCTCCTGAGAATATACATTCATATGATATTTGAATAACACGTACATGTGGTGTTGGTCTGAATGCTTTTAAAGATGCCTGCTGTGTTACCAGCTGATGACCTTCACCCTGAAGTTCAATGGCTCCCTCCTGCCAGCCGTAGTCAAGGTAAAAGGGGCTTGATCTTTTCTATTGAGTATATCCTCTGTACTGTCACCCTACACACTTGTGTCCTTCCCACTTGCCCTTTCACGGTAAGAATGTGAATCCACAGGTTGAGTAGGGAATCTCTGCTTAAACACCTTTGTAGTGCTTGGAGACTTCCACTAGGAGGCAGGATAGACTTAGAAACCAATTTAGAGAGACCCAGAGGGGCTTACAAACGACTAAATTCAGTGAGTTAAACCTACCCGGTCCCTCATCTGCTTAAGTCACCTGAAACAAAAGTGTGAGGTGAATGGGGACTCTCTTATAGTCTGACTTCAGATTGGGGAATAGAGGGTATTAGTCTAACCTTCAATTGAAATGTGCTGATGCTGCTTCTCTTTGTGTTTTAGGTAGAGACTGGTCTCCACTTTGAAGCACTGAAGGATCCGGGGTTTGATGGACAGATCGCCAAAGAGTTTCTATTGGAGGATGTTCTTCACTTCCTGCTTCCAGGGCTCAGTGGGCGGACCTCTGTGTTGTCCCCATCTTCTGCCACTCACACCGGTACCCCACAGGTGAACCGAATACCCTTGCCTTATAGCCTTTTGCCTGTATGTGTGTCAATTATCTGTTATATTTGTAATTTTCACTTAACAAATATTATCTGGGATTTCTTCTTAGTATGGTGGCTGTGAAGGTACACACGGCCTATGTCTACCTGAAGATGAGATCCTCCTTCTCCTCCAGTTTACCAGACAGTTAAGAACAGTGGGGCCTTTTGAACTGGTAAACACCCATTTTTTATGTTGCATATCCAAATGAATTAACAACTGTCAATTTGTTAAAGTTATTTCTCTTGGGGATTCAGCATAATTGAAAGAAAATGAAAAAAAAAACTAAAAAGCAACACAAATAGTGGCAATATAAATCAACTAAATACATTCTTCGTTAGCTAAACGTGAGTGTGTCCCTGTCTAAAGCTCTATCCAACAGCCTTTCCAAAGAGACCCTGTGACCAGGACAGCTTGTCTGAAGTGCCCTCCACAGCTGAAGATCCGAACAATGGGTCTCCCCTCTCAAACTTTCTAAACATAGTCACGTCATACTACCAAGAGCAGGGGAACCTGATCAACAGGCAAGTTTTGTAGATACGTGCACACCCTGCACACCTCTGCACCTATGACATTTCATGCTGACTTGATCCCTAGCGATGGTCTATATAAGGTGAAGAGCAAATGTCCATATTTGTACGGTCGACATTTTGGGACCTTCTAGAAATCATCTGAATAGGCATCTGGCTAGAGCTCTGTGGCCAGGCCAGAATAGGTGGAGCAAGTCCTAGATCATTCTCACCTTTTCCCCCCTCATTCCATCTATCACCCTGTGTCTCTCCCCCAGCCCCAGGCTTGTATCACAGTCAGAGCTGCTGGCATCCACTAGCAGGCTGGCAGGAAATCAGGGCTGGGGGAACAGGGTAAAAACGGGAAGTGGGGGAAGAAAGCTGCAGAGGCTGGTAATTAAGCCAGGGCGCGGCTATTGCCTTGCGGAGAGGCTGGGTTGTTAAAGAAGAGCAAGGGCACAGGGTGGTCGGGAACACTTGACACTGAGATAGTGTCCTCCTCACTGGCCGCAATTCTAGATCATTTATCGAATCCAACGTAAAATCATGGGAAAGTATGTTGTTTTTTTCTGTCACGACGGATCGTCATCACAATCAGTGGTGAACGGCCGAGAGTGATCTGCGTTTGCCTCGTGTCCCACAGCGATGGCGGGACAGAGACAGAGAGCGGGGACGTTCCAGACTTGAGTCTCTCCAGTCCGACAGAAGACAACGGTGAGAAGCAGCTCATGAGCCGGACTCGGTTTCGTCGGTAACGTTAACCTGCGCCTTTTGTGTTTTCACGGCTGGGTTAGGCTGCAGGCGTGCGTTAAGTTCTGACGTGTCTCCAGAGGCTGGCGGAAGAGGCTGGCGAACACATGGCAATGGGGTTTTGGTTCAGTCTCTGTTACACCCAGCCTTCCAGAGAATCTCTTTATCTGAATACCATGCTTTAATGTTTTGTTCAAGGGGAGATCGGTATGGGAGTCTGGCGGAAAGTCTGCCTCTCTGTCCTGCATGTGTGTGTTTGGGCGCATGCGTGCATGTGTTTCTTCTGCTCAAATACTTTCTTTTCTTACATGGTCTGTCCAGTGAGTCATATGTGTGTGTGTGTGTGTGTGTGTGTGTGTGTGTGTGTGTGTGTGTGTGTGTGTGTGTGTGTGTGTGTGTGTGTGTGTGTGTGTGTTTTTTTTAATCAGAGCGCTGTGTGGACCCCCACCTCCGCCAGCTGTACACAGACCCTCCTCTGACCCTGAGCCCCCCGTTCAGCCCCTGGCTGAAGGAGTACCGAGCCGAGGTGCCCTTCGACGTGGTCACCCTTCGAATCCGACCAGAGCCAGTCAGCCCCGCCTGTCACATCCACCTGGACGAGCACAGAGGGCCCAGGTCAGGGAGGTCCAGCTCCACCTGCCTGCCTAAACCCGCCAACACACCTTGTGCAGGAAGAGTTGTTTTCGTCAAAAAGACTATATGATTTAACACCTTGTCCTCGCTGAATGCAGTCGTTCTGTTAGGCACATAGGGTGACAGTCAAAAGTTTGGAGACACTTTCTCATTCAAGTGAAGTGGAAAGTGTGTCCAAACTTTTGGACTGAGACTGTAAATGGCTGTAGAATCAGTGACTGTATGCACTTTAGATGGGAGGCCCGTTCTAGGTTACAGGGAGTGTCTGGGTAATGTAGTGGGCTGCTTCTCGTGTCTGCACCTCAGGTCTCGGCCAAAGCCTGATTAGTGTCCATTAGACTCTATAGCACTGATGCCCGGGACAGACTGACCTTTCTCAAGCCCCACACGACGCACTCACACACTGTACGCACTTAGACACACACACACACACACACACACACACACACACACACACACACACACACATACACGCAGTTACTTGGAATATAGGCTCTTTATACCATTGTGCGCCTGCAAGTGTGTTTGGATTATCTTTCATGGGTATTTCTTCTTCTCTTTTTTTTAACACTCCCCTCCATCTATTTTCTCCCTCCCCTCTTTTCTCTTTCACTCAGTTTTTCGCCTTCCGCCCCTTTTTCTGAGAAGTGCTTCTATTTTCCCACAGGACAGCAAACTACCCGGTCGGCCTGGGCAACAGCAGAATCAACATCTTGGTGACGGACGAGTCTGCGCCGGAGCCTGGGCCCGTTGTCATGACGATATACACTCTGCACATGTACCGCGAGAGTCGGCCCAGCTTGCCCATGTTTGGGGAGCACATCACGTGTGGCTTCGTGCAGGTTCGTGGGGCGGTGCGTCTTTTAGCGAATCTAACTCACCTCGCTACGTTGACCAGATGGACAGAAATACAGATGGAGAGAGGGAGAGAGGCTTTCAGCACACATACCTTCAATGCCGATCCAGCCCATACTGTGGTTAGGTTTTTGTTTACAAAAGTGGCTTACAAACAGGTGGACGCCAAAGTATTTTTCCCTGTAGAAAAAAGCTGGCTCAAAACCCATCCTGTTTTGGAGCACATGTTTCTTCACGGCCTTACCTCAATGTAAAAGCTGTAAAAACAAAAGGGAACACATTTTTACTACCACCGAAAGGAAACATGTTTCTCCTTTTATTCCCTCTGGTTGTGAAAGACAACATAGCAGTCTATTTCAGGCAATCACATGATATGCTCCATTGACTTGGGCAAGCGCCTTTTTAATTTTGCAGCCCAGAGGAGTTGTTACTTTTTTATGGGCGTCATTGAACTGGGCAGCGGAGAGCATTTATTTCACTGCTCGTAAACAATAGGAAACCAGTCAATCTGTAAAGCGGTGACCTCATTTTCTTATGCCGTTTTTTTCACGTCTGCAATCGAGTTCCAGCCGCTGCGGCACCTCGGGGCGCTTTGGAATCGGGCCGTGACAGAGCCAGGCGCTGAGATGAGAATGCCCAGATTCAGGGTTTTGATATTCTGGGGGGGAGGGGGGGGGGGGGGGGGGGGGGGGGGGAGATCTATTCCCAGTGGTGGCTGGAATGTGAAGGAGCCAGGGAGGGGGGCGCAGACGGTCTGACAGTTCTCATTTCTTCCTGTCGTTGGCTATGAACTTTCACACGTCCCTCAGAGGTGGTCTGGGGATGTGGACCGAAAGGGGGACAACCGGTCCACCGATCCCAGCCTCTTCTCTCCAGGTCTGGCTAGCCGTGGACACACCGTGGGCAGGAGGGTGAAACTGGAACGGGATCCGGGGCGCGGGGGTGTAGAGTAGCGAGCCCAGTGCGCCGTTATCCACACCCGCGGTGAGGTCACAGGCTGCTGTTTCTTGTTTGGGTTGGAGAGGAGCCCAACGTGGACACACTTCAATGGCTGCTCTCTCCGATAGGCCGGCGGCTGGTTTATTTATGCGCCGACACAAACACCCTCACCGAGCTGCATCCTTGTGTTCCCCCGCGGCTCTCGTGACAGCTGCGGTCCAAGCAGGGGGTGGGGGGGGGTGGGGGGGGGTGGGGTGGGGGGTGGGGGGGGTGGGGGGGTGGGGGGGGTGGGAGGGAGCGGCCCGGGAGGAGACCCACTGGCTCCCAGGTGACAGCAGGCAGCGATTCCCTCCTTCGTCCTGACGTAGCCGGGCCCTCTCCCCTGCCGGCACGTTGCGTCAGACATATGGTCCCGGTTTGGCCTGCGTGCGGGTCGGAAAAGGGGGAAAACGATCAGGGAGTTTGCAAAGGGCTGTGTAGGTCTCCCGCCAGCCCAGGCTGTTTCTTCTCTGTGCGCTGGAGATATTGCGGTGAACCTGGTGTGTGACGTCTCTGTCACCTGCGGATCTGACACTGAGAGGCAATGTGATATCTGGAACAGCTATCAATTTGTCACTTGTAGCAACAGAACAGAATGTAAATTAGCCAACCCTAAATAGACCCACTTACGCAGCTACAGTACATGAGCTAGATACAACCCTTGTGTCTGCTGCACACACCCGTTCCTGAGGAAGATGGGGCACAGCTGGTGACCCCAGCTGAACCCTTACAGGAAGGTTATTGGTGGTGTGTGTTGCTCCTCCTGGACGCGGGGGTCGTCACGGTTTGTTCCACACACATGCGGCATCCCGTTTTAATCTTCTGCTTTGTGAGATACACAAGGCCCTGATGGGAGTTAGTACCACCCAGTAGGACACTTGTGCTGATAGTAAGGGTCAGAGGTGTGTGTGTGTGTGTGTGTGTGTGTGTGTGTGTGTGTGTGTGTGTGTGTGTGTGTGTGTGTGTGTGTGTGTGTGTGTGTGTGTGTGTTGTCTGACTGTATTTTTTTTGACTATAGACAAAGTGGTGAAACTTGTGCTAAAGCGGCGAGTAAGCTGTAGGAAATTTCAGTTGATACGGTCAATGAGCTATTATGTGAATCGACAGAAAGAGTGAGAGAGAGAGGGAAAGGGAGAGGGAGAAAGAGAGAGAGGGAGAGAGAGGGAAAGAGAGAGAGAGAGAGAGCGAGCGAGGGAGGGAGGGAGAGAGAGAGAGAGAGAGAGAGAGAGAGAGAGAGAGAGAGAGAGAGAGAGAGAGAGAGAGAGAGAGAGAGAGAGAGAGAGAGAGATTATTGAATTAAAGAGGAATGCAGATAAGAAGGCTATTTCATGTGTATGACTGTTTTATCGCTTCAGCGTGACTTTGCATGGCCAGCGTTTTGCTGGTTCGGAATATTCTCTGGTTGTCCTCCTCTGCTTCGTGGCCTCCTCTTCTCAATATCATTCAGTCTCCAGATCTTCACGTTTTAATCCTCTCGGAGTCATGGCCCCGTCTGGCGGACATCTTATTAGATCCCCGATGACACGTTCTGATACAATCAGTGCTTGATAGTGAAATCACATGCTTCTGGGCCAACTGGCAGTAATATGGGTTAATATTTGTCATGCTGTTCTCGTAACGTTTTGATCATTCCTAAAGTGTTATGACATTTTTATGCCTTCCGATCTCGAACACACTCACATACGTAAATTTACAGTGCATAATATCAGTATCGTCCTCCTCATTACTGGCCTCTCGTAAAGCATGCAAACCAGGTCCATCGGGAGTCTTTCTGTCACTGCCCTCTTAGAGAAGAGTGTGCCTGAGGACATCTGATGGGTGTTCTTTTTGCATGAGTGTGACCATCAGAATTAGCTGCTTGTTTGTCTCTGTAAATAGGAGTATATCGTTATAATTTGAAACAGAATTTTTAAAGCCCTTAATGGTTTAGCAAGGATTCATCTTCTTGTGGGTATTTGCTGATTTGATCCTTCCATTTCCAAACAGCAAACATGCCAACCCAAACCTACCACACAAACACGCACACACACACACACACACACACACACACACACACACACACACACACACACACACACACACACACACACACACGCATACACTGTAACGGAATAGAGGAAGTGTGATGTTTTGCGCAGCATCAGGGTGGCCTTGGCGGAAGACTTTTAATTCTTTCCTTCTGTTAAATTCAGAATGGGAAACACAGTGTACGGGTTTCCACACCACAAGAGCATGCCCAAAAGCCCTTGTGCCTAACCACGCAACACACACAAACACACACTCTCTCTCTCACACACACACACACACACACACACAGAAGCGTTCAGATGCACAGACACACTTATACAAGCGTGAGCAGACACACTCAGTTTCACACTTAGCCCATTACGGAGACAGGCTGTGGAAACCATTAGCCCAGAAGTGGCTAGGTATCTGAGAGGAGGAATGCTTTTGAAGCACAAGCTCATTTACCCTCTCATCTTCAAATGCACTATCCCTCTCTCATGCGCTCAAAGCCCATTTATATGTTATTAACCTCAACAAAGGCCGTCTCAGTCTGTCCTTGGTGACTGTTTTGTAGGTGCTTGTACCTGTAAACAAGGCAATCTGCTCTGTACTAGGACTTTTTATTAAATGAGTCCTGCAGCGATGTATGGCTCATGGTGTTAGCGCATTGTCGCAATCCCTTTGTGTTTGCAGCATGCGTTCCAAATGATCACTCAGTAACATTCCTAATTCATGTAATGTATAACGGCGAGATGAGGTGTCTTCCTCTGGGGGTTCTTCCCATCTTTGTATGTCTCTTGTCAGCCTCAGTGAAGAACATGGAAGGTGAATGCAGACGGTTCGATGTCCGTAAATCACAGATTAGTGCACCGCAGTAAAAAATGTGTGTTGTACAAATGGCTCGTCCCCCAGCCGTTTGTCCACTGGCCACTTTTCCAGGTGTTTTTGTCCGGGAGGAGGCTGCTTTATTGGGCTGCCTGTTGTAGTCATCAACCAGTTGACCCGGAGGGCAACAAGGCTGTGTCCCGTAAAAAAACGTACAATGACAAGTCCTCCGGATAAAGCCACAACCCTGTCTTGTCATGGACAGAGTCCAGTGAGTAGAATCCCAGTGTCCTTTCCTTTCACGCGTTGTGGCTCTCTCGGGATTGGGAAACTAGATCAGGGAGGACACAACGGGTTATGTCATGTGGACAGAGTAGCCTCTGCCACGACAATGGCCGTCAAACAACGCCGCAAATCAGGGCTATGTCGCTACTGTACGTAAGATACATGATTTGATTGGATATATTTTTATACGAAATATAATCATTTTGTTTATTCCGTAGAGTTGTAGAGCATTTTGTCTCTGTATTACCCTGGGGCTGGTTTGTGTAACCCTGTGGGGCTGTTGACTGGTGTCTGAGGCTGGTTTGTGTAACACTGTTGGGCTGTAGACTGGTGTTTGGGGCTGGTTTGTGTAACTCTGTTGGGCTGTAGACTGGTATCTGCGGCTGGTTTGTGTAACCCTTTTGGGCTGTAGACTGGTATCTGGGGCTGGTTTGGTGGCCCTGCTGTTGGGCTGTAGACTGGTGTCTGGGGCTGGTTTGGAGGCCCTGCTGTTGGGCTGTAGACTGGTGTTTGGGGCTGGTTTGGTGGCCCTGCTGTTGGGCTGTAGACTGGTGTCTGGGGCTGGTTTGGTGGCCCTGCTGTTGGGCTGTAGACTGGTGTCTGGGGCTGGTTTGGTGGCCCTGCTGTTGGGCTGTAGACTGGTGTCTGGGGCTGGTTTGGTGGCCCTGCTGTTGGGCTGTAGACTGGTGTCTGGGGCTGGTTTGGTGGCCCTGCTGTTGGGCTGTAGACTGGTGTCTGGGGCTGTCAGCTTCTCGTCGCTGTGCTCCAGACCCACAGGTGTCTCACTGTCCAAAACCCTCCGTCCAGCTGTCCCATCTGTCCACCACCTGCACACATGTTGCACACCACCACGCTCCGCTTCCAACCAGCGTTTCATCTGCTCCCGCCTTCCACTACCTTGTCATCCCTTCCTCCCTCCCTCCCTCTCATTATGGGTCAACGAGAAAGAGAGAAGGAGAGAGTGTACGTGGGGGGCCGATGGTTTGGCCCCTGGGGAATAGTGGCCCCATTGATGCGGCAGGGGGAGGGGGGGGGGGCCGTTTGAAGTGCTATCATGTGAACTGCTGCGTGCATGTCAGTAGACTGATCCGTTTTTTTTCCACTGAAGGAGACTGATCCGTTTTTCCATTAACACCTGGTTCTGTCCGGCACACACACACATCTCCACGTCCAGTCCATCATCACCGCTGAAACGGAAGGGCTCTCCTCGGATTCCAAACTTACCAAATCCTCAGCATCGGTCGCGTCTAAACGGGAAACACTGGTGTCCCTGGAGTGTGTTTGTGTGTGCGTGTGTGTGTGTGTGTGTGTGTGTGTGTGTGTGTGTGTGTGTGTGTGATGGGGGGGGGGGTTACTGTGGCAGGGTGCTTAGCGCGACACTGGCCGTTTGAAGTGCTGCAGCTGTGAATTCCTTTGAGGGTCCGTGGGTGAAAAGCTGCCCCGAGACACAGTAGCTGGCTCTGTTCCCCTCCTCCTCCTCCTCCTCCTCTCCACTCCTCTATCTCCATCTCTCCACCCCGTCCTCCCTCCTTCTTTTCGTCTCCTTTCTGGTTCCCAGAGCAGGAGTGTGCCTCCCCATTCAGACAATAGCGGGCCTCATAGAGCACGGCGCTCTCTCCTTCTAGAGCGACGGCCAGAGTGAGAGAGGAGGGAGGTAGTCATTACAGTCTCGTTAGAGCAACTCAGTCCAATAAAAATGATTGCCTCTGCTGCACTCAGAGCCTTTGATCAACGGAGGTCACGCTTGCAGACGGGTCGAGAAGCAAACAGTCATCAAAGGGGTTCATGTCCTCAAGATGTTTTCATCCGAACCTTTTGGTGCCAAATATCATCATCATATTCATATAAAAAAATCTGCGTTATTAGAGGTTTTAATTGAGCAATCGGGACTGGCGTGGTGGTGGGAAGATGATTATGACACACACAGACACAGACACCGTCCCATTTCTGCTGCGCCGTTTCATTGTCTTGGGCTGGGTGTGCTCATCACCAGTGCGATTATTTTGGCTAGTTTTACATGGGAATGCAGTGCCAACTCACACACACACACACACACACACACACACACACACACACAATTGGCTGGGGCAGCAGTTTGTATACTCCGGCTGTGTCTCACATTATTATTCTCTCGCATGTACGCTGTCAACAGGGAATATTAATCTAAATGCACACACACACACACTCACTTATTGTGCTGGCGGAGCAGGTTTTATTAACTGTATCCAGGTATGTTTGGACCTGTGATGGGATTCTTGTTCCATGGGTCACTCATTCATGATGCAGCGGTCCCAAGTACCAAGACACCCAAGTAAATATTTAAATTATTTGAATGATTTGAGAAACCTTTACATCATTTTGGTAAATTGTAAAAATTCGTTTCATAATAAAAAAAAAATATTGTCTGCAATACCAATTGCAGGAAGCTTTCAACAAAGTTAGACTATTTTTATGCTGAAGTTGTGGGCAGTAAGGCGGTGTACTTGGGTTGTAAGGCATCATCTGCCAAGCAAAGTGTCTCCCTCACCAAGCATAAAAATCACACTTTTGCTTGTATAAATCACCATAGTTACCACTGTCTTGTCCAATGTGGTTTGTTGAATCGTGTTGGGCAGCCATTGGCATCCTTCTGACACTAAACACTCAACATCCCTCCAACAGAAATACCGGACACACTCTCCAATATTTCCCTGGTCTTCCTCCACTCGCTGTAATTACTTCCAGTTCAGGATAATTCCCAGTGTAATTGAACCGTTTGGAAAATAAACTCAGGTAGGACTGACTTTCTTGTTATTCCAGTTGGAGTGCATATCTGTAAACACTGATTTGAGCTTGAACTTAATCCCCTCCCTGTTAAGTTTCCAGAGCTGTGGTGTGTGGTGTGTGTGTGTGTGTGTGTGTGTGTGTGTGTGTGTGTGTGTGTGTGTGTGTGTGTGTGTGTGTGTGTGTGTGTGTGTGTGTGTGTGTTGGGGGCGGGGGGGGGGGCATTGTTCCGGCTGTTGGCAGGAGCAATGGCATTTGAGATCTTGTAAAGACAGGTCTCAGCTCGGCGGCTAAGTGGTTCCTGCCGTGCTCGTTTGTGGTTCAGAGCAGGCCAATTAGTGTGCGCACACCGCGGGGACTCCAGCGTCCCACCACATCCAGCCAGGCGGCCGTCCACTGGCCTCTCCTCATCAGTCCCTGAGGACGAGGCAGTGTTTGCCGCTCCAGACAGCCAGCCAGGCCCATAGCTGTCCTGTTCCTCCTCTTTCACCCTCCTCTGTCCGTCTGTCCCCCGCGTTTCCCTCTCTTTGGTTCAGTTGTTCGTCTTTTGCTTTCTTGATCTCCTCCCCCTGAAAAATCGGAAAGGAAAAAAAGGGCTCCATTTCAAGCCTTACGCCTTGCCGCTTGTTTCCCAAGGTCATGAGATGGGCTCTCCACACTGTCTGTAGGTTTCGGGCTTACAGGTACCTAGTCTAGAACACCAGACCTTTTCCAGCTTCACCCCTGGCCCTCATTTCTTGCGTGAATGATGGCTACCCCCTGCGTTTTAATTACTTTGATCTTCTGGGTAACATTTGGTGTAACTTCAGCTTTTTTCTTTGCTCCTTGGTTCCGCTTGGTTGCGCCTCACTCTGGCGGGCTAGCAGGCGGCTCTGGTGTATTTTTCATTAGCCTTAGCTTCCCGATGGGCCTGAGCCAGAGTGGCCATCTCTCTCTGTGGCCAGACAGGGAGACCACTGCCAGGGCTCCACTCTACAGGAGAGAGGAGGACAAGCCGGGTGTTCAACGTGACCACACTGCTCATTACAAGGCCATCTGGATGTCTATTAGCTTCCCCGTGGGAGCCTAAATGAATCCGTTGTTACGCATCGATCCCCTTTCTGATGCGATTTCAAGACAGTGCGGTTTTCGATATGCGTACGGTTGAGTGGCGTGGCGGAACATTCAAGCCGTTAAAATCAATAGCGGAACCCGTCGTATTGTGTGGTAGTGCCGTGTGATTCGGTTAAACTCCCCACTTTTACTATTGAAATGTGTGCCCACATTCTGTTAGGAGGAAACTCTCTGGGAGCCACAGATGGCCGGACATTTGGAATGTGTTACCACTGACTTGAGTGTGATAAACAGGCCATATTGGCTCGCGCTGTATCCAGCCCTCTCCTCTTCTTTGTTTTCTTCTCAAACGTGTCATTCCGTTTCTCTTTCTCTGATCACTGCCTTTCTTTCCTTTACCCAGCCCTGGACTGCATTGAAAAACCTTCCTCACGTGTTCCATTAGGGAAGCATGGCTTCGCGTTTTATGTTTGTGTCTGTGTGTGTGAGCGTGCATGTACGTGTGTGTGTGTGTGTTGTGTGTGTGTGTGTGTGTGTGTGTGTGTGTGTGTGTGTGTGTTTTGACCGCTTGTGTTCGATAGGCAGTGCGTATTGTGTTTCAGTGGTCTCTCTGAGGTCGCGTGTTCGGTGGCTGAAGCTGTCAGTTCAGACCCCTGTTCATTTCCTCTGGGTCTAATTAGGAGCTCTTATCATGGCCCACTACTTCCATCTCTGAAGCCTATTACACCACACCGGCAGGGCATCTGCTGTGTGCGTGGTTTTACGTGTGATTGTGAGCTTGCATAGACTGTTTCTTCTGATATGGAAGACAACGTTCTAAACGTGTCCTTTTTTCGCTCAGGATTTTATTCGGTGGGTGGGTGGGGAGAATGCACCCATGTGTCTTATCTGGTGATGCCGTGGTTGTTTTCCTTTAGTGTCCATCTTGGGGTTTTGACTGCGTGTTGCTCTCGGCAATGGAGCAGGGCTGTGAAGGGCGCTAGGCCCCCTGTTATCCTGCTGCTCTCCCCTCTAGCTTGTCTCCTAGGAGGGCCAGCTAAAGCATAAGAACCCATGGCGCTGAGATACTCAGGTACTGTAGGATTCTAGCTGGTCAGCAGAGCCTCTGGTTGAGTGACAGGTTTTAATTTGACACGTTGTATTGTTTCAGATGTTTTGTATGCAGCAAATTCATATTTCAACGTCCAACAGTCGTATGACGTGTTCACACGCCTGGTTCTTCCTACTCTTCTATTCTTTCTTTGTGCTATATGTATTATATTTACCCATTTCCCACTATCCTTTCCTCTCCTTCTTTCTCACACACGGGTGAATGTGCAAAATGTGATTTTCCCCACAAGAAAAAAAGCTGTGTTTTATTAGAACGCAAACCAAATGTTGTCATCCTATCTACTAGATTGAACTGAATGTCAATCATACTGCCGTTGTGGAAAGTAAAGAATACAACGCACTCGCCAGGAAACATGGTTCCCTTTCCCCCTTCCCCCATCTTTTATATGATATATTTACTCAAGTGAATCAAATACACGTAGAATTGGAAGAAAATATGTGTTTCTCATTTTGGAAACTGAATAGGAAAGCAATGTTGGTTTCACATATGTGGTATCTTAGTTTTATATTCTTCTATATTCTTTATAAAAAAAAGAAAAAAAAAAGAAATCTTCAATGCGGAGGATTATCCTTGAGCATGACCATACTATATAGGATTATAATATGTATTTTAATCCTATTTGTGACAGATTAGACATTTTGGCAAGGAAAGGTCCTTCACGGGAGCAAATCCGGCTGTCACAACAAAGCCTGCATGTTGACGACCTGGTGCAGGATTACCAAGTGAAAACAGACCGCAACACAGATCAAATTAACCCACGGGCCACAGCAGAGATCAGAGAAACGGAACCTCTGATCCAGATTAAAAGGATCCACCGCTGGATCCTATTTCATCCTTGCCCCCGGTCCGCATGCTTGCCCGCTCTGTTCTTTGAGCAGTCTCAAAAACAGCGCAGAGTTGAGCCGTGCTGTGGTGGTGTGACGGTGGGGAGCCTTTCCAGAGACGGTCTGAGGCAGAGAACGGGCCAACACGCTCCACGGAAAGCGAAAGAGAACGAAGCTCTTGGGATCCACTCATCATCACGCTATCTGTTAGTGAGCACGTGGGCTCTTGCTTAGGCACCCCTTACCAAATAACGGCCCTAGCCACGCCCACTTGTCCAGGTTATTCGAAAAGGAAGGAAAAAGCAATGGCAGTTCCAAAATAATTCCACTTAAAAAAAGAAAAGCCATTTGGGATTAGACTGCGTCCGTCTGACTGTCCGGGCTCCGGTCTACCTCTTTGTCTCAGCTCAGGGCTCTCCGTAACAAGGTGGCTGGGCACTGATACAAGCTGCTATGATCTAATGGTGGGATTAGCCGACTCCTTTTTAGGATTGGAGTGGCCTGGCCCGAGTCTGTGTGTGCGTGTCTGTCTTGTGTGTCGGTGTGTGGGTGTACACGCACAAAGGTGGAATGGAGCTGGTGGATCAGATCTGGACTGGTTAGCAAAGCTCTTTGATCATGTCAGATTACTGTGCTGCTGCTGTAGTTTCGACTATAGCCAACTCTTTATTACATATTTGAAATATGGACTCCGCCAAACATGTGATACACTCGCTTGGTTACACACACTCACACACACTCAAACGGCATGTGCATAAATGTTTAGCCATTTTTTGTCTTTATTCCCACTGTGGTCTCACTGAGTCTTTTATAAGATTATTAACTCAATGCAGATTCCTAGTGGGAAATTCATTGCGAATTTATGGCCCCAACATGTTCTTTTACTTTGAGCTAATGTCAAGAGTGCACCTACGAGAGGTCTCCAATGGAAGATGATTCTAAAGGAGGAGGAAAGTAGGACCTTTTGAAATGAGCGTTTTTCTCTGTCCGAAAGCGAAACAGGACCGGAGGACAAAACGAAGTGAAGACAGAAACAGAGAGGCGGCGAGCTCCTCCGGAGACGCCGCTCTAATTATGATCTCCTTTACGTGGCATGGAGGCCCATCGGAGCGGATTTACAAACGGCCGGGCGGAGTGAGGGCCGAGGCCCGAGATGAGGGGGACAGATGAAAGGCAGTGGCGGTGCGGCTCCCTCAGACCCCCAGCCCTCAGTGTTTGTGCGTGTACACTGTGCACAGGTACGAACAAGAAAATCCCTGTTAAGTTGTCTTGTGGCACTTTGTTGAGAGCTGCGTCGCGGCAGTGGGGAATGTGGCGTCGACGCGCGAAGCCCCTCCGGAGGAAAAGAGGGGGTGTGGGTTTATGTGTGCGCCAGGGAGCCTCGAGGTATCGATAGGGTTGTTACTGTTTGTGTCTGTGTGGTAGTGTGTGTGTGCGTGTGCGTGCGTGTGTGTGTGTGTGTGCGTGTGCGCGTGTGTGTGGAGGTTCAGACGCTCCGCTGCCCGACCACTCGGGCGGCTCCTCTGTAGTCGGGGCCAGACGCGGCGGCTCCCACGGGGCCTTTGGGCGGTGGAGCCTCCCGCTGTCATTCATCTGGTCCGGTTTGTTTGACCTTTGAACTTTCACCTCTAGCCGTGCCTAACACAAGAGGGACAAAGCGCCGGCCCGCCAAACCTTTTGGTACAAATCAGAGAGGAGTCGGGGCTAAGAAAATGTAAGCGATGACGAGAGAAGGATGATGGAGAAAAAAAGAGAGGCCAGGGAGAGACAGAGAGGTGAGTGACGTGACGGACAGAGAAAGTGCTGGAAGGAGGAACGGGAAGATCTATGAGGGGGTTTTGACCGTAACTGTCCTCCACTTGTCCAAGCAGAGAGTGGGGGAGATGACATCAGTCCTTGAACTCTGAACGGGACCAGACTCCCGCTGGTCGTTCTTCAGAGTCATCCACAATGGACGCTGTTCAGATAGATTCATTTTCAATCAAAATGGCATTGCTGTCGAGCCACAGGCAGTGAGTCTAGTCCGGCTAGCTAGAAGCCTAACTGAATTACATCAATGTGACCGTATTGATAACACATGGTATTGAAAGAGTTCTAGGTTGCATCATCTGCTCCAATTACCCCAGCAAGGTCTTACCTAGAAACTGCAGGGCCGAAAAATGTACACAATTATGATACTAAATTAAAAACTATATATATATATATATATATATATATATATATATATATATATTCAAATTAATTGAAATTAAACGCAGGTATTTACAGACTCGCACTGGCACTTCAGCTCACACCCTCTAGTACAAACAACATCTATCCCAATTCGTTGTCTTCTCTTCTTTGTGTATACGCAGGACTGTGGGCTGGTCGTGCAACCTAGTCTGCCCTGCGGTTTGGAGCCCTTTCCTGGGCCGACGTCCTCAGGCCACGCCCAGGCTCCTTCTCGGCCCTGCTCCTCTGGCGATGTCCCAGGTCTGCTCTGCTCCCCTCCATCCAGCTGCTCGCATTAAACCCTGCGCTGTGATTGAACCCTCAAAAACAGGCTGCTGTGATTTGAGTAGCGGATACCCTTTGATTGAGCAAGTGAAGGGTCAATCTTTACTGTGCTAACTCCGCAGCCTTCTGTACAGGGAAGAGGATAAATGTCTGTCACGAGAAGCTAGTGTGTTAAGGGGATATGACTTCCTGGCTGGTGACAACCACACATTGTGAAGTAGAGGGTTGATCTCTGTTATCTGACTTACTCTTTTATCTCTCGTTGTCTGTCGGTGCATCAGTTTGTATTCCCTTCTTCCTCTCGATCAGTCCCCTTTGGCTCTGTTTCTTAGACGTGCCTCTTGTAGCCCGCGGCCATTAATGATATGAGTGTGTCCTTTTCTTATTCCCCCTCTCGGTCTCTCTTTAGGTCGCTGGGTGGTTCCTTGCCTCAGCTGTGCTGACAACCGAACCTGTGATTGGAGGGAGGTTTCCTGGCAACCGGAGGGCTGCCACCACCCCTTGCTGGACCCCGCCCAGTTACAGGCCTGCATGACGGACAGAAAGGTGACACACACCTTAGGCTTAGAACTCAATGTCAGGCAGCATTTCCATGTGGACGATAGAGAAAAGCAGATGGCCAGAGGTGTTGCTTGAAGTCGCATTAGCGCCAAGTGCTAGCTTTACTTTTAAAATACTTCCCAATTACCTGCTTCCTGTCTTCATGACGATGATTATGATTATGAATGACCACGCAGCCTAAAATCAATATGTAAGGTGGCTGAATAGCTGCACCCGTGATGAGCCACTAAGCCGCCGCGCCCAGGGAACCAGCTGCAACCAGCCTAGCCGCAGTGCCGACTGATTGAGTCTGGGGGTGGATGTTTTCCACATGCCTGTCGGCCGACGGCTCTATGTCTGTGTATGGGCGCAGACGGTTTTGCACAGGGTGTATAGTTTCTATATGGAGCCCAGCTGCGCCGTGCTGCATTGGGAGGGTGTAGAGGATACCAAGTGCAGGGGGGGGGGGGGGGGGTACCGCCGTTCTGCTGTCCCTTAAATGACCTGTAGGAGAGCACTTTGAGGATAGAGAGGGTGTTGAATAATGGCAACTATTTCTCGTCCACTCGCTCACTTGTTCGTTCCCTGGATCTTGACTGTCTTGCTCTATATATGTCTCTGTCCGCTCGGCTTTATATCTCCATTACTGCATATTGAAACCAGGTGGTGGAGTCAGTCGGAATACTTAAACGTGAGGTAAGAGTCCCGCTACCGAGGTGAACCAGAGAAGAGCAAGGCGCGGGGGATTCATCCAAAGCTTCATTTAAAGGTCTATAAAAAAGCCCAGCAGAAGGAGGGACTGGAGGACCTTATAAAGACATGTTGGCTTTTGAGTGGCAGGAGGGGGAGGAGAGGAGATTGGCTGTACCACAAAATCCAATGGTCCAGGGATGGGCTGATGATGCCATGGTGACTGCTGCCTGTCCCTTTGCTCTGGCTCTGGGTCTATACCGGTAGTCCAGAGAAGCCACCTTAACACACCCGTGGCCCCCAACACATGCGTTAGACATTGCCCAAAGCTCGTCACAAACGGGAGCCGTACATGGAGCCGTCTTTGGCTTCGGCTGCTGATTTGCTGTAAATAATTTGACGCAAAACTTTGGAAATGATTTTATTGTCCCGTCATTTTTGTTAAAGCGTGCATATGTCCCCGTATTTGCAGAGTGTGTTGTGCGTTGCACACCGATAGCCAGCTGGTCCTCTATTTCAAGGGGCTTCCGAGTAAATGATAAATGTTAAGCAGTCCCTCTTAATAACTTAGAAGATATGTTAGGGTTGTCAGCAGTATTTGGACATGAACTGGTCCAGATCCAGACTCCGTTCCTGGATATGTATTTTGTTTTATGTATGATCCCTTTTGCTGAGAATGCTTTCAGATATGATTTAGCAGACAGTTTATGATGTTGCTCCTTTTTAGCTAGTCAGATACATCTTGGCCACGATGCAATCCCCTCACAAGGAAACATTTCAAGACTGCTTCTGCAATTGAAACAGGGTAATATGAAAACCATGCCATCCAAACAATCAACATTTGCATCTGGTGCCTACTCAACAAATTGAGCCCAGAGCAAACATGGTTTTCCATTGGAATCCAAACTATTTACCCGATTACATTTGCCAAACTGTCAAAACAATCGGCTAATTCCACCGTGTCGTCCTGGCCGCAGGTTCTCTTCATCGGTGACTCCACTAACCGGGGCATGATGTACTTCCTGATGGAGAGGGTCAATGGCAGCCTTGAGGACTGGGGCAAGGCCCACCACACCCTGGTCTACGACGACCTCAACCAGGGCCACACCCAAGTCAGCTACTCCTACTACCCCCAGTTCTGGCTGGAGAAGAGCCGCAGGCCCACCTTCCAAGAAGCCCTGGAGCAGCTCCTTCACAGGTCTGGGAGTGGGGTCATGAGGGGTAGGGTGTGTGGGAGGGGGAGTAGGTGGGCTGGATGGGGTGATGTGTGTACAGCATATAGCAGTTTGGTGGCCTGTGTTGCCGCTAATTAATAGCAGCCTATGTCCCATATCCGCTGATTAAAGTTGCATTCCACCGTTGTGGCTCTTAGCTTCTATAGACACGCGTAATCCTTCCTGCCTTTGTAGACAGCCTGAGTAATGGGTTGCTCTGATCAAACATGCACATGGTCATGTGTTAGGAGTCTTGTCAGGCACTAATGTTCCACAGCAGGGCTCCTAACCAGGGCGTAATTAAGATGCGGTCATAACCAGAGATCTAGTCAGTGTGTGCGTTTATTAGCCTTTTTTAATGAGCGCTACTGGCAAGATGGTGAACAGCACTGGATCGGGCCGTTTATGCTTTAGGTTTTTGGTATTTCCTTTTTTCATTTTTGGGGTGTGTGTGACTTTTGATCATAAGTGCCTGATATTATTATATTGGTGTGCGTCGATATCTCCCAACCTTTTATCTGGCCCTTTCAAAGATCCCGGCCCCTGGAGAACTCTCGGCAGACCGTGCTGGTGGTAGGAGGGGTCCAGTGGCTGAACACCAACCACCTGAGGACCATCAGGAAGGTGCTGGAGAGGTAACACTGAGTCATACTGCACACGCCACATAAGAACATGCCCAGACACAGGAAGAGGCCTGATTCAAATACCCCCTGTGTGACGTCTTAAGACAACTAGCTGTGAGACTCGGTCACAGCTAACACACGTAGGTAGTCGTGGCTACGTGACTTTTTGCATTGCTCTCGTCAGTGTAAGTTAGACCGACGTTGTGTTTTTTTTTCTCGTTTGCTCATCGTCTCGTCCTTATCTCCTCTGATCTTGTCTCCTCTCCGCCATCTTGTATAATCCTCTCCTCCTCCCTCCTCCCCATCGTTTCCCGCCCAGGGAGGGTCTGGAGGACATCATGGTGGTGGTGAAGTCTCTTGGCATGGGCTTCCATCTTCCTGTGGACGGCATCCGCTCTCTGGCGCTGGTACGTTCCCCATCACATGCTCTTCTGCCCCGCTCATAATTCCTCTGTTGATGAACCCAAACATGCTTGCCACTTAATCCACTGCTGACTAGGTTGTTTTGCAAGGGAGCCAACCTCCCAGTAAGACGCCCGCGCCCCCAGCGTGTTTGTCCAGTGCATTAGTGGCTAAGCGTCCGTAGCTCCGGACGTGCAGTGGGAGCCAACAACGCCAATGGACCTCCTTCAACAGCAGCAGCAATGCTCTGAGTCAGTTAAGGGTCCGCCATCTGAGCCCTGACCCAATAAACACCTCAGACTGTGGGCTTTGGGTTCTGTCCCAGGAGCAGAAAAGTGTGTTCTTTACGGTCCTCACTTGTTATCACCTGGTGGTTTTTTGTAATCTCTTTCTTTGGTCTGTTGTCCTTTCAGAAAGGGATACAGGAGCTCTATCAAGAGAACGCCGGCATCATTAACAATGCCAAGAGTTATGGCTATGAGGTCCTCGACACGTTCAGAATTACCATGGGCCGCTACAAAGAGTTTCTGCAGGGACGCTGCGCCTGCCATTTTCATGAGGTAATATAACCTAGTATTATGTTAAACTGTAATTGTCAGGAGTCACATTCTCTTTGTAATCTACTGAACCACCCAGGAGATAGAAATACGGTCAAAGTTGGCCGGCAAATCAGGTAAGTCTATAAGTCTAGAGAACAGCCAAGTCTAACCTTTGCAGTTGATGGAAATTATGAATTAAGGCTTATGAAAATCTCAGCCAGCCAGAGATATGACAAGCTTCTTCTAAAGAAGCTTTACTGTAATTGCTGGCATAACTTCATTTGGAATACTTCACAATTATGTATCCACACTGGCTATATCAGTGGGAGCTTTGGGGATAAACCAAGGGATTTGGGACCTAGCAGAAGACTGAAAGCCTGGGCACTTTTTCATACGAGCAGACAGGAAATCAGCTCTTATGCGTTTTCAGATTGAACCATTCTCCTTGGTCTGCTCTCCATATCCAGGGAGCTTTCTGGGAGCCAATCCTGCTTCGTCTCGCCGCTGTGCCACAAGCTCACTGTAAAAGAGCAGCCTTTTTTGCTTTAATTCAGCTATAAAATTGCCCTCGGCATGAGTTAATGAGTAGTTAGCAATTAGGCTGGGGTTTATGGGGTCGTAATGTGCACATTGGTAGCAGCTGGGCCGGGGTGTGGTTGTGTGAAGTGGTTTCCCTCACCCGTCTGGGTCTTAAGAGGACCACAGGAGGTACCACTGAGATGCCATATGGATCTGAGTGACACATGAAGTCTACTGGAGGTTTAGCATGGCAGGGTGTAGTTGGAGCCTGTTGGGCCTAAAGGCTGTCACGTTTTCTGGGATTGACACACAGATGTTAGATTGATAAAAAAAAAGGACATTGGTGAGAGGCCCTATGGTGGCTTCATCTGACCAGTCCAGGATTTTGCTTAGTTAGTCTGAGTGTGTGCGTACGTGCGTGCGTGCGTGCGTGCGTGCATGCGTGCGTGCGTGCGTGCGTGTGTGTGACAGTATCTATTGACACCGTCTGAATAGTGTCCCTTGCTCCTTCCAGGTTGAGAAGCTGTCCTTTTCAGAGGCCCCATTCCACAGGAAGATGAAGATCCTGAGACATGGCACAAGCGGTAGAACCATCCTCAGTGGTGCCAGTGCCGGTGCCGGTGCCAGTGCCGGTGCTGGTGCCGGTGCCGGACTGGGACTCCGTGATGAGCGTGTCCCGCAGGACCAAGACTCAGATCAGTGGGCAGGTACTAACTCCTCGTCCTATCACGTAAGGGGAGCCGTCAACCAAGTGTACTCAGAGATCCTGCTGAGCAGACTGTGTCCGAGAGTCTTAGGGAACTAGATAGGGAACTAGAATGTGTGTGTGTGTGTGGTGTGTGGTGTGTGGTGTGTGGTGTGTGGTGTGTGTGTGTGTGTGTGTGTGTGTGTGTGTGTGTGTGTGTGATTTCTTAAAGTCTGAGGTCATTCCAGCCGGGAGGACTTTGAGTATCAATACGATTCTGCTTGAACAGCCAGGAGAAAGAGGTTCCTCTTTTGATGCCTACATCTGTATGCTTTACCTGATTGGTCTACAAAACTAGTTCCATGGTCATGTAACTTTATCCAAAGATGGCCTGGGTGACCAAGAATCCATCTGTGAAGAAATAGAAACTGTGTGATGGAGAAAATTCCACTGAAAGACGATACCTTCCCCAAAGTTCCTGCAAAATAATCGTGGATATTTATCTTTAAAATGCTGACTGTGCAATACTGTGAAAATGTTTTATAATTGAAGATCTATGCCTCCGACCATTGAATTTGACTTTTTGGAGTTCACTCCTCCTCATATACCTCAAACGTCCACTCATAGTGGATATGAAAATGTTCTATACCAAAGATATTATATATAAAAAAAATGATACTTCTCCTTAAAATAAAATGTCTTATCCACTTATATTTCTATATATTTTTCTACAGATGTATATTCCTGAATTTTTCATGTTAACAGATAAAGATGTGTGCCTGTATTTGAGAGTAATTTTTATACTGTATAACATTTTCCTGAAAATAGGCTGTTTGTAATGAAGGTTTAAAGGTATAAACACAAAATATACATTTTCTCTGTGTGGTCTGAATGTGAATACTTTTCACGTTCTATTTCACATGCTATCCAAATTATATTCAACAAGACGAAAGTTATTACATGACATTGTAACTCCATTAACATGCTCAGAAATTTGTAAAATTAATTAAATACATTTTTTAAATTGATGCAGATTTTTTTTATTGTTGTACGTATTAGTTATTATTATGATCAATAAATTGCTCTGTTTTGTTGTTGTTCTTTGTAAAGTATTATCTAATAAATTACAGACCGGATTCACATAATGTGAATATGTTATTTAATTGTTGATTGAACAATTATTTAATTGGTAACATAAAATGCGCATATATTTGTACAGCATTTAATGCAATGTGTCGACAATGATAGGATATTTAGTTCAAATTAATCTCAGTGAGAGAAATGTATTTCAAAGACTCATTTTACCATTTCCAGTTAGTCTACTGTAAAAGCCTTTTAGACCTCACCTTGTCTGGCCCTGCGGCTTCTCACAACTCAGGCAGTAGCATTCTCCACTACGAGAGGTATGCTAACGGTCTGTGACTGTTGTATGCGGCCTTGGGGCCATGGTGTGGACGCTTTTTTATTTATTTTTTCGTCAAGAGACCAATTGCTGGACTATTATTTTAGCATTTTCAACCTCCAAAGTAATATACAAATAAACTCATTAGATTTTTTTAAATAGATTTTTCATAATATCGTTATTAAAATGTAGGTGCTAATTGTATTATTTAATTGCTAATTCGAGACCTTTAATTTAGCACATTTTGTAGAAATATCCTAAATCATTAGACCCATAGTTTATAAGCCTATTTGCTGAACGTTTTCCAATACGGTATTCTTTAACCATTTTCATAAAAGGAAGATCAGAGTAAAAGCTTCCATTTCTAAACATTTGTAATTATTTCGAGTCTATATTTTATTAAATGTATTTCTGGCTTTGACTTTTGTTCTTATTTTTATTGAAAAACAAATTGTGATGCATGTCATTTATTAGTTTATTGCGCAGTTTCATAATCTCGATCTTGTCTGAAATCAAATGAATAGATCTATTGTTTCCTCCAATATGTTACAGCGACTAATCGATTGTCAAAACTGTTCTCATTTTGTGCATCCGTCTGGTTTACAGTAAGCAAAGTTTCATTTCGTCACCTTCATTTTCCCCCCCTCTCGCGTTTGTCCAATTAGGCAAGGCGGACACCAGTCTGGTTAAAATAAATCCACTGCTTCTCCAATAGGAGCCTGGGAGCGCGCTTCAGGAGAGAGGTCAGAGGGCTACTTCTCCATATCTAGGATAAAGCCGTTTGCCTGGTGCAATGGGTTACACTTACGGGAACAATACCTATCATTAATTCGAGATCTTCATCAGTCGGAGAGCTCATTAGTTAGAACCGGACTTTTGATCGCACTTATCTCCTTGGAAATTGCTAACCTGATGCATTATTCGAGATAAGCAGCGCGCTATGGATATATTCTGTCTGGTCCCTCACGGCACCGGACTTGCCTGATAGTGAGCTGTTAAGGGATACAGTTATCCATGGGCATAGTCTGTGCGCAACCAGTCAGCTTCTGTTAATGAAGTGGCCATGGAGAAAAGGAGCGACTGTGGAACACACCAGCTCAGCTGTCTATTTCTTCTGCTCTTCTCCCTCTACCCCATCTGCTGCCGAGCCAGTTGGATGTAAGTATACAAACTTTTATACATGCTTTGGAATGTCGACATATTAAATTTGGGGACTATCCTAAATGTCTCGGATTATCTGTCTCAGGTGGTTGGGAATATCGTCAGTTGGAGTGTCGGAGAAGCTGGGGTGTACGAATCTACCGCTAACTCATAAACAGAAGGACCTGTGCAAGAGGAAGCCCTTTCTCCTGTCCAGCATCAGGGACGGCGCGCGTTTGGGCATTGCGGAGTGCCAGACTCAATTCAAACAAGAGCGGTGGAACTGTTCGACTACAAAAGAACTTTCAGTATTTGGCAACGAATTAAACGGCGGTAAGAAAAATAGGATAAAACCAAAAAATACATGTGTTATATAGTGTAAAATCCATAGACTCTTTTGTTACGTGTTACCAAATTCCATAACTTTCTATTTGTAGCCAATTGTTCTATTAAATTAATCAGTAATAATTAATTATGGAATTAATTTAGGCTGTGTCTACCTTATTAACCAGAAGTGTGTTTATTTGTTTCGGATTACTGCTGCTTATAGGCTACTGTAAATCAACTGACCAGGTTATTATGAAGAGGCATGTCAAAATTAAAAAAAAATGTTTTGGTGCTAGACATGAGTGATGAAAATATTTCATGTAGGTCAGCCTATGATTTGATTTGCCGTGCAGCTGTAGGCCTATCCCCAGACAGAGCAATAGAAAACCGTTGAGTGCACATCTGGTTCAGTTTATTGGTATCAACACAGCAGTTATCCACGGTCAAGTGTTGTCTGAACAGGGAACTATAAAACCGTCGAGATCCTCTTTTTTCAAATATGTTTGTTTGGATTTTACATACTCTAGTCCAAAGGTTTGTTTGGATGGAAATTCTCATAATGAAAGGTATTGGCGTGCAATACGTTTTCTCTCCAAATAACAATGATTTGACAGTTTGAGTCTCGTCACTGAAAGTTAAGGGATTGTTTCGCTTTTTTCTCTCTTAGCTAACTTTAGAACAGCATATGTGAATTGTAAAGCCTTTTGATATGTAGTCCTGGGGTACTTCTTCAGCCAACTGATAATCATGAAATGAATGCGTTGCACATAGAGCTGCATGAAACACGATCACTTTCATCAACTCCCCCTGAAAGGTTTCATATGATGCAGTGGTGAACTTTGTAACTTTTACTTCAACGGCCTGACTCATATTTTATCAGTCTGTCAGAGCATGTACTCCTATAGAGAGAAGCTGGAAGATGCATTCCAACCTGTTGTTGGCTATAACTCTTCTTATGTTCCCGTATACTATTAAATGATATGTTGTCCCATGGCGTTGAATTTAGACCTATCCCTGTTTGATCAGCGGTATTGCTGAGAGCCGGTAGCTATCTGTCTTCTCCCAGCCTGTGATGTGAAACCCAACGCCCCTCTTCTCTCCCTGTGAGGGCCTTGTTCCCAGGGGACTGGATGTCTGCTGTCCTCATGTCGCTTCATCACTACGGGTTATAGCCAGGGAAATACACAGATAAGACTTCTGCAAAACTTGATGAGAAACCTCGTCTTTGACTACTCCGTGTTTCGCCGTTTTTTCCTGTGTGGTTCTAAAAGCTGAACTTATTCGCTGTGAGTGGAGATAGTGGAGATACCGCGGCCCGACTGAGCCTTTGCTTTGATTGGCTGTGTGGCAGGGACCAAAGAGACGGCGTTCATCTACGCGGTGATGTCCGCCGGCCTGGTCCACGCCGTGACGCGGTCCTGCAGCGCGGGCAACATGACGGAGTGTGGCTGCGACACCAGCCTGCAGGGCACGGGCTCGCCCACCGAGGGCTGGCACTGGGGGGGCTGCTCCGACGACCTCCAGTACGGCACCTGGTTCAGCCGCAAGTTCATCGACAACGCGGTGAAGAACGCGTCGGCTAAGGGGGGCGACGCCCTGCTCACCATGAACCAGCACAACAGTGAGGCCGGGAGACAGGTGAGGCCAAAGGGGGGCTGGAACTGTAGACTGAAGACTAATAGACCTCTCAGTCACATAATGGTGGCTGTGACAGACACACCTTATATTGAGTTGATGTAAGTCTCAATATTCATTCACAAGCACAGCGTAAGACAGAAGAAAGCATACTTGCATTACAAGTTGAATTTGTGCTAAGAATTTCAGAAAGGTTATTTTGCAAATACTCAGAACAACAACGAACACTACAGACTGACACCGCATTCTATTATTTGTTGCTTTTATTCATTTTAGGCTGTCGCCAAAACGATGTCCACCGACTGCCGTTGCCATGGCGTTTCGGGCTCGTGTGCGGTCAAGACATGCTGGCGCACCATGGCGTCCTTCGAGCGGGTGGGCAACTTCCTGAAAGAGCGCTACGAGGGCAGCGTGCAGGTGCTCGACCGCTCCAAGAGGAAGGTGAGGAGGAAGGAGAAGGACCAGCGGCGCGTGCCCATTGGCTGGGACGAGCTCATCTTCCTCAACAAGTCGCCCAACTACTGCCTGGAGGACCGGCGCTGGGGCGTGGCCGGCACGCGAGGCCGCCACTGCAACCGCACCTCGGCCGGCCCCGACGGCTGCAACCTGCTGTGCTGCGGCCGCGGCTACAACACGCACGTGGTGCGCCACGTGGAGCGCTGCGAGTGTAAGTTTGTGTGGTGCTGCTACGTGCGCTGCCGGCGCTGCGAGAGCATGAACGACATGCACACCTGCAAATAAGCCGGGGCTCGGCGCAGGCACAGACTCCGTGACGCCCGTAGGGATGTGCGCCCCCCCCCCCCCCCCACCCCCACCTCCTCCACGACGGCTCATGTTCCTCTCATGAGCACCAAGAAGCCGCACACACAGCGAGGGGAACCGAACACAAACGAAGTCATCGAATCTTTCGCAAACAGACGCGGCGCGTTCGTTTTCTCAAACGGACGCTCACTGAACACAAAGACACACATTCTCGTTATCCCCCCTGGCTTTAATCCGAGAAGCAGACGTCCCAAATCCACGTCCTTCCGAGCCTCACTCAGGAAGCCAGAAGTCATCAGTCGACCCATTGAAAGGGGGATCAGACCCTGTACACAGAAGGGCCTGCTTCTTTCTGCCGTGTCCATGAGACTAACAAGACCAAGACTAACGGGCCAAACACTTCATCGGACCTCTTCCTGGACCCCAAGGACTGGAAACAGATGTCGGAGGAGATTCGGATGAAACCCGTATTATGGTGCATGCGTTTCCCTGGGCAACAGCGGGACCTGGGTGCTCTGTGGTCTGAAAGGGAAGCGGATTGCTGACTCTGTGTAATACAGAGGGAATACTGTCGAGAGGAGACTCAAAGGGAACTTAGCTGTGCACTCATCCAGTCCTCTGTAGAGACAGTCTCTCTCAGCTTGCATAAATAAATCATAACCCGTGTAATCTACCTTTAGTTTGGCCAGTAGATATGGCTCCTTGCGGAGCTATTTGCGGCAAGGAGCAGTCGGTTTTAAGGACGGTGGCTATGAATTCTAGCTGTAGATGCGCTAGTTAGTCTAATAGAAAGTGTATGACGAGCCCTAATCGTGACTGCTCTGCAGCCATATTACCATGCCCCTACCTGTGTGTCTCTGTGGTTAACAAGAAACGCTTGCCTTGCCATGTCAATTCATCTGACTCGAAAAATTGTCTGGAGAATAATCTTCTATTACAGTTGATATTATAGAACACAAGAAGCAGGTGACTTATATATTCAAAAGACTTTAAAGCTCCTCCGAAGACATTGTTATGCAAAACGAAGCAATATTTTTGTAAATTGTTTATATTTTGTACATATTAAATTATGCTGTATTACACAAGTGCCTTTCCTCTTGAATGTTTTATTTTAGCCTGTGCTCCATCCCTGTGCTGTGACTGGTTGATTCCAACAATCATCAATGACGGAATTAATGAAAGGAATGGAGCGGTTTGCTCCCACTAGACACCTTGGCACAGCCTTGTAATCTCGAGGCTCTGGTTGGGTTTCCAGCATTCCTCTTGGTGTGTCTAAAAACTCCAACCCCTTCCTTCTGTGTCGGTTTCCCTCTGCCTCTGTTACTCGCTCCCTCACACAAACACGCCGTTTTTTCCCTGCCTTTTACCTCTGTTTCCGTGTCCATTGCTTTCTCTCCGCCCGCACGTTCTCTCTGGAATCTCTTGTCTCCCTCGTCCCCTCTTTCTCCCCTTTCCCTCTCTCTTTCCCTCTTCCTCCTTTTCTGAATGAGAGACTGTGATATGTGAGAAATGGCGATGCTGTGTTAAATACCGGGAGTGCTTTTCTTTTTAAAAGAGCCTTTAAAAGGCTAACGACAAGGACCCTGTAATTCCTCGGAACCCTGTCATGAGCTTATTCCGTGGTCAAAATGGAGACTGGTCTATAGGGGAGAAAGAAAAGGAACAGAAGAACGTATGGCGGTAAGAGTAACACCTTTTGAAAAAGAATACCTCATACAGTATGAGTCAAGAGTTTGGACACACTTTTGTACATTGAAGTGTTGTTGAACATTTCATTGCTCCTCGGGAATATATATTTCACAGTTTTTGTTGGCACAGTGTTTTCCCCTAAATCAGTGGATACAATTTTAACACAAATTTGTCTGGAACAAGACACATCCCGGTCTGCTTGTGGGTTTGTTTTACAAAGAAATGGAAGAAGCCTGACGAGGCCTTGTCGCTTCAACTCTCAGAATTACCAATGGATCCGAGTAATTGTTATGAAAGGCAGACTGGCTTGTCATTGTAGAACTGTCCAATCCAAACACAGATTGTAGCCTTGAATTATCTGTCAATCATAGAAAACAGAAAACCCTGAGAGTTGGAATCCAGTTCTGTGTTCGCTTACCAGGGGAATGCAAAACTGGAAACAATGCTCTGGTCTCAGGCAACCCAGTTTGCCACATAACAAATAACAAAGATGGCTGACGATTGACTTCAGAGGCCCCACATTGGCCAGTACATAAAGCAAAACAGGGACCCAATGAGAACTTAACTCAACTCAAAAACTTGACTTTTGTGTTAAAATAATTCTCCTCGGTCCAAGCCCGCAGAGTTGGATGGATATGATCTTGGCCCTGTAATGCGTGTTCTGCTGGTATACATTTCAGGGTTTTGTCCTCCATGAAAATCAAATTGAGTTCAAGCCTAAACTCTGAGTATAGGAGCCAAGACTGAGGCAAGCTCTCAAGACGAGTCTATCCTCTCTGCTGTTTCTCATTCTCCAAACTCTGATAGGAGTCCACCCGAGCATGTAACACTCTTTGGTTCAACCATAAACAGATTGGCTGGGCACATCTGCGTCAATACCAGTTACCGCTCACGTATGGGGCCGATGTATTTTCTTATCTTTGCTGCCCCCTGCTCTCCAAACTCTGGAAGTACACCTTGTTTAGTGAAAATCCAATTTAAATATGCAGGAATACTTTGTCGGCTACCCTTCATTTCTGACAGGTGCAATCCCTTTTGCTAGGTCAGGAAATTCACTTAGTATTATATACGCTTTGGAGCTTAGTTTGGGCTTTGGAATCCTCTCAGTCAAAAGTGTGCTTTAGTTTTTGTGGGATGCAAACTGAAAGCACCATGTCAGACTAATTGGGTAGCAATGACAAGATAGATCTGACACAAAGAAGAGCAGTGCTCTTTATTCCAGAAGGTTTTACATGTATTTTCCAGGAGACCTTTGGTGAGCAAAAAATCTGGAAATATTCCGGCTAAAGGTATTGTATGTGTTTCAGAATGTTGGATGAGATTTGTTTCCATTATTTCTACTTGAATTCTTAGATCTCCATCTGATCATTTGTCCTAATTTGAGATGTTCCCGACATCTGTGTCATTTTCCTTCTCTTTAATGTCTGTTCTTACTCCCAAGACATCCCATTTTAAACCTTCAGTCAACTTCCAATAACAGAATCAAATTTCATTTTCACTATTTCCATTATCTTTTTTTACTTCCATTTCTGTTTTCTTGAATATTTTAATTTCCAGACTGATATTTGCTGTCTCATTCATAGTTCTATTCTATCCCTTATCCATGTTCTTTGTAATGGTCTCAATTTCCTTATCCTTTCCTCTCCTTATCTGCTGTGTCAGGGCTATGACTTCCTTCTCATCCTCTTCCTCTTTCACTCACTCTCGACTTCATGATCTCTTGTTCTAGTAGTGGTGCCCTTAACCTCCTGTCTCCTTTCTGATTTCACCCAGCTTCCTCTTCTATCAGAGTTCACTCTTTCTGTCTGTCTGTCTGTCTGTCTAGTGTGCTCCATGGCAATGCAACAATATATATAGCAATGCATTACATTACAGTGATCTGTAATACATGAATATAAAATAAAACTATCAGTATGTTAATCAATAACGAGCCCATGCCTTTTTCCTCTCCTCTTTTGCGCTCTCCCCTGTCTCCTCTTTTCTCTGAAGACAGGAAGGTCATTAGCCTGGAGATCCTCGCTTGTCACCTTATTCCTCATCTCTTCAATGTTCTCCCTTTCCTCCAACAGACTCCTGGTTTCTGCCTCTGCTTCCCTTCCTCTGCTCTGTCTCTTTCTGCACCACTCTCCCAATGTCCCTCATCCTCTCATCCTCCCTGCAGTCTTAGCCCACGGCCCCCCTTTTCTCCTGAGTAGCCTGGTTCCGAAGAAGCTCAATCTTTGTCTTCTTCTCGTCCCCCAGCTCTCTCTGGCCGGCTGCCTCTTCTACTTTCTCCACCAGTGCCCTTTTCACCCTTTCAGAGGCGTTCTTCATGTCCAGCTCCAGCACTCTCTCGCTCTCTTCCACCTGCTCCGTCTTCTTCTCTGCCTCATGGCTTCGGGCCTGGTTATCTTGAGCCTTGGCGCTCTCTCTTTGTAGCCTGGCCTTCGTTCTCCATTCCTCTCTTCATTCTTTTCTTCTTCTCTTTTCTTCCTTTCTTGATTCGTTTTGCTGTGGGAGAGCATGTGGAGCCTTGGCCTCATTTTCCTCTGGCGGTTTCCACCAGTCGAGAGGAGGATCCCATCGACGCCCTCAGACACAGCTCATCCAGTGGACTGGATCCTGTTCTAGATTGTACATAGACTGTGTGTATACAGGTCACATATAGACATGGCCTGTTTTGTATCTTCAGGATTTCTCAAGATGAATTCTTCCTGCTTCACAGTATATAAATGTGTTTGTTATGGATGTAATCCTAATGGGAATACAATGCAAATACTGTATATATATGTAAATAGTGAAGTTGTTTTATATTCTATAAGATTGACTGAGATTATAGGTATATGTAGGTTTTTATTGCATATATTACATAAAATAGTTCCTTTCACTTAAGTTATTTAGCCTTTTTTTTCAATCATCCCCATAGATCTTACGCATTCACAGGCTTGTGTGTATAGTGAGGACTAGATGGTTAATACTGCCCATAATACATTTTTTAGATGATAAGTACTGATGCTGGGAGGACTCTGCTTGGTCCTGCATGACGGGTGACACCCTTTGGGAGGTAGCTGCCACAGGACAGCAGCAACAGGGTGTGGTAACAGAGCCCGGGGGGTTCAGTGGTTGAGTGGGGAGATGGTGGGGGGGGAGTTTGAGAGAAAGAAGGGCCCCAATCATCATGATCAAAATGCAGCTTGCTGCAATGCAGCTTCTCCGACGTCCGCCTTTCTAAAATCCAAACTCAGTGCGTCGTGAGAGAGTCCTGATTTATCCTGCTTCCTTCCCCTCTTCACTGCCAGCCCGTCCTCCTCCACTCAGGACCTGCCGCTCTTGCTGCTCCACGCTACGATGCAGCTGGAGGAGCATGACATTCACAAACACACACACACAGTACATATAAATATGTATCACACACATACACACACACAAACAATGATAACTGGACACACACGTTGTCAACGTGTCCATCTTCCAACACATGTAAGGACCCCCAAAGCTTCACCCTGCGCATTGGCATGGCCATTTGTCAAAATTGTTTCTTGTAATGTTCCCAAACAGATTTTGCGCAATTACAGTGTCTGAGCAATAAATCAAGTCAATACATGAATCAATCAACCAGTAGATCAGACGACTGATTTTCTATGGTGATGTAAGAACTCCACTGGGCCGGCAACGCGAGATGTGTTAGGCTCTTTCCAGAACTTGTTGTCACTCTGAGTTTTATAACATGGCTTCTTCATGGGGGTGGGGGTGTGGTGCTGGTGGGGGGGTGGGGGTGGGGGTGGGGGGGACACACACCATAGGCTAGTACCGACCGCTCAGCAAAAAGCAGGACTTCTGGGAAAGCACTGTTTGTGAAAGTCATGACGGGGCATTGTGTCAGGAAGAGTGCGACGTGACAGGAGAGGGTGAATCTTATTTACAATCCAGGATATCCTGCCATTCTCCTGCCTCCTCTCCCCCTTCTTTTCCTTTGTCTCCGCTTCGTTTGAACACAACACTCGCAATGGAACCCCATTTGCCCGACCCCTGACAGAGACGTTGTGTACATGGTGTATTTGTGTGTGTGTCTTCGTGTGTGTGTGAGTGTGTCAGTGAGTGAAATAAAGATATAGAGTGATTGAGTGTGTACGTGTGGGCACAGGAAAGACTACAAACAGGAGGGGGGTGGCGGGGGGCGAGTTGGGGGGGGGGGGGCTAATATAGAAAAGGCGGATGGGCTAGGTAATCTGTTACAGTCTACCCATGAGGAAGAGAGTGAGAAGAGGAGAGTTGAACTGCAGACCGAATCAGTGATAAGGCCATTGAGAGAGGTGGCGACCAAGCGTGGCGCACACACACAGAGAAACAGTCTAGGGGAGAGACAGAGCTAGAGAAAGGGCTCGAAAACAGAGGGACGGAGAACTCCAGGGGGCCACAGGAGATATGGGCCATATGGAATTCAATCCCAGTATGCACGCTTGCCATCTGCTGCTCACCTTGATGCTGCTAGGGATGCACCAGAGCACCTCCGCCGCCTCAGACAAGGTAAGCTCGTCCCACACAAATAGTAGCAACAGAGCAAACTGGAGCATTTCTATAAACACACACAGCAGAAGTCACAGAAGTGGTTAGCCTCTAAACGTTTACATGAATACAGAAGCCAGAGTCTTCTGTGCTGACTCCGAATCCAAGCTGTCGTACTAGGCCGGGTAGATCAGATGTTTCAGTTCCCAGGAGAAGTCTCTAAAGAGTCTCTTCCTGTTTACTCCTTGCGTGCTTATCTTTGGTCTGAGTAAACAATTAGGGGTACAGCTTTGATTTCCAATTGCTTGCTGGAGTTTGTCACTGTGGAAAATATCCGATTTGTCTAGCAATGGCTCATTTTAAGGTTATGTTACGCTCCTCTGATGAAAGGTTGAAATTTTGTCTTGTATTATTGCTAACCCTCCTTTTGGTGTGTGTATGTGTATGTGTGTGTGTGTGTGTGTGTGTGTGTGTGTGTGTGTGTGTGTGTGTGTGTGTGTGTGTGTCTGCACCATTCAACAGAACATTTGCTCTAATACCACAGTATTGACAACAACAATCCCTTGCCACTCCTGTTCGATCAGTGCCTTGGTGCCTTGCACACGTGGCTTCAAAAGAAGCCCCAACACCCTCACTTCCAACTGTCAGTACGTAAGACAAAGACAGGGGGGAGCTCAACAAGTGGCAACATTTGCATCAAGATCTCTAGATAGTGTGTTAGTTTTGTGTATTTTACACTCTTGTGGTGTGTGTGTGTGTCTGTGTCTGTGTGTGTGTCTGTGTCTGTGTGTGTGTGTGTTTGTAACTGTGGGTTTAGGTACCATGTCAACATCTTGATCTCCATCAAAGGCTGTTCCTTTCAGTGTTACAAGGAGGTAGAGCAAAAGCATTGTTGTCCAGGCTACTGGGGCGATGAGTGCATCGGTGAGTAAAACAACGGCGCCGCTGTGTTCGACGTACTCTATACTCTAAGTGACAGTCAAAGGAGCCCAATTACTGACCGGACTCGATTGGGAACATTTGAGCACGCTCTGCGTTTTCACTAAACTGGTTTGCTGCCTGTGTGCATTCACGAGTCACAGGAGACTCTATTTTGCTAGGCTACGTGTGGGCTGCTGCTGTTTGCCTGGTGACGTGAGACAGAGAACATCTGTATGGAGGACGTGAGGAATAGGGGGTCCTGTTTGGGTAAAGGGAGATTATCTTGAACTATAGTTAGTCGCTGTGCAGAGGAACGGGAGACTAGATGAAAGAGGGGCCAGAGTGGCTTTGTGGCCAGTGCGTACAGGATGCAGGACCCAGGCCTGGCGGAGCAGGGGACTCGCACACTTCCTTCCTCCTCCACGTTACGGCAAGCCGTCCTCCAGGAATGTGCTGACGTTCAGGGTGCTGGATGTTCGAGGAAAAAAGCAGCCGTACCAGGAGGGAGGCAAGATGGTCAGGGAGGGAGGGTGGCAGTGAGGTAGGGAGGGAGTGAGGGAGGGAGGAAAGGAGACAGGGAGGGAGGGTGGCAGTGAGGTATGGCTGGAGGGAGGGAGGAAAGGAGTGTGTTTGGAGGGGGGGCAACTCTCCCCCCTCCCACTTGTAATATGGGCGGACAAGAGTGACACTTGAACGTTTTTCTTCATCAAAATGTTAACAGGAGAGAGAGAGAGAGAGAGAGAGAGAGAGAGAGAGAGAGAGAGAGAGAGAGAGAGAGAGAGAGAGAGAGAGAGAGAGAGAGAGAGAGAGAGAGAGAGAGAGAGAGAGAGAGAGAGGGAGAGGTTGAACTCCTCCTTCCTGGTGCAAGAGGAGAAGGTTATGAGCTGACTTCAGTCCGTAGTTCACAGGGTCATTAAGATTAGAAAGGAGATAACAGAGAGAGGGAATCAGGGGAAGTGAAAAAAGGAAGGAAATGGGGACGCTAAGGGGGCTCAAGTACAGTTCTGCTTGCTCAGATCCTCTGAGACCACCAATACCAACACTGCTTTGGATGGAAGGGAATCACTTGTTTTTTCTCTCAAATGAACTAAGTCAATTGTTCTCCTGACTGTTGATGAGATAGGGCGATTTATGGTGCCGTTTTCACCTAATTGTTTTTTTACAGAGTGTCCAGAGCAAGCAGCCCAGCCTTGCAGTAACAACGGAATCTGTTCTGACGGCCGGGCAGGAAATGGGACCTGCAGTTGTAAGGTACTGCGTGTCAAACTCATGTACATTTATGCCCAGCCGCGTACGCGTACGCGCAAACACACACACCCACACCCACACCCACACCCACACACACACAGACACACACACACAGACACACACACACATTCTTAACATATCTATGTATTTGTTCTCAGGTGGGTTTTGTGGGGACTGCATGTGAAGACTGTGCAGATAACCTCTATGGCCCCACTTGTAGTTCAGGTAATGTTCCTACCAAATACGCACTCAGTTTAGACCTTGGTCTTTGAAATTGTAAGACTGTTACCTTTCTCTCTTCATCCCGTAATGTTTTTACAGCCTGCACATGTGTACATGGCCTCTGTAACGCCGGTATCCACGGTGATGGGAGGTGTACTTGCTTCTCGGGCTATAAAGGCCCTAACTGTGATCTAGGTAAGCAATGCCATCAATAGGTAAGACAATGGGACCATGTCATTAGACTGTTAGTCTGATTGTGTGCAGCTTCGCAAGAAAGAACACATGCAGCTTGTTGGATGATGAGGCTATGGGTTGTGAGGTAGCCATCTTGTGAGTGTGTCCTGTCTTTGGTTTGCCACATCCAGAGCTCCCAGAGTGCACGACTCTGCACTGCCAGCTGAACTCACGCTGTATCGAGGACGCTCACACGGGGAAACTGGGCTGTCAGTGTCAGGTCGGCTACCAGGCTGTGGGAGTGCAGTGTATATGTGAGTGCCAGGCACATGTCAGACGTCCGCACCAACAGTTTGAATTGGTTTTGAATTGTGAGGCGTGGGATGTTGCTTGTGGGAATACGGTCACTTTTCCCTGGATGTTTCAAATGAATGTGGCCCTACGTTTTATTCATATGTACCACATGTTTTTTCATATTCATGTCATATGTTTGTGAACTTATATGTAGACGTAGAATTAGAGGTTGTGTGATTTTGAACAGAAAAAAACATTAAGTGTTGATTTCTGCTCAAATCCCTGTTTACCTTCCATAAGCCCTGCCTTTCATGTCATCTTTCAGAGAATATGTTCCTCATTTAGTTTCCTTTCTAACTTTCTAGCCAGAGTCTTGAGGACCAAGAAGCAATTCAAATGTATTTAATTCCTGTCTCCTCTCCCCCTAGCCATGAACCCATGCTTACAGCAGGTGTGCCATGCCCATGCCACCTGTACCCATGTGGGTCCTGGCAAACACACCTGTACCTGTAACCAAGGCTACCGGGGGGATGGCCACGTATGTATGCCTATTGACCCCTGTCAGACCGACCAGGGTGGCTGCTCCACAGACTCAGCCCAGTGTGTGTACGATGGACCAGGGAAGGTGAGCCTGTCTCCTTTCTAATGTACACTTATGAGTGTGTAAACGTGCAATAGTTTTGGCCTGAGCAGACGTCTATTGGTGTCACAACCAGAAAAGCAATCGAACCTGAAGCACGCGTTTTTTGTTTGATTCAATACACCAGTGATTTATTTGGAGGTTTTATTTATGTATTTAGATTTAATTCTGTGAGTTACATCGGTGGTCGGTTGGGAGAGTTTGCTCGGTGTTTCCTCCTCATGCACGCTGTGTCTTGGTTTGTTCTGCAGTCTCGCTGTAAATGTCTGCCCGGGTTTGATCACCTGGTGGGAGGAGTGAGCTGCAGCGTGAGGGATGCGTGCCGACCGGACTCCTGTAGTAGATACGCCACCTGCTCCACGACGGGACCGGGGACAGTCGAGTCAGTGTGACGAGCACACCATAGCGACGGTACATATGCTTAGACCTGTCACGAAACTGGCATGATGTGGTTGTTCTGCTTCCCCTCCCCAACAGATGCACGTGTCGCCGGGGTTACATGGGGAACGGCAAGGTTTGCTATGGCAACATCATGGAGCGTCTCCGAGAGCTTAACACGGAGCCGGGAGAGCAATGGAGAGGTCAGCTCAGCAACGCCATCACGCTGTTTGGTACGTGGTTTACTGGTCACTCCGAAGGAAAGTCACCATTCATTTTTCACGGTAGACGGTTGAGAAATATGCGAATATAACAGCAGCCATGTATGGTAAAACTTCGAATCGTTGTCGGCCTCTCTTAGATTCTCTCTCTTGGCCCCTAAGCAACTTAGGCCCGTTTACCGTTTTCGTTCCAATCAACAAAGGCTTCAAAGGATTGTCGGTGAGCGCACACATCAGAATTTAATGACACATTACTCTTCGATTTCAGGCCAAAGAAACGTTGTGTTCTAACGGTTTGGTGAGGATGTATTTGCCTTGCACTTGTCTCAGCTCAAGACATTGATGGCGGACACCAGCAAAAGTAAATACCTGGTCAAGCTTCACATGGTTGCCGGGGAGATGCCCTTTGACACCCTGAAGAGAGCTGATATCTACTACACGCTGACTGGCAAGGCTGGAGAGACCGACAACACAGAGGGGGTGAGTGACGTGCTGGTAGCGGGCCTTTCTTGTAGAAAACGTTTTCACATTGTATGGCGTGTTGAAACTCATCATTTAAATTGTATACACTTTTCAAAATGATTGTAATCAAATAAATTCCATTGTACAAGAAACAGGCGTAGTGTCAATCGATAATCCCTGAATAAATAGATTAAGAAAATACAAATAAATATATGAAATGCATATTAAAATATTGAAATTGCTATTTGTTATGTTTATTTGGGTGCCAAATGTCCCAGAGACGTCCCACATTTCCCTTTAACGTCCATGTCTTTGCTTTGCTCTGTTTTCCTCTGCACTTCCTATGAGAGGGTCAATTTGCCATCTTAAAGGTCTCCTTCAGGAAGTGACTCTGAGCTCCCTGTCAACGCCTCTAACCCTCAGAGATAGCCCATCCAAGTCAACACTGCCGTTTAACACCACCGTTGTTCTTTCTCAGGACATGCAGACCAAGATCCGTATCCATGGCAGCAGGAAAAAGGCTGTGATCCTCCAATCGGATGTTGCTGCATCCAATGGGATGATTCACATCATCAACAAACTGATGGACAGCGTCTCTCCGACTGTGGACAGTGACCAAGAGGTAGAGAGAAAAACGAGGCACAACAAATCTAAGTCCACTTTACTCAGGAACATTTAAAGAGGTCCATAACAAAACAGAATGCGTGTATTTAGCTGAAATATAATATTTGTATTTGTTGTGTTTGTATCACCTAATGTCCGAATGACTTAAGATTGTTTAAAAATATACTTATAAGTATATTTTAAAGTACACTTCGAGTATGAGTATGTTCGTACTCATGTCGTCAGCATTTTATGGTGAACTCATTTTAGACCAAATGTATTGTCCTTTTCTTTGCTGCTCCCCAGGAGAACTTGATGAAGATCCTATCCGATTATGGAAAGTTTTCCCAATTCAAGACATTATTGGAGGTACGTGCTTTTCTTGTCAAAAGCACTTAAGCAGCCGGCATATGGTTTCCTGTTCTGCTGAGGGTTAGTGAAGGTTCTGTTCCCACCTGTTCTGAACAGAAAGCCAGTCTGTCCTCGGTGATGGATCAGCCGGGTCCTTACACTGTCTTCGCTCCCGTCAACACAGCCTTCGACAACATGAAGGACGGCTACCTGGCCTACCTCAGCTCCAGTGAGGTATGGGGGGGGCACTAAAACACTCACACCTTATGTCGTTATGTACAGAGGACGCATTCTTTTTATCTGTGCATTGTGATAAGACGTGTGTGTGTGTGTGTTTCTCTTTTCTGTGTCTGCCTCGGACCGCAGGGGTCGACTAAACTGCTGGAGCTTCTCAGGAACCATATAGTGCCTTCAACCAAGGTATGCATCTCTCTGCGTAGGTGGGTGTGTTTGCGTGTGTGCGTGTGTGTGTGTGTGTGTGTGTGTGTGTGTGTGTGTGTGCGTGTGTGTGTGTGTGTGTGTGTGTGTGTGTGTGTGTGTGTGTGTGTGTGTGTCTGTGTCTGTGTGTGTTTCTTTTAGCTCCACTCTTTCCGGACCAGGGTTTCTGACCACAAAAACGATTTCCTTTGTTCACAGCTGGAGGTTTACAATGCTGTGTCAGACCCAAGGACAGTGACACTGGCCAATCAGCTCCTCTTGTTCAACGTAACGACCAATGTAAGCACAGACAGAAAGCTCGACAAGTTTTTGTTTCATATCATCCTTTGTTGGGAAATGATGGAACATAACCGTTTCCCTCCCTTTACAACACACACACACGCATACACACACACACACAGGGTCAGATCCTGGTAAACGGGATGGCGGTCTTGGAGACCGATGTGGAGGCGAAGAACGGCCGTCTCTATCTGCTGGACGGAGTTCTGATCCCCGCCTCCATTGAACCGGTGCTGCCCCACAGATGTGACACCGTGGAGACACGTGTTGTCAAGGTGACCTCGACACTTGTCGTCCTCTCTGGCCTCGACGCTTCCCGTTGGCTGATGTGTAGCTTGGTGACAGTGTGTTTCCCCCTAATGCCTTTCTGTCGTTTTCAGGACGGATGTTACAGTTGCTCCAAAGTGGCCAGGGCCACCTGCAGCTCTGGTGCCCCTGCAGTAAGGCATCCTTCCTTCACCCCTGACCTTTCCGCACCATGACAGTTCAAAGTTGTTTTCCCTCCCAGCCCTGCGTGTGGCTAACATGCCGTCTGTTGTTTGCAGAAACCCTATACTCATGGTCAAGACTGTTCGTACACTGTCCTGACTTATAAGGGCCAGCCCATCTTTGCTCAAGGCTGCTCATTTTTCTGTAACCAGAATGTCACAGTGAGTGCATTTATATGTAGTCACACACCCTCCCCAAATTAACACACACACACACACATACAGGCTGACACACGTAAAATGTCAGGGATTCCATTTAATGTCTCGCATTCTCCTTCCTGACTTTGTCTCTGGACCGTTCCTGCTCTCCAGACATCAGCATGCTGTAAGGGCTTCTATGGTTCTGACTGCAGTCCCTGTCCTGGGGGATTTCAAACCCCCTGCTCCGGTAACGGCCAGGTCAGCTTCACTCCCCGTATCTGCTCAAAGTTACAAACACTGTTGTGGTATGTTTATTCTCAATCCTGTGTGTGTGTGTGTGTGTGTGTGTGCGTGTGCGTGCGTGCCCGCAGTGTGCAGAGGGCTTGGATGGAAATGGAACCTGCTTCTGCAAGCCTAACTTCTCTGGTTCACGCTGCCAGTACTGTGCCAGCTCCAACAAGTACGGGCCGAGCTGTGACCAAAGTACGTCCTGTCAACCTCCTCAACGATATCATCGCCCTCACATCCCCCTCTGCCCATTCTGTCTCCGGCTGATGACACGTGTCTCAGGCTGATGATGCATCTTTACCCCCCCCCCCCCCTCTGTGCCCAGCTTGTGACTGCATCCACGGCCAGTGTGACAACCGGCCGGGGGCGGGCGGAGGCTGCAAGCAGGACTCCTGCCAGTCGGGCTACGTGGGTCGGTACTGTGAGCGCCAGACTCGCGTCTGCGGTGTCCGGGGGCAGTTCTGTCACGCCCACGCTGACTGTGACTTCAGCAGCGGGGAGTCCAGGTGTGCTCCGTCTTTTTCACTTTGGGCCGAACACCAGGCAGCAGCCACCAATCCGATCTGCACAAACCCCAAAACAAGTTGATTAACTGAATCTAACGGGAGTGGCGTGTGTTCGTAGGTGTGTGTGTAAAGCTGGTTTCCGGGGTGACGGGATCACATGTGTGGAGACTGACCCGTGTGCTCCTCCTCTCCGCGGGGGCTGCAGTCTGAACGTAAGCGTTCCACCGCCACACACTTCTTCTGTGTGAATGTTATTCCACATCCGATCAGCCTGTGCTCTATACTCCGCCCTATAGGCCAAGTGTATAACGACAGGGCCAGCCACACACACGTGCCAGTGCTTGGCAGGTTGGAAGGAGGACGGCGAGGAGTGCCAGCCTATCAACGACTGCCTGGGCCCTGACAGAGGAGGATGCCACCCTAATGCCACCTGCATCTACATAGGGCCTGGACAGGTCAGGGGTGTGATAACCTTCATAGGATGTGTTTGTCTCTCACTCCCCAAAGAAGCCATTTTTACCAAAGCAGTCTGTTGGGGATGTATCATTGTGTTCATCACCTTGCTTTTCCACCCAGAGCGACTGCGCGTGTAAGAGCGGTTTCCGGGGTAACGGAGTCGAGTGTGAGGCGATGAATCGATGCGTGACGGAAAAAGGTGGCTGTCATTACTTGGTGGGTGCTATGGATTCTCATTGAAAATGCTGCATATCCTAAAAAGTCAACTTCATGAAATGTATGTGCCAAAAAAAACACATTACGCCAATTGTACAAAGTGCTTGTTTTGTTCTTTGTGACAGGCTAGCTGTCGCTATCTGTCCAGTGAGTGGAAGTGTGTGTGTGACGATGAATACGTCGGCAATGGAGAGGTGTGTTACGGCACCGTAGAACAGGTTAGTACCCCACAGCCCTCCAGTTACTAAGATGTTAAGAAAGGGTCAAGAGGGATCCCCCTGACAGCCATTGTCTTGTTCTTGTTCTCAGGAGTTGATGACTCTCCCTGATGTCACGCAGTTCATCAAATGGGTGACTGTGAGTATGGATAAACGAAACGAAAGGATTTGCGATTTTTGTAAACAGTTCTTCAGACAGTTAATACGACGAGCCCTTGTTAATGGATTTACGCAATTGAAATGGAACTTAAAATTGGTGGATCCTTAATCTTAAACCGATAGGATGTACAGTATGTATTACATTCCCTGCTTTCGTATCTGTCTCTCAGGGGGCAGGTCTCTCTCCGTCTCTATCAGAGGGGAATGTCACTCTTCTAGTACCGTCCTCTACTGCCATTGACAAGATGTCCTCAGAAGAGACAGATTTCTGGACGTCACCCGGTAACCTGCCTAGCATCGTCAAGTAAGGAACTTCAAATTGTCAGGTTCTTAAACACTAATCTCTTGAAAGTTGCTTTTGTTGTGTTGTGAACGTGCATTGTAATTATAATGTGCAGTAGTTTGGAAAATATTCATGTTGGAAAAAGACAGGAAAACGTGTTAACATGTTACCGTGTCATCACAACGTTGACAGGAATCACATCATCCAAGGCAATTACCCCACATCCAAGCTGCGCGACGCTACCACTTCCTCCCAGATCGCTTCCCTTCTGAAGACACCACTTCCTGTCTCAAGCACCAACGAGGTGAGTCTGGAACATAGAACATCTACTACCAATAGTTCTATTCCTTCCTCTACTCCTTAACAGAAATAAGAAGATAACCCTGTGTTTGTTGTCAGTCTACAATAATAGGTGGAGCAACCATAACAACAGAAGACATATCTGCCACCAACGGAGTGATTCACATCATTGATAAGGTGGGGTCCGGACAGACCTGGCAGGAGTGTACTATTGTTCAAAAGCGGGGCTCCAAACACCATCATTCTCAACGAGGTCCTTCCTATAGCTTTCTTTTTTTCTCCATCTTTCAGGTCCTGATGCCAGAAAGGAAGCAGAGTGAGGGACTGCTGGAGCTGTTGGCTTTGAGGCCAGAGTTCTCGCTTTTCAGAAGCTACCTTATTGTATGTGTCTCCCAGGAGCAGTCGTAGTCAGTAGGATTGTTTCTAATATTGACAAACAGGTTTTTTTTCCCACTCTATTTCTATGAGCAGAGCATTACACAAGGTTCATTCTACCTCTACAGCTGAAATAAAAATCATTATTAATATATTTGGTTTTTCTTCTGCCTCGTAGCAACATGACCTGGCAAAAGAGATCTGGAAAGCAGGAGAGTATACTGTGTTTGCTCCAACAGACAGTGCTGTCAATGACTACCTCAAAAAGATGGCAGCAACGGCTATGGTAATTCTTAGTATATCTTGACGCGTCTCTCTACCGTGTGTGTTTGTGTGTGCGTGTGCGTGTGCGTGTGCGTGCGTGTGCGTGTGTGTGTGTATATGTCTAAAGGCTCCTATAGTGCGGGTGTTTGTGTGTGTGCTCACTCCATATATGACTTGTTACTGTGTGCAGGATGTGAATTTAACCCGCTACCACATAGTGCCCTCTGAGAAGCTGTTGAAAACCGACCTGCAGGGCGGAGGTTACAAGCAGACAATGTTGGGCTTCTCTTTTCAGCTGGGCATCTTTCCTCGAGATGGCAAGGTATATCTCCAACCCCGTCTGCCTTTTATTTTGCACTATGGCATAGATCTCCCTCGTATAATAACAAAGCTTTATTAATCCTCGCCTTGCCTCTTTTTCTCCTCTCTTCTCTTCTTCTCTTTCCTCATCCTCCTCTCCTCGTTTCGTTTCATATCCATTGTCCTATTCTCCATCTCTCAATGCTTCTCCCTGCTGTTTGCAGCTGTTTGTGAATGAGGCTCAGGTGAACGTGTCAAACATCGTGGCAGGTCAAGGGGTGGTCCACGGCCTGTCTGCCGTCCTGGAAATCAACCGAAACCGCTGTGACAAGGAGACATTCATGACATTTGCAGTAAACCCATATTCCTTAGCAGTTATCTTTGAATATAAAAGCATATCTACAGTATCAATTTTTTTTTCATTTTCATTTTATTTTTGTATCGTATTGATGAATGAGTCGACCAAATAGAATCTTATGATATTTATGATTTTTCTAGGGAACCTGTCAAGACTGCTTTTTCCCGCAAGCCAAAGTCTGCCCAGACGGAATGACCCCAATGGTAAGTTTCATGCCAATCAAACCAGGAAATCAACAGCCACTGCATGGTTCTTAGATTTTATGCTTTTTCCTCAGAAGTCTGAGAGGAGGAAATGTATGTTCAGTCGTATGTATGAGGGAGAGCGACTGCTTGGTATCGGCTGCAAACCCACCTGCAAGATATCAGCCATAGTAAGTGAGAATTTAGAATTTTTTTCCTTTGAATTGTCTTTAAGACGTCAAGAAGAATTGCGTGCCGTAAGATGTAACCAAATGATTTGAGCTCCGTCTCCCCCTGCAGGAGCGTAAATGTTGCAGCGGATATTTTGGAAAACACTGTGAGCCATGCCCAGGCCCCAAAGGCCAGCCTTGTTTTGGCAACGGCATGTGTGTGGATGGCATCAATGGGACCGGGGTGTGCCAGTGTAACAAGGACTTTAACGGAACGGCCTGTGAGACCTGCCCGACCGGCAAATATGGTATCCACTGTGACCAAGGTAACGTATTTGCATGTCCACCCATGGTACCTCAGTAAACGCTGTAGTCCCTCTCAGCTGAATGTCTGTTCACACCTCTCCACAGTGTGCGCCTGTAATCAGGGTCGCTGTAAGGATGGGATGAAAGGAGACGGGACGTGCGAGTGTGACGTAGGATGGAGAGGCATCAACTGCCATGAAAGTATGGGGAGACATTTGAGCGCGCACTCTTCAATTTGGACAGCTTCCCGTTTGACTAAGTAGAGACACACGCGGGAAACTGAAATCTGTTTGTTGTTTTTTCAGAGATTGTTTCGAAGGAGGAGGAACTATGTGGGTCAGTGAAGTGCCACACCAGTGCCAAGTGAGTGGACTCTGACGTAACCGTATTCCAACAGCTTTGTAACTTTGGGCCAGCTGCTAATCATTTCATGGAATTTAATTAAATTAAATGTGAGCATTTTATTTCCCGCTCTGTCATGTTACGTTAGATACCCTTAGACACCCCAAGTGTTTTTGTTTCTTATGAGTCAGTGAATGGCAATTGCAGTTTTGTCTTCTTTGTGGCAGTTGCATCATCAATCAATCTGGCAATCGGTGTATTTGTGCTGCAGGATTTGAAGGCAATGGAACTCACTGTGCTGGTAGGAGCCGTCAGAGGCAATCGAAACTTTTTTGATTTTGGTATTATTACAATCGAGGTGTTTACCCTTTGCCTGTGTATTTGTGTGTGCACATCTGTCTGTTTGTGTGTTGTGGCGTGTGTACAGCCAAGGATGCCTGTGCCGTGGGGAATGGAGGCTGCAGTTTAAATGCTGTGTGTAAGAAGACGCTGCCCGGCCGGAGAGACTGCGTGTGTACCAAAGGATATTCTGGGGATGGCCTTGTGTGTGTTGGTGGGTGGTCTATGTAGTGTCAATATGTTATGGTCTCTGACACTTAAAACGATACCTCAGGATCATAATAGTCTATGGTATTAGTTGTACGGTTTGGTTCAGATATCTAAACGAGTGATCCTGCCAGACTATAGTTTTACCTTGCGCTTTACTCTAGGAACAATATAACAATATTTAGAACTTTTGATATTTATAACATGTTGCTCCACAGAGATCAACCCTTGTTTGGAGGGAAATGGAGGCTGTCCTGAGAACACAGAATGCATTCACACCGGACCCAACAAAGTATGCACGTTTGTCCGGCTCCCTGCCTGCTTGATTCTATGTATCATCACAGCAGTTTTATGCTAAGTAGGGAAACTATGATACTTTTTTGTTGTTTCCTCTACAGACATCGTGTACCTGCAGCAAGGGCTTCTCAGGGGATGGACAGAAATGTAGGATGATTGACCTATGTCGAAAGGTACATTTTTTTCTTTGTATTATTACAGTTAGTTGCTTGAATTGTTAGCTATTGCAAAAAAATGCTTTAAAACCCTTTTTAATGTTATGGCTATGGTGTATTGGTGCGTTGAGTTTGAATGTTTCTGTAACTTGGATGTTTTTATTCTTAGAAAAATGGGGAGTGTCACAGGTACGCCAAGTGTAACATGACCGCTCCAGGTGTGCGCACCTGTACGTGTGGCAGCAACTACATAGGAGATGGCGTAACATGCAAAGGCACTGTTTTACAGGTAAGGAGGTAATAGTACACGCACGCACACACACACACACACACTCAAACATCCAACTGAGTGGCACTGTCGGCGTTCTTGTTGAAATAAACTGTTCCCATTAACAGGAGCTTCTAACCTTAAAACTGAGAGACTTCTATCTTGGGTTAATGGTGAGTCACACTGGTGGTCATCCATCGTTGTCTTCATCGGAAACACATTCCCGTAGTTCTAGTAAGGATTCATATTTAAGCCGTTCTCCATGATGCAGAAGCAGAGTTGGGTTAGGGTTTACCTGTGTTGACCTTTCAGGTGGCGGACATCTCTTTGAGGGGTCGTGGCCCGTTCACAGTCTTTGCTCCAAATCCTGGAGCCTTCACGAAAGGACCAAAGGCAAGAATTTTCCTTCCTTCTCTCACACTTTCTCCCCTTATCTTTCCCTAATGTTTGTCTGAGGTAAGTACATAGATCATTACATATGCGTCTGTGTGCATGGCTTTGTATGAGCTGGGCTTTGTGTGTGTGTGTGTGTGTGTGTGTGTGTGTGTGTGTGTGTGTGTGTGTGTGTGTGTGTGTGTGTGTGTGTGTGTGTGTGTGTGTGTGTGTGTGTGTGTGTGTGTGTGTGTGTGTGTGTGTGTAGGAGTGAAGTGACTGTGCACTGATCTACTCCTAGATGAAAAGGGATGCACTGGAATTCCACAAGGAGAGGGTGGCAACCATCCTTCGCTATCACATCGTTCCCTGCCATACTTTGCTCCCCAGCGACCTGACCAAGGCCAGGAATCTAACCTCTCTCACAGGGGACATCTTGATGGCCACATCCTCTGAGGTGAACAACATGTCTTCAGTTTCCTCAGCCTCATACTCAAATCAAATAATCCATGGTGTAGAAAATGTGGTCAATTAAAAGGTAAGATAGATTTTGTTGGTTTGTTTCAGGGCAACATTTTCCTCAATAACAAGGCCAACGTGACGTTCAGTGACACTGTCAGCACCAACGGTATAATCCATGAGATTGACACGATCCTGGTTCCAGAGAGTGTGGAGAAAGATAAAGGGGAGGCCCTTGTACGTATCAACACTGAACAAAACGAGCGTTACTACTTTTTGTGATTTACTGACAAGGAGAGTATCAATAGGACTACACCAAGGTATAAACAAAAGAGAAGGCCATATTCAGAGTCTATTAGACCCTAAGGTGCTGAATTTGATCAGTGCCTGAATTTGGGCATTAGCACAGTGAATACAGGATGGTAACATGGCTGTGACTGGATTCTGACAACAAAGGGCAGGTGATATCTCTTTAAAAAAAAAAAAACGGACACGCATCGATTGGGTTGTCTTAGTGAGCCAGCCATTTACATTTTAGTGAGACACACCAATATTAGGTTGCTGACACAAAAAACAATGTGTGCCAACTTCTTTCTCTGTGTTTCCGATATCTCATACCTACAAGTTGAACCTAACTGATGTGGCAGATCTCCATGGCTACAAGACATTTTACAAACTGCTGGAGGTAAGGTGCCCTGTATTCTGATATCGCTAGCTTAGGTTCATATACTGGCTACTTTTAAATTGAAGTTTTTCTATGGTTTGGTGTTTTGTAAGGGGTTGTAAGTTATGAGTATTTTTTCTCTGTGTTAGGACACAGGTGTGATGGACAATGTGAATTTGGGCGAGCCGGTGACTGTGCTCCTGCCCTCGGACCAGGCCATGGCCGCTCTGGCTACAGAGCAGAAAGACTTCCTCTACAACGAGCACAACCGGGCTGAGCTGGTCGAGTACCTTAAGTTCCACATCCTCTCTCAGACGGTGGGCACCCAAAACCGTGTGGTCTTGAATGTGTGTGTCACTAGGTGAATGGCTTGATGGATGTCTTCATGTCTGGTCAGCTGGGTGGCTGTCTGGATGATTTTTTTTTTTAAATAAACATAGAATTTTATCATTGCTCTTGCCCCCCCCTCTCCCTTACCTCAGGCGTACGCTACAGAACTCATCCACCTGGACCACGTCAGGACCCTGCAGGGCTCTGAACTCAAATTCAGTTGTGGAGGACTGGAGAATGTGGTGAGTGTGGGGTTGGGGAATAATCCCAAAGAAAAATGAAAGCCCTTCAACTCTGTAATACACGGATTATTCCGTGTTCCCGTTTTTTTTCTACAGGGAGAAATATTTATTAATGGTGGAAAGTGTCGGGTCATCCAGAGGCACCTACTCTTCAGGGGAGGGATGGCCTACGGGCTCGACTGTCTGTTGGCTCCTCCCAGTCTAGGGGGCCGCTGTGACAGCCACAGCGCCCTGGAGTTAACCGTGAGTCCTCCTACTCCTCACCAGCAGGGCCTGAGAAATCCACATTTAGTTACACTAAAGTCTTTATGAGGCCACTCCTGCTATGTGCGTTAATGGACAAAGTAGGTTGTTGCTTTGCGCTGTGATGTGAATATATATGCAGGATATGTGATTCGGGTTGAAAGACAATGGGGTTGTATTTGTAGATGAATTGCGGCCATTGCAGCAGCTCATCGATGCGCTGTCTTGGTGCTTCTAAACTAAAGGTAGAGTCCTTCCAATCATCCATCCGTCTTGCCTATCCACCCCTCCATATATGTATTGCTTCGCAACGCTTGCCTGCTAAATCCTCTGCCTTGTCTATTAGGAGGTTCGGAAGTGTGACCTACCCCTAATGTACGTCAGCAAGAACAAAGGCTGTCAGTCCATATGTGTTGTCAACCTTTGGAATCCCAAGTGCTGCGCTGGCTACTCCGGACGTGACTGTCTAGGTAGGGCCAATGCATCTCAGACATCTTGCCATAGCAACAGAAAGGATCGAATGCATCCCATTTTGCGATGTTTAGCGTTGTTTATGCGGTCTCTGTAGTTTGTCCCGGAGGAGCTGCGTCGCCCTGCGGTAACCACGGCAAGTGCGACGACGGCCACCTCGGCAACGGCACCTGCCAGTGTGACGCTGGTTTCCGCGGCGTGGCGTGTGATCAGTGTGGCGACGGCCACTTCGGCCCGGCCTGCAACGGTGTGGCTTTTCCCGTGCAATCCTTCCTTATCATAACAACGATGTTTTCCTACCAATGTGACCTCTGCTAAGACGGACTGTGGTCGTTTTTTGTCCTTCTGATGTGACGTTGACAGCCTGCAACTGCACAGAGCACGGCTCATGTGATGAAGGTGTCAAAGGCACCGGCTCCTGTTTCTGTGAGCAGGGCTGGACCGGACAGCGATGCGAGACCCAGCAAGGTGCACACACTGCTGCCACCGTGTTCTTTCACACTCATCCCAACACACATTCCACACACACTCTCACACACGTTTCATTCAGAGATGGCTGTGAGTTAGGGATGTGAAGCCACAGGAAAAGTGAGTTTATGTTTGTTTTTCTGTGCCTTTTAGCTGAAGTTCCCGTGTGCTCCCCACCCTGCTCTCCAAACGGAGTGTGTAAGGACAACGCGTGTGTGTGCAAACCTTTCTACGAAGGAGATGGACAAACATGCACAGGTACACGGAACAAATTCAAACGCACAGCTTTCTTTCCCTCCCCTGGTTGCCTCTAATCGGGTTGCCGGTTGCCGTTCTCCCTCTAGTGGCCGACCTGTGTCAGTTCTGGAACGGAGGCTGTGCTACAGGCGCCAAGTGCAGTCAGAAGGGAGAGAAGGTGAGCTGCACCTGTCCCAGAGGCCACTCTGGAGACGGCTTCTCCTGCCAGCCCATGGACCCCTGTGCCTCCGAGGAGAACGGGGGCTGCCACGAGCACGCCACCTGCACCATGACTGGACCGGTGAGAGGGAGGAGTTTGGCTCAGTTCTCGTCGATCACGCTTCAGACCCTAACCAGGATTGATACAGCAAACACGTGTACACTTCTTGTCAACTGTCATCATCCAACACTGTTGTCATAAAACAAAAACAGAATGTCGGTTTTGTATGAATCTGTGTGTACAGGGCAAGAAAAAGTGTAGCTGTAAAGACAACTATGTTGGGGATGGCGTGAGCTGTGAGGCAAAGGATGTCCTTATCAACCGCTGTATCCAGGACAACGGACAGTGCCACCAGGACGCCCAGTGCACTGATTTACACTTTGAGGGTATGCCACTAAGCATATGTCACAGTTTTTTACAATCGCCTTGGCACTAATTTCACACTCATTTTTTGGTTCATTTTTCAAAACTCTGGACACGGAACTCAGATCATCAAAATGGATCCAAAGACTACTTTTCAATTGCATGGATACAAAACGCACAAATGGAAGATTTATTAATCGAAGAAATTACGTATGAAATGACTAGCTTCTCATGTCATACATCACATCTAAATATCAACTTATAAAACAGATCAAAATGATAAATGATTGCATTACTTCTAATGCATGGCTTTACGGAAACCGATCAACTATATTCGAGTTCCATTGACACCGTTTACTCGGACATGAACTGCATTAACTATGGATGTAAAACTCACCATCCTTTGTCTGACAATGTTTCTATGGTCCCATGTACCAGTGTGCCAGACAATGTTTTCCGGTTTGACTCTATGTATACACGCAGGCCCTTGCAGGATTTTGCAATACTTATGTAACACCTTGTTGCTGGTCAGTGATTTCACACTGTTGTCCCATTCACCGCAGTGCAGTGTTGCGTTGGTTCAGGTAGGTGCTTAGGTTGTCATGTGAAGTCATCTGTCAGATCGACGGAGTAAAGCTTCTGCTGTTTTTATTTTCCAAAACAAGTGCTTTTAAATCTCAACAGAGGTTATCTTCTCGTATTAGCTTTTGACTTCACTTTTCTTGTGAATGTTTTTCGGCTGTTGTGGTTATTTTGGTTTTCCCAGTTTCACCCTGGCATCCAGCACTAGACATGTACACTACTAGACTTGTGGGAGTCTAAGGACTTCTTGAGTTGAATGCCTTCATGTACAGTATGTATACAAACAGTAAGCGTTGTAGCTGTGAACCACAAAGTCACTCACCGAGCTTCCCACCAAAGTGTATTTCTATGTTGCACTGAATATTTCACGAGGACAGCGTGAGTGTTTGACTGAGCTACTGTCTATGACAGATGCTGATACGAACCGTCTCCCTCCTCTCCAGACAGTACAGTCGGTGTGTTCCACTTCCGGTCCACAGTTGGTCAGTACAAGCTGAACTACACGGCAGCACTAGAGGCATGCAATGGAGAAGGGGCTACCCTCGCCACATACACACAGCTCTCCTACGCACAGCAGGTGAGTGAACCCACGGGCGTGGGCATGTGGGGGTACAAGTCATGCGTGCACAAATAGCAGCCTCATCTCACGGCGAAACATAGCTGTCACACAAATATAAAAGACGCACGTACACAGCCTTCAAACAGAAATGGCTCTGGTTGTTGACACAAAGCCATACGTGAAGACGCACTCTCACACAGTTTTGTGTGGACGGGTCGGTGTGAATGAACTTACGAGAGCAAAGCCCCCTATCTGTCGACCAGGCCCCTATTTCTCTCTCGTTCCTTTCAAGGCTGGCTTCAACCTGTGCGCTGCAGGCTGGCTGGACCAGGCTCGCGTGGCCTACCCCACCACCTACTCCAACCCCAAGTGTGGCTTTGGGCACGTGGGCATCGTGGACTACGGCCCGCGGGGCAACCTCAGCGAAACGTGGGACGCCTACTGCTACCGGGTCAAGGGTGAGAAAAGATCGCAGTACAGAAATAATGTATTTAGAGAGAGAGACAAGAAAGCAAGGGCAGAGAAAATTGAGAGAGATACAACCCTTTTAATCCAAGCTCATTTATAAGGGTGGGTTGGGATGGACCGAAGGAGATGAAAACATTCATACTATTTTGACTGTTATGGATGAGTCTATGTGCTCTATGCCCCGCACAGTACGAAATATTCTGATTTCTCCCCCGTCCAGAGGTGAAGTGTGAGTGTAATCCTGGATACATCGGAGATGGATACAGCTGTACAGGAAACATCCTCCAGGTCCTCAGTGCCAGACCAGCCTTCTCCAACTTCCTCACTGTAAGTCTGCTGCGAATGGGGATCAGCCAGTCTCCCATAGGCTTCTTTTATGTAACACATAAATTACACATAAGTGTGATACATAGTCGACTTCAATTTTGAATCCCAAGGTAAATGTTATTCATTTTACTGACTCCCATCCTTTCCTTTTAGCAAATCCTGAACTACTCGGAGCACTCGGAGACGGGCAGACATTTCGCTAATCGACTGAGCAACCTGACTCTGCAGGCCACGCTGTTTGTACCTGACAACAGTGGCCTGTCACAGAACCAGGTCCGACACTGTCACACACGTGAACACACATACACAGAGAGACATACACACTAGGCTACAAATGCAAATACATGGTTACAGTCTATAGGGCTATCCTTCAAATCTCCTTCCATTGTGTGTGTGTGTGTGTGTGTGTGTGTGTGTGTGTGTGTAGACTTTGACCCACAGGGACATAGAGTACCATCTCTCTGAAGGGCGGGCTCTGGCTTTGCAGGACCTAAAGAATGGCAGCCAGATCCGCACACGTCTGGGTCCGCTCACTGTCCTGGGCCTAGCTGACTTCCTCAACCCCAAGGCTCTGGTCAGAAACCCCCTTAGCGGAGAGTTTAGATCTAATTTTCACAAACCCTCTGGTAAAGAAGTCACTTCTCAACCGTTGTTGGTTTTGATTTCCCTCAACAGTCCTCCTCCCGTTACATCAACGACAGATTTGTCACCGAGTCTGACATCCTGGCTTCCAATGGGATCATCCATGTGCTTCAGGGACCTCTCAAAGCCCCGCCTCCACAGCTGGCGGTAAAGCCCTGACACTGTTTGTTACTTTCTAAAAATAAAATAAAGACATATATAAAAAAGCGATAAATACGTAAAGGAAGAAAGAAATACATGACGGAACAATGAAAAAAGTATTATTACAGTACCAGTTAAAGGTCCGGACACTTTCCAATTGTTCAAACTTTTGACTGGTACTGTACATAGAATGCATGTATATGATTTCTCATAACCCTGTGTTATTGGTCCTCCAGTTCCATGTAGGTCACAAGGCAAGTATGGGAGTTGGAGTCGTGCTGCTGGTCATCCTGATAGTTGGGGTAGCCTTTGTTGGATACCACTTCTACACCCACAAAACCAAACCCTTCAACTTCCATTACTTTAAGGTAAGTGCAAGTGTTTCTGTATTTTTTGTGTCTCTCTCCTCTTTCTCTTTCCAGACTGTTGGAAATTACATTGACTTTTGCCCTCTGCCCTTTGACAGGAGGAGGAAGAGGACGAGGGTAATCCTCCAGATTGCAACCCCAGCATCTGTAATCCGATGTACGACGCTGGCCCAGACCCCAGCGAACCAGCCTCATCTGACCCCCCTGTAAGCAATTTCCTGGTTCTTACTGTGATCTGTTAACCTCTGAAAATGTTTACGCATTTGTCTGCATGCAAGTCAGTATCCAATGAGAAGCGATGCTGGAGATTATTCATTATTTATTATAAATAATTGTAAATCATGAATAGCTAATTGTTTTGTGCATGCATCATACTTATGATGGATGACATCTTGCTGTTGGAGGTGAGCTGAGTGTATTGTGTTGACAGGAGAAGAAGGAGGAGGAAGACAAGCACCAGGTTGTGAACGGTGGTCCTTATGACCTGCTCCAGGACAGCTGAGAGATACTGCTTCCTGCCAGACCCCCCTGCCTCTGCCCTGGTCCACCTCTCCATAGGGTTATACAACCTGGGAGGAGTGGACAGCCTACATCATGCTATACCAATGTTTACCAGTGATGGCAGCAGTGAGCAGCTTTTCTTTTTGATAGAATATAATAATCCAAGGTCAAATGATGACCAACACAACCAGGATTTCTAGTCATTTGAAACATCTGTGTATTAGATATAAAATAAAATAAAATAAAAAGATTCTAGGCAGGTCTGGCAGGGATTTTGAGGTGGACAAAAGCACAAACCTTTTGTATATGTTTTGAACTTTCTAAAGAGCATGTACAAACCAAACAATATTACCGGTGCAAAACACAAGCCTCTTAACTATTTTGAATTGGAATACTATTGTTTCTGAAACATCATAAGGGATCTACAATAATGTACTACTGTAGCTCTATACACCATCATAATCAGCAGTTGAATAGACCTGAATAATTGTCACTTTGCTATAACAACTGATTTTTAAAAGTGTGACTAATTGTACCCGTGTGTAAATCTGATGGACAACACCAAGTGAAATAAATTCTTAGGAAATAAAAAATCTAAGAAAATACAATTGAGGCTGGGGGTGATTTTATACTTAATACTAGTAGAAAAACACAGACAGTAACCACCTCACCAACTAAATGTCTCGCCCTTTATTGCACACGTTCCATTCATCCAAGCATCCCACTTCAGATAAAAATATATAACCAAATTCATAATTCATGTGGTCTGTTCCAAAAGCCAATAATTACATAAATAACTGTCCTCACAATATAGACCAACATAATAGCAGTCGTCCCCAATCTCTTCTCTAATCTTCTATCCCCGTCTCAATGGTGGTAAAATGAGCAGAACATAGCCACACAATCAGTAGGATACTAAACATTCTTTACATATACTCGATAAAAGGACAATCCCCCTCAAAAATGTCTACTTAACATCTTAGTGCAACATTTTTAGATGTTTCAAGAAACATACTCATATCAAAGTAGAATGCTAACAATCCGTCAAAAAATACTGGCATGGTTGTGTAGAGATTACTATTTTGAAGAGATCAAAATATACTGTATATTTTTAATCTCTCTAGTTTTTCATTGAATGATCTTCATCAAATCAATATTCAAACATTTGGCATTACAACCTGTCCAAGAGCAATAAGAGAATGTTGTTTTGTCTATACATAGGCCTACATTACGGAATTCAATCAGGGGAGTGGAATGTGGGCTTATTAAAGTTGGAGCAAAATAGTAAGCCGTTATAATCATGTAGAGAGCACATAGCCGAATATGGTCAGGAATCTCTGGATTGCACTAGAATAAAGTGAGAAGCATCATTATCCATTCAGTAGTTTTTTTATCTACTGTACTGAAGCGGAAGCATTCTGGTTTTATTCATCTATTTTTTTCTGGTTCCCATGTCACGTTAACTGTTTTCGATTTAGTTTATATTGCTTTTACTTATGTGTTATCCAATTTAAATCGTTTTTACCTTTTAATTTTATCTACTGCCCTAAACAGTTTAAAACCTTGTACTATGTTGTGTTCCAATGATGGCACTGTTATAAAGCACTTTGAAACCAGATTAAGAAAGGTGCTAATACCATAAAGGTTATTCTTATTGTTATGATTATCATCTCCGTAGAATGCGCAGTTATACACTACACATATCTGATCAAACTAACCTTATTGCACTCAGACTGGCAGAGAGGTCAGACATTGCTGATCTAAGAAACATTACAGAAAATGTCAGTCTAATAGGCAACAGTCCCTTGGCAACTTGTGGCACAATTCCCTGTGGTATTACTGTGCAAAGAAAAGCATAAGGCGTGTGGTCTGAATATCCCTGATGAAGTATAACATACAGCTAACAACCGTTACTAATCTTTCAAGATTAGCCAATAGCTTCCCAGTTTGCAGACTGAGGTAACAATAAATCAATGTAAGTTTTTTATATAGGTTTTCCCCAAATAATGCTGGAATAAAAACACTCCATGTAGAAATGAGCTGATGATATCTTTGTGGGTAGGGTGCGTTAAATGACAACAGCTAACCACTAGGCCATAGTGGTAACAAAAAAAGGCAACTGGACAGGGCAATTTAGCAGTTAAAAAATCCTGAGATTGCAGCACCCATCCAATTTGAAAAGATGCTTGGACAACAGAATGTAACAGGAAGTTCCTCTGATGAACCTGGCGGCACCCTACTTCCTCTTCCTCGGGCTGCGATCTGAACCTTGCCTCCGCTCGTCAGAGTTCTCCCTGGCTGTGGTGGCTTTCTCAGGGGCGGCGGGGCGCTCTTTGGAATTCTTGGCCTTGACTTCGGGTGAGGCCGGCTTGGTCTTTCGGCCTCCCAGGAACAGGGTTTTGAGGAGGCGGATGCAGACCACCGTGGCTAAGAGAGACCAGAGCACCAGAGGCCCGGGCAGAGTCTGGATGTTCCCACGGACTAGTCTCAGAGTCTGGCTCAGGAAAGAGTCAGCGCTCAGCATGAGAGGGACATTTTCCTGTGCAGGTCAAAGAGAACATAGGACAACATGAATGAGGAGAAAATACCAAATAATCAAGTCCCATGAAGTAAATACTTAAGTAGGCCTTAACGTCATCTGAATGGTTCAATTTCTGGACACATAGCAGTACAATGTCAATAGTCTATCGTGAGTGTGCGGTTAAACAGTCTCTGACAAAGGGATAAAGGCCTTCGCCATCCACACAACAGGTGTTGTACTAGGTCGTGTAGGTCCATTAACAAGTCTTACTATGTGAAGTGATGTGAACAGAATTGAATAGAATCACCAACTCCATTTGTATTCTATGTTGTACTGGGATAAGTAGGATTTCACCTTGAGTCCATGCTGGGTCAGCAGGTTATCCAGTGTCGAGTCCCCCAACTGCACTGTGGGATAAAACTCCCCCACAAAGTGCCTCCTCCACCACCGCTTGGGACTGGACCTGCCAGGGCGAATCCACACATCAAACGTGAAAATGATATAAAGCCGTGATGTTTCATTTGTCCGACTGAGTTTGAGGGGGGACTGATGTTTCGTTGCTATGCTTGCCACAGCACTCACCCCTCCTGGTCTTTGAGGGTGAACCAGTACTTGTAGAGGCTGGCTCGGATGAACGTCGGAGGAGCCTGGCTGAAAGGGTAGATGGTCTGGTCTACCTTTAGCAGACTCACCACTAAAAACACAAAAAAATGCTATTGTGCTAAATTGATTTCAAAACGGATTTGTCTTTGTATATATTTGGTTTAAATGTGCTTTTTAAACTTAAGGCACATTATATAAAGAGACCAAGGATGACGTGTGGGGTCGTACCGTCCTTTTTGCCCTGCAGGAGGCGCTGCACCAGGCCTGTGAACCAGGGGCTGTGCTTTGCTGGTCGCTGGGCCGCCTGCCACATCTGCCAGTCCAGCCGTGCCTGGTAGGGAGCCACCACTGGAGGGGCCACAGTCTCGTTCCCGGGCTTATACATAAACTCTATTTCCTGGGAGGGGCATACAAACGTAGCCTGGTCATATTCTTTTCCATAATAAATCCAGCGTTCCAAAGCATAGGCACATGGTAGGAAAGCCACCAGTCAAAAAAATAAATAAAAATGCTACACACCAACTGGATTAATATGATGTCGATATTATTATAGAATACAAACAATAATAATGCTGTGGAAATCTTTTCAAGCGGCTGCTCTGTGTGTCCCTGGCGTCTTACCGTCCAGGTGGTCTGGTCCATGCTGCCTTCCAGCATCACCTCGGGGCGTCCGTCCACCTGGCTGACGGTGCTGTGCAGGGCGTAGGGGCTGACCAGCCGGTAGCGCTCCACCAGGCTGTAGGCTCTCCTAAGCTCCGGGAGGAGCTTGCTGCTGGTCACCTGCTCCATAGCCGTGTAGGGCACCTGAAGGGTTCAGAGAGGAAGGGGGCCGTGGATACAGGTTATATGCAGACCGAGCATCGGGGCCCTGCAGACGTCTGCCATTTGAGGACCGTAAAGAGACTTTTGGGAGCGGGGAAAGTGTTTTTAAACAAAAGTCAGACGCCCTGTGATTACGCGTGACTATTTCATGTACTACTACTGGTGGTTGCATGCTGACAAACGGAACAGCTGGCCTCACCAAACTCAAGGCGAATACTGAGACTGCAGCGGCACCGAAGACAACCCATTGGAAGAGAGCCCATATTTTCCAGAGAAATCCTCTCACACACAAAGATCTAGAAGGAAGAATAATTCATCACAAATTTCAATTGCTTTTTTTCAATATTTTTTGAATGGTTCTTAACATTACAGTTCCTGTATCATTATCACAAGGTCCGGTAAGGAGCTGCGTTCAGGGTCGTGTAAACTCACCCTAGGAAAGCAGCCACCAGTTCCCAAGTGAGAGACAGCACTCCCATCCAGATAGTAGGAACCATCGCCAGCTTCAGCCCCTCATCAAACTGTAGCTGTGAGAACACTAACAACATGGGGTGAAAGGTCAATGTTCCAAAATACGGCCACAAAAACTAGAACAAAATCCCAACGTTTCATCTTGACGCCTATGATACCTTTCCTCGTAAAAAATGTATAAAAAGAGAGAGAGTTGGGCTACATCAGAGAGGACTTACTGGTTTTTGAGGATATCGTCCTGGCCTCCCAGTTGACCTCCAGCTTAAACAGCAGCTTGGTGCAGAAAAGGATGAGCGCGTACACACTCAGCTCCACCAGCAGAGTCAGCCATGACACCAGGGTCTGGCCCCAGCCTTCTTTCACACAGACACACACACACACACACACACACAGACACACAGACACACAGACACACGGTGAGTCTAGTAGAATGGCCGTTAGAACATAACGTAACAACAGAATGTTAAAAGTGAAAAGGGGAAGTGAAGTATTGTCAATTGTTTAAACAGTACGGTATCAGACCTGCTTGCCAGTATTGGGTTAGACCCCTATGACCTAGCTAGCTAGGTTAAAATACTGGCTCTGTCAACACTCTGGCTGCTATCAAAGCCTCAAAGACAGAAACATGGAGCACTGCCCAGTGTGCAAGACGCAGCCAAATCTGATCCCTCCCCTAAGGAACGGGAAGGGGGGTGAGGAGTTGCAAAGGTTGCCAAGGGGCAATTATGCACTGTCCCTTTAAGCTCTGTTCAATCAGACTCAATCTAAAGTTAAGTGGCCTAATGCTGAATGAGAAGGGGAGTTTGCACGATGCCGTGCTAGTGAGGGGAAACAGCTGGGACATGTAGTCTTTTAAAATGTCGATATAGAGGGGCAGTCTAAAGAGCTGTGTGGGCATTGGGAAGGCACGTGGTCCTACTCTTGGTTCTCCTCTTCTTGGAGTGGCCTGTCCAGGAGCTGACCACGTCATCATCCAGCAGGGAAAAGCTCAGCGCCAAACACAGCAGGTTCAGGGTTGTCGGGTTCCCCATCAGCATGGAGACCCCCTGGTGCACCATCTAGAGTAGATACACACACACACACACACACACACACACACACAGAGACACACAGACACACAGGTGTTATGCGCCGTTTTGTTGAAAAAGCATTAAAATTACAATTTAGTTTACGAATTTTATATATATTTCGACATAGACCAGTTAATCACCTCTGCTGTGTTTCTGAGGTTGCATGCTTAACATACACCTTTGAAACAAACTCTACGCAGAAACACACACACACACACACACACACACACACACACACACACACACACACACACACACACACACACACACCTGTATGTAGAAGGCTCCCAGTCGAAGGCAGCGTATGGGAGTGAAGTAGAGGAGTGGCACAGCTGTCTCACACACCAGCACTCCCACAGTGGCCAGCCTCAGGATCCAGTCTGGCAGCTGGTGGGCCCACCAGGCCAGGGGTGTGGGGCTGCCCTGGGTCTCCAACAGGTGGCTCAACGCTGGAGGACGAGCGCACACACAGACACAGACACAGACACAGACACAGACACAGACACACACACACACACACACACACACACACACACACACACACACACACACACACACACACACACACACACACACACACACACACACACACACACAGGTGTGGATTCAGCATTGAGCCAGGGGCTGAACGATTTGAAAGGGCTATCATGTGGTAAGCGTTGCAGATTAAGTCCATAGCCCTCACATGACGTGTATAATCCACCGCAGCTTCAAGTCAACTCCGCATATCAATGCTTTCCATTGTTCCTTTAGGTGGAATTGTCTGGGGCTCAAGGGATTATTAGACTACAGACTTGTCTGGTGCATTGAGAGCTCTAGCACCATGAGCAACCAAGCACAACTAAAGCAAGTCAAACTGCAACTGTGTACATCCATCCATCCACCCCATTGTTTAAAGCTGCCGGTTCACATTTTCAGAGGAACGTATCAAGTCCAAAGCTTTCCTTACCAGTGAGGCCCCACCAGGAGGGGCAGTGGCTGGCCAGTTTGGCCACTCCAGAGCCGAAGGTGAGGCGGAACAGGAGCCAGCGTGCAAGCCAGAAGGTGAGGGCGTCATGGTGACGGACGGCGGGGCGCCGCCGGAACAGGTTGAGGGGAGCGATGAGGATGGTGAGAAAGCCTGCCTCCAGAAGCAGAGTGTCCCTGTAAGACACATGCCGTCAGCACCACATTTAGGCACACTGTTTATTTAATTTTTCTCCGCCAGGCTTGAAGTTGGGAAATTGCACAATAGCCTTGTCTCATCATCTACAATCACCCTCATATGTTAGCATTTCTGTGTGTGTGTGTGTGTGTGTGTGTGTGTGTGTGTGTGTGTGTGTGTGTGTGTGTCAGCCTGAGGGCAAAACCAACTCATACCTCCTGCCAACATTACAGACACACCTACATTTAGGCTGCTCAAAACAGACGCCTACTCATCTATTTACTCCAGTAAATAAATGCAGTTTGCATGGGAACCTGTGCTTTAGCTCTGTTTTAACTTGTCTTTAAGTTGTATGTTTTTACTTACTAACATCTGTGTATGTTTGTTTTTGTACGTGGAATGTTTGTTGCCTATGGCTGCAGCATGGGTGAAGGTCAAATTGAAATGTTCGACTTGTGGGACAATAAAGTTCATCTTGAATCTTGACGTTAAAATCGTTCAGTGAGCAAAATGTACTTCCAGTTTAAGGTAAAATTAATAGGGTTTCCCTTATCTAAGCCTTGAGGTGACCTCGCATGGCTTTGTTAATGAGCATGGTTTATATTTACATTGACTTCCGCAATTAAAATAAAACACTTTTGTGTCATTGAATGCCATCAACCAGCTGTGTCAATGTAGTTGACATTTGATTGCAGAAAGCTTACCATGAAAATTGCATAAAGTCTTGGCCCACCTATCAGCAGAAGAGACATCACAGGTTAATCACTTAGATGTTTTTTCCCTTATATCAAAGGGACATGGATGACTTGTGAATAAAATGTTTAAGATAAACAGGCGCAAAATATTTTGTCAGACTGCAAACAACCCACACCTGCCATAACCTCTCCCACAAAATGCAAGCCTACATTACCTGGTAGAGGGAGAGGTAGAGCGCCCAGAGGCCAAAGAAAACCAGGCTGTCCCTGAGGGGCTCCAGAAGGGCTGCTCCAAGAGCCAAGACCACCCCCAGGAGGCAGAGCAGCTCCATGACCTGAGGGGCGTCCAGCTCCAGGCCCAGGTGAAGCCCCAACCAGAGCAGCGAGGGGGAGGCCTTGAGCTGCTCCAACACCAGCTTGTCTCTGGACACGCCAGGCTCCACCAGACGCACAGGCCGGACCCCCTCATTCCCATAGAGACCTGCACACATACAAAAGGCAGAGAGGATAGACAAAACAGAAAAGATTAGAAGGGTGGGACCATTGGTAAACACGTGGTGCTGGTGAGGAGGGGGGTGATCCCCCAAATACACTGTAACAACACGCAGGGCTATAGACAACCCTGCCTTCTTTGTAATAGGTCAAAGGTCAAAAACGGTTAAATTATGAACAGCAATTTGTACTGAACAGGGCTAATGTCTGCAGCAGGCTTCTTCTTATTTGATCACTCATGAGTGGAAAGCAAAATGTGCACAAATAATTGTAATACTGGTAATGCAGCGTTCTCAGCAAAGAACACAGTGAAATCAAGAAGCATTTATGACAGTAGAATGCTTACTTCCACAATACCGTATACTCTATAGTAGCCGATATTGGAGTAAGTAATATTTATATTAACCTCAACAGCCTCCGTCCTTTACACATATCCTGCTGTTAGTACTGGAAATTAATGTAAAACTTAAGCTTGACATTAATGGCACACATGTAAAGTGGAGCCAATGGAAGTAGCTTGGTGAAGTTGGTTCGACATTCAATTATCAGATTTGAAACGTCAATAGTTTCGTGACATAAAGTCTCAAGATGTTTGCAACGGTCTCATTTGAATCAGGGGATGATGACAAACAGTGTACAGATGATAGTTTACTCGGTCGATTGCGTTTAAAAAAAGAGGGAAATAGATTTGTCTGAATATGTCTACATCGGTAACATATTCGAATAGGGACCATCTGAAAAGTGCCGGAACAATAATTCCTGTTGGTGGAAATGGATTATTCCTGCTTTGTTTTGCTTTATTATCAAACGTTATTACTGCCATGGATCTTTGAACCCCCCCCCCCCCCTCTCTTATTAACAGGAGGTATTTTAATGAAATCCCTTTTAATCAATATTTTCCTATGAAAAAAACTGATTAAATGTCAATAGCTTCCTCACTATGAGGTGTAAAAACATGAAATTCCTGTGATGCACCATTCGACCTCCTTTGTCTTGTGTACGGGCGTTATTTTTATGAAACAACACTTTACTGATTTTATCAATATTTTACTATGAAAAGACTGATCTAACCCACAGATGGCAAAGCAATTGATAGAGGAATTCCCCCAGGTGCCCCAAGTCATTAAAATCCCAAATGACAAGATTGGAATCAACAAACTCAGAGTGGAATTTGCTGTTAAAATCCTGAAGTTGTCAGGTTAGTTAAACATTTTAAATCACAATTTTAGGGATTTGACTGCACAGCATGATTTCATTCAACACAACCTTCTTATCCGCTGGCTAAAACTTCCATCATGCCAAATCTACCTCTTAGAGAAGCTGTTGCGATATTCCATCATGACTTTTCCATCTTTGAGGTTGCCTCATCCATATACATATTATACATACACTGTTTATCTTTTTTCTTTTGCATCTAAGAAAAAAAAGACGATCATTGAGATCATGAAAAATCTTTTTTCTTTTTTCATAGAACAATATTGATATAAAATCTGAACAGTGTTATTTCACAAAAACAACGCCTGTTCACAAGACAAGAGAGGTTGAATGGTGCATGACAGGAATTGCATAATTGTACACCTCGCAGAGAGGAAGCTATTGACATTTAACCCGTTTTTTCATAGGAAAATATTGATTAAAATCAGCAAAGTATGATTTCTTTAAATTAACTCTTGTACATTGAACAGGGGTGATCCAATGATGCATTACAGAGATTACATATTTTAAATTCTAAAATAAAATCCTACATTTATATGCAGTTTGGCAATCATACCACCAATAACTATTACACTGTCACTTTTAAGACGGTCCCTAGTTGGCCACGGACGCAATTTAGACCCATTCATCCCAAAGTAATTTCACTTTTTTTAAACGTTATCGATTGCGATCAATGAGGTGTGTACACTATTTGCCATATAGTCCCCTGATTAAAATGTTATGGTTTAAACGATCTTGTGACTTTACGTTACGAAGCTTTTGATATTTCAAATCTGAATATCGAATGTTGAACCAACTTTACCGAGCTACTGGAAGTGTGTGTGCACATGTTTGTGAGGGTGAGTTCCGCCTTGGCATGAGAAACACGGCTACAAAAGAGAGCACAAAAGCGGCTTTGTTTGTGTCTCGATCATGCTCTGCTTGGTTTAATGCTGAACCTGAAAAATAGGATAAGGTCAAAACTATCAAATGTAGAAAGACTTAAGATAAGTGTTGGTGTCTCCTGGATTTGTACAGAAATCTAATCCCAAGCCTAGTTGTAGATCTTATGTCTGCTCAATAAGTTATTTGCAGTTTAGCACGCAATTTTTGAACCACACATTCCAGCATGGTAAAGATGCCTGGTATAGCGCTTGACTTAAACTACCATGGGCAAAACAAAGTGGCCTACATTATGTTTAAGCTTGACCAAAACAATTATCTTACGTCAGATTTCCAATCCTTTTCATCATCAAATGTAACTTGAAGAACTGATGGTCAATGAAATAGATATAGGAAACTATAAATTAGCAGGTGTAAAATCAAATAAAAAAAACTCTTGAGCAAGTCAGCAGATTGTCCTGGTAGCAGCGTGGTAATCAAGATCAGTTGAGCCATAGTCTATTTTGAAGTGTGCCTTTAGACAGTCATTGAAAATGTGATATTCTATGCCGAGCCTACCTTTGGTAACGGATTGCTCTTAAATCTGATTCTGATAATCAAACGTTGTCTTGCCATACAAATAGGTAGGTGCTTCGCAGCCACAACCGTCTGTTTACCTGGTATCTGGACGTAGAAAGAGGCGAAGGCAAACACATAAATAATAGCCATACTCCACAAGAACACGTTCCGCGGAAGTCTTATTTCTGTCATTTTGTAAGGATAAAGATTTTGTTTCAAATCTGCTAATTGTTGCAAAAACGGCGAGTTGTTAGAGATATTCTAGCGACTCGCCCTCAGAGCTTGTCATGAGGGGGAAAAAACGACATTGTTGAAATAAAGAGGCGGGGCTCACTTGGTACGATAGCACGTGACACTGCAGATGTTGCATTTTTAATACGTTAAGTTACTGGTTTGGTCAAATCTGAAACATAGACGAAAGATTTGTCAGTATGAAATGACCAAGCTTCCGGGTACCCAATTCACTGACAGTATTTTGCTGTAACGATAAAGCAGCTGGGATGTAGTAGGCTAGTGTCGTGGCAACTGGCTAGGCAGTGATCGGGTCATGTCAGGTGAACTGCATCCAGTCAGCGCGTTTGTCAATCCCTACAGTGTGATATGAGCCAAGTCCTGCCGACGAATGAACAGTTCTATAACATTTCTTTTTTTTTTTAACTATACGTTTTAATTACGATAATTGCTATTTTCTAAACTTGTCATAACTTAGCCTTACAAATCATTACATTAACCTTTATTGCATGAAACAAATTAATTTAACGATGCCCATGGTGTTCGTAATCCACGACTTAAATGCTGATATTTTGGAGAAAACTGCTGGTCTCTTGATATCGCAGTCATTGCTGCCCCATGTGATCAAGCCAAAGAGGTAGTAGACACCCCTCTGCTGGCAAAACAGGGGAGCGCCCGAATCCCCCTGGAGAGAGATGGTTTCAGAAACATGAGTTAATTCAGTATTGGCTGAACAAGTGCATGATGAAGAAAAAAAACAGACTGTACATGCCAATGAACTACAACTTAAACATGACGAGTAGCCCACACACAAGCCGCTGGGCTCTAGACATTTGCTTAAGTATGCTATACACCCCATACATACCATGCAAGAAACAGAGCCAGCTGCATCGGTGCAAAGGTGTGTGTCTAAGACGAGGCTCACATCCCATCCATCGCTGCAGGTTTTCCTGTTCATCAACTGTAGCTTGGCCTGGTGCAACCTGCCTGGGTTCACACCCACTAGGGAGACAAAACATCAGTTTTGACACCCATTTGGGTTGGGTTACAGAAGCATACATAGGGAAGGATAGCCCAGTGCCTATTGAACTTTGATAAATGATGATATCAATTAAAAACAGGAGAGTGCCTGTGGCTTCTGTGGATCCCCAGCCTGTTGTCACACAAGACCTGCTATCAGGCTCTTGATTCTGGTCAGGAAGGCAAATCGGAAACACTGAATCAGCTGGAACCGGAAGAGAACAAAAGAGGTGACACTTCAAATCCAGCATTTTAAGCTGCTGTTCCAACACAGCCAGGGTGACAATTGTTAGTGAAAGGCTTGATTAGCCACCAGTTCTTCCGCACCCAATTGGGCTGGTTGACTAAGGTGCAGCACGGAGAGGTCACTAGACGGGGGGAAGCTGTCGTCGTGCGGCATGGCAAACACTTGGTCCACTGCTATGGTCTGTTGAGCCATGAAGCCTAGGTCGTGGACCCCCAGCACCGCAGTGTACCCCGGAGCGCTGGACATAAGGGGAGATGGAACCTTGGTTTATAGACAGGTCTTCTGAACTTCACATGATTTTTATTGATCATTTCAATAGCCTATTGCAAAAGGTATTGAATGCTTGAAGAGATTACAAAAAATATATATACACACATGGGAGCTCTGATAACCAGAGTATGGAATCTAGGCAATGCAGCCAGCAAACTCACATGTTACAGTGACGCGGTACCAGTACCCAGCTCTGGTGAATCAAGGTGCCGCTGCAGTAGTGTCCCCCACTCTCTTGCAGGCTGACCTGCCAGGGCCAGGAGTTGGGACAGGCTTCGGTCACCTCCAGCACCTGCCCCTGCCCCTCCTGGGACACCGTTATTGCTGCATTCAGAGAGTCCAGCCGGCAGGGAGCCATCCGAGCCTCGCTACAGCTCTTCGACGTCTTTTGCCCTGAGACACAAGGGGTTGAAAGTGGTGACCTGACAAAGCTATCACAGTCCTTTTAGAACAGCCCATTCAACAGGCATGGCACTCTTTCACTGCCATTATCTCTACACCCTACTTACCTGCTATGACTCCCGCAATCCAGCTTTTGTGGTCCTGTAGTTTTGTGTAGACCCCAGGCTTCGCAGCCCTCCCACACCCCACTCCCCAGCTGACCAAGCCAGCCAGCTCATACCTGCTGCCAGTGAAGCAGGACAGAGGCCCACCGGAGTCGCCCTGGAGGCACCAGGACAGAGAGGGGCATCCGTACCGTGTTCAAAGAAGTACATTTTAACAAAGAAAAAAAAACAAGCAAGCAGCCGTGTCTACACCAAAAAGATTGAGTTATAGAAATGACCACCAGGGATGGGAGACTAGTTTTACCTGGCAGGCGTCTGCCCCACCTTCAGCCACCCCAGCACAGAGCATGGAGGGCTGGAACTGCATGCCGTGGTATTGCTTACAGGTCTCTGGGGAAAATACAGTGACATTGACCTCCTGAAGCACTTCAGCCTTGGGCCCATCTGCAACGAACATGGAAGGGAGAGGTTTAGTTTAGTTTGTGATATTTCTCTCAGCAAGTATTTGTTTTGGTAACAATGTGCCTTAAGGATACATTTTCCTTACTCTCTCTAGTTGTTCCCCAGCCAGTACTGGTACATATCATGTTGGGTTCCAGCTGACCCATCCATATAGCTATGGGTTTAATAAAATCATTGAACTGAAGGGGTGTCTCCAGCTTTAACAAGGCCACATCATTCACCTTTGTCGTCACATCATAGTTCTGGTTGGTAATTATATCCGATATTTTCACAACCTTAAGGAAAGTAAATAAACCAGATTAGTAGTTGCAAATAAGCAATTCTGTTCAACCAGTGTGTGTTTGGTACGAATGTGAACGCAAGCATCTAACCTGTTGACTGTCTTCATTAGGCCGTTTAATATTATGCTTGCCAGCCATTACAAGCCACATGGATGGTTTGTTATACCTAAAAACAAGCAGAACACAAGTCTCATCTGAAAAAAAACTTGTATTAGTCCTTTAATAAATATTAGGCAGTCTATTCCAAGTTCATTCAGAGTTTGAAGACAAGTTAAAACCAGTGGCACGTTCTCTCACTGTAGGAAGCAATGTGTGGCAGTGATGACCCAAGTCGGGGAGAGGATAGCACCGCCACAGGTTGGAAGGGTGTTGAAGACTAGGGACACCTGCCAGGGCCATGAGTGGGCCCAAGCTTCCCTTCCCCCTATGATCCGGAAGGTACGGATGCCTGCCAAATCTAAGGGTTGGAAAACGCTCTTTTAACAAAATCACATCAATTCTGCCAATGTAAATTAAGTGTTTTAAACTACCAACAAGCCATTTGTTTTATCAATTCCAATATTACCTCAGTGGTATCTATTGGATACAAACCCAGAGAATAGGTATTGTATGCAATAAAACCATTTAGAACGGTTGTCTGTAAGTGAGTAACAAAAAAATACTTGTCTAGTTTGACGCAGAGGAAACGTCTGCCTAGAAAAATACATTGACTATTTCCTCTCTTTTTAGCGTATTTGTAATGGTGGATATACCTTCATTGCTACTGCTATTAAAAGCATTACTCAGTGTTGTGTTCTGGGCGGTAACATTTGTAGAAACGTCCCTGAAAGGTCGCTGCAGGGACTCAACTGCAAAGACTACAACGAACAAGCATTCATATTTAGTGCCCACATATCAGGGTAATATTGTTGAGTCAAAGTATTTTCAGAATGATCTCCTACCGTGCCACTTTCCATGCCAGATCAACATAAAATAAACGACAACGTACATAAACATTGTACCTCCCATCTCTCTGGTTGGGACCCCCCTTTTGAAGCGAGTTATTTGTTCGACATAAATCAAGTAACATTCATCACAGCTAATTGTTTTCACCTGTGCTGCAGTATGGTAGAAGTAAAAGGTTAGGTAGGGGTCAATGTACTCCGATCAGCCACATTAAAACCACCTCCCTAATTATTGTGTAGGACTCCCTCGAACTGTCAAAACAGCTCTGAGTCTGACTAGTCGAGGGACTCCACAAGACCTCTGAAGGTGTCGTGAAATCTGACACCAGGACGTTTAACGACCCCCGGCCGGGATCGCAGCAAAGTATTGATATCTGGGGGTCCATTTAACGTTGGCAATTTCAGGAGGGTGTAAACTAGCATTTGGGATTTTTTTGTAAAAAAGACCAATCTACTTACCATTTCACCTCACAATACGATCCACCGACAGTAACCTGGCCCGTATACAATCCTTATTACACTGTCGATTAAATAGCGTAGTTTAAATGTTAATGTATAGGAAGGTTGTTATTGACCCTTAAATTATATTTGTCGAATTCACGCCTGCCCTTTTTTAAACGTATTCAAACTATTTTTTTACTCTGTCCATTAAATCAGGCCCAAATACAATTGAGTATAACGGCCAACAGCGACAGTGTACAATATTCATTAAGTATTTGTTTGGTAACAAACATATATATTTAAATAACACTGAGATAAATATGAGCTCTAAATTGAACGCATTACGAATTAGTCCTTAACATGTGTCTGATTGCAAGCACATGTGAGTTGCATGAAAAAGTGGCAATAAACTGTACCCTACATGGTGTAGGCTACTGATGCAATTTTTACACTCAGGGTTGAACATTGGTTTAAAATAAGTTTCGTAAAGGATAACTTTCAGTGGGCCTAAGGGAAGTTTTGGTTTTGAGATGGATGGGATTATATACACAAATATTGTTTGCCAGAAGCAGTCTAGGACTTGAGCCTACTGTTCCTGCTTGTCCTAATTTTCTCCTTTACTGCTGTCTGCCTGGTCTTTCACCATTGTTATGTTCTCTAAAACTTAATAATCAGAACAGCTTTCATAATTATCTTCTGTACTGTCGGGAATAGCATTACAACAATTTCTCTTTCCATTAAACATATTGACACATAAAACACAGGTTCATGTACACAAATAGTTAGTGCTTTTATCACCCAAAAGAGTAAATATCTAATGAAATGTATCCCTTGGTAATTTATACACAGGCCTTATGTTTCATAAACTACAGCTTAAATAAAATTGGATGAACAAAAAATCTCAAAGCAAAACGTTCTTTTATAAAATAGTTCTGCTAATAACCTACTAAAGATTGACTTCCTATGATGCTCTTACATTTCCCCCACTGCATGCCAGCGACTCTTACTTCCAAGCCCAAATGTTACGGCACGACTAATTACTAAACTTTAGTTTAATTAATGGTAAATTGGTAATGATATTAATAATTAGAGCAATTTCTGAATTTATTATATGCATGTCTCACTACAGAAACTCAGGATTACATAAAATCATGTAAGTCGATATTGACGCTTCTTTCTTAAAGTATAATCCCCCATTGAGAGCCAAACAATCACATCTACAATTAAATGCATACAACAAGTCTTTATTACAGTTAATTTACGTTAACTAAAAAGGTTAAAACATTTTTTTTAAACAGACAAGCCTAGTTATATTTTCATCAGGTTTTAAATCTAAGTCTTACATTTTTAACAGGGAAAAATAGACCTGAAGTTCAATGCAACCCTAATTCCTTTCAAACTGCCTCTTTTGGAAATAAAACAATTAAGACAAATGTCTACAGCTTTTAATAAACCCAGTAGAACAGTACATCCAACTTTTGTTTACTCCATCGCTAAAAACAAAGTCAAACTTAACCTATTGTTCTGGTGATCCAAAAATGATAAGCTGATATTTTGGAGAAAACTGCCGGTCTCCTCACATCACAATACTTGCTACCCCATGTGATCATACCAAAGAGGTAGTAGATACCCTTCTTCTGGCAAAACAGAGGTGAACCCGAATCCCCCTGCAGAGAGATAGTTTAAGGATTACGAGTACATTTAGTGATAGAAGTACACATGCGCAATAAAGCAGGTTAACCAGTGACAGCCGAATGCTGTGATCAGTAACCCAAATGGAAAAAAAAAAAAACAGTAGCCCAAATGAAATTTGCAGTCATAATACGTTGGTAATTACATCACATCAAGCCTTCAATAACAAAACCAGGCTATTTGGCAACACTGAAATATAAACCTTAATAATATAGCCATAGGAAAACAATAAAGGCAGGGTTGAAAGTGTACACATCATACTCTTTTACTGAAAGTAATTTATTTATTGTACATCCATTTTAGAATGGATGGGTCGTGTGGGATCTAAACCCGACCCTGGCAGAATGAGTGCCATGCCCACCTTAGCGTTTTCAACCACTAACATTTAACTTTAAGTGTTTCAACAACAAACTACAAGATAGCACACTTCGCCCCTGTGTTGCTTAGGAATCATAAACAATAATACAATTCTCCCTTCATACCATGCATGAAACCAAACCGGCTGGATCTGTGCAGATGTGCGTTTCTTTGATAAGGTCCTCCCCCCAAGTCTCTCGGCAATCTGATTGGCTTATCAACTCCAGCCTGGCCTGGTGCAACCTGTTTGGCTTCACGCCCACTAAGGGAAGACCAAAACACATTTTGCCAAATTAGGAGTAGCAACACATGGATAGAAGCCTGGAGAACAAAGATACAACCCAATTACAGCCAGCCCAGCCCCCCCCACACACACACACACACACACACACACACACAGCTGTTGAGTACCTGTGGCTTTGGTAGACCCCCAGCCTGTAGTCACACAGGACCAGCTGCTGTCTGGCTCCTGATCCTTGCTAGGAAGACACACTGGAAACACAGATTCACCTAGAAAGAAAACAGAAAGGAGGAAAATGTTTCAATTAGGTGAAATGGCAATGACTGATTATTATATCACCATACAATATCTCTCTAAGTACATTTGAACAGCTAAAACGTGTTAAGGGTGAAGCGAATATACATGGGAATTGTTACTATTTCCTGTGGTCCCCATTGACTTCTATAGAATTGGTGTCACGCTTGGGCTGCCAATGCTGCTGAAAACAAAAATACAGTCAGCACTCGCAAATGTGTGTCATACCACTTTTCTTTTACAATACAGCATCACACGGCGCGTACCCATTCGCAAGTGCTGACTATTTTTGTTTTCAGTTGAATCGGCACCCAATCATTTAATCATTTGAGTTGAGCACACCTGATCTTTTGTTGCTACCAATGCTGCTCCCATGGCATTATGACTCACATGGCCCCTGTGAGATAAACTCCTGGATGTAGATTGATGATTCTGTACCTATACGGGCTGGTTCACTGAGGTGCAGCAGGGAGAGGTCTGTAGACGAGGGAAAGCTGTTGTCATGCTCCAGTTCAAACACCTCGTCCACTGTGACGGTTTGGTGAGACAAGAAGTCCATGTCATGAATACCCAGCAGAACACTGTGCATTTCAGTACTAGGCATGGAGGGAGGGGGAGAGAGAGAGAGAGAGAGAGAGAGATGTTGAGGCCAAACTAAGCAGCTCTACTTTCAAAACAAACAGCTCAGGGACCAGCATTACTCGAGATACTTTATTGTGTTGAATACTTGAAGTTTAAATATGAAATCATAAACAAAAGACAGTGGCGAGAACCCAGTGAACTCACTTGAAACTGCAATGCCGTGGTACCAGAACCCAGTTCAGATGAATCAAGGTGCCGCTGCAGTAGTGTTGACCACTAGCCTGGAGGCTGACCTGCCAGGGCCAGGAGTTGGGACAGGCTTCGGTCATGTTTAACACATGCACCTGCCCCTTCTCAGACAGAGTCAGTCCTGCCTTGCCCAATCCCAGCCTGCAGGGAGATATCTCAGCTGCACCACAGCTCTTTGAGGTCTCTGGCAATGGGATGAAAGTTGACTAGATAGATACTTTTTGAGTCAGTAAAAATTAAAATCGGTTAAATAATAAAATTACCAGAAATATCTGAATCTTTTTCTGTTATATAGTCATCATTACCTGCCAAGGAGATAGATTTACTACACTTCCCAAAGCAGCTCAAAGTACTATTTACTAGACTTCAAAACCTCTCAGGCAACAAGCAGTGGCATTTTTATGCTCTGATCTTACCTGACATGACGTTTGTAATCCAGTGCATGTGGTCCTGCATTTTTGTGTAGACCCCAGGCTTCGCAGCCCTCCCACACCCCACTCCCCAGCTGACCAAGCCAGCCAGCTCATACCTGCTGCCAGTGAAGCAGGACAGAGGCCCACCGGAGTCGCCCTGGAGGCACCAGGACAGTGTTTTTTATATGTAGGTCAATGGAGAAATCTGTAGTCTACTCATAAGTGACAGGTAAGGAGATGATATCAATAATTAGACTACCAAACAAGTAAAAGAACATTTGGGTCTACACATGTAAGTGTACAACATTTCCACTTTATTACAAGTGCAAGTAGTTCTGATCAGCCATCCCTAATTCATAATACTGTCATTGAAATACAAAACTAAATGCATGTCGAGTCCATTCAATGGTGATTTCTATTGGTTGATTACTAAAACTGCATTATAGTGCATCATTTCCACACAGAGGACGAGTCCTTACACCTGCTCAAGCACTCGAGTGCTTCAGTAAAATTCTCCTATATAAGCTCCAGCTCTTAAGATTTTAATATTTACCTGACAGGCATCTTTCCCACCTTCAAGCTCCCCAGCACAGAGCATGGAGGGCTGGATCTGTCCAGTGTAGTAGCCGTCACACTTTTCTAAAGAGATGACTGTGACGTTCACCTCTTGGAGCACTTGAGCCCTGGGCCCACCTGCAACAAAAAAGGGAACGATTATATAGTATATCATGTACTCCAATTCAGTTTTGTTATTGGTCACAAATAGACATTTTCCTTACTCTCTTTGGTTGATCCCCAGCCTGTGACAGTACATATCTTCCCATGGTTCAGTGGCCTCATCCATACCTCTATGGGTTTAATGAGATCGCTGAACTGAAGGGGCGCCTCCAGCTTCAACAAAGCCACGTCGTTCACCTTTGTCACTTTGTTATATTTCTCGTTGATGAATATCTTGGAGACATGGACTACCTAACAGATGAAAAGAGCAACTGTGGATGTATTCTGGTGATTCGATGGTATGTGATCTTATGTTGGTCTACATGTGTTTGAGTGAGCATCTAACCTGCTGACCAGGCTCATCAATATTATGTTTTCCTGCATGTACAGTCCAGTATGACACTTGATTGTACCTATAACGCAAATAGAACATGGATCTTTCTAATCTAGCTGACTACTTAGAAATGTGTCAGATGGACAGGGAGGGGGAGGGGGGGGGGACAGAACACCACAAAATCAAACATTTCCCTGTTGCACTTTTTGTCCTTAGTCGAATACCGTACATGCTCACAAACTTTCATCCCAACAAATCAAAATATCACGTAAACTCATTTAAAAAATAATGATCTGTACTCCATTTGATGAGACATTGGGATTAAAAATGTGTATAAAATTCATTGTGGGTAACAGACAAATATCAGGCACTCATATTAAGTATAAACAAAAAAAACTTTGAAATGTTTGATAATAAACAGCTCATTCAGTGAAACAACAACTCCTTGTCAGACAACTGTATTTCAAAATCTTGAGCAGTTATCTATTGGTTCTATCAATCAAACTCTATAAAAGAAATACGGCCAGTGGAAAATTTTCTCACCGTGTAAAGCAGTGTGCAGCAGTGGCAACCCACAAAGGAGCCAGGATGGATCCTCCACAGGCTGGCACACCAGAGAACCAAAGGGATACCTGCCAAGGCCAAGAGTGGGGCCAAGCCTCCACTCCCCCAATGACTCTGCTTGCGATAGCCTGCCCTGGGATGAAGGAACGGATGCCTGCCAATACTGTGGTATTGGACAAGGTGCAGGGTTGTTAAGGGGCTTTAAATCTGAATGAAAATATCCAAATCCCACAAAAATTGACGGCCTGCATTTTTAGAGGTTAGGTGGGAATTTACTAGCCTGGTTTGCACCAACCGGCTCACGTGAACACATTCAGTTTCTCATCTACCAGGCTAGGAAGATGTACAACCCTATTCAAAAGAATTCTGCTGCATTAATGTCAGACCAAATCGAATGTATCTAATAAAACGCACTGTGTAACAGGAAGCCCACTGAGCTAATACAGTGCTTTAGCCCAAATAAGCCTACTTTACAAGTTAACTAGTAAAGATTGAATCTTCAAATGGATCCATCAAATATTAAAGTGAACTATGCAGTTTCCATGATGTAGAGCTAAATATTCAACACAATTGCCCTGCCAACATGCTCATCCTGTTGCTAGTTATTTGATCATTCCGGCCGCAGACGAAAGTTATGGCTGTCTGTTTCAATGGACCCTGGTTGGAGTCGTGATCAGGGATTAGTTTGACTTATCCCATGCTAACCTACTCAATGTAATTTCTTAAATAACGAATTCTTCAAAGATGCATGAAAAATTGCCTGGTGTAACTAATTGACTGTTATTGGACAAGATTGAAGGACTCTTTATTTGGAACGTTGGACACCTGCATCGCCACCGCTGCTTTGGGTCTTGTTATAAGCAGGCAGATTTGTAGGCTCGTCTCTGATAGGTCGCTGTAGGGACTCCACTGCACAGGTGCATCAAATAAAACTCTTAATATCCACAGTTCAGAAAAAATACTAATATTGCGAGGTCGCCCCAGCATAAGTTCTTACCGTGCCATAATAACGAGAAACATATGAAAGTTAACAGAACCATTTCAACACCAAAAATACCCATAGGAGATCCCTTCCCATCGAATTGCTGCTAGCTATGCTTTTAGAACAATCAAAGCCCCTCCCGTCACTGATAATTAGGATAACCCTAAACACCGGTGCAGTAGAGGCACATCGTTATGTTCAGACAGAATCCGTTCCGTCAAATCTTAATCAAGCCCTATATTCGGCAAAAACAACCAAACTGACTAATGTAGTTCGTAAAACGGCAGGTTACTTTTTCAATTAGCAAAGAAAAACGAGGTGTTTGTCATTTCAAATACTGATTCTAGTATAGTAATACTACTGTTTTATTTTAAATTAGGCCTAATACAAAATTCTGTATTTAAATTATACCGTTGCTGCAGCACATTTAATAAGAAAAAATGTGTTCACCACACTACAGATCAAAATGAATGTATTTATTATAATAATTAGGTATTTATATTTGCTTTAATAAGTAAGCTGCTAATATTAGCACCCTCAGAGAAAATAAAGGAAAGTGGCAAGTTTCAAAGCCAAGAATAAGAAAGCAGAGGTATTCAGTGCTTCAAAAATATGTAACTTTGGCCAAATTAGAAATGTAGACATTACAACCTTAGTTTAATAAAACATATATATTTATTATAATGGTGCAAATCATTAGTCATTGCACTAGTCACTTCATCTTAGTAATCTCATTTTACATTCAACATATATCATTTCAGTTACAATAATTATAGATACATCAATTGCAAAATATTTGTCAAACATGAAAATGTTTAGCAAAAGTGGCCACCAAATCTAATTATCTATCTAAAGTTTGTCCATGGAACGCAGTCTAGTTTATATGCAGAAGCCTTCTGAAGACAGAGGCTTTGATTTCGGCATCTTTTGAGTAAATGAAGTACATCATGAATGCCTTTTCTTCTGAGAGATATGCATGCCATCACTCAAGCTTATGGTTTTAAGGAGACACCATAGGTATCCTATTCACAATGCTTTCATCTTTAAAACGAAGCAACATGAACCCCAATTTGGAGTCGAAGGGCGGGCTTGTATAAAATAGCGTGTGCAGCTGAACTATAGTCACATGAATTGTCATTAAGATAGAGGATAATAATTGTATACCAATTTCTGACCCTTGTAAGGTTAAAATGAGGTATATAGCAGTTATTTCATAATCAGCAGAGGCGTCATGCACCCAATTCTTTTGAGGGGGCACAGTTTCACAACAGTTTTACTGCAATTTACAGTGTGCCGCTTTAGGATATACACATAATACTACGGATGTCAATGAGCACAACGCCTCTGATGATCAGAGTGATAGTTTGGTAACCGTATTTGCTTTACCTTGTTTGACCTGTTTGTCTTTTCCTTTTTCAATTGCCTAGGTTTCTTGGAAACAACTAACACCACACAAACCTAGACACATTTGCACTGGTAAAGAATGTGTCTAATAATCAACAGAATTTAAGATTTTTTTTTTTATTGTGTGTGTGCATATATATATCAAAATTGTGGATGAACTTATCATTCCAAAATAATTTTGGAGATTAACTCTTGAGCCCAAGAAAATATTTTAAAGCATATTGACTCCAGTAATTAAAGCTTTTGCATGGTGTTCTGTGTGCAAAACTCTTTACACATTCTTTTCCAGGGGATACCAGATACTACCAATGTTATTGTCTGGATATAGTCTAGTGCTGCTGGTTGGAACTTCTTCTTTGCTGCTCAGGGACCCATCTCCATCAGAATCACCCACAGGGAGATTTCCCTCTCCAACTGGATCAGTCTTCCTGAGCTCCTGCTAACCTTTGACCTCGTATGCATATCAAATGTATTGTTCATTCATTGTATCACACATTTAAGGTGAGTAGGAACCATGACTCTTAACCAGCAGCCGGATGGTGAGTGCTGCCACTCCCAGAGCTCTCTTTGTTCACGGCCGGGATGGAGCCTTGTTTCTCTGGGTCTCTGGGTTTCTATGCCCCCCCTGTGAGCCTCCTCTCCAGCCTGTCCAGCTTAGCCAGGTTCTCCTTGAGCAGCTTGGACCCTGGGGTGAGGATTAGGGCTCTCTGATAGTACATCCTAGCCGCTGCATAGTCGCCCTGCATAGATGCACACACACACACACACACACACACACACACACACACACACACACACACACACACACACACACACACACACACACACACAACAATTCATTAGCTAACTCATCAGACATAACATTTGATCACTTATCACTGTATGCATTGGTTTTACCTTGATATGTTGAATTCCCCCCATATTCATCCAGGCCTGAGACTGGTCAGGTTTGAGCTCCACAGCAAGTTTGTAACTCTACAGGAAAAAACAGCCATGTCAACAGTCGTGCAGGTTAACGTCCACTAGATGGCAGTACAGCTACCTTTTCTAACCTGGACAGTATTGTTACAAAAATTTTCCTGAAGGTTAATCAAAACTGCCCAGTATAGGCTGTATGTGGAAGTGGAAATCAGCACAGTCAGGTTTGCCTCAGTCCAAAATCACACAGATACTAAACACAACCCTGGTGGCACCAAGCAGCAATCAAATCTGTTTCAGTATGGTGACCCACCACACCTTAGGCTCTTATAAGTGGGCTGGCCTTTTGTAATCTTTCCCACCACATGAGCAACAACCAAACAAGAGAACCCTAGAGACCTGGCGCCCATCCAAAGCCCCGAGAGAGAGAGACGGAGGTCGGACTCTCAGGGCTCCCAATTGAGAGGAAGCCTCAAACAAACTGTTCCACACAGCAGGTCTTCGTTGACTTCCTGAAGTTAGAGAATCACTCTGTGAGCGCAAAGTGGGCGACACTCAAGGAAAGAGCCCGACAAAGGGAAAGCGGAGATAAAAGCCGATCTGAAGCAGCCCACGCTGCCTGAAAGAGGTGGGTTTGAGGAGGAAATGAGTTTGTTTGTTGATGAAGATAGCGAGTGCCGTGGAATGGTGTTTCAGAGACAGTATTGTCTTCTTGTGAAGGGGAAAACTTGCGCAAGCAACAGTTGTCCTCATGAGACCTTATTTGGGGACTTTTATCTCTCTCTCAAGTGTGCTTTATCAGAAAAAAAACACCCTGCCATGTGAAACGTGCAAGTGTGCCATTTAAACTCCTCCAAATAAAATGCCTTATGCAGAAGGTGCTTTTTTCCTTAAATTTTTTTTTGCTCAGCATATCCTGTTCTTCATTCATAATTACTCTCTGTGGACGTAAGGATGGATGGCCTATGATTAATGCTGCATCTTTTACTGAGAGTTTGCTTAGTGATTACAGACCAAACTTTAATGAGGAGCAACCAAAGAAACAGGGCTGATGAATGAGGCAAGATGCAGTGGTAAAGAGGACATAAATGGGATGAGTAGAGCAGCACAACTACTTGGATTTAATGTCGGAAGGTAATTGACTGAAGAGGCACTCGATGTATTACCTGAAAGGAAAGATGTTGCGTAATGTTGACCTGGTGGGAATACTTAGGAGAATGGAAGAATGAAAAGCCAGGAAGTAGAGAGAGATGACGAAGAGGGACAGTGGGTTGGCGGGAGGTTCACCTCAAAGGCTCGATCCAGCTGGTTCATCTCCCTCAGCTGGTTCCCCTTGGAGAAGTGGAGCTCGGCCCTCACGGTCACTTCACCAGGGCTCTGCTGCAGGGCCTTATCCAGAGCATCCAGAGCCTGGACGAGGGCAAACGGCGTTACACACAGACACACAAACAAATAATCAATATACAAATAAAGTTAGACAGAAAAATACTCTCTCTCTCTCTCTCTCTCTCTCTCTCTCTCTCTCTCTCTCTCATACACACACACACACACACACAAGCATGCAAAAACATTTATACAGACCGACACTTACTCGAGATACTGTATATCGGCCCCCTTCACATCGTTGAGGCATAGACGGACACTCCTCTCTCACAAAAACACACATGCACCTCACTTTTTCTCTGACCACAAAACAGATTTTAAGTGGCAATGTGTGTATCTGAACCTGGGGACTCATGAGAAGTAGTAGAAATCTACTGTTTAATCACACGCTCTGGGCTGGCTGACAGTCCCCTGGCCTACAGATTTAACGCAGAAATCAAAGCTGACATCCAAATAACCCCGAGACATTTGTTTAGTGTCTGCTCCAATCTACCCATCAATGGCAGCATGCTACAGTGAGTAAAGAGAACAGTGGGAATGTTCCAAAAAGAGAGAGGGAGGAAAAAGAGCCTTCGATGATTTGAAAGGCACGCAAGGATTCCATTGGGAATTGCGTAACATTGGGTAGCTCTTGCTGAGATTCCAATCTCCATGGGATAGAGGGAATAAAGTAAAACATTCAAAAAGAATGCATGACATTGAGAGAGTGGAGAGCAGGACAAACAAGAAAGTGTTCCTTTATGTTTCAGTACAGATCATCTAATCTAATCTGACATATCTATAAACGGTCTGGAGTCATAATGAAGAATAGAGGTAGAGAGAAAAGAGAGAGTTCAGGAGAGAAAGCTTGAAAATTAAACTTGAAATGCCCCACCCCACCCACCCACCCACACACCCACACACCCACACACACACACACACACACACACACGTCTCCACAACACCCTGAAGTCCAAGGCTGCCCTCTTCCAAACCCCAGGCTCATTAAAGAGCAAAGAGCAGATGTTTTAACAGGGACAACATCCACCCTGTTACCAGTCAGCCAGCGACTCCTCGGAGACAGATCGGATTATAAAAGAATGGAGGGAGGGAGAGGTAACAATTACAGACTGGTTTATGCTGAGGATGAGTGTGAAGAGGTGGACCAGGGATGACCAATTGTATCTGTGCGGATATATTTTTATGCACTGTGTTGTCATGGTTGCTATTGCTTTGCCTAGAGCGGATCCACTGATCCTTGATGTGGTTTAATCCTGCTTTCATACATTTCATAGTTTTGTAGAGTTTAAATCTGGGGTTTCTCTCGTGTAGAAATAACAACTCTGACAAACACGCAGAACAGAAAAACACCCCAAAATAAGACAGGCATGTACTAGTTCTGGGGTGCAAATAGTATCTTAAGTTCATAACTTAATGCCTCCAAAATTAAAGAAGATTCGTTGTCAAATGTTTCATCGTTTTGTGAGGGAAGGACTTAAAATACAAGTATATATTAAAAAAGTACTTCACCATAAGCAGTTTTAATTTAATTTGAGTCTTTATCTTTTGAGATGATAAAGGTGTCACTTTTTGATTTTGTGACCAAGTTTGCATAAATCAAATACAGATAAACACACTCTGTAGTTTCAGCAACACGCATACATAGTACATAGAAACACAGTAAAACAGCATACATACAAACCAACAAACCCTCACATACACACCTCTGTGTAATTGCCCCGTTTGCTGTAGATGGCAGACAACAGACGATAGCATTCAATGCAGCCTGCCTGCTTGGATATGATGCCCAAAGTCATCTTCTCAGCCTCTTTTGTTCGGCCTGCCATGGCTAGCACCTGGGCCTATCGGGACAAACATGGCGGGAGGAGAGACACGGTTATCCAGATGGTATAGTGAAACGTTATGTTCTGGGTGTGTCTCTCTCAAAGGTCACCCCGATGTGTCCCATCGTGGTGTGTGTTTGTGTGTGTGTTCTCACCAGGGCTTAGCTGATGTCCGTGCTGTGTGTGTGTGTGCGTGTGTGTTCACACCAGGGCTAGGCTGATGTCCGTGCTGTGTGTGTGTGTGTGTGTGTGTGTGTTCTCACCAAGGTTGGCTGATGTCTGTGCTGTGTGTGTGTGTGTGTGTGTGTGTGTGTTCTCACCAGGGCCAGGCAGATGTCTGTGCTGTCCTGCTGCAGAGTGGCAGCCTCTCGGTACACCTGCAGGGCCTCCTCGTAGCGCCCTGTGTTGTAGTAAAGCGCCCCTAGGGGCGTCAGGATGTCCACCTTCCTCGTCACTTGCAGAGCCCTGGGGGAGCGCCGTCAAAGGGCGGCGAGAGGTCAGGGCAAAGGTCAGTGACTCATGATGACCACACGCAACACGACCATCTGCTCAACTACACGAAACACACTCCACGGCAAAGCTCACCTCTTATACCAAGTCTCCGCCTCCTTGTTCTCGTTAGACGAGCGCAGGAGGCGGCCCAAGTTCACCATGGCAACGTAGTGGGCGGGTTTGAGTTGCACGGCTTTCTGATAGTGGGCCGCTGCTAGCTGTCCCTCACCTGGGTGGAAGGAAAGAAAAGAAAGGAGGAGAAAAGAAGGAACGAAAGGGAGCATGAAAGGGAAATTAAACATGGAGGCTGTGTTGTCGTCAATATTCCTCCTTATTAGCAGAGACGTTAACCATCTCAGAGTCCTCCAGGCTGCTCCGGCAGAACTCTTGAGTTTTTAATGAAGCCACTCTGACGCCGCCTCCTTCCGTCAGGCCCAGAGGCCGACGGACGAGAGTGAAGTGGAGCGGAGCTCACCCGTATCGACCAGAAACACTCCGTAGTTATTATGCAGGTCTGAGCTGTCGGGACAGTTCTCAATGCCCTGGAGATACACCTCATTGGCAGCAGCCAACCGCTTCTGCAAAGGAGGGGTATAATAATTAAACTGGTTATATTCAATAGGAGCTGATGTCATGTGTGAAATTGTGGCTGTGCCCGGATAGGGGGACCATGGAGTCTATGGTAATATCAGGTTAGAAGCCAGGGAGTGTGTATAATTGAACAAGCTCATATAATGCTGTGATGTAGCCTCCTGCAGCAAGATTAACGATCTACAGCTAATTCTAATTCAATATACAATTCACGGAGAATAAGAGGGGACTGCTGCGTGCGTCTGTGTGTGTGTGTGTGTGTGTGTGTGCATGCGCGTTTGTGTACGTGTGACTGAATGTACGCACTTGCTCAGCGTAGAGGGATGCAAGGCTGGAGTAAGCATCGGCAAAGTGTGGACCAAAGCGAATGGAGTCTTTTAGAAGAGCCTCTGCTTCTTCCTCTTTCCCCTGAGATCTAAAGAAAGGACCATCATCATCATCATCATCATCATTTCATACTGGCTTTATCATTGTCGGCCTGTATTGAGCGTACTGTAGAAATAGTCGCCCAGGCAAACATAATTTACCCACCGACATATTGACAAAATATGTACTACGTGCATACACACACACACACACACACACACACACACACACACACACACACACACACACACACACACACACACACACACACACAGGGATGCAATCCCAAGGTGAACAAAACAGTGGCAAGTCCAACGGTACAGGGGATCGATGTTGAGGCTCTCTGTGTGTGTGCCTGCGGCATTACGTACGCCGGGGCCAAATTGAAAATACAGACCTGTTGATGGGTCGGAGGCGTCATAATGGACCTTATCTGTGTTGCCATTATTGACGTGTATCTTCATTAGAGCTCGAAGGAACTGCCACTCCGTGTCAAAGAGCAATGTGAACAGTACATTCCATTTTGTGAGCGCACGGAGGGGGGGGAGGGGGGGGCAGGACAGGACAATTCGAGCGTGTACAGACAGCTACACCTGTTGCTACCTCCTGGCTGTGAACGGCGTACATTATGACCAGACATTTTTATGCCGAGGAATGAGGGCACCCACACACACGTGGACTGAGCCGAAGGTGCCTGTTGTTGACTCTCCCCCGATACGGATCGCAAACACAGTGGCATTTCGCCCTCCACGCCCCCCCCCATCCCTTCCGTGATTCTGTTGATTGGCGCCGATCACAGTGCTACGGCAACGTTTTCATAATCAGAGCAAATTACGCTGGCTCGACGGCGAGCGTATCGCTGAGTCGCGATGGCGGATGTCTCCAGTCCCGCTCCTGCAGCAATCGCGTTGGAACGGCGAGCAGCTCATTGGCTCCACGCTAGGTCCTCCAAAACAATTTCCCCATTCAGCCAGCACTATGGGAGCGAGCAGGAGACAGCGCTCTGTAGCTAATGTAAGCCGGTTATACGGGTTGGTGAGTGTGTCTGTGTGTGTGTGTGTGTGTGTGTTGTGTCTGTCGCTGTGTGCCACTTTAATTAAGTGTATAAACAAGGCAAAAGGACGAACACAAACAATCAGACTCACAGGCTGTTTGCAATTTGTTTGTTTGTGTGTGTTTGGGTGCAACTAAGTGTGTGTGTGTGTGTGTCTCACTTGAGCAGGTTGCCCAAGTTGAAGAGGGCTCTGTTGTGCTGAGGGTTGGTGTCCAGAGCTTTCCTGTAGTAGCGTTCCGACTCCTCAGGGTGGCGTGTCAGAGTGCCCAGGTTGTTCATGGCACTGGCGTGGCGCGGGTACAACCTGCGAAACAAGACATATATTTATAGAAATTGCCTATATGAATGTATCCTATGACGACGAGTACCAAATACATCAATGGTTCTAAATACCGTACGAAGCACCTTTTTATTTTAAAACAGAACTTTGACGCAGACTAAAAAGGGAGCCATAAGTCTATGGGCAAAAAACCTTCCCCAGCTGATGCCACCAATGTTCAAGGAGACTGGATTTGTGTAAGGATGCCCACCTTACCATCCACCACCAGATCTATGGAGGAGAATAGACAACCTAATTGGACAAATTCAG
>CM030172.1:10073320-10078320 GCA_017639675.1 Aplochiton taeniatus
CAGACAGACAGACAGCTAGAGCCAGGGAGCTGGCGGCTGGTTATTTAAAGTCTGCCGGCTGATTTATCCTCCAGAGAGGGAGCGTTTGCATGCGGTAGGAGCGTAGACCAACAGAGAGAAACAAAAAGGGAATGATCGTTAATGAGAGAGAGGGAGAAGGAGACTTGAAAGAAGAAGAAGGAAAAAAACGAGCAAAAGACAAGAGGAAAGCGGAGGCTATAAAAAGGCAGGAAGTGAGATGGGTCGACAGGAGGTGAGAGAGTGAGATGGAGAGCAGGGGAGAGAAAAAGAGAGAAAGAGCGTAGGAGAGAGAGTGGGTAACAGAGTGAGAGAAGCAGAGAGGGACAGGGAGAGCTACAGAGGGAGAGAGAGGTTGAGAGAGAGAGAGGGAGAGAGAGAGAAGTTGAGAAAGAGAGAGAGAGGGAGAGAGAGAGAGAAGTTGAGAAAGTTAGAGAAAGGGAGCGAGATGGTGACAGGAGGAGTGAGTGTGGGAGAGACAGTGACTTCCAGCAGAGCTCCATCTCCAGAGCCTAGTGGCGGCCAGTCGACAGGCCCACAAACAGAGTGGGCAGCCATCCATCCTCCTGCGGCTGTTCCCCTGTCAGCCCTAATGGCTGCTGCACAGCTAATATTTGGCCTGCCAAGAGGCCCACCAATCACCCTGCTGCCTGCCTGCCTGCCTGCCTGCATGCCTACCTGCCTGCGGGGCTGGTTGTCTTGCTGACTGGCTGACTGGATTGTACGTGGAGACAAGCGGACGCTGTATTTTGGAGTAAATACAGGCAGTCAGATGCCACATACAGTATAAAGAACCCAGAAAATGCCTGGCACATCTAACCCCCGGCGCAAGAAAAAAAACCTTTTACAGATGAGGCAAATCCCACAACTGAGAAATAGTGAAACAAAGTGAAGACGACTGCTGTCTGTTGTTAAATAGCAGCTGTTGAACAACAACTGTACATGCTCCATAGAAACCTTCTCTAGTGTTTGAGGCTCTCTTATCAAGCCTTTCAGGAGCCTGAGAAAGGTGACATCTGAGCTAGGGAGGGTGTATGTGTGTGTGCATGAGTGACAGGGTATTTAACGGTGTGTGTGTGTGTGTGTGTTTGTGTGTGTGTGTGTGTGTTGTGGCAGACTATGTGACTTTGAACCCTGACAGAGGGAATGAGCCCTGGCACTGAATGAGATTATCCTACACTAATTCTCCTCTGAAAAAGAACCAGACTCCGCTCAAACCCATTGCATCCGTCATACATTACTGCATTAGACAGACGCAACCCCCCCCCCCACACACACACACACGCACACACACAATACCTCTAGCTTTTTTTTCAACGTTTGGTGAGAGGATGTTTTATCCTCCTTTATGTGCAAGGGTGTTTGTGTTGATGTTTGTGTTTGCATCGGAGAGAGTTCCCAGACAAACAGCTCGGAGCAGAGCAGGATATGCAAGCCTTCGCCGTGGCGTTCGGTCTAGAGACCCTGCCTATGCGGGGGGCATTCGTTAAAACTGTTTGCGCAAGCCTGCTCACCCAAGAGGACCTTGAGCAGGAGACGAAAAGGGGGAGTTCCTACCAGCAAAGGAAACCACTTAAAGGAACAAACAACGTTTACCCAGAGCCCCCCAAATGTTTCATCCCGAGACGCAAAGTCCAAAGAAAAAACAACCGTTTTGAAGGGAAACACGCTGTTACAGAAGATATCAATCTCCAACCGCCTCCAATACACCCCCTACACACACGGATCCCACTGCCTTTCTCTCTCTCTCTCTCTGACTGTTTCTCAGAGCTTGACTCTACTGTGCGTGCCATACCTACTGAAACAGACACTGTTTATGTCTTCCTCCCTCTCACCCCTTGCTCAACCGGCAACGCTGTATTCTGCGGCGTTAGGTATCAGGGCGTGTGTGTCACACACACGGAGGGCAGCGATGGAATTCATTTAGCGGTGCGGTGTGGAGAGCGTCAAGTTGCGACCCAGGGCTGGTGAAAACCTGTCTGCATGGAAATGACTGCTAATCCTGCTTTACACAGTGGGCTTTGCAGATGACTTTCCCTTGTTGAGCTCCGGCTAAAGGGAGATTAACCGAATTAATAGTTCCAGGGCTTCAGGGAGCCGAGGGGATGAGGGGGGGGAGGGGCGGGGGGGAGGGGAGGGGTGGGCGGGGGGGGAGGGGTGGGAGGGGGGAGCGGAGGGTCAAAAGAGTGGAGAAAGGGGCTCCTCCTCACACTCTCTTCCATCTAAATCCATATCATCCCTTTCTTCATTCAGCCTCCCCGACACCCTCTCTCTCTCTCCCTCTCTCTCTCACTCTCTCTCTCTCTCTCTCTCTCTCTCTCTCTCTCTCTCTCTCTCTCTCTCTCTCTCTCTCTCTCTCTCTCTCTCTCTCACCTCCCTCCCTCCCTCCCTCCAGCATCAACCTAACGAGCTCCACAACACGCTTCGATCTCGGCCCTGCGGTGGGGGAGGCCAGCCTGGCTCCACTCCCCCCAGAGCCTCCATCTTGACAGTGGTTTAACGGAGTGTCATTCAGCGACACTTCTTCCCCCCGGTGACACGAAGGGGGACGCACTGAAAAGCTGACACCCTCCAATTAAACCTGAGGGTGGTTAAGTGAGTGTGCAGAGATCAACTGGAGAGGATTTCTCAGAGCGCTAACCCCCTGAGGGCTCCCTTCCAGCTAAACCCTAACGCTGCCGCTGTCAGCTGTGACTTTGAAACTGCTGTGTTTGTTTCCGTGTGTGTGTGTGAGTGAGACAGGGAGAGGAAGGATATTAAAAAAAGAGATGCTCGAACAGAGGGAAAGAGAGAGAGAGAGAGAGAGAGAGAGAGAGAGAGAGAGAGAGAGAGAGAGAGAGAACGGAAAGACTTTGAAAAGGGTAGACATTAAGAAGGTCAAACGGGATTGGACACAGATAAAGGGACGCTATAGAACGAGCTGGGTATACAAGCTGAATGCTTAAACAACCAATAGGACTGCACACTGTCTACCAAGAGGTTCTTGTAGAGGAAGAGGCTAGGGGGGGAGCACTAGAGACTCCCCTCAGAAATATTCCACAGAGACTCTTGACTTGTGTTTGGAGAGCCCAAAATGACAACAGCACTTAGAGAGAGCTTTTCCCCTACGTACGGACCCACTCACAGACACTACAGCTCTCTCTCTCTCTCTCTCTCTCTCTCTCTCTCTCTCTCTCTCTCTCACACACACACACACACACACAAACACACACACTCTGGTGCAAACACAGCCACACAGCACACTCAGACGGAACAAACTACAGGCACTGTACTTTCATTCCCTGTATATTAAATGCAGACACAGATGCAGTGAGTGGTCTCTTATGGTTCTGCTTTCCATAGTGGCTTCTGGACAATAGAGAATACTTCTAATGCGGCTAGGCAAAGACGCATAGGGGCAAACACACACCAACCTGGGCATGTAGAGCACCCTCTCTGCCACCACAAAGCCCACCCTGAAGAAGAGGTTGCTGGCTGGGATGAAGGGAAAGACCAGGAACAACATCCCTACCAACACCTCCTTGCTCTCCTTCCTCTGGAAAACAAATAGATTGACAAAGAGAGAGGGAGAGAGAGAGAGAGAGAGAGAGAGAGAGAGAGAGAGAGAGAGAGAGAGAGAGAGAGAGAGAGAGAGAGAGAGAGAGAGAGAGAGAGAAAGAGACAGAGAGAATTGCAATTTTAAAAAACCTTCATTGTACATTAATAAAACAGATATGACTATTATTTTCACAAGACCAGCTATCCATGCTTAATAACAGAAACACCAACAATCATGAAACAAATGGGAAAAGGGGAGTTCACAAGCATGACAAACCGCACGTCACCCAGTTTCCTTAAATAGCTCTGGGTGTAATAACATCAAAAAGCACGTCGAAGACATCTGCTGTAAAACACTATAATTCATCCATTATGCATCCTAGGTGTCTGCCACTCACACATAAAACACTGGCACACACACATACACGCAAATACACACACACACACACACACACACACACTCACACACACATATCCTCGTTCTCATAAATCCAGGCACAAAGACAAATGAGGATTGTAAAATAACTTCAAAAAATGGGAAGATTTTGTGGAGGCACAGAGACAATCAAAGAAACAAAAATGAACAAAACCACCACGTTCCACCATTAATTCTAATTAGTTTGTGGCCTCATCCTTCTTCAGTTCTGGATGCTAACCCAAACAAGCAGACTAACTCTAACGCTAATGAGAGGTCTTGCGGTGGAGGTTGCCCACTGACTCCATAGAGGTAATTGCAGTTAAAAAGGCAAGCAGCGGTGATTACACCACCACTCTCTCCAGCACGGTGTACTACACAGCCTAGTCTAATGGCACATCATTACTGTGGGGAATTGGACAGACAGACACACACACACACACCGAGAGAGAGAGAGAGAGAGAGAGAGAGAGAGAGAGAGAGAGAGAGAGAGAGAGAGAGGATATTATTAATCCACACTCTTAAACTTCTCTGGCTCTCTCCTTTACTTGCAGTCTGTGTGAAGGGAAGCGGATGTGATCTCAGCATCAACCAGTCAGAGAGAAGGAGACCATCTCCTCCGTAGGTCATTGGTTCCCTCTCCTGCCTGTCCTAGTTGCCCCGGCCAGCCCCTCATATTGGTCGAGCATGACATGTTGATTTCCCCCAGCAGCAGGGTTGATGAGCTATTGAACCACGCTGACAGTCGAACGCTATTCACTCAATGACGGACCATTGACTTTCCCTCTCTCTCTTTTTTCTTGCGGCCTTTTCCATTTCCTACTCTGCCTTTCTTTCCAACCCCCTCCATTTGTCCTTTGTCCTTTGTTTTTCCGTCGAGTTGTCTTTTCTCCTCTCCTCCTTTTCCTCCCCAGTCCCTCTCTCATTCCGCTCCGCCTCATCGGTCTCGGCGTGGTCAAAAGGTGACGGAGCCAGTGTCGAGGCTGGCGCGCGGTAACCATGGCGACGGCGGCGAGGCGACTGATGGTAT
>CM030172.1:10080820-10088320 GCA_017639675.1 Aplochiton taeniatus
GGAATTCACACTGACATCGCTTTTCTGGTGGGATGAAGACGCTTTCAGGAGCACGAGCGCCTCCCTGTTACCTCCTTCACAGCACTATGTTCTCAGTAAAGTAAAGAACAGAAAAGACAGTGAATGATAATCATTTGAAATACAGCACCAGCCTGGCTGAATTCAATAACAGATCAACGGGAGAGTCATTCGAAAAAAAGAGGAAGCTCTCTCTGGCTATGGCCAGCGCAGAGCAAGAAACGTACAATTTCTTTTTTTCTGACGAACTTGTGTAAAGGAGGATGGCTGGAGTTTGAGTCTGAGACGAGGGAGAGATAGAGAGAGATGAAATGAGTTGCAGAGAGAGAGAGAGAGAGAGAGAGAGAGAGAGAGAGAGAGAGAGAGAGAGAGAGAGAGAGAGAAAGGAGAGTGAAAGGACCATAAGACATCCAAAAGGTAAGTGGGCTTACGCGTAAACATTCCGTCCTCCCAGCAGCTGACAAAGCCCTGGTGAATACACGGCCAGTACACACACGCTACACTGTCTGTCACCACGGCAACCAGGGAGGACCCGAGAGCAGCACATACTTTATGGACCAAGAGATATTGACCAAGACGACCCAAGTAAGTGTGCACTGCTGTGCGTGTGTGTGTGTGAGAGAGAGAGTAAGAAAGACAAGAGAGTAAATCTAGGGAGAGAGAGAAATACAGAGCATATGCTAAGCTTAATTAGCCCAGAACACACTGTTTACCAGGTGTGGTGGGACACAGTTCAACTGAAAAGATGGCCGTCCGTTCTTACCTGCAGTGACGTGACGCAATGGACCCCGAGAGCGACCATGACCACTCCCAGCAGTACGGTGGCGGCGTTGCGCTCGTCCCAGAGGGACTCTATCAAGGGAATGCTGCCCACCTGCCAGTCGTAGCACAGCACAATGGGCGCCAGGAGCAGCCAGGCATTGAATGACAGCAGGTAGCTGTAGGTCAGAAACCTGAGAGAGAGAGAGAGAGAGAGAGAGAGAGAGAGAGAGAGAGAGAGAGAGAGAGAGGACTGTGAAAATTCAAATTCTAACGTACTATTCGTCATTACCTCTACAGTTAATCCTATGCTATAGGAATACACCATATGTTATGTATCGTGCATAATTGTGACATGCATGTTGCTTCGCGTGATGCTGTTAGGTATGCTAACATGTCGCGCTGTGGTGTTGTGTAACTTTGGCCCTTCCATCTCTGTATAGGACGTTGGGATGTGGCTGGCTGGGGTATTGATCGTTTCAAACAGTGCTAGGCGGCTTATTTGGGGAATAATAGCAGAGTCTGAAAACAATGATAACGATTAACAGAGAAGGAAAAGGGAGGAAAAAGAAGATAAAACAACACACACACACACACACACACACACACACACACACACACACACACACACACACACACACACACACACACAGAGACCCGCACAACCCCCTTCCACCATGGCCAGGAAACCTTACGCTGGCTCTACCAAATCACAATCTGACTCCATTACTGTCTAATGCTGTTCCTTATCCCGTGGACCGTAGCCAGTTATAGAAACTGCCTCTAATGGGGTAAATAGAAAGTGTAGCTGCAGTCACGACGTGTGTGTGTGTGTGTGTGTGTGTGCGTGTGTGTGTGTGTGGCTACTGAAGCGACGGAACAAAAAAGCAAACATGAGCAGGACTTCCCTAACTCTAACGTCACAGTAAGGACAGGACGGGAAGAATTCAAGAGGGCCCCGAGCTCCGATCAAAATCCCGATCCATTTCATTCGGAATCATTCAGAAATACAGCGCCAAGGAAACAGGCACGCGTGCGTGCGCTCCGCTCTGGCCGTGCGCTGAGTGTTTCCAGGCCAGCCTGTCCCACCCGCCCATCAGTATTCTCTCCCGTCTCCGCGCTGCGAGGAGACCGTGACGCGAGGAGAGCGCATTAAGATTCCCCGGTGCCGCTCGCCACCAAAACGCCTTCCACATCAACCGGTTGGAAACTGCATTCCCCTCGTTGATTTCGACAGGCAGGGAATGGATCCCGTTTTTCGGGGGAGCGCCAGGCGGGTTTGACTTTGGGGTGCCGGTGAGGGGACAGGCTGCCCTGCTGACCTGAGGACGGGGGGGGGGGGTCTACACGGGGCAGGCAGGCGAGGGGGGAAGGAGCGGGATTAAGATCCTCCTGAACAGCTGCCTGTTCTCTCTGTTCCGCCCCGGGACGCCTGTGGACAGAGACGGACAGACCGGGGGGAAAAAAAGACCCTCGGAAGGAGAGATGGACGGATTCACTGAGAACATGTGTCCGCAAGAGAGAGGTGGCAAGACAGATGCAATGTCCAGGAGAACACTCACACCAACACACACACTGACACACTCACACACACACACGCTGACACACACACATACACACACACACACACACATACACCGACATGCTCACACCCCTCGCCTCTGTGACAGGGCGTTTAGCATGCAGCAGTATGTTCCACACCTGCCAGGATCTAATTGAACCCGGCCGCAAATCAAATTCCCTTCTCCCCACTAGCCACCGCTGGCCTCTGCCCCACAAACCACCATACGTGTGCACATAGTGCACGTGCACACACAGCGAATGGCCAGGCAGAATGTAAAGGACGAGCTAGGAGCAGGACTCAGCAGAGAGCGAGAAAAGGAGGAGACGACGCAGAGACACCGAGAAGAACTTTGGCAGAGTGCAAGTAAGGGCTACCCCGAGAAAACAGAGAGGGAGTGATGGTATTGGAACCCGAGGGAAATAGACAGGGCTGGAGACAAAGAAAGAAACACAGAGAGAGAGAGAGAGAGAGAGAGAGAGAGAGAGAGAGAGAGAGAGAGAGAGAGAGAGAGAGAGAGAGAGAGTGTAAAAAGGAGAAAGGCCATTGAAAGTCTGGGGATGTTCAGAGCTCTCCGTAGGCCGGTCTGAAATGAAGTGTCGTTCAGGCAGCTCACTGGCTGCTCCTCCCTCTGACAAGACAACAGTGGAGCTGGCTCTTCACTGGACCACGGAGCAGTTAACAGGATCCAGGCTTATACACACGCACGCACGCACGCACGCACACACACACACACAGGACACGGACGGAGGAGGGGAAAATGTGACAGATTCACACGCAGAGGGGCACTAGCAATACTCCTCACTTACACACACACACACACACACACACACACACACACACAGGACACGGACGGAGGAGGGGAAAATGTGACAGATTCACACGCAGAGGGGCACTAGCAATACTCCTCACTCACACACACACACACACACACACACACACACACAGGACACGGACGGAGGAGGGGGGAAAATGTGACAGATTCACACGCAGAGGGACACTAGCAATACTCCTCACTCACACACACCCAACTAACCTTAAGGAAAAGCAAATGATATGTTTCACATTGTTTTGCAGCAATGGTCAGTTGAAGTCAAAAAGACTTACTCATTCACACACACATACACACACACACACACACACACACACACACACACACACACACACACACACACACACACACTGACAGAGGGGCAGGCTGGGTGCAGGCTGGGTGTTGTGCCACACTGATACAGTGAGGGCTCCTTCTCCCGTCACCCACAGATGATGAATATGAAAAAAGACGCTGTAACCAAAGCGCGTATGTTTATTCAAATCAATCACACACGGGGAAGTCTGTTCCAACACGTTCCCTATCATGCACACCCACCCACACACACACACAAACTACAGCACACACATTCAAACAGGCTGCCAGAACACATGCATGCACTCACACGCACTCACTCACTCACGCACGCACGCACACACACACACACACACACACAGACACAGACACACACACACACACACACACACCCACACACACACACACACACACACACACCCTAGATTAATGAGAGTGGGGATGCCACTGTGATGAATAATAAATGGTTTGGCAGAGAAACGCTGACATGATGGATAATCACTAGCACACCACCACAGATGGAACTGGAATGCATAAACAATGACCGCACACACACACACACACACACACACACTGGCTGCATGGAGCGACCGGCTCGCAGACCGCAAGGGTGATGATGATACACGGCGTTCTACCGTGTCACAGGGCAGCCATCTTCAAGGTGAACCCTCATCTCTCCATATTCATGTCCCATATGCATTAGCCGACGGAGCGCGCTGTGCGCCGCCTCCCAATGGCACGGGGCCGTTTGACGGACGGAGGGAGGGGGAATGGACGCAGGATGACAGACTTCTAAATAGATAGCCAGTCACACAGGGACACTTTAGACGCCGACACGTTGGCAGCCGCTCCTCTTAGCTGGTCGAGCGCCCTTCGTCAGTCAACAGAGAACAGGGAGTCGGAGGAAGAGACAGAGAGGAGAGAAAAGGAGAGAAAAGGAGAGCAAAAGAGGAGGACACAGGTTTTGTCAAGGCAGAGTGAATTTCCCCGGCGGCCGTAAAAGAGGACAGCTATTTTTCACTGTTGCCCGCGTTGGCGAGTGCGTTTGCGTGCGCGCCCGCGTGTGTGTGTGTGTGTGTGTGTGTGTGTGTGTGTGTGTGTGTGATAGAGCAGGCTCGGGTGCTAATTACAGATCATGGACTGTCACAGCGCAGCGTTTTGGCCCCTTCACCGTGCTTTAGGACCACCGGCTCCCCAACCCTGCTTCAACAAAAGCCTGAAGCATGGGCTACGGTTAGGCACCTTACCCAGGGAGAGAGGCTGCTTCTGGGGGCTTGCTGTGGGGGAAGAGTGCAGGGAAACAGTGGCGTGTGTGCGTGTGAAGGGGGCGGGAGTTGCGTCAAGGCTGACCTGGTGAGCAGGTGGGCGGAGAAGGACGCTGGGTTGTCCTGCTCCGAGAACAGGGGCATGGATCCACCCATCAGCCACAGTCGGAGGGACATGATGACCGCCGCCTAGTGGAGGGAAGACGGAACTTCAGCCACTGTGAACAACAACAACCAAGCACCCACCACAGCATTTTGAGCGTTCCGACGGCGCGCCGAAGGGGAGACTCACGTAGCTGGAGACCAGGCAGGCCCGCTTGATGAAGGGCCCGGAGACATGAAGGAGCTCCCTGAGCCGGCAGCCAAAGAGGGCTCTGAAAGAAAGACAGGGGGGGGACAAGGTCAGGACTGGAGGAACGCGCACGCCAAACACACACACACACACACACACACACACACACACACACACACACACACACACACACACACACACACACACACACAGAGGTATCTATAGCGACACAGTCACACACGAGGAATCTATTGTTAGTCCGGCGGCCCATGTGTCTTCACTCCGTCTCTCCAGCTGGGACAACCTGCTCCCTAAGCGAAGGTAACCTCACTTGATCTGGAAGAAGTGCTACACCAGACCTCTGTGGTGGAGTCAAGATGGATGAGAGAGGGGATGTGTGGGGTTGGGGGTGGGGTGATGATGAAAGACAGGCCGGGGCAGAAGCAGAGACAGCGGAGGAATGCGGACGTGGCGGTGCCGAGTCGAAGCTCTCCGAGAGAGAGAGAGAGATGAAAGAGGGAGCGTGCAGCGCTCTATGGGGGTGGAGAAACAGGAGAGGGAAAGGAAGGGAGGAGAGTCCCGCACGGCGGAGAGGTAGAGAGCAACTCTAACTAGACTCACACTCTAGTCTATCTGTCTGTGGGTCTGCGTGCGTGCGTGCGTGCGTTGAGCAAATCACTTTTAGAAAACCATTTAGTGAGGCTAAGCAAACGAATATACAGTGGGGCCAAAAAGTATTGAGTCAGCCACTGATTGTGCAAGTTCTCCTACTTAGAAAGATGAGAGAGGTCTGTAATTTTCATCATAGGTACACTTCAACTATGAGAGACAAAAATGAGAAAAAAAATCCAGGAAATCACATTGTAGGATTTTTAAAGAATTTATTTGTGAATTATGGTGGAAAATAAGTATTTGGTCACCTACAAACAAGCAACATTTCTGGCTCTCACAGACCTGTAACTTCTTCTTTAAGAAGCTCTTCTGTCCTCCACTCGTTACCTGTATTCATGGAACCTGTTTGACCTCGTCATCTGTATAAAAGACACCGGTCCACAGCCTCAAACAGTCAGACTCCAAACTCAACCATGGCCAAGACCAAAGAGCTGTCGAAGGAGACCAGGAAGAAAATTGTAGACCTGCACCAGGCTGGGAAGAGTGAATCTGCAATAGGCAAGCAGGGTGGTGTGAATAGATCAACTGTGGGAGCAATTGTAAGAAAATGGAAGACATAAAAGACCATTGATAATCTCCCTCGATCTGGGGCCTCACGCAAGATCTCATCCCGTGGGGTCAAAATGATCATGAGAACGGTGAGCAAAAATCCCAGAACTACACGGAGGGACCTGATGAATGACCTGCAGAGAGCTGGGACCAAAGTAACAAAGGCTACCATCAGTAACACACTACGCCGAGAGGGACTCAAATCCTGCAGTGCCAGGCGTGTCCCCCTGCTTAAGCCAGTACATGTCCAGGCCCGTCTGAAGTTTGCCAGAGAGCATATGGATGATCCAGAAGAGGATTGGGAGAATATCATGTGGTCAGATGAAACCAAAATAGAACTTTATGGTAAAAACTCAACTCGTCGTGTTTGGAGGAAGAAGAATGCTGAGTTGCATCCCAAGAACACCATACCTACTGTGAAGCATGGGGTGGAAACATCATGCTTTGGGGCTGTTTTACTGCAAAGGGGACAGGACGACTGATCCGTGTTAAGGGAAGAATGAACGGGGCCATGTATCGTGAGATTTTAAGCCAAAACCTCCTTCCATCAGTGAGAGCATTGAAGATGGAACGTGGCTGGGTCTTCCAGCATGACAATGATCCCAAACACACCGCTCGGGCAATGAAGGAGTGGCTCCGTAAAAAGCATTTCAAGGTCCTGGAGTGGCCTAGCCAGTCTCCAGAACTCAACCCCATAGAAAATTTGTGGAGGGAGTTGAAAGTCCGTGTTGCCCAGCGACAGCCCCAAAACATGACTGCTCTAGAGGAGATCTGCATGGAGGAATGGGCCAAAATACCAGCTACAGTGTGTGCAAACCTGGTGAAGACTTACAGGAAACGTTTGACCTCTGTCATTGCCAACAAAGGTTATGTTACAAAGTATTGAGTTGAACTTTTGTTATTGACCAAATACTTATTTTCCACCATCATCTACAAATAAATTCTTTAAAAATCCTACAATGTGATTTCCTGGATTTTTTTTCTCATTTTTGTCTCTCATAGTTGAAGTGTACCTATGATGAAAATAACAGACCTCTCTCATCTTTCTAAGTAGGGGAACTTGCACAATCAGTGGCTGACTAAATACTTTTTGGCCCCACTGTAAACCCACACACACACACACACACTAAAAGAGACAGAGAGAGAGACAGAGAGAGAGAGAGAGAGAGAGAGAGAGAGAGAGAGAGAGAGAGAGACAGAGAGAGAGAGACAGAGAGAGAGAGAGAGAGAGAGAGAGAGAGAGAGAGAGAGAGAGAGA
>CM030172.1:10093320-10100820 GCA_017639675.1 Aplochiton taeniatus
TGTGTATATGTGTGTGTGTGTGTGTGTGTGTGTGTGTGTGTGTGTGTGTGTGTGTGTATGTGTGTGTGTGTGAATGCCTGCTCTGCTGCATGGTTTGGGTTTGATCGAGGGCGGTAGTCTTGGCCGTGTGAGGTAGCATAACAATGAGCAGCCATCAAAGTGAGGGGAGAGAGAGAGAGAGAGAGAGAGAGAGAGAGAGAGAGAGAGAGAGAGAGAGAGAGAGAGAGAGAAAGAGAGAGAGAGAGAGAGAGAGAGAGAGAGAGAGAGAGAGAGAGAGAGAGAGAGAGAGAGAGAGAGAGAGAGAGAGAAAGAGAGAGAGAGAGAGAGAGTTGAAGGCAGGGAGAGAAAAACAGAAACAGGGGGAAGGGAAACGCGTTCTCCTCCTCCTCCTCACCTCGTCTGAACCGAGAGGTTTAAAACACAAAACGCCCCTCATGTCCATCTGCTCGCCTCTCTAATGGCCAGCTGACTCTGAGCCCTGGAAATCTGCTTACATCTCACGGACATAATGGCCTCAGATGTAGAGGATAAAATGTGCGTGTGTTGGACAGAAAATACACCGAGTGAAATTGGAAGTACAGTGCAACAAGAACCACGTACAACACACAGTAAACACATTGAATGTGTCACAAAACGTTGCGGAATTAATACTGAGCATGTTGAGAGGGAGGAGCAATTCACACGGTGGAGATGAAAACCCAAGGCAGAGCAGACCTTTTGTGGAGCGCTGAATTCAATCGAGAGCTCCGGAACGTTCAACGCCATGCCGGGAATTCCCATCCTCGTGCAGCGGGCGGAGCGTGCTCTACCCGCACCGCAGGTGTTGCCATCTCTCCTTGGTTAGAACACAATGCATGTATTTGTTGTTTGTCTGAATATCCTCTCCCTCTCTCTCGCTCGCTCTCTCTCTCTCTCTCTCTGTAGTAGGCTTTGAAAAGCCTGCAATCATCCTGGCCCGGGAGAACATCTCCGCCATTATGTTCTATCTACACCCCTCTTTTCACATTAACAGCTTATGCGAGGGCCGCGGCGTCGCGCAGGTAAGGTTGTTATGGAAGCCGGGAACAATGGGGGGAGCAGCAGGGGGTGGGGGCGGTAGTGAGGGAGCCGGCTGGCCGACTGGTGCGAGGCCCCATGCTGGCTGTATTAGCATGCTAATGTCATGCAGGCTATTTCAGGCTCTGGTTGTTAGTGGGATGACCTAGCGCTGAGAGCAACCTTTCATTTAAAGCGCCACAGCCTTCGCGGAACAGGTGTGCATACACACACACAAAGACACACAAACACACACACACACAAACAGACTAATATGGTTTTATGATAATGCACATTCATAAACAAACACGAAGAGAAGAGAAGCATGAATATCTTTGCAGCCTAAAATCCCATGCATACAGGTTCAGAATGCTTAAAGTTTTATTCAAGGATGACGGTCAGCCAGGTCTGGATCCTGGCCCTGGTTGGACGTTTAAAGGCACAGCAGAGATGATGAGGGAAAGCGATTAAGACACACACACACACACACACACACACACACACACACACACACACAAACTCTGCCCTCAACCAAGGAGCTAAGAGTCTGAGTGTTAAAAAATAGCTGCGCTGGCTACATCGTTTAGCTTTGTTCGGCTCGGCTCAGAGGGCTTGGAGGACAAGGGCCAAATAAAGACAGAATGATCTCCCCGAGTGAATCATCGCGTCTAATCAACCGTCAATAAGGCCCCGCAACGACGGATGTTCTGCGCGCGATTGTTCCTGAGAGGGTTGACGTTGCGAGCGGTGGCTAAATTTACGCCACTAATAACCGAGTGGGTCATGCGTCAACAGAGGGAATGTGGCAGATGGAGAGAAGGAGAGAGAGAGAGAGAGAGAGAGAGAGAGAGAGAGAGATGTGATTCATATATTCATAAATCCTTGAGAGCTGTGTACACACCACCTCCCTGGTTGCTAATTAGTCACATCCGGGAGACCCACGAGGCAGGTGTTCCACTGAGCCACTGTAGGAAAAACAAACAGAGCGCCTCTCCTAATTTCCTCTCTCTCTCTCTCTCTCTCTCTCTCTCTCTCTCTCTCTCTCTCTCTCTCTCTCTCTCTCTCTCTCTCTCTCTCTCTCTCTCTCTCTCAACGTCTTGGGCTCTGCCATTGTACGGATGATGCACCTACAAAACGTAAAGCCCGTCTTCCCTGCTCAAACACTCGCAGTGCTATGCGCCACGACCGGCTTAAATTGTGGCGGCCTCCCGCGAGGCTCTGTCTGGTTCACTCCGCTACGCTCAGCTTACAGGCAATTCAAATCTCTCTAAAATGTGTCACATGCCCCTTTCTTTAAATGAACATGCACCGGTTATCGATCAGAACTTGACCGACTCCAAAGTTATTGACAAGCATGCTATTCCACAAAACATGAGTCATGGAATGGGTTAAATTTCTGTGCCGAGCCTGACTCGGAGGAGCAACCCAAAATCGAAAACGAAAGTGTTCAGTTTCAGGTTTCAGGTTTCAAGTTTTACTGGTACACATTTCCTTTTACGGTTAAAATACAACCCTAAATACACTAAAGACTTGAGATTCACATCAAACTAATCACAAGGTAAGTGAAATTAAAATATTTTAAAAAGGAAACAAAAGCACATAAAGTGTCTTTGGCTGTGCTATTTCCTTTACGGGACAATCATTTGTATGTTAGCTACGATTGTCTGTTAGCACAAAGCAAATATAAAAATTGGCCAAATCATATATCTAGAACTAATGTCAAATTGACAATCACTAGGTCTGTAAGTGACATCCTACATGATAAAAGTTTTAATAACACTCTAGGAATATGGTCCTTTTATGTTTATGCCTTTTTAATATTGATGCACACAAAAAAACATATTGACTTACGCAAGACAACAGGATTCAATCTGTAGCCTACATTGTATATCAACCACATATGATTCCATCCAATCACCATAACTCCTTAGAGTAGTGATACAAATACAAGGCAACAAACAGAAATATGCAATTCAGCGTTTCCTTTCCATCTTTCCTGTCTAGATATGGCCTGTGCTAGCAGTCTCCTGTCTGAAGAGCAGTTCCTGTGCTCTATCTGCCTGGACGTGTTCACTGATCCTGTAACCATTCAATGTGGCCACAACTTCTGCCTGACTTGTATCACCCAGTACTGGGATAGCAATGACTAGTGTCAGTGTCCACTGTGTAAGAGAGCGTTTCACACGAGACCAGATCTGTTTGTCAATACATTCATCTCCGAGATGGCTAATCAGTTTAGGAAGTCCGCTGAAGAGAACAAGACTGGCGTTCCGGAACAGCAACCCGCCCTATCAGGAGAGGTGTCCTGTGACGTCTGCACTGGTTCCAAGCTGAAGGCCCTGAAGTCCTGCCTTGTGTGTCTGGCTTCATACTGTGAGACTCACCTGGAGCCTCGCCAGAGAGTAGCAGCCTTTAAGAAACACAAGCTCATCGACCCAGTGGAGAACCTGGAGGACAGGATGTGTGAGAAACACGGCAAGCTGTTGGAGCTCTTCTGTAGGACAGACCAGACGTGTGTCTGTGTCATGTGTCCAGACCACAGGTCCCATGACACTGTGCCAATAGAGGAAGAGTACAGACGGATCAAACCTCAGTTAGGAACGCGAATTGCAAATGATGAGCAGCTGATGCAAGCCAGATCTGCAAAGATAGAACAGATCCGGCATTCAGTGTGACGCAGCAAAACAGCCACGGAACAGGGGATTGCAAAATGCGCTCAGAGCTTTGACGTTCTGAGGGATTTCATAGAGAGGAGCCAGACTGAGCTCATTTATGGCATCGAGAGAAAACATGAAGAGACGGAGAAACAGGCAGAACGCCTCACTAAAGAGCTGGAGCAGGAAATCAGTCAAATCAAAACGAGAAGCGAGGAGCTAGAGAAGCTCTCCCACACTGAGGACCAACTCCATCTACTGTTACACCTCCCCCGTCTGAGTAAGCCCATCCCCACCAGGCCTGGGATTGGTCTGAAGACTGGTTCGCCCGTGGGGATCGTAAGGAGGGCCCTGGTTCGGCTGGAAGAGGCTCTCGTGGCGTAGATGAACGGGCTGTGTGATGTCGAGCTGAAGATGATCCAGCAGCATGCAGTGGAGGTGACTTTTGACCCTGCCACCGCCCATCCAGATTTGATTGTTTCACGCGATAGGAAACAAGTGGTAGATGGACCAAGCCAATACACATCGTGTGCCGACGATAACCCAAAAAGGTTTAATCCTTATTTTGGTGTCCTAGGAAAAGAGAGTTTTTCCTCGGGCCAATTTTACTATGAGGTAGAAGTTACAGGGAAGGTCGATTGGGATTTGGGGATCACCAGTCAGTCGAGCAAAAGGAAAGGGGATATATCCCATACCCCTAAATTTAGATACTGGACAATTTCACTCACAAACGACGATCAATATAAGGCTAATACCAATTCTGTCATCTCTCTCTCTCTGACACAGAAGCCTAAAATAGTGGGGATATTTGTAGATTACGAGGAGAGACAGGTTTCCTTTTACGATGTGGAGCACATATCTCATATCTATACATTCACTGATTGCCTTTTCACTGAGAGACTCCACCCACTCTTTAGTCCTGGCCTTTCTAAGCGCGGAAAGAACCCCAAGCCTCTGATTATCAATTCTGTGAGCGATTAAGACTGATGAAAACAGTAGGCATTCCGAGAATAATATCAAAGTATACTGTAGACAGTTATCATTGCATATCTTCAATTGTCATCAAATAAACAGAGGTTCTGGTGTGTGTAACATTCAACCTGTTAATCTGTGTGTGTGTGTGTGTGTGTGTGTGTGTGTGTGTGTGTGTGTGTGTGTGTGTGTGTGTGTGTGTATTTACGATGCTGGTCTCTAGGCGAGTCTGGACCCTGGACCCCAGCACAGAAAGCCCTAATATACCTTACATAATACAGAACAGGCTACAGTGAAACAATGCATTGAAAACATGCTAGGGATTACACAAAGATTTGTCTTCATCTCAGTTCCTATATGACTTTTTTACATTCTTATTTGAAAATCAATTAACATTTTAGCTGTTTCTAATATCCTTTTTTTAATTTTCTAAATCTAAATCTAAATGTTTCACTATTTTACTCCAGCATTGGCTGGCAATACCTGTTTATAATAATAATACATCTGTGCAAGACCATTGCGACAATAGATAATTTTTGGAGCCCTGTTTTCCTTTGATGGTGTCACAGTTTTCATTGCAGGTGTAGGGTACACAGGTTTAATTCCAAAGCATTAAAGAGCTTTCCTTCTTGAAGTAAGAGTGGCAAATATTTTGTGTCATGCTATGATACGACACACACACAAGATTATGAGTGTGTGCAAACATAAGCACGTACACACACACACACACACACACACACTTACACGCAAGTGCAAAAGTTAGAAACGAAATTTGGTCATGGTAATATTATGTCTTCATTATCCTCACCATCATCCTCAAGGCAACCATAAATATAGTGAATATATGCATTTCAACTGACATTTTTTCACAAAGGAAATATATCGAACAATAAAAGGCATGACTTCTCTTTGAACAAGGAGTTCAAAGGTCACAAACACTCTGTCTGTGCCGCGTCCTACAAATCGATTATTAGACCACAAAGCAAGTTGTACGCACCAGTTCCATGAATGTCCAGTATACAACATGTTCATTTATTCTGTTCTATAAATGTCCTCCATACTAAGCTAAAACAAAACATGAGGCACTGTACGTGACACAACAATACTGTACACAACGCTTTGCATGATAACAGTCGCTCTGTATTCCACTATAACGCTACTTGACAGGGCTGATTCATTCGCATATACTGGAAGGACGAATAGTCACAAGGCTAGCTGATGTGTATAGTCACCGCCGAGAAAATAACAAAAAAAATTGCATCTGCCCCAGAGTGGTTGGCTGAGCGTGGACCAGTGTTTGTTATGGGATGGGTTTTACGCCACGTGACAGACAGTGTGTGCACACAGAGTACGTCCTTAAACCAGCTTGCTGGGAGAGATACAAACGCAGAGGGTCCAGGAAAGGCGGACGGATCGCTCTTATCTCTGAGCTACCTCCAAAACATGCCTGAAGGGAATTGCCACTTCCGACAGCGCTAAAGCAAACAGAGGGAGTACAGAGGAGGTCGCGGGGAGGTCTCACAGCCACCAAGCGCCACGGGATTCCCATCACCCTTCACAGTGCATCAGTCGACGGAGGCCCCACTTTATAGGAAATGACTGGATTCCAGGTACGCCTACTCTGAGAGAGTCGGCTTCAGGAAACGGCAAACAAAGAAATAAAGAGCGATCGACGAGTGGCCTTAAGGTGTGTGCAGCCATCACTACACTTCCCACAATGCACTGGGATTGTTTAATGTGCCAGAGCGTTAGATAAGGATACCTCTGAGACATTTGAAAGAAACTATCAATCAAACATAACAGTGGAACTGTCCTCCAAGAAAAAGTCTCCAGCGGCTCCGTCGCCCCATCTAATGGACGCTTCCGCGGGTGAGTCGCTCGGCAACAGACCGCTGCCGGACAAACGAGGGGACAGAAAACGTACGAGACAGCCACGGAGACCGCCATTTCCAAAACCACTGTCCCAATTAGTGTTAGTGCTGTGGGTGGTGCTGCTGGCCTAATGGGCTGACAGTGTAGGGTGATTAAATGGCTAGAGCCAGCCACCGCACACAGCCCTCTGCTCCTTCTTCACACAGACAGACAGAACGCAGGGCTGTCATTACGCTGGCTCCATCTCTTGCTCTCTCTCTCACACACAGACACACACAACGGGCACACACACACGTGCACACACACGCACACACACGCGCACACACACACACACACGTTAGTGACAGTTTTGTCTCTCTCAGTACTCTTACCAACCTTATCAATCACTCAAGCTTCTGTCAGTGAACCCCCCCTGCCTCACCCCTCCATTCCTCCCTTTGGTTCACTCTCTCAAATCAAATTAATTCTGTCTCTCTGGGCCTTCAACTTCTTGTCTTTTCTTTCATGCTCTTCGGCTTTCTCCACCACCCCCTTGGTCTACCTCTTTCTTTCTCTCTCTCTCGCTATCTCTCCATCCTTCTTTCAAAGTCCTTCTGCTACCCTCCTATGTCTCAGAATCCTTGGCTCTTTTTGCATAAACACCTGGGCTTTGGCATTTGTTCTCCCTTCCTCTCTTTCTCCTCCCTCTCTTCTCGGTCCAGTATTGTGGAGCTGGGTTAGATTAATCACAGTTCCAGACCGCTTATCTCCGACAGGTCTCGGAACAGGCCAGGGAGCTGGTGCTCATTACGGCAGAGAGACACAACCAGCATAGTGCACAAGCAAACCCATGCACGCACACACACACACAGCACATAAACACACAAACACACATGTAGGAAGTGTGTACACACAGAACTTGTGTATGTTTTTCTCCGTCCAAAACTCCTTGCCTCCCGTCTTTCTTCCTCCTACTCTCTCTTCTCTT
>CM030172.1:10108320-10165820 GCA_017639675.1 Aplochiton taeniatus
TGGATGGATGGATAGATAGATAGATAGATAGATAGATAGATAGATAGATAGATAGAGAGAGAGAGAGAGAGAGAGAGAGAGAGAGAGAGAGAGAGAGAGAAAGATAGAGAAAGCAAGAAAGAGACTGAGACAGAGACAAAGAGATCGAGAAAGAGAGAGTGACAGAAAGAGATAGAGAGAGAGAGACAGAGACAAAGAGATAGAGGGAGAGAAAGAGCGAGAGAGACAGGAAGAGATAGAGAGAGCAGGAGCTAGGGCTGCACATGTCAGATTACAGGGATCCGGTGCAGCATGGGGCGCTCTGCAGCGATTCATGTCGAGCTGAGCCGACGCCTCCATCAGCGCTGCTGGGACTGTGCTGTGGTGGAGAGGGCGAGGACAAGGTCTTATCGGGGCCACAGCAAAGGCAGGGCAACACCAGTGTGAGACTGGGGATATTTACGGTGTCACTTGTGAGGGGATTGGCACACCTGTAACTTAGAGGTGTGTGTGTGTGTGTGTGTGTGTGTGTGTGTGTGTGTGTGTGTGTGTGTGTGTGTACTCACAGCCTCAGTGTGAATGGGGTGCACGGCGAAGAGGAGCGCGGTGAGGAAGGCCAGGCGCGAGTCCTGGAACACGCAGCGCTGGGAGGCGAGCAGGAGCAGGCAGGTGACAGCGCAGTGCAGACACACGTTAACCAGGTGGAAGTAGACAGGTGTCATGCCACCCAGCAGGATGTTCAGCCTGGCAGGGAGACAGACGGAGAGGGAGAGATGAAGAGAAAGGGATCGAGAGAGGGAGAGAGAACGACAGGATTACAACAATGAGCGAGAGGGCCTTTGCCGTGTAGACAGGCGAAACATCTCCTAAAAAAATCCAAGTACATAACGGCTCCGAAAACATTTGTGTTTAACTTTTTGTTTAATGGAATTATGTTTATCTTATCGCCCAGTGTTTCATTTGCGTTTCATTTTTTTTAATCTATGGCTTTAATTTAGAGGATTGTTCATTTTTTTGTACTGATTGTTGTTTTGTTGTTGCTGAGGAAATTTGTAACATTATTAATTGTAGTTTTTAAAGTTGTAAAAGAAGGGAAAAAAGAGACAAAATTATTGAATTCAGTATAATTTACCATTAGCCATAGCTTTGGAAAAGTAAGAGAGTGCCAACCTTATTTCAAGACCAAGCGCTTAACAATAACACAGTCTCTTCCAGATGAGATTCTCCATGCTGTAACTCTAAATTATCTATTACCTTATGCCCCATAAAGATGTGCTTCAATCCATGCCCAGAATCTCAATTCACTCCCTGCAACGCTTGCCCTTCACATTGCAGGTCTGATTGTTAGGAACGAGAAGATAGGATTACTAGCGTGGAATCACACTCCTTCTGATTTTGCCATGCAGAAACATGCTGAGGTGCACAATGTAATTCCACTGAACACACACCATAATCAGCGTACTCCTATTCCAGTTGCAGCCACATATAGGTTTCTTTTCCTGGCGAGCGCACATTCAGGTAAGACGAAACATTAGTTCAGGTTATTTTACCTTCACCGTCCCTCTCTTTTCCCCTGATGGTAATAACTTCACTTTATATTAGCAGAATCACACTCTACCCATTAACCCCCCCCCCCACAGCCCAGTCTGAGCCTAGAGAAAAAAGAACTGTAGCCAGCAAAGTCAATGAAATTACACAGCTCCCTCTACAAACCACCCATTTTCCTCGCGTTGAATGAAACAGTGAGGAAGGATGGCAGATAAATTCTGTAAAAAAATATATGCATGTGAAGAAAACCATAGAAACCATGTGTCTGTAATGAAGGTGTTTTCTAGACCAAAATAAAACGCCACGTAGAAGGACATTTTGGCAGAACATGGATTTCAAACCTCAGATTATGATTATTAATAAAGAATGGCATAAGCCACAGTCAAATCCATTAGCACGTGATAAGAGTGGAAAGTCTGGCTTTCTTTCCAATATCCCTGCTTCTTCACGGGGGATATCCTTGTAGAAAGTGAGCCCTCGACAAAATAATGTCACCACTGGCCAGCCATTAGGAACAGCTGGCATGTAACCGGAATCATAAAACGTCCTCAGAAAGATTAGGTGCCAGACAGGACCCCCCCCCCCCCTCCCAATGAGACCGAGCACATCCAGTTCCAGGTCCACAACAACTTACAATAATCCTTGCCTTTAAAAACATGGCTTTATGGTTCATGCCCTTGGCCTGGAGGGCCCCTCAGATAATATAGTTCTCTGAGAGGTCTGCTTACAGAAACCATTTGGGTTTGGATACTACAACAGCCAACCAGCAAGACACGTATCTATGTCCCATCCTCACGCAGTTAGACAGGCAGGGAGGCAGACAGGCAAGCACAGCCAGACAGGGAGGCAAGCAGAGAGTCACAGGCAGGCAGTCCCTGGAACATGCAGTGTGTTAGAGCTTGGTGGATGGGGGTCAGCCAGTCAGCCAGCCAACCAACCATCCATCCAGCCAGTCAGCCAGCCAATCATCCAGCCATCCATCCAACTATCCAGCCAGTCAGCCAGCCAACCAACCAATCATCCAACCATCCATCCAACTATCCAGCCAGTCAGTCAGCCAACCAACCAATCATCCAACCATCCATCCATCTATCCTGCCAGTCAGCCAGCCAACCAGCCAATCATCCAGTCAGCAGTGACAAAACTATACTTTATCGCCCGGGAAAATATGCCCTCTGCCTGGCCACGCTGTGACATCTGCTCCCTACATCAGCTCTCTGTTGTCCCTGCATCTACTGCCTCTTATTGTGTCTTCCCTCTTTTTCTTATCTGTTTCAGTGTCCTTCATCCCCCCCCCCTCTCTCTCTCTCTCTCTCTATCTCTCTTTATCTTGTTTAAAGGTTACCCTTCCTGGCCCTGAAACTCCTTCCTCCCGTGCCACAGTCATCCTTGCTCTAGCGCTGCTTATTAGCGCTAGCCTCTGTGGAGAGCCTCGAGGGTGCCAAGGCTACATGCGTGTGCGTGTCCTTCACCTTGGAGAACCAGGCCGCTATATAAAGCAAACAGCTCTCCCGTGAACACCAAAGGTAAGTGTGTGTGAGTGTGAGTGTGAGTTTGAATGTGTGAGTGTGTGTCCATGCAGACAGTTATAGCTGCCAGCATCCCTGAAGGAAGGGTCCAGGTGAACGGTATGTATGCTTGAATGTTTCCGTATGCTTCCATGCTCACTTACATGTCTGAGTGTGCGTGTGTGTGTGAGTGTGTGTGTGGGTTTGAATTTTGTCCATAAGGCGTGGGAATCATTTCCGCTCTCCGGACCGAGTCAGTCACTATCGTCAGAAAAGGCATCGCTAAGGTAGGTCCAGCGCCTACTGACGACAGCGCTCCTGACTCAACTTTTCCTTCCCTTCCACTGTCCCTGGCCATCCAGGCACTGACAACTGTTTATACACACACACACACACACACACACACACACACACACACACACCACACACCACACACACACACACACACAAACACACACACACACAGAGAGAACACATCTGTTCCAGCCAGCTGTAGGCTACAGCATGCTCTGTCTCTCAGAAGAACTATTAATCGTTAGTAACTTATATGATTTTTTAATCATATATTTTGCATCGCTCCATGAAGGCAACACTCTGGGCCAGTCTCCAGGACGACAGTTGGGTCGACAGACTCCCATGGGTCATGGGGCTCCGGACTGCCTCTTCAGGAGGACCTGTAGTCTTGTTCATCCAAGCAGCTTTCTGGGCAGCCGCTGCGGGTTCCTGGGGAATTCCTACCTAACATCCCCGGGCCCTTGGTCAACAACCCAACAGCGAGCTGCCTCCCTGGACAACGCCATGGTGTTTGCACCAGTGCCCACATCCCAGCACAGCCTCCCCCAGTTCCACGGGCCTATCGACCTGGAGGTGGCGGAGCATGTTTTCATCCGCTCATTCATGACGCCACGGGGGAAGCATTGCACCCTCCATGACGATTGTCTATTTCGCGTCCTGGAGGCCGGGGACAAGGCTTTACTGGAGGACATCGACCCGCAGCCTCTTCGTGGCTCCTCTGTGCCCACTCCGGTCTATATGAGGCATCCTGAATGTGCCTAAGGGGGGCGGTTTTGTGGAAAAGATCAATGAAGAGCACCGTTTTTGCTTTGAACTTAAAAGAACTTTGAGACTTTTTTCTTTATCGCAAACTCTTACAACGCAGTTTTGTTTAGCCCAAAAAAGGACAGATGTTCAACTGCTTCATTCTAATCACAGAGGGGTCGGCGTTAAAAGCGTTCCCACAACCTGATCTGCCGTCTCCCTAACCAGCACAAATGAGCATCACCAAACACAAAAAGCGGCAGTTGACAGCCCCACTGTAGTGTTAATCAGCACCTCGCCTCTCTGAATGAGGCCCCTGTTCAAAGAACGCTTATGTTATCTTCCTTGGGAAAGGTTGCGTAGGAAAACGTCTTTGAAATGTCTCTTTTTTTTCCAGAGCCGTGCATCCGACAGGGAGGAGCAGCACACTGAGCGCTCATCCCTTACAACGAGACATCGCACACAGCAGGGCAAAGACAGGGAGCGACACCCACGGCTGATGTCTCGCTCAGGAACTTAGGAGTTTGAATCACAGTTTGTAGCACAGATAACTAGGCCTGGCTAACAACACCACTCACTGTGTGCAAGGGAGTAGGTTTGAGTTTGAAATGGGGTGAGGGGGAGAGAGAGATGGGGGGAGGGGTTGGGGCCGATGCATTTTTACTTTATCACAGCAAGGCTGAATGGCAAAAGGATCAATCAATGCATTTATTGCTCATCACTCAAATAATGCACCACATCTTTACCTCTCTCGGGCTGACTACATTTCTGGCATACTGATTTTTTTTTCAGGAGGTCCAAATTGCCTTGACTTATTTGACAGACAGCAACATGCTTATGTCTACTTTTGATGCATTTTGGGGGAAGCCATGTTTTGAGCCTTCTAGGATAGGCCTACTTCTTTCTGCTTTAAGGTCAATACTAAATACCAAACACCAAACCAAAGATTCAACTTATGTAAATTTGCGACTGACTTCTACTGGCCTTTCTTTAACAATGTCTGCGGTTTCTGCAGAATCAACTCATGAGTTAGCACGGGGAAAACACTGGTATACACTGCAATACACCAAGTAATAATGTTAACATAACGCGGATATTTATTGACGGGTCTTCTTTCTCATTCAGCTGGCGGTAAAAAAAAATCGAGGCTTTTAAAAAAAATGATTACTATACACGTAACACATTTCAAATTAGACTCAAATTGACATGTTAGAAAACTATGGTGACAAATGACAAACTATCAAGTAGATTGGTGAAATTAGGAATCATAGTCAAACAACTTCTGTAAATAGTGCATGCCGAACTACATCTTTTGCTATATATGCTTTCACGACCATTTGTTCTTATTTTATTTCAGTGTTTTTTGATGGAGGTTTGCCCGTTATTCCATTACTGCGCGCCAGTCTGTGGTGACACGCCCTCATCAGACCAGCACATTTAAAGGTTGCAGTACTGAACTGAGCCCTAGTTATGCACCCGTCATAACTTTTCTCGATAACTTAAACATTCCCTAATGCCCACCAAAACATGGCTTCTAAAAAGGCTTAGCTGTAGTTATTGTAGCCGAAGCCACAACGCAACAAGTGTAACATATGCTATTGACAAAATGCCAGCCCCTGTCCGTGCATTGCTGTTCTAATCAACCTAGGCTATCTACGGTTTTAACAACAAACTTGTTTTTGCGCAAGTGTATCACCTGAAAAACTATACAAGTATTTTAACAGGAAGCCAGCTAATGGTCATGTTTCTCGTTAAAGTTTCGAATTATTTTCTAGTGCAGCAAAGTTTATACTTACAAAATGTTTATGAATAGCGCTGGTGTGTTCAAAACCACTGGCTATCAGTTTGTGGCGCGGTATGAATCAAACCTACATAATGACGTCAGCCTAAATTCTTTACACATTGTACTGCCCTAAAGCACTTTTTTAAATGTGGGGACAAAAACAAGGTTGGAGTGGACTTCTACTTCATCTTTGTCGCAACTGTGAAACTGCTCTGAGCATGGTCAACCGAAGCGGCAGGGGGGCATACCAAAGAACTTACTTGAACGTGAGGATGCATAGCGGTCTGTAGGACTTGTGGCTCGTATTGTCTGCCATTCTCTTTCCCCAAAAGTCGTTGGTAAAAATGTTCCGTAGGCTAGAACCGGCTCGGACATCGGGGTTATTGCTGATAGCCCACACATCATCATGCACAAACTCCCCGTGAAGTGAGTTACTATAGCACAGCGCGCAAAGCGCGACTAGCACGGCGTATCGACCCGCTCCCCACATCGGTCCAAGCTGGACCGATAGCCGGAGTGGCCGCTTCGTCTTCTCTCTTCCGTTGGCTTGCGCTGTCATGTCGGCCCTCGTCTCGCTTGCAGCTCGGGACTGGAGAGAAGCCGGTATTTACACAGTGTCATTTCCATTCCGCTACGCAGGTAGCGGGTGTATGCTGTGCGGACTGCGGTGACTGTGTGTTTGTATTTCTGAGGAGCCAGGACCAAAAGAAGCCGCCTTCTCACGCATGCGCATGGTCTAGATGATTCTCAAGAAGAGAGATCCATCATCAGCACCCAGACAGAAGATCAGAAGAGCGAACAGGACTGTTTCAACCGATGATTGCCATGGCACCGACGTGACCTTTATCTCCAGGCATCCCAATAATAAACAAATGACTCCGTGCGGCACAAATAAAAATGGGTATGTTGATACAGAGATTGTTGGGAGGGATGGGATGCAAAGTGGAATCTTTGTTAATCCAGTCGATAGACTAAATCCGATAATGTCATTTTACTTGAGCAAATAATGTCAAAATATAACCATTGTTTTTGTTAAAGTATAAAAACAAGTAAAAAAAAATACATAGCTGGCCGTGTAAGTTTTCTGGATATGGTTTGTTAATAATTAACAAGAATATTGCTCAAACACAAAGCCCACTCACCTCTGGCAAATTGCCAGTGCCAGCATATAAAACAGCTCCGTAATAGCCAGATAACACAAACATGACAACATACTCCACACACAAATCTTCCCTCAATGCGTTTGTTTAATAATTAATTAGGCAATGGTAGAATCGTTAGCCTGACTTTGACTCAGAGGGAAGGTGCTGGGTGGGAGGAAAACAAGTGGCTGTGCATGTGTTCAGATCCGGTTGTGTTCATGGATCACATGCCTACAAGAAACTACCCGTTATGCATCCGATCAACAAATATATCCCGTTATGACTTTATGCTCAGGTAAAAGGAAAAATTGTTATCATTATGGGAGTCTCACTCATAAAGTTATGTTACTGCCTTGTATAATGGAATAGACATCAGCTGTTGACACCACATCTGAAATATATGTAGTTGAGAGGAACACACACACCATCAAATCAGGAACAGTGCGTGTGTGTTTGAAGAGATGGAGAGGAGGGGGGAGCAGGCCGTTCCTCCAATCCAACAGCCCAAGGCCATGATACACCTCCTTTGGAAGGGGAGCATGTGATGGTCCCTCTTGTGGTTAGAGCTGCTTGCTGCAATTCAAATACTGCTGACGGCTGGTTGGCTGGCTGGCGACCACAATGTATGTCTACCTGAATGCGGCCAATTCAAACCCCCAGTAATGGGCTTAAGGAACCCAGCATAGGCGGCGGGTGAGTCTGAGGTGTGGGATGGCTAATATTTGACCGATTATCATACGTGTTAACGACCACGGAGGACAACATTATTATGTTCAGAACAGCCCCGCAAACAACAGGCTGGCACACAGGTAATACAACACAGTAAGAGGATTGGCCAACAACTGGCTAATATTTGACCAACTGTTCTATTTGCAGGACCACTGAACAGGGACATACTGGGGCTGACATTTAGTGTGTGACTTTGAAACAGAGCGGCAGTTTATGCTGTCTGTAGGGCACAAGCAGAAAAATATTGGCCAGTCATTTTAACACTAATACAGTTTGGGGGCTTTGTGCGTCTTCCCAACCTTCCCGATGGCCAATCAGCACCTGCTACGGAGGACAACGTGATCGCAACAGCAACAGCAAACAATAATGCACAGCTATGACTTTATCGACAGGTGGTTAGAAGCTGAGTTTTGACAATCCCACACATTTAAACTCAAGCCTTGGTTATGTTCGGCAATGCCCATTAAAGTCTCAGTTACAAAATGTAATTTACATCAGCAATATTATTAAATATAAAAAGAAAATGTAATATTACTACAACATTTTTGGGAAGGTTTAGCCTTCTCGAGCCTATCTTACCCATCGCTTATGGAACCGAGGCAGCTCCATCATTTGAAAACTGAAGCGAACTGAAGATAGAGAGCAGCACATTTTAAATGCACATCCTATCACTTATCTTTGTTAGCCTCTTGTATGTCTTGGCCAAGTTTATTATCCACATACAGGCTATTTAATCATTTATCTTTGTACGTTATGCATTGCATACGTTTGTGGGACAGAGGGAGTTCGTTTTTTTTATGAATGTTCTCCAGTGTGGGTGGGCGGGTTCACTTCACCCGCCGTGGCAGTGCCACTTTCTGCCTCGGGGTAACAGGCGCTTGGAGGTCTCCATAGCCTGCCCCCATCACCAGCCACCTGCCTCTAGCTCCTCAGCAGGGGTTTGGAGGTCTCCATAGCCTGCCCCCATCACCAGCCACCTGCCTCTAGCTCCTCAGCAGGGGTTTGGAGGTCTCCATAGCCTGCCCCCATCACCAGCCACCTGCCTCTAGCTCCTCAGCAGGGGTTTGGAGGTCTCCATAGCCTGCTCCAACCTCCGCACACAGGCCTCTAGCTCCTCAGCAGGGGTTTGGAGGTCTCCATAGCCTGCTCCCACCTCCGGACACAGGCCTCTGGCCCTTCAGCCGCCATTCCTCAGCGACTGCCTGTATGTCTGCTTTGCTGCCAGTCATGCTGTCTGCCTGTCCGTAGCCAAAGTAACAGGGTGCCTTGGTTTACCCCATCAGACAGGTGTTGTTGTTGCCTTCCTCTGCTCAGTCCATCTCAATCTGAGTGGATGCCAGTTTCCTGTCAAATTGGACTTTGTTGACGTTGATTGGGCGTGTGCATGGGGGGCGCGGTCTGACGGGAACAGTGAGCGAGGGTGACACCCGTTCCTAGTGGCAGAGAGATCAGCAGGCTGGTGACAGAGAGAGATCAGCTGGCCAGGTTGCGGCGCTGCGTGACGATGGTGACTGGCGGCATCGTCACGTCAAGCACCCCTCCGCTCCACTCAGCTACGGCCCAGTGGAAAAAAAACTGTGTGGCACATTAGACAGAGGGTAAACACATCATACCGTGAGCAAGCGCCCACTCTTACTTATTTCTTCCCAACACGCACACACTTCATTAGAAACCGACGGAGCAGATTCTAATGGGCTGGGCTGTAGGGCCCGTACCAGAGAGGTGTGTGCGTGTGGGGGAGGGGGGGGTTGGAATCCTCTGATCATTGTGAGTCAAGTCAACACTGCCGAGGGAGCCACGCTGGCTTGCGGACAAACACCTCACTAGCCCCGAGGCATCGCCAGGGCCGAGGGGAGGGAATGAGAAAAAGAAGACGAAGAAGCCGAAGACGGAGAAGAAAGAGAAGCGAGGGGCAGAGAACAAGGGCAGGGGATATCTAGAGGGAAGAGGAGTCCGTGGAGAGAGATAAAAGGGCAGAGCCAGAACAAGCAGGGGAGGAGACATGAAAGGGCAGATCCACACTACTGGGCCGTCTTTTCTCTCTCTCTCATCCTCGTCCCTTGTGGTCCGGCCAGAGGGATGTGCTGCATCACTACGCCCCTCATCACTGTCAGCATCATCATCATCAATCCACCACCAAGACTTTTTTCAGGACTATCTCTCCATCAGCAGGTTGTAGGCGCAGAAATCCTCTGCAACAGTGGGTGGCTGGTAAATACACTGGCATGATGAGACACTTTGCACGGAACTCGAGGATTAAAATATCAGGTGCACGCCAACGTCCATGTGCACCGATGTTGTGGCACGACACTGAAAACGAAAGACTTGGAGAGACTGGCTGAGCGGGGCTAATGTCCCTATAGGGTCTCCCCTACGTGCCCAAGGTCATCCTCTCAGCCTGCTGGTCATAGATTACATCCATTAACAGCGGAGGACTCTGCCGGGTATGGAAACATCTGTTGCAAGGTGGACCCAGGAGGCTGCCCTGTTCACATCAAGGTCGACTCGATTGGATTCATATTCAGTGTGATAACCACATTACATATTTACATATCCGCGGGGTCATTCACAAGAGTTAAAGGGAACCACTGTCATGAGGTCTGCTTATGTACCTCTCACTGTCTTTTGATCTTCCCTTGCCAGATGAGCTTATAAGCGAAGTAGCCCCAAGGTCCAGGGTGTTTTATATTGATGGATATTGAAGTTGCTTTAACTATTCTACTATCCAATTGCCTCAATAATGAACGGATCACTCTTCGTTCAGTAAACAAACTAATGGTAATCACCAGTGCATGCGGGGCTGTTTGAGTGATTCGCTCTCATTTTTATGCATTGTTCTGGCTATGATTTCATGTGCTTAAAACACCCGGCTATTCCAACACAATAGGATTTGATTTCGATAAAGCTCGCTCCCTGGGCTGATTGCAGTCTAACCGGGCATCAAACACCGTCGCGTCGCGCCGACCTGTGTACCGGCAGGGCGTGTTGAATCTCAGAAGTGGTGCTTGAGGATAAATAGGCCGTGAGACCAAAGGGTGATTGCGGCCTGGTCTGCTCGGCTGTGAATAGCACAGGCACCCTGGCACCAGCGGAGGGGGGGGGGCCTTCCGGGGACAAAGCGTGAGGAGCGGTCGGGGAGGAAGGGGCCTGAAGCTGAGGTGTGACACAGCGATGGCAGTCGGACTGACTGATTAACCAAGCTAATGCAATTAGCCGCTTCGTAAGTCAATAGGCCAAGGGCATCATTAAACCGTGAGAAAAGAGATTCTCTTTAAGGTTAGGGCCAGCTACAGCAATGCCGTTTCGATGGCCAGTCTTGCACCCTCGGTGGGGGCTTGGGGGAAGTTGCGTGCCTCTCACTCTCCCATCAGACAGAGTAGTTTAAAATAACAGTCACCACTGTCACTTTGGATTAGTGTCTCCGCTCCTCTCTGGCATTAAGAGAGAGCCCTGTGTGCCCTCTTACACGCTTACACACACACACACACACACACACACACACACACACACACACACACACACACACACACACACAAATAAACGAACTAAAAACACACACACAGCAAGACATGTATTCCTGTACACCCACACAGCCAAAAGAACTCAGCAGCCGCAGAGCACAACAGGAGTGAGTTTGTGTGTGTGTGTGTGTGTGTGTGTGTGTGTGTGTGTGTGTGTGTGTGTGTGTGTGTGTGTGTGTGTGTGTGTGTGTGAGAGAGAGAGAGTGATTGTGACAGCTCTCCAGCAGGCGGGTAAAAAACAGAGGAGGAACTTGGGTGGAGAGGAACGCTGAAATCCACAGACCACCTCCTGAATTCGTTCTCCTTGGTACACCCCACGAATGTAAGTGGGTCACCGGCTCTGATAGACAGATGAACTGCACAGTCCAGACAGCTTTCTGCCTCGGGGCTTTCGCATCACAATACGCCCTCACAGGCTAGAGGCACCTCTCTGACTTTGCCTTGTCACCGGAAAATAAACGTTTTTTTTTTGGTCAGCTGAACTCTCTCTGCCTCCTTTTTAAGTCCTTACCCGTTCCTTTGAAACTAAATCAACCCCCCCCCCCCCCCCCCCACCGTCTCTCCTTTAGTGAACTCCGTTATCTTCTCGGTGTTGTCTCTTTGTCTCTCTTATCACCCTTTGCATGCACTTTTATTTCCAGTATTATCGTTCAGTATTTTTAGGTATCAGCAATCAGATCCGCCAGGGAATGAAGCCCCGAGGTAACTGGATGAAGAGTCACAGGAAATCAGAGTGCGTCCCTTATCTGGATCAGACTGGGTCGTTATCAGTTGGCCCGAGACCTTACGCTGGTAAAAAGTGAAGTGACAAGTGACATACACATATTTTTTACCACAGATTCATAATACACTGCTACAATCTGCAGAGCTGGTTTCGGTCTGATGTTATGGCCCCAAAACAGAGTCAGCTTACAAGGATTTCCCGTGGCCTGATGACTAGAAACCAGCCTGTCTCCAACTTCCTCAGAGTTAACATTTGGAATACTTTTAGGTAATGACTTTAGCAGCGTATTCCGGAGTGTTTAACATAATAGGGTATTGCAGAAAGGAATGTTTCCGCGGAGTTCCCGTCATTCCACTATACATAGGCTTACTATCACCCACTCTCACTCGGTGGTAGAAACACCGTCGCATGGCCTGTTTACATCAAACAAAATCCTCCAACTGGTGCTGGCATTAACCCACAGACAGAGGAACTATTCATCAGAAGTTAAGTAAATCTCTGGCAGTGAGCTGTTGGCTGGAGACATAGTTACGGCACAGTAAGACAAACAGACCTCAACGCTCATAGTACCACCAGCAAAAAAGCATCACCAAAAAACACTAATGTCTCTCCATCGTCTCCCTCCTTCCGCTGTTCTCCTCCCTTTCCCCTCGACGGCTTCACAGCACTTGGCTGCTCCTCACCGTCCTGAACACACACACACACACACACGCACACGCACGCACACGCACGCACACGCACGCACACACGCACACACAAACACGCACGCTTGTGCGCAAAAACACACATCATCGAAGGGCAAGCAGAAGGAGAACACACAAACTGCTGCAAAACACATACAGAATACTAACTGAGAGAGAATGGGAGGGGGAGGGCTGGGTGAGGCAGGGTCTAGAGAGAGGCCACGGTGCACCAAAACCCATCCGAGCGGCAAGTCTCAAGCCTGAACTCCCAAACAGTGCTACGAGAATATGAAGTCGAACGATCCAGCCAGAAAAATGAAAACATCCAAATGAATATAAACAAATGCACGAGTTCTGTCCTCGTCTGTCCTCTACCGTCGCTCGGACACGGATGCGAAAAGCTTTATATGTCGTTTGGCAAGTCTATACTTATAATAGACCTAGTCAAGAGGTGGCCCTGCCCTTCTAGAACATGTGAGGCTTTGACAGGATGTTCTGGGAAGGACGGTTTCTTCTTGATTTGATCAAAACAACAGAATATCCAATGAGAAACGGAAAGGGTCTTGAATAAAGGAGGTCAAAAGCAACACCACACAAATGACGTTGTAAGAGAGAATCGCAGAGAGGTGTTTACATCAACTTTTATAGTTTCTTAAGTTAATTCCCGAAAACAGATACAAAACCAAGAGAAACAAAAAGGGAAAAAATGAACTGTCCTCCCATGATCTTTACCTGCTTACAGTACATTTCATATGTGGGACCGTGAGAAAGCAAGGGCACCAGAGCTTAACATTTCGAATTTGACCTTCAACCCCTGCCTTTTTATCCAGCTGGTCTCTGTTCAAAGGCACCCTAAAAAACACACAGCTCTAATCAATGCGCTGTCTTGAGATGATCATAAAAAAATTTGCCATAGAGACACAAAAGATAATGTGTATAATACATAAATTGTACACAGTTGCGAATGCACTTTCACTTTCCAAAATGCATACATGCACACATAGAAACATGAACGTGCACGCACGCACGCACGCACGCTCGCTCTCACTCACTCAAGGAATGCACTGTACTAGAACGTAATTAATTTGCTGGTATGATATATATATATATATATATATATATATATATATATATATATATGTGTGTATATATATATATATAGATTTATTTATTTATTTATATATATATATATATATATATATATATATATATATATATATATATATATATATATATATATATATATATATATATATATATATATATATATATATATATATATATAATGCAGACCTTTTATCTGGATTGCAGTCACACACACACACACACACACACACACACACACACACACACACACACACACACACACACACACACACACACACACACACACACACAGAGGAGAGAGAGTTCTCTCCTGGTGGCCCAGTTGATGTTCTGTACAGTTTATCAAGTAATAGTCTGAAATCATAGCGGATCGATACAAGTATAGATGGGTCTATCAGTCCGGTCCGGTACCACATTACAGCCTGGTTTTAATGGGGTCCGTTCAGTTGGTTCTGATGAAGACTGAAATGGCTCTGGGGGGTACATCCAAATCAGGCCGGGCAAGAACCCCACCTCTGCTCCATTCATCAAGGCTCCTGCTGGGCATTCTGGAAACAACAGAAAGATGGCTCTGAACTACATAGATTGTCCAAAAGCACTTTCCAACAACACAAAACTCAAGACTCATTTTTTTTCTCCCTTCCTTAACTTCAAAGACACCAAATACGTGACTGCCCTCATTGCCAAATGCAATTTCATACCCTAGTGCAAGCAAAACAAACAAAAAAAAGTCTAATACTGTACTACTTTCTAGTAGGATTCTCCGTTAGCCTACAGCCCTGATACCTCAGCCTTATTGGCCCTTCATTCAGTGCCCTGGTTTACAATTGACCCTTAATTCAGTACCCTGGTTTACCATTGACCCTTAATTCAGTACCCTTGTTTACAATTGGCCCTTAATTCAGTACCCTGGTTTACCATTGGCCCTTAATTCAGTACTCTGGTTTACCATTGGCCCTTGGCAGCGGTGCTCTTCCTCTGCTGAGAGAGGCTGTAGATCTCCTGGAGCTGTTTCTTCTGATCGTCACTGAGGGGAGCAGTCAGGGTCTGGTACCAGCTCTGGTCCGTGTTCTGAACTCCTACGCACAGCACAGAGAGAGAATGACTGTGTGTGTGTGTGTGTTTGTGTGTGTGCGTGCGTGCGTGTGTGCGTGCGTGCCTCTGTCCGTGTGTGTGCGCATGCTTACTGAGCAGGGCGGCCGTGAAGAACTGGTACTCGTCCTCTCCGTTGTCGTAGTCCAGAGGGGTGCTGTACTCCTCCAGCGGCGTGCCCTCCAGGCCCTCCTCGTCCCAGTAGTCGTCCTCATCTTCGTCGTCCTCCTCGTCGTCCTGGCCCGCCAGCGTGCCGCACTGCTGCTGCATGCCGTGGCGGCTCTCGCTCACCTCGTCTTCATCGCTGGGAATCTCCTCTGCGCCGCCGCCGCCGCCGACAACACACACACACACACACACACACACACACACACACACACGACAATGAAAAACAAACAAACACACACACACACTCACACACAGAAAACAATGAAAACAAACAGAGGTACGTATTTAGAAAAAAAATAAGAAGTACTCTAAAAAGAACCACACTCAGGTATTCTGCTGTGTATTTTGTTTTGGTAGAATGTTAAATGTGTCCAATATATTATTAATGGAATCTAATCTCCAGCCTATTAAATGCTACTAAATCACCAGGGACGTTAAGGAAAGAATGTAGGTTAAGTGTGAGACGTTTTACTCTAAAGGGGCATCAGGTCAGGACTAGACTCATCTGCTGCCTGTTAGGGCACTACAACTCCCAGACGGTTAAGAAGCGCAGGTCCCTCACACACACACACACGACTGAAAGGGCCTCAGGGTCATGCTGGGAAAAGTAGTGCAACAATTCTACCTAAGGACTTGCTGGAAATATAACTGGAGCGTTTAGATGGGTGTAGAAAAGCTGAACAAACACAACAGGCTGCTTGACACAGCTTGGCGGAGAGGCTATAATTAATTGCGACAACGCTCTTTTTTCCTCTCTCTGTTTAGCAGGCCTCCCAAGGTGCCTGAGTCTGGGGGTATAATCACCTGATTATCTCTCTCTCTCTGCGGTCGTCTGTCTCCTACCTCCGCTCCTCCTCTGCTGCTTTCATCTCTCATCACCCCACGAGTCCCCGTTGCTCTGGGTCCAGATGCTCTACCTGGTCTGTAGCCTCTACTTCTCTTTCTCTCCTTCCCTCCCCATTGTGTCTTCGCGCCCCCCCCACCCCCCACCCATCTCACCGTTCTGGTCCTCGTCCTGCGCCCCAGCCCGGGCGTGCAGGTCCGGTTTGTTGAGGAGCCGCGAGGCGTAGAGGTGCTTGAGCCCCAGGAAGAGGAGCAGCACGGAGGGGACGATCTGAGCGGCCGCCCCTTCCAACACCGCCGGTCGTCGGGGAAGCTCCATCAGCACGCTCAGCCCGATGATGCACATCTTCCGGTCGTGGAGCCTGGAAGCGGAGAGGGGATCGAGAGCCAACGGTAGATGGTGAGCAGGCTAACGAGGTTCTGAACAGCAGTGTCTTCACGTTTCGTCATAACCTTTCCCCCCCCCCCCTTCCTTTCACACTGAGAGAAAGACTGCGGTGTCAGAGGTGGGGATGATTGCGCTCGTCGCAGCCGTTTCGCAGAGCAAGGTGTTTGTGTACGTGTGAGAGCGCGGGCGCGAACGTTTGACCCCCCCCGTGAACGTGCCAGCGCCCCCTCTTTCGCGTCTCCTCACCCCAGGAAGAACTCGGTGTCGTTCATCCACTGGTTGATGAAGTGGGCAGTGATGGGCTGGGGGCTGAGGGGGAAGCGCATGTGCTCCAGGGTGTGGAGCAGCAGGGCCGGGTTGTAGTAGAGGGCGGCGATGGCCACCTGGAGACACATGGTCCTCAGCTCGCTGGACTTCACGCCCCGGGTCAGGCGCTCCAGGACCGCCTCCACAAACAAGGGGATGCACTGGACCCAGAGAGAAAGAGAAGACGGAATAGGCTGAGTTTGGAGACTGCCTGACTGCCATGCTCATGTCCTACCCACCTTGGTGAAACGAGAGAAACATGTATTGTGTCTCAATGGCTCTTGTAAACATATTTAACCTATTGAAATATACATAATTTTTATTTGCTACACTTGAATGAATATTTCCTCCACAGTGAATTCTGGCCCCACCTGATCGATGCCCCGACCTCGGCACTGTAGGATGATGACCTCTAGGAGCTTGGCAGCGTGACACTCCGCATCCTCCCCCGCATCACTGGTCAGCACCTAGGGGTCAAAGGTGACCATGCAGATTGACCTCATCTTCTTCTTCTTCTTCTACTATAACAAAGTACCAAAGAGTGCACTGTTAAATGGCGTCCTTACCTTTTTGCACATGGTGTAGATGACTTCTAAGTGTTTGGGATTGGAGAGGAGCATGTCTGTATCCACGGTAACATAGTTGTGCAAAAGAGGCATCATGTCTGTTGAGGAATGCACAGAAAGACGGTCAATATCATCAACAACTACAACGTCAACAGATCACGTTTATGTGGAATGGTACGCAATAGACCGATATCCTAATAATACCCCCCTTTTTTTTCCTGTGGCCGTAATAAAGCCCTTTTTGTTAATTCATCTGTTGATTCCTTTCCCATATGTCCGTGACGCTAACCTGCACTTGGGTGTAACCCACCCTGCGCCCTGACATACACATACATATAAATATATATATATATATATATATATATATATATATATATATATATATATATATATATATATATATATATATATATATATATATATATATATATATATATATATATATATATATATATATATATATATATATATATATATATATATATATATATATATATATATATATATATATATATATATATATATATATATATATACAGTCCCCTCCAAAAGTATTGGAACAGTAATGCCAATTCCTTTATTTTTGCTGTAGACTGAAAGCGTTTGGGTTTGACACCAAAAGATGAATATGAGACAAAAGATCAATATGTCAGCTTTTATTTCCAGGTATTTTCATCTGGATCTGATAAACAACTTAGAAGATATCATTATTTGTAAAGGAACACCACATTTTTTGTTGAGCAAAAGTATTGGAACATGTGACTAACAGGTGTGTTTTGTTGCCCAGGTGTGTCTTATGACATTTATTATTCAAACAATAAATAACACTGAATGTCTAGGCTCAGTTTCAGATTCTGGTTTTGCCTGTGCAGACTGCAGTTATAGTAATCAACATGAAAAGCAGAGAACTGTCTATGGGTGAAAAGAAAGCAATTGTGAAGCTAAGAGAAGATGGGAAATCAATCCGAGCCATTGCACAGACACTAGCCATAGCCAGTACAACAATTTGGAATATCCTCAGGAAGAAACAAACTAGTGGTGTACTAAGTAACAGACATCGAACGGGACGACCAAGGAAAACAACAGCATTTGACGACAGAAACATTGTCAGAGCTGTGAAGAAAGACCCTAAAACTACTGTTGGTGAGATCAACAACAACCTCCAGAGGGCAGGAGTGAAGGTTTCAGAATCCACTGTTCGCAGAAGACTTCATGGACAACAGTACAGAGGCTACACCGGAAGATGCAAGTCATTCATTAGCATAAAGAATAGGAAGGCCAGGCTGGATTTTGCCACAAAGTACAGAGACGAGCCTCAAAAATTCTGGGAAAAAGTTTTATGGACTGATGAGACGAAGATTAACTTCTACCAGAGTGATGGAAAGGCTAAGGTTTGGAGAACAAAAGGATCTGCTCATGACCCCCAAAACACAAGCTCATCTGTGAAACACGGTGGAGGTAATGTGATGGCTTGGGCTTCAATGGCTTCTTCTGGGACGGGCTCATTAATCTTCATTGATGATGTAACACATGATGGCGGCAGCAAAATGAATTCGGAAGTCTACAGAAACATTTTGTCTGCCAATTTAAAGAAGGATGCAACCAAACTGATTGGGAGATCCTTTGTCATGCAGCAAGATAATGACCCTAAACACACTGCAAAAGCAACAAAGGAGTTCATCAGGGGCAAGAAGTGGAAGGTCCTAGACTGGCCAAGTCAATCTCCAGACTTAAACCCTATAGAGCATTCTTTTTACCTTCTTAAAAGGAGACTGAAGGGAGAAACCCCCCAAAACAAGCAACAACTGAAAGAGGCTGCAGTGAAAGCCTGGAAAGGCATAACAAAAGAAGAATGCAAAAGTTTGGTGATGTCCATGGGTCGCAGGCTTGATGCAGTTATTGAAAGCAAAGGATTTGCAACAAAATATTGAGTCTTATTCACTTCAATCCATTTCAAGTCTATCTGTTCCAATACTTTTGCTCATCTAAAAATGTGGTCTTTCTTTTCAAATAATGATATCTTCTAAGTTGTTTATCAGATCCAGATGAAAATACCTGGAAATAAAAGCTGACATATTGATCTTTTGTCTCATATTCATCTTTTGGTGTCAAACCCAAACGCTTTCAGTCTACAGCAAAAATAAAGGAATTGGCATTACTGTTCCAATACTTTTGGAGGGGACTGTATATATATATATATATATATATATATATATATATATATATATATATATATATATATATATATATATATATATATATATATATATATATATAAATAAATAAATGTTTGTGTGCATGTGTGTATGTGCGTTCAGTCTCTGCGGAGGACGGGGGTGGGCTACCTGTGAAGTAGTCAAAGCAGTCATGCTGGAAGACCTCGTAGAGGACCCCGAGTAGCTGCCACATCTGGGGGGAGATGGTCTGGCAGGTCAGGCCGAACGCCAGCGACAGGATCTCCTCGTAGAACTCTGGACGCAGGGAGGACATCACCGTCATCATCCTCATCATCATCAGCATCATCCTCATCACCATCATCCTCATCACCATCCTCATCCCCATCCTTATCACCATCATCCTCACCCTCATCCCCATCACCAACCTCATAGCCATCACCATCATCCTCACCCTCATCCCCATCACCATCCTCATCGCCATCATCCTCACCCTCATCCCCATCACCATCCTCATCGCCATCACCATCCTTATCACCATCACCATCATCCTCACCCTCATTCCCATCCGCATCCTCATCCTCATCTCACATGTGCTGTAGAAGTCTACTTTACAAGACCAAGTTCTGTATAATAAAACATTACTTAATTTTTGACCATTATAATTGCCATTATGACCCTCACTGCGTTTATACTGTAGACATCTGCAGTCCAAGAAGACCAATTATAAACATGCAGGCTCCGTTCAGTGAAGCACACATCCAAAGGTTTGGAGGAGTAGACTCCAAGTGAGAGTCAACGTGACCTTACTGTTTAAACGGCAGGAAAGACCAGTCTCAAGTGAAAGATGACCATCAGTGTTGATACTCAGAACGGGTTGAGAAAGGCTGGAAAAGCGCCGGCTAATTAGCTTTCAGCACGCGGAGTGTTTGTGCATGCGTGAGCGTGCGCCTGCATGTGTACGTCCCGAAAGAAATGAGCTTGACCTCGCTATCTTCCTCTCCCGCCCCCCTCTCGTCCCTCGCTCTCTCTTTCTTTGTGAGCAGAGCTTTCCATTCACCCGGCAGGGGGTTATCAGCTAATCCATTCATTACGGCGGAGCTTTATCTATTCTCCTCCACATGGCACAAAGGGCCAATTACCCTGGATTACACCCACACACACACCCACACACACACACACACCACACACACAGAATCGCAGGCATCCACATCCACAAAACAAAGACATCCACACAGACATGCATATGCATGTAGACACACACACACACACACACACACACACACACACACACACACACACACACAGCTATAATTTGGCCTGTGCATACGCTGATTGAGGAAAACCTGAATTGACCTGGATAATGGCACAAAGCCTCGTAAGACACAGACAAGCACGTGTTCTATTTAAGTACAACGGGGCGTACAAAGCCAATAGACATCTGCATGACAGGGTGGCATTAATGACTTGGCATTGGCTAAAGTCACAGTCACAAAAATGAGTGTAATTCCACGGAGACGTGGTGTGTGTGTGTGTTTGTGTGTGTGTGTGTGTGTGTGTGTGTGTGTGTGTGTGTGTGTGTGTGTGTTTTAAAGTGTTGGCTTGTGTGAGCACCAAAACAAAATGTGAGACGTGCGTGCACACACACCTGCCATACCTATGACGGGCTTCTGTAACACCAGGCCGATAACCTGCAAACAGATCCCTTCCAGCTGCTGAGTGATCTAAAAACAGGGGTTAAATGCAAAGTGAGAAACATTTCAAAGCAAGACTGACTTTATGAAAATGGCAATAAATACTATATATGTGTGCGTGTGTGTGTGTGTGTGTGTGTTACCTCCTTGTGGTCTTCCATGACGGTGAGGATAGTGTCGATGGTGCTGAGGATCCCCAGAGCCATGACGGTCTTATCCTCACTCTCCTCGTACTCTTCACTCTGCAGTACCTTGGTAAAGATCTCGGCCTGGGTGACACAGACACACACACACACACACACACACACACACACACACACACACACACACACACACACACACACACACACATCCCTAGTTGGTCTTAAACAGCGGCGTAAGTGGAAACACATGTAGGTCAGTCTTATACGCGAAGGCCCACAGAGCAAGGGCAAGGCCTACCAAGTTCTGAGTCATGTCCACAGCGATGGCGGCCACCTCCTGGTTGTACTCGCAGATCATCTTCTGGATGACGTTGGTCAGGTCGTCGTTCTCCGTCTCCTTCACCACGTGGAGCAGCTCCTGCATCACGGGCCGGATGTATGGCCGGATGTACACCTTGGCTATGCACACACGCACACACACACACACACACACACACACACACACACACACAGAGAGATAAGAGAGAGAGAGAGAGACAGTATGAAAGTGTGTGTTTGAAGGATGAAGTTTGTTCTTTTCAACAGCGTGACTGATATGCAGCATGTGGAAGACAGACCTTGCTCCTGGTTGCTGACCAGAGTCTGCAGTGCTATGGCCGCCTCTACTTTGACAGGCATCTCCTTGTCGGCGATGAGGTCCTGTTTGACCAACTCCACCGCGTTACGCAGCATTAGCTCATCGTGGAACCGCAGCGGGCTGAAGGAGTGTAGGACCCAGCACGACTGTGGACACACACACACACACACACACACACACACACACACACACACAGATCAACACAACTGTTAGGGTGAGTGCCAACTGTTGGCATTTCCTGTGTTCAAGCCTAGCCACATCACTATAAGCTGTTGGATCTTCTTCTGCCAAAATAGCCATTGTTTATTTATTTATCCCTTATTTAACGAGTCCCATTGAGATAAAACGGAGCCCCAGCCAAGAAGAAGACACCAGCATAACACATTAATGCAGACGTGAAACAATAAAACAAGCAACAAAAACATTAAAATTATAAAGCAGTCTTAGTAAAAAAAGAAAACTACATGGCCGCATATTATTTAAAACAAGTACGTACATCTGTCCCCACTGACAAAAGCATTTTTTTAAACATAGGCAGCACCACAAGAGATTTTAACAACTTGTTTTTGAAACAAACACCAGGACCGTTGGGCATAATAACTAAACACATTTTTTCCTAAAACAGAGATGGGGCGAAGGTACAGTAAAAAAACAGCAAGTATTTTGAATGAGGGTATAATTACTAGTTGATTTACTTTAAAAGGCTGCAAAGATAATTTTTCTACATAAATAGGTGTCAGTGGATCTATTTACGGAATCGCAAAGAAGTGAAACCTGCCATTTTGTAGAAGTCACAATGATGGGTAAGATTCTTGGCTTGGATGCAGTGCGCGATGAAAAACTGTATCAATGGCCTGCAACGTACACTGTGAGGAATGCGCATACAGGCAGTCTCCATAATCAATCACAGGAAAAAAATTAAGTTGCGAAATAGGTCATAAATAAATACGTTCCTGGGCGAGAATGCGAAACAAGCTCTGTTACGAAAAAAAAAAGCCTGCCTTTACCCAAAGTCTCTTTACAGGCATGTTCATATGCACAGACCAATTCAGTTTATCATCCAGCCAAATGCAATTGTGTTCCCTATGCCTAAGGGAGGATAAGTAAATTAGAAAACACCAACGATCTGGCGACGGAGGGACAGAATCGGACTCACGTTAACTTAAGCGTATCACCCAGCAGGACTTGGGGGGGGGGAGGGGACGACTGGGACTGAAGGTCTTTCATTCAGACTAATCATCATGATATCTACCCATTGAAACTGCCCTTTTATCAACAGTGGATGACACATGGATCTCTGGATGGTTCAGTAGGACAGAGGTAGTCTGGGGTGGGGGACAGTCCAGAGTCCTGGCAGGGGAGCTTACCCTGGCCCGCAGGTAGCCCAGGGGAGAGTTGAGCAACGGGAACACAAAGTTCTGCAACATCAGCTCCATCTGATCCCGGTACACCCGCTTCTGTGGGACAACATGGATGCAAAAGAGGCTAAAATAAGAGACGGTGAACACACACACACACTGTTACGGATTTTTTATGTCTCCGCACTCCAGTGAGATCGAAATAATTAAATACTTTGAGAAATAACGTCCGCTTGCTTTTAGTGGTTTTAATGGAGATGAGTAAAAAGGTAACAGAGTTGATATACAATATATCAACCACAAAGTAACAAAATCAAACTGATCAGATAAAAAGAAACCCCTAACTGCAGTCTAAAGTTATACAAAAATGAGGAAGTATAACTGGTGCGCACAAAATCACAATCCCCCTAACGTCCCTTATATACACGCTTCCTTAGGAATGTTGATTAGTGCAACTGCAGTCAGCATCTCATGTCTTTCGGACCTTCCTAGATCAAAGAGTTCTTTTACACAGGGAAATAAATAATGCCATCAGGCTGACCGGTCCTAAAGTCTAACATCTTATCTTACCTAAACAGGGAGAATACACAAACCTATAAGTCACTAAGTCACTTGTGATGACTGTTAGGTGAAAAGATTAACCCCAAGGGTTCAATCTAACTAACAAAAGGGAACTTTGTTTGAACTCATAGGAAAAACACAGAGTAACATTTCATAGTTAAGGCTAAATTACATTTTCCCCATCACAACACACACACACACACACACACACACACACACACACACACACACACACACACACACACACACACACACACACACACACAGTCATCTCTTGCTCTCTCATCAAAAACAAAACATCACTAGTAGAACAGATATGCTTATCTACTGACCCCTAGTGGCAAGTCATAGTATCCTTTTTGCCTGACTAACAGTGTTGACCCAGACAGCAGTGAAAGTGGGTTACATTGACAGGCATTACATTGAGGGTGTCCAAGCACAAGCTGTCCTGATATCAGAATCTGTGCTCTTTCAATTAATTTCAAATTATGTTGAGGAAACAAAGACACACAGACACAAACATCTACAGAGAGCAAGGAACTGTCTTCCGCGTCTGCGTACCTTCAGTAGCAGCTCAGCCAGAGAGCCAACGACGTGCAGCGCCCCGTCCTTCCTGCGGGGGTCAGCGGTGGGCTCCATCAGAATCTGGTGACAGAACTCCATCATCTGAGGCAGCACCTGGAGAAGGACAAAAAGGGGGGGGGTCACGCGGCGCGGGTCACGAGGTCAACAAGGCGTGAGGGCTGTGCCATCACAGGTTCCGTTCCGCGCCTGATCATCTTCTGGTTACGAGGACAGACCGTACCGTTTCTACCCTGAGGCCATGCTCAAATGGAAATGAGGGCTACACATGGTTCTGGGAGACGTTCCCTTCAGCGGAGCAAGCAGGCAGCATGCAAATCTCCTCACCTCCTTCCTTTTGCGGGCAGCTTTACACAGCAGGCTCTGAGCAGCAGTGGCTGGGAGGGCATGGTCATCATACAGGTCTGGAACAAACAACGGGGACAATGACACACCTTTACCCACGAAAGGCTATCAGCTCTAGGAGCAAGAGTTAGGGAAAGTCCCAAACACCGAGTTGACTTCAACATGTTGGTCTCACTAATGGCCACTAGGTGGTAGTATAACTCTATAGAGCTGTGAGTGGGAGGCGCAGCATGTACTTACTGAACTTCATGCGGATGTACTCATACGGGTCCTCCTGCCAGAGTTTCTCATCCTCGTCTTTGTAACACATGAGGGGGAAGATGACTTCTTGGCTCAATGTCTGCAGAGCGAAAACAACCGGTTAGGTTTATTTGTTCACTGTTCTCCACAGAAGGCGTTATGAAGCATCCAGAACACAGCCATTCGGATGGTTTGGACGGCTTTGAGTCACACCGGCATGTGAGGTTTGATCTGTTTCCAGGTGAGGGAGTGGGAGATGCCTTGGTTCAGGTAGTTGAGCGACTGCTGCAGAACGTGCGGCGTGACGTACTGCTTCTGGCGATACTGGTCCACCACTTTCAGGAGGACCTGAAGGAGAGCACACACAAGCATCCCATTAAATATTCCAAAGGGGAAAGAGACGCCAATTTACTTTTTTTCTGTTTATGTGTAGCTCTAATATTATCTTGTCAGCATGAGTCGTCGTATATGCTTTTAAAAGATCATAAACATACATGACTATGATAACGGTAATGATATGCATACAGGCACGCAAAAACCCTCGTGGTTTCATTCAGAAATATTCCTACCTGCTGTATGCCGACAGCGTACGTCTTCAGGAAAAAGTCAGCAAACTCAATGTACTCCTTCGTCACATTACCAGGGCTTCCATACCTTTGGACAAGTTTCAACAGGTTCAGTTAGATAATAAAAGTACTAAGACTACTATACATACCCCAAGCCTAATTCCTGATAGATAAAATGGTTCCGCTGGTTGATCGGTAAAGATCCTTGGGCCTCACCTCTCAAACAGCCTGCAGATGATGTGCAAGGCCCACTTCTTACACTTCCACCACACCAGCTCGGGACGGTCGTCTTCGTCCACCTCCAGCGTTTCCTAGCAACACAGGCAGGCACACACGCGTGCGTGCGTACACACACACACACACACACACACACACACACACACACACACACACACACACACACACACACACACACACACACACACACAGTTTGAGAAAAACAAATGTATAGCCCTTCAACAACCCCATGTGTACTTGTACAGTATTTCTGGTGTGAATGTCCAGAGCAGGCGCACTGTGTGTGTGTGTGTGTGTTTGTGTGTGTGTGTGTGTGTGTGTGGGTCTTACAGGGGGGACGTCTCGGTCCATCACAGCCCGGAGGATCTCCATCCACTGGGTCATCACTGTGTTGTTGATCAGCTGGAGGGGCAAGGAGTACTGGAGGACAACAGAGACCCAAGAGCATCAGTACCACCTACACAGGCTCACTTTCTACCTCACACACACTGTATGTATGTATGTATGTATATAAAAACTCAACCTTGCACAGAGCAGACCATATCACTCTGTACTTTCTCAAACACAGAAACAAACACACACACACACACACACACACACACACCTGTACAAGCGCATGGAAGATCTTGAGGATCTGTTTCTGGATGAGGACAGAGAAGATGGTGGCGTCGGCCAGTAACTGGGTGATCAGCTGCTGGATCCGAGGCAGGAAGATCTGCATAGCCGCTAGCAATGGCTCCCTCTCATCAGCCTTCTTATACCTGGCAGCGCGCGCGCGCACACACACACACACACACACACACACACACACACACACACACACACACACACACACACACACACACACACACACACACACACACACACACACACACACACACACACACATTCATCAACAATAGTCAGAGCACTCTGCCTTTCATATGAAATCGTGTACTTGTTAGTCATGTTCACCAGAACAAAACTGTCACTTAAAATATTTAACGCAACTGCTAACAGACTCAGACTCTCATGAGGGTCAAGAGGGACAGTGAGGTGGAGAGGTCACTCACTCGTAGGTCTTGACCAGCTGATAGAGCGACAGCAGGCTGCCATACCAGCTGCCGCTGTTCTGGGACTGGAGGTACATGCCGATCTTATCCACAATGGCTGTCCAGCGGCCAGGAAAGTCATGCTTTATGATGCCACGCAGGCACACTGTCAACTGGGCCCTGGAAAAGGATTCAACAGACAAAGAGTTTTAATGTGTGTGTGCGCGCGCGCACGCACACACACACACACACACACCAGAGTGTGGAATTGTTTAATGGCGGTTGTTATGCGTTTTAGTTAAGTAAGCGTTTCAAGTTGTCCACATTTCTAAATTGGTTACCGATTTTTTTATTTGGAACTTTAGATACTGTATGTGACGTTCATATCAAGCAAGGTGTTGATAGTCTGACACCTTGAATTATCTATCAAGTTGACACCTGTATTGCAGATCTGCAACATTACCATGAATGGTCTCTGTGTGTGTGTGTGTGTGTGTGTGTGTGTGTGTGTGTGTGTGTGTGTGTGTGTGTGTGTGTCCTACCGCACGGACTCCGGACACTGGATGATGCCCTCCACAATGTGGTCTCGAATCTGCTGCCTGTCATTCTCGTGGATGTTAAAGGGGAACACCACCTCTCCGAGAGAGGGCTCCCGGTCCTGCCAGTACTGGCTCACCATGTTCTTCAGGTAGATGGCAGCTGAGTTGGCACCACGGCACAAACACACAACACAAAAACGGATTGTGGAACTGGTGCAGGTAAAGGGACAAAGTTTGTCGTCCTGAAGAAACCAGCAATCGCGCATGAATATGCTAATGACTCAAGCCAAGGCAAATGTATTTGTATAGCACATTTCCTTCACATATGCAATTCAAAGTCCTTTACATAATGGTACATAAGGCAAGCAGGTACTTCTAAAGCAAGGGATAAAATCATATGGATAAAATAAAAACAACAGTGATAACCACCCTGACGTTGCTCATATCAGGCTAATTGTTGACCCACCAACCCCTATACTCACCTGCCTGACGAACAGGGAACTCCACCTGCTCAGAAATAATGATCTGGAGGAGAGTAGGGGCGAAGTTGATGATCTTATATGACTGAAAGAGAACCAAAAACACAGATGGTTCGATGGTGTCAGAAACCACTGCGACTACTAAATGCAAGTGATATTAAACAGACATATTTTCAGTGTCACTGCTGTCATTGCCTGCGGTCTAAAAGTAGGCTTACAAAATAAAGCATACCTCAGTTTGATCATATGTCCGTGGGTTGCATCGGAGGAATATTTGAACGAGAAGGCAACGTGGCCTTTTTTGTATCAATTTGAGAGACTCACGATAATCGCATTAATGATTTATTTATGCATCAGATATCTTACAATTGCATTTTTATTAGATGCTTGAGATATGTTCAGAAATCAACAGACATACCGTCTATCAACAAAAATGTACAGATCAGACGAGAACAAATCAGAACTAAACCTAAACTTAATCGCCATGCGGTTAATACCAGTCTACAAATGTATCCGTGGGTTTGATTAAAATATCGGTTGTTTCAGCTCAACAGAACTTGCGCCTAGTGCACTTATATAGCTACAAGGTATCACCTCACTGCACTATGCGATGATGCTGTCAACCAACAATTCTTTTGTTCTTCGATGCAACAGCTTACTTATCCGAATTCTTGAAACTATTTGCCAAACTGCAGATTAATGTACAATGAAAATAAACTTGCGAGTTGCAAATTAAATAACTGGTGTTACGCGATGAGCAATGGATCGCTTATGTACGGCCTATATGATCGTAACATAAACAAAACCCCTTCTGGAGGAATTGTTTTATGATGCTGTTAAAAGTTAAGAGTTAAACCTACCTGATTGAGTTCATTTTCAGCCGCTATCCTGAGGTTGGGATCAATTGTCCCTTTCAGCGCCTGGATAATCCGGTTAGGATCCATATGTTGTCAAGTACACGGCAGATAGTTATTTCTTCGTACGACCACATACATGTACTGCTCCAAATTCAGCCAAGCGTTTTAGATCTGCATACACAAGCCCTGCCCCCTTTTACCGGCAATCAGCGGGCGGCGGACGCAAAGCAGTGTTGGTAATGATTTACGGTAACTCTTCTTCATCTGGATCCACACTAAATTTCTGGTCTGTTTACTGCCTCCCAAGAGCTGGAGCGGTTATAACTACAGGCATGCCCGTTTAGCGTGCCTAGACGTTTCCAACGTGAATAAAGCTGGCAAGGCTGTTCCAGCAATTTAGACCTAAACCTATGAATGAAGAAATCCTCTCCCAAGAAGCAACTCAAAGAAAAATCATTCCTAGGGGATATTAATCTCTAAACTTGAAGCTAGAAATTCATAAAAATAATTTAATAAATCATTGGCATGTTTTTCTAAATGGTTAAAGGACACGTGGAAAGTATAAAATAACACCAGGGAACGCATCTACGATACAAGTCAAAACCACAAGACTATCTGCTCAATATATTTTATTTAGGCACACTGAGGGACTGCTTAAATCTCCTCTACATTTTTTACTGAGCTGGAAATTAAACATTCCATATTAGCAAGACACAAAGGTCCCCCACCATGGCATCAGAATGCAAAAGGTAAGTGCTTTAGTTTGTCAAGTAGATTCAGTTACAACTCATTCTACCTAAGCCATTAAACAATCATTGTGTCATCATTTTCAGAAACAAAACCCCCAAAACACAAAGTTAAGCATTGCATCTCAGAAGTTTTCGATTAGAAACCATTGCAGGGCTGCAGACTGAACCAAATGGATCTGTGATACAGCCCTGGGTTAGCAGCAGAGTTGGCATACCAAATACCCAGTTAGTAAATGATTACAACCGTTAACATTCAAACTAACAGATACATCTGGGAATCCAATTATTAACAAATGTATAAGAAACATATCTGGCATTTTCTTCCCTCAATTAGTTGAAAGCATTTTTTTTTCTTCCCCTGTACATTTCTTGAGCAAAAGTTACATCATGATAGCTTTGGCCTTGACTCTAGCTGGTCTGGACTGTGTGACCATGCATTCAGACAGTATGGAACTCAACACATCAGTTTATTCATGTGTAGAGCAAACCGTTTGAACAGCCTTACGCGGTGCCGTCCTGGTACAGCAGGAAGCCAGAGAAGGTGCTGTATTTCCAGCTGCTTCCATACATGGCGCCCCGGTGCAGCCGTAGCCACACCTGGTCGCCCTGGTAGAGCTGCAGGATGGCGTGGTTGCTGGCCGTCTCGTGGTCGGGCGCTCCGTCGTTGGCGTACGCCGACACCATCACCTCCTCGTTGCGCATGAGGTTGATGTAGAGGGGCACGTTGATGGCCAGCTTCAGGACGTGGAAGAGGAAGACGTAGGCGCCGTTGGCGGGGCAGGTGAAGCGGCCCGTCGCGGTGTCAAACATGTCCCCCATGTTGCTGTGCAGCAGGTCGAACACGATGGGCTGGTCCAGAGTGCCCGGGGCGAAGTTGGAGCTGCGCGAGGCCGTGAACGCCACGCGGAGAGGCTGGGTGAACGGGTAGAGCTGCATGGGTAGCAGGGTGGTGTGGCTGTGCGGGGTGATGGGGACCTCCACGGTGGAGACGGAGAGGGAGTCTCCATGGCCCGAGTCCACCAGGGTGAAGGTTCCGTCACGGTCAGGACTGCTCACCAGGGACGAGTCACTCCAGCCTCCTTGTTAGGAAAACGACCGTCAGGAAAAGAGCTAGTCACCAAATGCAACTAGTTTTCACTTTGGCTCAATCCAACGGGATGAAACGTAACCTCAAAACCATATATGGCTGTTACCAGCTGAGGGGTGTCTGGGTCCTCCTGAGCCCCCACCACGTCGATAGCTGTGCTGGTATCCAGCTTCCTGTGGGAAGAAACACACAGATGAATCCTGTAAAATACAGTCAGGCCCCTAACAAACAATACCTTGACCTGAATATTGATAAATAAATATTTAAGATTCAAGAAACTCACCCCTGTTCCATAGATGACTGCACCAGAGTTGTTGCTGTGGGCCTGGGGGAAGACATGGCCTGGGGATCGTGGACCACCGCGATACCTCTCATTTCCACCTGAACAGAAACCCAGCCATAAAGAAATACTTCATCGATGCAAAAGATACTTGGCCAAGAAAAATGTAATGAGAAATGTAATAAGGTGACCCAAACTCCCATTTGATATGGTACAAGATTAGACAGAGATGGGAAGTTGGGGTGGAACAAATGTATCATACTGTGATACTGTGGCAAGAGAGAGAAAGGAGAAAGGTGAGAGATACCTTGAAAACCACCAGAAGAGCGAAAGTAGCTGTGGGCCAGTCTCTTGCCACCACGGGCCATACCTCTCATTCCTCTGGTGTAAAACAATTGGCCAGATCGGCCCACAGTTCCACCCGATTGGCCAGGGGACAGCAACATCTGTCCACCATTACCCACCATATATTCAGACGGGTACACTTCCCAGGATGACAGGACAAATAACAAAAACTGCTACTCAATTTTCTCCAACAGATGCTGGACATATGCACTACTTTTTTTGTAACTGAATGACGTGTTAGTATCTGAAGAGCCAGAGGTCAACATACCTAGGTCATCCTGTAGGAGAGCAAATTCAGGTGGAGTTTGGGTACTGGCACTGACACGCCTGGGCGCGGAGAAGTTACCGAGGGCCGGTTTATAGTCCAGGTCTCTGTTCTGAGGTAAAGGGACGGTCGCTTTGGACACCTCAAGGGGAAGAAACAAATGCGGTCAAGGAAGAAGTTATTCAAGCAGTCTAAAGTAAATAAAACCAACAAACTGGAGTTTAAATGTACAGAGTGAAGGTCCTGGAAAGCAGCATGAGCAAAGACGATGGGGCTGGTTCGGGGAGGTGTAGAGAAGATTGGGTCCTGGTGGGTTGTGGGGATGCTAGGGACCCGCTTGTTACAGGAAGACTGCTGCCCAGACTCAGACACTGGAGTCTGAGGGACACAAGAGGAAATGAAAAGTTCACGGTTCTTCCAACTTTTTGATTGAGGAGCTGGGAGCCTACTATTGAAGTTCAAGTTGCTTGAACCCTCCCCCATCAAATGCAATGATAATTGTAATTCCATAAGCTATTTAAATTCAAATAGTTCTCTTCTTTCTTTAAATATCTTGTGTGTGTGTGTGAAAAGATGTACCAGAGGACGGCTCTTGTCCTCCAGGCTGATGGAGATGGAGTCCCTGCGGAAGAGTGGAGGAGAGGGAAACGGCTCACTCTCAGCCAGCTGAAGTGGCTCCTTTAAAGAAAAGGAAGCAGAAAAAAAGATCATACAGCATTGCATGCTACAGTACTGCCACCAACTACACGCAAAGACAAGTAGGATAGTCAATGCAATATGACATTCAGATTGGAATGCCACTACTTACAACATGGAAAAACATATGCATAGCTAATCATAATGAGTGAGTTTCAGAGTTTTAGCACATTCAAACAGGCTTGACATTACATGAGCCAGGTCATCTGTGCTGAGGTTCAAGATGCCCATATCCACAGACTCGTTACTGGTCAAAATGGCTTTGTGGTCCATACTATGCAGTCTGGAAGGCAATGGTGTGGACTGGAAAGAAGGAAACGATAACATGCATGATATGCCTTCAGATAAGGTATAATGAGATCATGGTGTTGATAACGGCTGATGCCAATCCTAACGCTAAGGCTTACATGAAGTGTTTTGGGGAAGACTTCTATCAGGCTTCTCACAGGCTCCCTTTGGGCTGCAGACAACGAGATACCGTACATTAGTTTAATAGAAGGGTCGTTTGTAAGCATTGATGGGTATAATTGGTCATTTCAGACAATAAGAAAAAAAAAAAAAGCAGGACTGCTGTGTTACCAAGAGCAGAGGGGGATGCAGATTCCCGTCGGCCTAGTCTGGGATTGCTATTAGAAGGGCAGGCCTCTCCATCTAGAAGCGAGTCCTATGGAACATAGAGTGTTCACCAACGCATAGAGACACAGAGTATACACCCACACACACTGTACTCAGCAACATTATTTTGCAACTTGTGTCCCATGACTTGAGACTGCATTGTCATTAACTTTGACAGTTAAACAAGAAGGCTTTGCTACCTGCATGAAACTGAAAGAGCCATGGATCTTGGTCATCATATCCTCCAGGTGTTGCTTCCGCAAGATGGGGTCTTTGGGCAAGGCAGATGGGGAGTTGAACTCCTCCACTGCGACGTCCATAGCTGGTGCCTGGCATAGGGAATAATGCAAATAAAATGGGAGCAAATTCTTGAGAAAAAAAATACAGCTAAAATAATGACACTCACAGGTTTGGTGACTTTCTCCCGTCTTGATTTCTTTTCTCTTCTCTGGGGAACGGGAAAATGTCCAATTCAGTGGCTGACATTCAGTTCTAGCCCTGCAATCACCATGCTCTTGTCCCCAGTCCCAGCTATCTAACGTCACTGAAAGTACCTGTATTGCCAACCCCTAAATACTCTGAATAGGCCAAACACACCAGCCTTGGTCTTTCCTTAAAGGACTTACCTGTTTGGGGTCTAAATATTGCTTCTTGACCGTCACAGGCAATTTGGGAATTAACACTGCGGCCCCTTTCCATGGTCTCATAGTAACAGGCTTCTCTGAGAACTCAATATCCCATGAGTCAGGAGGCTCCTGTTCCTTCATGGCCTGGAACTCTGCCTTCCAGTCCTGAGAGGAAGGGGCCTGATTGTTCTGGCTCCGGCCAAGGGAAATAGTGTCAGGTAGATAGCGTCTGTTAAAAAACTGAAAAAGACCAAAAGATCGTCAGTGCATCAAGAGGAGACACCATTTTAAACTGAGCAGCAAAAGGTCTGATGAAAATAATAAATGAAAAGGATAAATGTTCTACTCACCTCTTTTTTAGGAACATCAATCACATTCAACTTTGTTGGAGCTGAAAGGGAGAAACATTATTTTAGATTTATGTGCCTGGAAATGAAGAATTAAAATGTAGGAGAAGATATAGGGTAATAAGCCTACTGGAGAGACTGGCAGTTGGAGAGCTCTTTTCATTCGTAACTGGCATTTCCACTTCCTTTGGGTTCTTACTTGGTGGCAAAGGAATTCTGTCAAAGTACCCACATTCCACCAGACTCCTAAGCTGCTCATTTAAGCTCTTGTCTGAAAAGCATTTTTCAGGCTTTATCAAACCGTAAACGAACAGTTTGAAAGGCACTAAAGATACTGATTTAGGATTTGTTTGTAAAGTCCTACAGGTAGTCATGTTGACTTACAACTGGAGCCTGCAACTGGTTTGTCTTTTCCCTCGATCAGGTCAAAGTAGACTAGAGCGGACCGCTTCATTTGATCTTCAATACTACATTAATAGAAAAGGGGGTATGTTAAAAGGGCGCAAGTGCAAAGCTAGAGAACACAATTGGTTAGACACAATTTGGGAGTAGACACAAATGTGCATGTTTATATATTACCTCAAAACCATGTCCCTCTTGAGGCCCAGCATGAGGGAGAGCTGGAGAAGGCTTTGCAGCTGAGGGGCGGAGAGGAGAGGAGCCCGGTTGTGGCCAGCCAGCAGGTCCTCTCTGACGTGCTCCAGCTGCAAGCTCTGGAGGACCTGCTGGGTCTGGAGCACGCCGCTCAGCCTCCTCCTCTCCGCCTCTAGCTTGGCCACCTGTTCCCTCTTCAGGGCCTTCCTCTGGGCCCGCAGCAGCTGAAGAGGGAACGCAGGGTTGGAAATGGACACAGCTGCAACTACTATATAAATATTAGTGGTGGCTTTTAGGGTTGTGTCACAGGTCACACCAATGAGTTGTGACATACGTTTGAAACAGAAGTCCGTTATATAGTGTCAGCTCCAAACAACTGTGGCCTCTTGTCTGGGGTTATGACAATAGGAGACCCAGACATGATTCCAAAAAGAGCACATCATCTATGTGACTTTTTGTTTTTGTTGCTCAGGCCCTCCATCAAGTTAAATGACAAAACAAACTAAATTGCAGCAGTAGGAACCAAGAAATATTAGCACTTAATACAAGGGCAATAAACAGTTACTGTGTTGTAGCTGTAACCAAAAGATGGCCCCTGAGAAACACAGTGGGACTAAAATAATCTAATACCAAAAGAGAGATGCTTACATCCTCGGTCAGGGCATCCAGGGTTTTGTGGAGCTCTTGGGCAAATGTCAGATTATGGACCACCTCCTCATACTTCTCCACTGCTTCCTGAAGAACACAAGAGCCTCTAACACGATCTGGCTGACCAATGCAAGTACTGAGAACAATCAATGATTGTGCAAACAACCATGGAGGTGTGAACTCCTTCATCATGAATACGGTTCTTACCAGCTGGTCTTTGTTTAGAGTCTCGCCACGTCTCAACCGTTCAGTGTATTGTTCCAGCTTAAGCTGTGGAGACAAATACCACTAATCAAAGCACAGCATAAAGGTTAAGCAAGTATACAATTGAACTGAATGTCTCTTCACTGGATCATCCTTTCATCTTTCTCTCGTTCAATGACTTTTCAACCGCTTGTCCATACCTTCTTTTTATCCAAGTTACGGATCTTATGCTTGAGGCAGATCAGGCCGTCTTCAATGTAGGTCTCATATCCCTGGTAGGTGGAAGTCGAGGCAGCCACGGCCAGCTGGATAGGACTGAGCCCACCAGGGGAGCCCATCTTCGGGCTACTACTCCTGGGGCTCCCCTGACTCTGCTTTACCTCCCCTTTGCACTCAGATGGGTGAGAGACATCAAAGACTGTAGAGGAAGCCAGCTGCACCATATTCTGATCCTCACTTTGAGACCACTAAATTGAAAGAAAAATGGCTTTGAGTTCAACCATGACTTAACATTTTAATCATGGAGCTGAATGTTACTCAAGGTTTATTGGCTATTGCTGTTCAACCCTTTTTTACATTACTTGTCTAACTGATAAATACTGTTTTGGACTGTGGCCAGACACATGACAGTGCAGTTTGAAATATGTGCACTCTTAAGTGTGCCAGAATAATTTTGATGCAGCACAACGAATAATAAAAACAATCCTTGCAGGTTTGTTCCAAACTATTTAGTGCACACAAATTTGTGATTTAGCACTAATAAAAAGTATTTTCTGTCATCACTGGCGTGTGCCTACACGGACACGTAATATGATGTGAGTAAGAAGCACGTTTGTGGCGAGTTTACTCCGCAAGACCTTTAGGGTTTGATAACGTTTTTTACAATCATATTTTCAAAAAACTACTAGTAATTTCTCCAACCAGAAGATTCATATGAACAAATAACTCAAGACATCCTACGGCCGGATTTACAAAATAAATGCCATGCTCAGAAAACTGCTGACAAACCTCGTGCCTTTGGTGTCTGAATGATGAAATGGCTTTTGCATCTAATCCTCACTTGCCATCAAGATCCATGCAACCAGTCCCGTTCGGCCTAATGTTATAATAGTTTGTTAAGGCCAAGCGCGTGGCGTCTCATGGCTTTAAATACTGGTTCAGCAAGAAACATCGGTCGGAGGGGCGCAAACAAAATCACTGAGTGACGTCACGTAGATTGGCACCTGCCGGTTCCTGCTCACAAACACGTGGAATCCGTAGGGTCCGGTCCTGTCCCTGTCCTGCAGGGTTAGTAGTGCTGGACGTTTTCTTGTTTTCACTGATCTTGAAATTATTTTCAAATCAAATGACTGTCCACAGACAAAACAGTATTTATGTTCCAATCTATTTGGTCTCGCTCGCAAATGAAAACTATGAAGACAATCTACACAATTAACATTTATTGAACAATAAGAAATTACAATGTGTATAAAAATGCAAACATTGATTTTGCCAGAAATATACCGTAGTCTTTCTTTCTCCATATTATAAGCTGATGTGCATTCATCAACTGGCCCTAAAACTACAAATGTGTCCTGAAATCATAAATAGCAGTGCAAAACTTCAATACATACTAGCTGCACTTTCGACTACAAAAAGAAGCACAGCCTAATTATGCCTTAAACCAGATGACACTATTGGTTACTATTGGTATTGATACACAAACAATAAATAACAGAGGCTTTATAGGACAACAACTGGTTGAATGCTCTGCAATAGCTCATTGGGTATAAAATATACAGATGTTGACAGAAAACAAACAATAAAATCACTCCTAGAAATACTAAACTGTAGCTTAGCTGACATAAGCATAGCTACGCAAATTTTAAATGCATAACATTTGTTACAAAACATGCAAAACAAATATCAAAGGGCAAACATTATGAAAGGAACAAGGATTTGAGGGGTTTAATGTATGTAAAAGATTTTACAATATGTTTAATTAAACAAATACAATTTGGTACAAATATGCAATAGCTTATCACAGGGTTTTCCAAATATGTCAACTTTAGGACAGTTCAAGTTGATAACAATAGTCAAAATGGATTAATATGGCTTGATTAGAAAAAGATGTGCAGTAACATACACATTAGAATAACTTTAAAATTAAGATTTATTTGGAAGACCCATCATGCAATACCTACTTATGTGAAAGTTCCACAATTCTCTTTCCGTTCTTATCAAACACTACAGAGCAGAAAATGTGAATGGGGCAATACATATCAAAAGTCCACAGACAAACCAGACTTTTGACTGACCACTAGAGCAGGGCCCATTTGTATGAAGTGTCTTAACTTGCTTTTGAAACAATACATAAGGCATTGAAGCTACTATTCAGTCTTAAGAATGTTAATAAAACCCCGGAAATTTCATTTTCAACCTCAATTCTTTTTTAAATCTGCTTATTTACACATCTGTAAAGTTTAGAATGGGTGGGGATTACAGGTGCACCACCAGTTTATCATTTGTCAAATTGGCCATTCCTATTTCCGTCACATTCCCTGTATTTTAAGCATGCATACTCTTTACTGGGAAGACAGCTAGGAACCTGGGTGTTTAGCATATATTGGATTAGAGTCAAGCTGCAGAATCAGTGCTAAGAGTACTTTCTACATATTTTAATACAATAATAACGTGCTTTGTATGTACACAGACAGAAACGTATGACAACATATCCAAAAGATTACTGTACATTGCCCATAAGTCTATTTACACTCTTAAATAGTTTAACATGAAAAAGGTATATTAAAAGTATATACGGGCTCACATGTTAATTACATTTGTGCCTTTCCTTAAGTAGAGCTGGTAAACTTGGCTTACACCCGACCGTAAAACAAAAAATATTCTAGAAACATTTCTTTCCTTTCTCAGGCCAAATAAAGTTTTTTTTCCTATAGCAGGTCTTACATTTTAGGCATAAACAGCGAGCAATATACAAACATATGATGCTAGCACAGTGTTAAGATGTGAATACAGGAAGAGGAGGAAGGCATAAAGTGGAAGGCAGTATTCCAGGCTGTGGCTCTATCATTAGAGGTAAAGGGTTAACTCCAGAGGTCTCCAGGTTTTCATGCAGCTTTTGTGGATCCAGCATTAAGTGTTGAAAGAAATACTTTACAAAATGTGAAAGCACTCCAGAAAAGATCAAAAGGAAGAGATTCCTTTTTAGTGGAATGATAGGTAGCCTACAGGGAACAATCTTAGTCAATAACTTAAAAATAGGAAGGGAATAAAGCAAGTAAAAAACAAAAGACTGAAAAAACAAAAACAAGATGGAGTTCCAGCAGCTGAATCAGAGAAACCACAGGTGTGGTTGCAATCAAACATTCACATGCACACGTCACTTCAAATCCCCACTTGAGGGCTCGCTAGAATGTGGATTTCTATCGCAAATCCAAAAGTGCCGAAAGGGATTCCCCACGGTTTCATCCAGTGGTAGTCACTTCTTCTCGCCGTCTCCAGTCCTGCTCCCCTGACTCCTCCGCCTTCTCCTCTTCGACCTGGGACGGTGACAGACTAGGCTTCACTGGAAGGTCTACCGGATTCTCTTCATCATCGAGCCTTTGCTCCTCTTCGGTCTCCTCTACGTCCTCCTCCTCATCGGGCGGGTTCTTTTGGCAGCAGGGCTTGAAGAGGTGGGGGTCTATGAGGACCTCTCCGTAGCGTCCCTTGTAGATGATCCCACAGCAGACCTTCTGCCTAAACCACACGCGCAAAAGCAAGTCAGTCAACTGGACCACATAAGTCCACCACAGTCAGTTGGGAGCGGCTGGCGAGTCAAAACAACAGACTTCATATGTAGAAGTTCTGAAAATAATAGGTGAAGAACAGTGGCACTTTCAGGACAACACCACTATGGGATATTCTTCTTGAACAAACCCCAGACAAATATTAGGCAGCAGCCTACCTTTTCCAGTAGGTAAGGTCCAGGAAGGAGAAGACTGGGGAGTGGACGGTGTCAGGCGTCAACTCTGTGTCCGAACCCTCATCTGATTGGTTGCTGTAGTTGGGAGACTGGGCTGGTGAGGCACTTGAAGTGGTACTATGGGCATCTGAATCTGTGCAAGTGACACAAAGCACAACCAATTAGAACTCCTTACATACTCAACCAGAAATAATACAGTTTAAAATAGACCTGAGTGTCAGTATTACAAAAGGGGAAATCCATGCAATTCAACAGGATTTCCTTACTGTTAAGCTTCAGCTCGTTCTGCATTCTGGTGATCTGGCTGGGCCTGGCTTTCTTTATTTTCTTGGACTTGACGGTGGCTTTCAAACTGGTGCTACCTTTCGCATCGACAACCTTGAAACACAAAGTCAGAATGAGCACTTCAAACCTCACATCGTACACGGTATCAGGCTTGAACCTATTAGCACAAAGCACAGTTGCTGGGTAGTTTACTTATTGAATGTCGTACGCCCGTTATATGTTAAGAGTTGTGGGAAAACAACAATGGGAAGGTCTGCATACATGATTCCAGTTCTTCTTGGATCCTGCTGGGAGTTTCTTCCATCTCTTCACCAGTAGGACACAGGCATTACATATTTCTCCACAGCGCACTTCTCCCAGGCTAGAAAAAGTACAAAAACGGGGAGAAATGTACAGATTAGAAAAGAACAGTCAAGCATTCCAGCAGGGCCTACTGTGAGCGTGTGCAGCTATTAATATCCCTCCTCCGTGGTGATGCACAGCTATTTCTGCCACTGCTCCTCATGCTGACTCACAACATGGTCGCCATGGTGACGGACCATTGCAAACCAGCTGAGCAAAGATCAAAGAAGAGACACAGACTTGTTTTAACTGCTGCTACATAGGCTGGGGTCCAGCTTCAGCCCATCAGACAAAATATCACCGGACGCTCAATAACTTGGCATCAGGGTTTTCGCCTCTTTTTGCCTCTGGACCAGTCTGTGGCACAGGAAAAATAGACGGCTGCTTAGGCTATGGTACCGCACCATCAAACCGCAGGGGAGCCGTACAGCTAAGATTAAAAACTATCTCCAGAGTTGCATACCTACTGCAATTTCAACTTGTTTATATAGCTGACATTTTTGTGGTCAAGCTTCTGCACTAGATCTTTAGTTTAAACTCTTGACTTCCGCCTCATTGACGTCCTTAAGTGTGGTTTAAAAAAATAAAATAAAAAAAAATAATAAAAAAAGAGTTGTTATATTGGCTCCAAATCAGACCCTTCACAGCTTCCACAGTCTGGGGTTGGAGAGGAGTCAGAGCCAATTCCCTTCAGGATATGTGGACCTTGACTTGTCCACTCTGCCTTCATGTGTGAGCTACTCACCCGAAGCAGATCTGGAAGTCCTTCTCATAGCGGTTGCTGTCGGTGAAGCGGGAGCTGGAGGACTTGGCACGGCAGATGCAGCAGCCGTCTATGCTCCGGTACATCTTGGGCTTGTGGAACCCAAACATCTGTAGGACATGGAAACACAACAGCTTTAGTGCGTCGACATGATGTAAAATAAACCATAGCCAACAAACACCAGATTGAATGCAGTGAAAAGACTAAAAGCATTGAACTGCCATGGAAAATTAACCTGTCTATAGACATGTGCACTTACTAAGATAATTCATTCTTTACAGCCAAATTAAATGCCTAAACAAAATTTTGCACAAAATCATCAGATCGGCTAGGAAGCCTGCGTCGGGCTCGATGTGTGAATCACCAATTTGTTTACATCTGCCTGACCTGACACACACAGAGGGATAAATAGGTTATCAGTCAGACAGCAACCCTGTCACCAAGACTGGGAACAGCACGGCCTGGTTTTGTACCGATGCCCTTTTGCAACTATAGAGCTGATGTGACTGGAGCTTCGCCATGTGGCTGCTGGGGCAAAGATACAGCGGCATCCGAGTGGTGCGCTGGGAACCATCAATCTTTTTCTATTCAAACAAACCACTTTGACACGTATTATGTTAAACTTAACCAATAATGTTGTATTCCTTTATAATGTAATAGGCATACTGATAGAGATAATCTGTTATATTACCAAAATGATCTTGTCGCCTAAGTGGCGAGGATTTTAACAAATGCATTCGACCAACACTCGTGCAGGGCAACTGATTGTGTAACAGCTATACCGGGTCTGACGTAACTATTATGGAAACCATGATGCAGGGGAGCAGCGTGGTACATGCAGACAATACACGGCGAGTTAGAATATGTTCGAGGTACCACGCGCTAAACTGTCGGAGCAAACCAACTAAATGTGTCGGTAGCTGCCAAAATCATATTTGAATACCAATATTTTTTCCCAATGGGGGGCTACTCGCAAAATGAGTCGAAAAAGCCAGAAAAGCCAACATCCCCAGTGCCCACTTCCCATAAAAGGAACGAGGCATAGTCTTCTAACACCCGTGGTTAGATAATTCTCTTCCGTTAGTTTTTCCACGAGGATACAAGTTGGCCTACAAAGAATCGGACTGTTACAGTTTCCAAAAAAGATTCCAGGCTAAAAGTGAGCAAAGTCATCCAGCGTCAATTGTGTTACATTGTTGCGCTGGTATTGAGCCATTGTATTCCGGTTTATTCTTTGAGCCCATAGGCAGACTATAATCACAAGTGTTGAAGTTAAACGTTTGGATAATATATGAACTTGTTAGCAGTAGCCTAGGCTACAAGTGGATAACTTTGAAAAACATTTTCGAGACGAACATTTCAGATCATTAACGGATGCGGTCAACTACTATGTGAACGATCAGAAGGGGCTCGTCGCTGACGCAGCTACACACCCACCCAACAAACTCCAGCTCCACACACCTGCTTTTACCCACATTTTTATTTTACGCAGACGTGGTCGGCTAACTTAACCTGAACATGTCCTTATAGGTGATAAAATACAAAATGCCAGAAATATAGACCCGAACTTTGACGGCATGGTTAAAAGGCTACTCCTTTTGTTTAGGCCGGTCGATGGAAAAAGCATACAATGTGGCTATGGATTTGTAGCACAGCGAAAAACGGATGACTACTGAGACTGATTAAAAAACTTCGACAAACGTTTTTGTTTTCTCTCAAAAGATTCAATTGACAAAGACAAATGGCCTACTTCATAGTACAAAAACGAGCGCGCCTTTTTAAAAGGAGAACCTCTAGACAATTTCAAATCGTAGGCTATTAACATTCCCTGCATTCCAGAGAGCACTACGTTAACACTCACTTCTAAGTTCCACTTCTGTTTAAAGCCAAATAGTTTAGTGGGTGGTTTTAAATCAATCGTTTAACGACAGTAGTCGATACAATTTTGCTGCACGAAATGGGTTAAATCCACAGATAACTTCTGCACTCGCAAGCAATACAGTCAAAGTAGCAAAGCCCTAAAGGAATTTTCCATAGAACATTATTTATTTTCCTACCTTTTTTGAAAACTTGAAGCGCAAAATGTATCCAAACCGAAGTTATAAACGCGCCTTTAGAAGTGTCTCTCATTAAATAATACAGTTGACGAGGCCCGTTCAGTTGATTTCGGTCTACCAGCTCTAATCCCGGTGCGTTGTCCTGGAAGAAATGCTTGGGCATGCGCAAATCCTCACACCTCCATTTTCTGATTTTCTTCAATCAAATGATTTACATATCATGCTGACGTTTCACTACGTCTGCACTGTTGCCCATACAAGGATAGCGATTTAGGCGGGAAATGGGTGCTGGAAACTGAGGGGCCACTAGACTAGATGACCACACGGTGGCAGTAGCGCAGCATTGATTCAAACAGCCCATAGACGTGGAATAACAATGTTTGACAAATATTTCAAAACATGTTGGTTCCCAATGTAGGCCTACTGTTTAGATAACCCCTGCATCCCTGACAAAAACATAGGAATAATTCACTCAATCTTTTTATGAAATCATTTTGGGTGTTTTTAATGAAATCCATCATAAATACCAGAACAGTCCCCTTTCCACAACATAGGACTCTATTCCTACCATGTAACAACTGGGTCACACAGGGGTTTTACAGATCACACCAATTACAACAGTGTAGTCCATGTTTGTACTGAAACAGAGTCATTGAGCATATCAGACACACATCATCTTTCCTCTATGTAACATAAAAGCAGACCATTGAGAACAGACCAGACGGTCATAAGGGACCTAATGTCTAATAGACATACTCGATGTTAGCAGCAGTCTATACATACTACATAGAGAAGACTCCACAGCGTGACTGAATGGATGCGTAAGTAGACTAAGAACTAACAGAGAGTGGCATGCTGTTTTGAAAAACTCACACACCCTACACCCACTCACCACGGCTATTTCTCTGAACTATGCCATCGTGGTCCCTCATGGGCAGACTTTTTCCATGCAACAGTTATGACTTGTAACACAGGTTTTTGTCAAGCATTGGCAACATTCAGCAGCAGGACTAACTCTCAGCGTGATGAAAATAGGAAGATATGGAGCAGATAAAACACAGTTAGTTTGATAGATTGGTCTGCAGACTGAGTGGTTGGTAGATATCCCGTTATCCCTGTAGGTAGCAGTGGCAAAGGCTTGCTATCTCAATCTACCACTTATTCAAATAATAAATACGACAAATCAAGCCAACCTTCTGTCTATTTATTCTCCAAAAGGTTAATGCTGTAAGAGGGCTACACTGCAGTACAAATACTGAGTTAAAGGGCACTGAAACAGTTCAATTTTCCATTTTCATTCAATAATTTGGAAACTGTGGATTCTGCAGTGATGGGGGCATAAGTGGTTGGTCACAATAAATTACACAAAGTGGATCACCCTTACCAACACGCACAATTGAAAATATTTACAAACAGAATTACACAGTCATTTTCTTTTGGAATAATCTCACAAAGAAGTATATGGCATTAGTGGTTAGAGATCGATTTAAATGCAAGGAAGCGTCCAGCTAGAAAAATTTGACTCGAGGATCTAAAACATCACACTTTTCAATCAATACAAACTAGTCATATCACAAGTTTCAGTAAATTCTCAGTTTTCTTCCAAAATGTAATGTGACATTGTATACAGGTTTCTCATGGATAAAGAACAGTGCAACAATAAACTATTCTAAATAGTCCATCATGTTTCAACAGTCACAACTGTACCAGTACTGAGTTTTGAAACACACAAACAGATTTGCTGTCTCACACCTTCTGACTCTCACACACACGCACACACACAAACCCAGTGCATTCTCTGTATTGTATATTGCAGTTGCAAGTTGATAGCTTTAAACAACTTGAATATTTAATACTAAAAATAAAATAAAGTTATAAAGCATGCACACAGGAGAAAACTCAAACAGGTATTTTCCTGTCATTTGGTAGGAATGTCCATTCAGCCTCCGGTAAGCCCCCACGTTACGACAGCTCTCAAATCCGACACAGACTTTGTATCCATGATCCATCCGTTAGCCACATTGTAGAAAGAGCAATTGTCCACGTCTAATATAGTGAGGAAAAGAGAATGCTTTAAAACACTTTGATACATGGCTCAGTTTGGTGTGTTACAGGTCCAGTTGAATATCAGCACACCCCACATCTTTATCGTTATCACCCCCCCCCCCCCCCCCCCCCATAGCAATTGTCACTTCAGTGAAATATCTACGGAGAGACAGCAGCGACAAACAGTCTCTTTCTAATTTAGATGCATGACATATATGGCCCACTATGACCCAAAAGCATGCTTGCTAACACCAAGGCTAACCAAACAGGATCGAGCAAGAGCTGTCCGTCAAACACAGGCAAGAAAGGATCTCCATTGCACGGCCTACTCGTCTTTGTGAGAGAGCTACATGTCTAGCACAAAGGGAGACATCCATGGTTGTTTCTCAAAGACAACCATTTTTCTTTCCTCTAAAAAATGTCTAAAGAAGTTCCCTTAAAACCATGGGCTAAATAATACTAATACTGCATCCTCACTGGTTGTTCATCCAAAGCCCAAGGCTTTCTTCTGAAGTTCTGGAGCTGGTTGCTTTAGCAGCCAACACCCTATTGTCTGATCTTCAGTCTTCCCTTTCTTCTTCCCAAGTAATATGACCAATCCCAGGGGGTGTCAGTTGCAGCGGGCCTTGGCGAGGACAGCAACAGCCAAGGGTAAAGGGTAAACAGAACGACGGAGGGAGAGAGAGAGAGGGGGGGGGGGGGGGGAGGGGGTTGCTGTCAACCCCGGGCGCCCTAAAGTTCAATGCCCTTGACGATGGAGGTCTCCAGGGTGATGGGGAAGTCATGCAGGGTCTCCAGGACATCGATGAGGGCGTTGACTGTGGTCCGGTCTCGCAACAGAGCAGTGTCCTCGTACATCCGCAGGATCACTGGACACTCCACCATCAGAGGCAGCCACTGGGGCAGAAGCCGATCTCTGCAGAAAGAGAGAGAGAGAGAGAGAGAGAGAGAGAGAGAGAGAGAGAGAGAGAGAGAGAGAGAGAGAGAGAGAGAGAGAGAGAGAGAGAGAGAGAGAGAGGGGTGTTAGGAGTCAGAGATAGCAGGTCAGAGGAGGGAGAAGGTTCAGTGATATGTGCCTGGCTCATCGGAATTAAGTCAGATTACTTTGTCCAAGAATCAGTTTTCTTCAAGCTATATACGGTCTTCTACGCTCCAAGACAAAGTGGATTAGTGCAGGAACGTGTCACACCCCTATGTAAGGGAGAGCTCCAGTAAGTCCGTACCTTGCGCCTAGGCAGACCAACATCTGGAACTTTCCATCCTTGCCAATGTTTCTGGGGGTGGAGTTGATGGCGTTGACATAGCGACAGAGCGATTGACAGTTCATACCCAGGGGCTCGACGGTCTCCTGCAGGTCTCCCATCTGGTCAGCTGACTCCATGTATGCCACCGCCTTCTCTGTAGTCCGGAGAGAGGGATGGAGAGGTATTAGAAAAGGCAAGTTGAATAAGGAGGTGGAGGACCATACAATATAGTTGAAAAAGTTATAAGGAAATGTGAGTGAATTCATCTTGATCTGGCAATTAGCGCCTGTGTACTTGAATCCACATGTTTATAGTTCAATGATTCCCTGAGTTGCCTTTGGTCTATTAGGTATAAAAATTTATTATTTTATCACATCATGAGGATTTTTGTGAAGAGTACAGCTGTGAAGTATGCATACACCCTTTGGTGTGGCAAGACAAGAAAAATGCCTTTGTCAGGTCACTTTGAAATAATAATTGTGTGCAACTTTGACGTAGCCACCACAAGTTTGTGTTCGGGGTGCGAGGAATCAACCCAGAGAAGGCAATTCTTTATTTAAGCTCTAGATGGCGCTGTAGCACTGCACTCACCCACAAAGTCCCAGACAAACACAGTCTTCTGGAAGAGCCTGGCTGACTTGAAGCCGTTGTGGAAGAACTGTTCCAGTGCCCCTACAAGACCACTCTCCCCACACAGCAGGATGGTCAGACTGCCCCTCTGGAGGAAGACAGAGGGGACAATAATAAGCAAAGAGGAGGGAAGTTAAAAATGAAGAGCAGAAAAGCAAGGCTCGTTGGTCCATAATGACCTGACGGCTCTAGTGCAATGTGTAAGGCACCTTTACCAAGCAGGGGAGAAACCCCAGCAGTTTTCGTCACACACTAAAAAGAGAACATGTTCTCTCAAGACAACGTCTATTAGCCAAGACGGATGTTGCATTAGTCCTAGAGCTAATGGTCTTTAGTGCTCGGTCACTCTCTCTCCACTCGTATAGCCTTCACTCTCTATTATTCGTTCTGACTTGCCTTGTGAAAGAAAACGGTTCAAGTGTGCTATAAGGTCCTTCGGCCGGCATATTTTGAACAATAGCTTTCCCTGAGGCGTCGATAAAAATGCCATTACGCTAGAGCGCACAGGAGCCATACAACAACAGACGCACAGAGTGAAAGCGGCAACCTCAGGGAGTGAGAGATGTCTTAATAGAGGACTACATGTATTTGTAAGAGATATTGACAGTTGAAAATTAAATCCAAACAATATAACTGATGTTTGCAATCTTTCCCTGCTATAACAATGAGCAGTGCACAAGTCTGCTCTTGCAGTAGTTGCAGTACATGTTACATGTTTGCAGTACATGTTATGTAAGAAATGTGCAAGGTCTGCGCACGCAGGCACGCGCACACACACGCACACACACACGCGCACACACACGCACCTCTTTCTCAGGCTTGTGGAAGTGCTTAATTATGTTGTTCACTGCCTCCCCAATTGCCTCCTGAATCTGAGCTGATGTGGGCTCTGAAAAAGGAGAATAAAAGCATCATCGTTAAAAAGTATCGTTTTCAGGATGATGTGAAGTGATGGATGGACCTGTAACCATAGCAGCAGCGATGGTACTGATGGTAGCGTCGCTACGGTTACTCACTGTATCCACGGCTAGCCATGGATGTGATGCTGATGCGTCTGGCCTGGGAGGGCGAACGTTGCAGGGGCGGAGTGCCACAACCCCTCCCGGCATCCTCGTCTGCGTTGGGAACGGCCAGCTCGCCGATCAGAACCCGCTCCAGACTGCCATCGTCCACCCCCTTGCCCAGCCACCGTCCACAGGGGAACCTGGAGAGGACAGGAGCAAAGGGAAGAAGGTAAAGACCCATCAGAGCCACAGAGAACTTTCACAAGGAAAGGTGGAACCAGCTTCAGGAAAACAACGTACTTGTAGGTGTGTCCTGTGATCTCGTTGCGGACCATGACACAGTCAACCAGCCATTTGGCCAGCAGGCCGGAGTTGTCGTGACCAATCTGGGCAGTGGTCAGCTTCCCTAGATTCTGACACTGAACAAGGAAGACAGGAGAAGAGGATAGAGGGGAAAAAAATAAAGATCACTGAGGATTTCTTTTTTCAAATGTTCACAAACACCAATAAATCTAATCTTTCAATCTATCTATCTACAAAATATATTTAACTACTGAATGGACTACAAAAATAACACTACAGCAAGATAACTAATGGTGCTGCTGCCTTAGATGACATCCTCGATATGATCTATAACAATAAACCAAATATCCAGCCTATTCTATATTGGGCTGTAGTTAAAGTAGGGGGATTTGTTTGAGAGATAATTGAATGCCTTAATAAAAAAGGGTAGCATTTGAGGACAACGGTAAAACTGTTCAGACTACAAATATTAGTCAGCTGACCATATAACCATAAACCTCTAGTGAAAAACAAAAGGACTGCATTTTTTTTTTATGGACTCGAGCCAGTCTCAGAGGAGAGGGAGAGATGAGAGACATGGAGAGGGGGGTGTTTTCTAACCTTGAACATGGCGGTGATGTGGGTGTGAGGCCTGAACGCAGACTGAGGGAGATGGAGACACTTAGGTTAGGATATGATGGAGGACGGATGACATGGATGTGGGTGTGCGAGGACATGGTGATCAACCAACACACACGCACCCCCATGTGTGTAAGGGCACCACATGTGTGTGTCTCCATCACTTGACATTACACCACCACAATGAGATGTTAAATGGGGTTAGAACCGGGCTGGAACGGTGAGCGTTAGTTAAGAGTTAGAGTTGTAGTTTGAGTTAGATGTTTAGAACTACCTCTACCGACACCACAACGGTGGTGCAAACACTAGCGGACGCCCACACAACACTGGATGGAGACTAGAGACAGAGCTAGGACTACCATGCCCAGACAAGGTCACCACCGAGGGGGGATTCACAGACAGGATGATTACCTTCATCGATTTGTCTGTCTTTCACCTGGACAACTTAGAGGGTAAAGTGTGACTATGTTAACTAAATGGACATGCCATTAGTAAAGCCAGGGGGGAGGGGGGGGGGGGGGGGGGCACTGGAGTGAGAATAGATTGTGCATGATAGTGCCGAAGAGGCCAACCCGAAAGATGAGGACGAGGAGTGAGGAAGAGGACGATGAGAAACGATTGGAAAAGAGTGCGTAAGTAATACGGTGCAGGGTCTGATTTGAGGGGTCAAACTCACGTCAAAGGTCATCTCCAGGACGTTCTTAGGAATCTGCATGACGCCAGAGTCTCCCAGCTCTCCCGAAACACACACCCAGGGGTTGGAGGTTGTCATGGCGTTACTCAGCTTCTTAATGGGAATGATGACGGCTCGGTACGGTATCACTGCAGAGACAAACAGTGCATGCAATTAAAACGCATAACATTTTGATGCTTTGTCAATTAAATAGCGTAGCTCAAGATGTAATGAGCCAGATTTCCTATTATTATGAATGTCAGGGGAGGGGACTATTCTGCATGACGTGTCTGTGTGTGTGCGAGTGTTTGTTTGTTTGTTTGTTCAAGTGTGTGTTCATGCAGGCATGAGAGTGTGTGCCTGTGCATACGCATACAAATACTGCTGTCAATGCAAACACTGAGTTGAATAATGCAGCTGGTTTTAAATCTTTGACTTAGACGTACAGTATATACATCCTTTTTACTCAGAGCAATAGCGCATCAGTCATTGATCCATGTTAAAGGCCTATCCTACTTCCCCAGGCTATTACATTAGGCAAACCCCATGAAACAAAGAGAGCGGGAAGGCCGCTTTTCCATTAACATGTTCAGTCGCTTATGCTGCAAGTAGGTAGGTTATGTAAGGGGAATGTCAACGTTCACTTTAGAATGAAGTGAACCAACGTTACGCTAATGTAGGCCAGGAGGCAGACTCTTGGCTAACCGAGATGCTTTATGGTTTTGTATGCCTGGTTTACATCGAATTGATACTTGATTTTGACTGCTATCCGCGGCTTGTTTGGGTACTGGTTGCCACTGGTTGGTGGTAAGGGAACCACTCACTGATGGTGGTGAAGACACTGGTGAAGCAGTAGTAGTCGACAGCGTTGAGGGACAGCAGATGAAAGAGGAACTGCTCCTTCTCCTCCTCGCAACGCAGGAAGGCATAGCGCTTATACAGCTTCCTGTGGACCAGACGAGCACATGTTGAACGTACATAAACTCTATCAAAGTTTAGCATAAGGGGCAAGAAATGATGTAGACGTTGTTCTTACTAGGTCTCAAACGCTTACATTTTTGATATGTCTATGGTCTTTAAAGTCATAACGGCAAACCTAAAATGTTGTTTCTGTGGAGGTTAACATGCCATTTGCATTATACTGAAATTTCATCTGTGTGTGTGTGTGTGTTTTGTGTGTGTGTGTGTGTGTGTGTGTGTGTGTGTGTGGGTGTGTGGGTGTGTGGGTGTGTGAGAGCGTGTCCTCACTTGGTTAAGGCTTGGCGGGACAGCAGCTGTTTGAGGTGCTGGGAGAGCAGCTTCTTCTCCAGAGACAGACGGATCCAGGCCCGCGCTCGCCCCACCTCCGTCTTAATCTCCCCCATGCTCTGAATATGTCTGACGGACACGGAGAGGAAACCAGCCAGTGAGTGGACTAGGAGTACCTAAGCCTGTCATCTGCCTGGGTGATCGGGAACCGTCATTAGGAGATTGAAAGGGAGTTGCTACCTCATATCCTGTAGAACTGACACACGCAGTGATGGCATCCCGATTGAAGATTCAGATTTCCTTCTCTCCGGGCCACTTGATACTACAGGGAGAAAACAAAATATACTTTAAGTATTTATAGTGGATATAATCTCTCTTTTGTGTGTGTGTGTGTGTGTGTGTGTGTGTGTGTGTGTTTTACCTGGTGATTCAACCTGCTGCTCCAGTTTCTCTTCTCTGGCCTGGTAGTGCAGCAGGTGGGACCACAGAGCGGACTTACCCTGCAAAGGTTAAGTACAAAGGTTATAGGTCACACACCACCCGCCAATACGCTTAATACAGTTCCTAATAAAAAAAGATTACACACAGCGGATTTACCAGTCAATAACCTCTTAACTTCAATATGCTATGGCCACTACTGCCAGATTCTGATTAACCAAAGTGTGTGTATACTGACCTACCAGACATATAAAAATACTCTATAAAGCTTTACTATTAAACCTGGATAACAAAGCATGCGTGTTTGTGTGTGCGTGTTGGTGTGTGCATGTGTGTGTGTGCGCGTGTGCGTGTGTGTGTCCCCCGACCTGTTTGACCTGCAGCCCGTGGCTCCAGATCCTCTCCAGCAGGTCACAGAGGCTGGCTATGAGGGTGTTCTCCTCCAGCCCCGTGATGTTGGCCTCCCCGTGGCCCAGCTCCACGGCCTCACGACCCATCTTAGCCACCAGCATACGCTTGGTCTGAGAAAACAACACACAGCCAACATCACTACAGCACAACGCCCACACGGAACCAACACACCTCCACAACCCCGTCTGTGCTTTCTTATTCCGAGTTCTCCAATTCTGCTCCTTTTGTGACTTTCTACCTACTGTGATGGAGGGTGCAGTTTGTGTGTATGGGGATTTGTATGTGACTAAAATAAATACAAACAGGCGAGGGTCTGATGCCATATACCGCTCCGCTCTACACAGGGCTCCTACCTTCATGCGACACTCCTTGAGGAGCCCCTCGACAAACTTCCAGTTAGTCTGGGCGATGACAGCCGGAGACAGATCAGACAGTTTGGGCTGCCGCAGGTTCTTCCCCAGGCTACGAGCCTCCTGCATGTACTTCTGACGGGGGAGGAAGAGAACACACGTCAGTTCCCCCAAAACGAACAACCTTTGTTTGGGAAAACAGATCAAGGCGAGGGATGCAGGGCGATAATAGATCAAACATCGAACGAGAAGCAGTGAAAATTGAATCAGGTTAGCGGACACTTCTTCACAGGGCGTCTCCCAGATGAGAACATTACAGAGAAATTATGAAACGTTTCATTTGTTCCTGAGCTTCAATCAGACTATATCAGGGAAACGCTTTTTTTTTCATTCAATTTGAGCCACACCATCTAATTCTTTCAAAACCACCGTAGCTTATTTTAATCTGATACAATCTTTCTTTCTCTCCTCTCATATTTCTCGCCCACCTTCAGGTTACAATACAGGAAGTAGGTGAATAACTAACAACTGTACATTCAAGGTGGTCGCAGATGCTGAGTAGATGGGGGAAGTGTGGAAGGAGTCAGCAAAGGAGTGGTACAGAGGAGTTGAGCTCTTCAGAAAACAGTGTGGGGGGGGTTCTGGGATTGCGGAGTAAGGGAAAGGGGGTTTCCATCACAGTGACAGCTCCTCCACGTACCAGGCAGCTCGCAGAGGCAGATTTTTTGGGCGGTTTGAGAGGCGGGGGTGACGGTTTGTCCCACTCCCAAAATGACATGGAGTTCTGCAGGACCAGACACCCCTCTACCTGCTGAGGAGTGGTACAGTCCACACCCCAGTCGACATCAGACTACACACGACCAACGGAAAAAGGCCGGGGATGAAAAGTAGAATGGAAAAAGAAAGACAAAGAAAAGAGAATGCAGCATGCACATGAATGCAGGAGAAACAAAATCAACACAAATCAAACCAAATATGAGAACTGAAAACCAAAGAGAACACAGTAGAAACGCTAACACAGATAGCGTTCAACGAAAGACGCAGGAGGGTACATTCCAAGTCATGCTTCTCGAGCTCAGACAGTGGGGAGGAGGTACGGGGAGGAGGAGAAGCTGGGTACCTCCTTAAGGTCATTGTCCAGGGTCAGGTGCTCGGCCTTCTGCCTGTAGTGGTCTTTCCTGCGCTGAGTCGTGGCTGTGCGATTAGACCACCTGTAAGATCAAATCAAAAAGACTTCATCCAAAATATTCTACAAAACTGACTACAAAGGGGAGCGTCTATACCCACTCACAGCTACTGCCGGGCTAGCCTGTAACATCATCACATCACAACATCACATCACATCACAACAGCGCCCCAAAACAGTAGCATAAATGTATCCGTGCGCGTAGACGTAAAGGTATTATACTGACTTGTTGTTGGTGGGCCCAGCCGCAAGGACGTCCGCCTGTAGCTTGGGGAAGAAGCCCTGCTCGTATTTGCCCTGTCCAATCTTCATGTCCAGCAGATGGGGGTGGATGGCCGTGTGGTCGATCTTCATCAGCCTTTGCTCAATGGCTTGGGCTGGGGAAAGGAAACAAATCGCGCAGGGGGATTTGAGTGTGGCCCATACCTCAATGCAAATCACTGATTACACGTCTGGGGTCATACAAGGTGCCAATGTTGCACTTCAAAGGGCATCTGTGGGAGATGAAAATAAAGACACCCACGCATGCAAATAAGCTGTTAACCTAGTGCATTTCCACCCACACACACTCTCAACACTTCTCCCCTTCTGACCTAAAAGCTGAAAGCAAAACAGTGTGCCTCTCCTGTGCTCACCCGTAACAAGCCTTCAAGGCCTTCAAAGCAGTCCCGATGAACCAAGAATCAAGGACATTCTGTAGCGTACTCCTCTTTGCTCCCTTTCTCTCTCGTCCTTTTTCTCTCTGAAGTAATCCCTCTATTCCGTCAGTCAACCCTCTTATCCTTCTATTTGGTACACACTGACATCAAATAAACATTGTCCTTGACTTATCGGCCATCGATTAATAAAGACATGCTTGTATTCAAACCGCGTTTTTATGGGTTAGGCTGTCTCGTCTGGTTTGAACAGGCTTGTGTCAGACAACGCTAAATGAGCCTTCTCGTAATCTCACTTCCTTTCATCTGGGCTCTGGCAGAGAAGAGAGAAAGAGAGCAAGAAGCACTGGAGCGAATAAAGGCAGATTTAGCAGAATAAAAGAGCTCCTTTTGTCCGTTTAATTGGGTACCTGCACGCTCCATCACCTCTCACTGATCCCTCTGTTAATAAAGCCTTACACCACAGAGAATTAAGAACCAGCCAGAGTGGACTGATGACACAAGCTCACCCACTCACAACTATATCATATGGGCATGGCCGTGCACACTGTCAAATCAATTATAATTACGGTTATACAAATAAAGACAACACACACTCCTTCTTGCAGCATTCTTGCACAGAGACTCAAACTGGAAGACATCCTAATGTTCCTCAATTTGACCACACAGTGTAGTTTTTTTTGGTATGTTTTATGTTTTTTTGCACTTTCAGCAGCAATTAGAGACCTAATGAAGGGGAACCAGCAAGCACCAATTAGGAAAAAAGACCTGACCACGTATTCTTGCAGACAAAGAGTGGGGTAATGAGGGCGCGTGTGTTTACGAGTGTGGGGCGTGCGTGTTGGTTGGTGCTTGAGAGAGAGAGGGTGTAATGGAGTGATTAAGAAAGAGAGACAGATGTTGACAGGCGGTTCGATTGGCGGCCTTCGAAAAAGGCAAAGCGGGAAGCAAGACCAGGCGTGTTTTTCCGAGACCGTTCGATAGCAGAGATAGCACCGTTTCCAGGGAAATAAATGAGACTGAGACTGAGAGAGGTGGATGTGTTTTGCATTTCAAATGAAAGGCCCGTTGGAGTCTTGTCTGACATCTTTCTTAAGAGACGATTGCTTTTCCGGACAGACACAGGCAGCATACTGATCATTAGAGGCTCCATCAAGGCCAGGGATGGATCAGAATCTAAGGCACACTCAAACAGCCAATTAAGCTCTGTATTCAATCCCTGTTGTCCCTTCTCCACCATATTTGTATGAAATATTCATTCCGTAAATAATAATTTCTTTGGATCTCTTTCTCTTTCAACCTATCCACCTACAAACGCACACAAGTGCCCAATTATGTGCACACACACACACACGCACACACACGCGCACACACGCGCACACACACACACACAGACTACATCCACTCAAGCACGGGCGCCTACCTGACTCCTTGAGGATGGAGCACCTCTGGTAATTGGAGGAGCGAAGATGCGGTGCGCGGACGTTGTAGAGGCGGGCCTTCTCGACGCGCGAGTCAAAGACGCGCAGCAGGGGCTCCTTCTCCTCCCACTGGGACATGATCTTGTTGTCGATGAAGGTGGCAAACATCTGGGTCTCGATGAAGTGCGACAGGAAGGGCAGGTAGGGCTCCGGCTGGTCCGACAGGAAGGAGGCCTGGGGGCAACGGAGAGCACAGACGAAAACAACATTTATGCTCCATATTCATCTTCCCGTATCACTTCCAGAGTCAACCTCGGAGCGGCTTGGCTGTTCGCTGAGAACGCATTTCCCGGTTGAGTTGAAATAGATGCCAGCACCGCAGTTAATGAAACCCCTGTCTTTTTTGATTTGTCGATTTCCATCGCAAAAATTCAAATGGGGTCCGGAGCAAATATCATAACTGCATCTTCAGCAAAACAGAGGAAATTCAATTTTTCCCTGAAACCTAGCAATGCCCCTGTGTTAGATTTGACAAATGCTTTGGATAAACAACATTGAATTGATGTTCCTTTGCTAACTGCACAGTAGTTTGGGACTGGAAACAATACGTCTCTCCATAACAGCCTACCTTGTCAAAGTTGTGCATCTGCTCTCGGTTGGTGAGCCAGGACTCCAGATCCGTGGCGCTCTGGATAACAAAGGCCTCGTAGTCGGCAAACATGGTGGTGAAGCGTCCGGCGAACACCTCCCTCAGCTGGACGTTCAGCTTGGCGTTCCTCAGCTCCTCGTCCTCCACCGCTGTCCGGCCCCCCTGACCCTCCGACCCCTGACCCTTCACCCCGGCCCGGAGGGCGTCCACCCGGGCCACCGTCACCCCGGTGCGCTTGGTCAGCGCCTGCAGGCGCTCCAGGGTGGCGTTGCCCTGGAGGAGCTCCAGCACCGCCAGGTCCTCCCCGCCCAGGTTCCCGTTGCGGCCGTCGTCCTCCAGCTCCCTCAGCACCTTACGCTCCCGCCCCGGGGTGGAGGTGGGGGTGGTGGTGGTGGAGGAGGGGCGACGGGGAGCGCCCCCCTGGGGGGACAGGCCGTAGCGCCGCAGCACCTCCGTCAGCTCCTGGATGAACTCGGGCTTGTTGGGGAACTGGGGGAAGTCCTCGGGCAGCTCGATGCAGTGGTTGTCAATGTCCACAAAACACAGGTTAGCCTGGACACGGACAGAGAGAAACTAGGTTAGACAGACGCATCTAGCGTGGAACAACCGTTTTGGAGATCTTCATAAATGGGACTATACGTGCTTAGTGAGCTAATTCAATAAGGCAGTTTGACTCTTTTTGGAGGTATTAAGAGCAGATATCACAGTTGTGTGTAAGTGTGTGTCTTTTTGTGCGTCAGGTGTTTTGCGAGTCGGGAACTGATATTAAAAGCGCCATATCGAGGACAGCCTGGGTTTATGGAAAGAGGTGAGCGGTATTGGGGGAGGGGCTGTGACTGGGGGAGGGTGGAATCTAGGCCAGCGTGCGACTGATCACGGCTGTTTGATAACAAATCTGATCAAGATCAAGTCAAATCTGACATAATGGAGTTAGCATGACACCCTCGCACAGGATTAAAGCAAAACCCCTGATCTCAATACTTCAACCCAACCCCCCCTCTCCCTCTCTCACACACACCTACACACAAATCAAAGAGGCAGACACATTTAAGAAAAGACAGACATAACCGCAATTCTAACTTAATAGCTCTTTAAATGGAGAGGAATACAAAATTCACAAGGAAACCCTCCCTTTCCTTGTCGCTTAACTAGCTTAAGAACACACTACAGTGGGGTTTATAGCATCGCCTCTCAAAGACCCAGAGTGATCCCTCTCTTTGCCAGTCTTTACCCTCCTCTGCTACCATCTGCGCCCAGCACTGGGACAAAAACCCTGGATTCTAGTCTCTCACTCCCTCTCATCCACTACCAGGAGCTGACTGCTTTGCACCAATGAGTCAATTCCATTAGCCTTTGCCTGCAGTTGTTTACAGCAGGAGGTTTCTATTTGTTGGTCATACATATGTGTGTGTGTGTGTGTTTTACAAGGTGCTTTGACTCACTGCTCTACCAGGGCTGCATCACCTGTGGGAGCACAGATCTGACCTGACGTGGGTGGGTCTAAACCCCCTCCTTTTAGGCACGGCAGGAAGCTGAAGGAGGCCATCCGCTGAATTTGGAGACGGTGAAAAGTGGAGCGTGCACCCCGCTGGGCTTTTCTACGGGCACATAATAACAAGCGGGGTCGTTGTTTCCACAGGGCATGGCCTAGTTTGGGTTAAAAAGCACGCTGGTTCCCCAGATAACGGGACCCAATGAAGGGGGGAGAGGGGAGACGAACGATGAGAAATATGGTTACATAAACGTGGACACATTGCGTACGTGGTGCCCTTGTGTGCATGTTGACGTGCGTGGGTTAGGGTTAGTTTGCTGAGCAAACATCAGCCGACACACGCCTGTCAGACAGAGTGAAACACCAACGTCAGGGTTCAAAAAGACAAAGTCAACCCGGTGTCTGTAAATCCACCACAACCCCCCACCCCCTCTCTTTCTTTCTCTCTCTCTCTCTCTCAGCTCTCTTCTGTTCTTCATTTGCTCTCAGGCACTCTTTCATCATCACTCCATTTCTAGGTCACAGCTACTTCTAAGAGCAAGAGAGATATTCTGAAACTTGGCAGTGGAGAGGATCTTTGGGGGAGACGGATCGGGGTGGACAAGGCGATGTAAATTGGATTGGGGACAGGCGGATGGGCTCGTGGGGATGCGGTGGCATCCGTAGCTGGCTCGGATCATAAGCAGCATCCATACG
>CM030172.1:10170820-10178320 GCA_017639675.1 Aplochiton taeniatus
AAACTCCCTAAAACAGCACAATCAAACGTCGGGTGGAGTTGAAGTCCGATGGCTGTCGTGTCTGACGGAAGGTTCAAGCCTCCATGCCAGCTGTCATCTGTCCCCCAAGTGACCGTGGTGAAGTTCTAATCCCACTTAGTGGCTTCATAGACAGTCAGATAAACTGCCTTCACTCAAAGCGGGATTTGGAAGTCTGGGGCATGAAGCACAGCCCAGCAAAGCCCAGTCCATCCCAGCACGGCACACTACCCTCTCCTTCTCCTCTCCTATGGCCAGATTGCAGTGTAATCCTAAACAAATTTTGAGTCATTACCACCAGCAGCAGCCAGGCAGGCAGGTTCAGATCAAATATTAACCCCAGTTGGAGTGGGGCTGGCTGGGCGGGTAGGAGGCGGGTTGGAGGGCCAGACGGTTCCCTATAGCTGGGGGCACGCTGTCAGCTAGGATGGCTAATCAGCAGCCGGTCTATGTGTCTGTGTATGTGTTGTAATGGGAGAATAACACTGTGAAATACATATTCACACCATTGACCTAGAACGTTCTGATATGTCGGTGTGTTAACCTTTTGTGTGAGTTCCTTGGGTACCAACTACTCTATCGGTGAGAGATGTTCCCTTATAAGTGATCAAGTTTCACCCAAATGGTGCTTAGGAAATTGCGTTTTTGTTCAAAGTCCTTCTTCCACCTCATAAAGGGTCATTTCCGCCAGTGTGTGTGTGTGTGTGTGTGTGTGTGTGTGTGTGTGTGTGTCTCCTTACCTTGCGAGTAGAGCAGGATCTGCATCTCCAGCAGGGTGCAGGTGAAGAGCTGCACCAGGTTCTCCGCCCCCAGCAGACAGAAGGTCTCCCCCAGGGGGAAGTCGGCCAGGGGCAGCTCCAAGGGGCCGGGCCGCTGGCAGGCGATGGGCTCGTACACGCCGTGGAACTTGAGCGAGCGGCCGGGCGGCGGCTGGGGCACCTCGTACAGGACGTTGTAGACGTAGCTCTCCAGGGGGAGCGGGGGCGCGGCGCTGGCCGTGACCGCCCGGTGGAGCTGGGAGAGAAAGCGGCGGCAGGCGTGCATGAAGGGCATGGGCGTGATGAGACACAGCGCCTTGGAGACGTAGAGGGTGTCCCGCGACGCGTCGTAGCCGCCGCCGCTGGCCGCCCGCGACGAAGAGGCGGAGGAGGGGGAGTCCGCCTCGTCCATGCTGCTGGCCAGGGAGTCCATGCTGGAGGAGGAAGAGGAGGAGGAGGAGGAGGTGGTGGTGGAGGAGGGGGGGTTGGCGGCGTTGTGCATCTGGTAGAGGGTCTGCATGGCGGAGCAGATCTGGGGGCTGGTCACCTCCTCGTAGAAGGTGTGGACGAAGCCGTAGGTGCGTGAGCCGTCCTCGCGGGTGATGATGAAGGAGTGGAACTGCGGCGCGCGGCTCTCCGCCTGCGTCCGGAACGACAGGCCTTTGGGCATGCACAGCTGGTAGAGGGAGGAGAGGTGGACATTAGTGGCAATCTCAAAACAGAGCTCACTGAACAATGTGTGTGTGTGTGTGTGTGTGTGTGTGTGTGTGTGTGTGCGTGTTGTGTGTGTGTGTGTACAAGTACACCCCACGATAATGGACTTCTAATCAAATAGGCATAACGTATTTAAATAAACACACAGTCAGCAGCAGGGAGGAGTTGTTAAAGCTTATTATACTCATTATGCTTCTGTGGCTGAATGAAAAATTAACCAAATCAAGCACTGTGTGCAAAACTGCTTATTGCGCACGCGTGTGCGCACACACACACACACACACACATACACACACACACACACACACACACACACACACACACACACACACAGCAATCTGTGATTGGATTACACATGGGGGGAGAGAATCACGGTTGTATCTGATCACTAGTGACAATGATCATCTGTCCTTTCCCTCCCTCCATTTGCCTTTGTTAACCGTGGCAACAGCACAGAAAATGAAAAGCATAAAACAAGCAGCATTCTACAGGCCATCTCTCCCAATCTAAAGAATCTAAGTAATCTTAAATCATCCAGGTACAAATAGAAATAAATTGAAAGACTATAATTGAAAGAATAGAGATAAAATTCCTTACAGGACAAGGATTTGTTTTGGCAAACATCAGAGCCAATGCATATCGGATGATATGCTCTAGGCATTCCCTATCTCTTCATCCATACCACTGCAAAGTTAAATAAAGCTGACATGACATTCAGTTCACCTACAATAAATAGACTTTACATCGCGGTTCCAGCAGTGACATACACAGTGGGTAGAGGGGTGACGTTGGAGAGTGGCACAGTGCGGGAGAAACAAGATGCCTGTCGTCTCAGATAGAGGCCGAACGATTTATATCTGTGGGCCGATGATGAATTGTATTTATTTATTTATTATTTCAAATCCTTTATTTAACCTGACGAGTCCCATTGAGATATATTGAAACAGACGTGAGACAATAAAACAAGCAACATAAACATTAAAGCGACATGCCATTACACAGCTGGCATGTGTTTGATAACCACATTTGAGGGAGCATTATACATGTGATTATATCGATATCAGAAACGTTTCACTCCTTAATATCGTTATCGGACCGAAAAATCCAGTACCGGTGGGGCTCTAGTCTCAGACTCTAATATACAACGATGCCACGAACACAAACATACAGATTAACACGCAAAGTGCCATCACCCGCCCATAGTAATTGGCCTTTTCTAAGACAGACCTTCCCTCACCTACTGTTCAGACTCAAAGCTAAATTAATAAGAAACTAATCAATTCCAACAGCAGATAGAAAGAGAGAGAGAGGGAGAGGGGGGGGGGGGTAAATCACGAAAGTCCGAAAGATAAAAAAGAGAGAGGGAGAGAGCAGCAGAGCGACTTCTGATCAGGGGGATTGGTACATGAAAAAGCAATCATCATGGGGGCTTTGCCGTCGGGTCTGCAGGGGCCGGGATGTGTGATTACTCTAGAGCTGCTTTCCCCCTGCTCCTCAACTCTGCTGGGGGATGCGGAGGAATGCCAGACGCCAGAGAGAAAAGAGAGAGGGGAGGGGAGGAGGGCATGACAATAACGAAACCATGGTCGATAGATAGGCAGAGCAGGCGTAAAGAGAGATGGGGAAAAAAGAGAGGGCAGCAAGAGAGAGAGAGAATAAAGGAGCATTTCCATAGCCGGCCTATCGGATGCGAGAACCGGGGCCGGTGTTTAATTTCAACGTGGCCGGTTTCCATGCCGACGTAAGCGGAGAAGCTCGCCTGAATTATTGAGCGGTGCTGACGCCGGGCTAGAGTGGACGACGGAAAAAAACAGGTGACCTTGTATCAGGACACCCAGGGGTCACCCTGCACCGCTCGCCGGTGTCATTTTGGGGACCGGCAGGACAGGCATCAGTACAGGCTCACCTGAGGTACATGGTGTTGGCCTTGGTTTACACGAACACACACACACACACACACACACACACACACACACACACACACACACACACACACAAGCCACTCTTTTCCAGCCTGTGGTCTGTTCAACAGACAACACACATAGAGCAACAACCCTTTGCGCATCACTGACCCTCTTACTGCGACAGGAAGCGAGTCCACGCATGAAAAGGTCACGAACTATGGAGATCCAAAGGAACCAAAGCCAAACTCCTAGCTCGATCACTTTCCTCTCCCGCAGGAAATGACCAAAACAACTGCAGAGCAATCATTATTCTCAGTAGTATTCTGAATCTAACCCGAGATTGAATCTGTCAAGTCTCTCTGCCACCCTTGCATGTATCAAGTCTTTGATATTCCGTTCCTGGAGATGAAACATCTCAATCCACGACACCAGTCACAAGCCAGGAAGGAGGACACCGACCGTGGCGCTTTCCCCGAGAAGCCCCCGCTGGGCAAATCCATGGTAACGGATGGGATTTGCTATCGCTCTGTTACACTGGATCTTTTAAGTTTATCTTAATCCTGGGCCTCTCTGCTGGAATGCATGGATTTGTGTGCGTGTGCGCGTGTGTGTGTGGCTGTGTTCAAACCGTAGTACAAATAATCCATCTTGTCCTTCCCTTTTCCCTTGAAAATTATCTTCTAGGCCCTTTCCTTGCCTGGGTGGGGGGTTGCTATTAGACTCCGTGATCCATAATACATGAACTGTTTGCCGCCCCCACACACATACATACACACACACACACACACCACTCTGCCGTTTCCCTCCCAGTCAGGTGAGTACTGTAACTGCAGGAGGGGGCTCATACCATGTTGACTGCATCCTGATCGAAAGGGTTCCATTCCACCGTCTCTGGGAAGTGGGCCAGCACCTTAGACTTGAAGGTCCTCTTCAGGGGGCTCTGCTCGAAGTTCTCCCCTACAGGACAAAAAGAAACAGAGGGGGAAGGGGGAGGGGAGAGAGAAAGCAGGGAACTGTTACAGCAATGGTCATTTCAAATCCTAATGAATCATTGACTTTGAATCCAAAACGCCAGAGTACTGTATTTCTGGGGAGGATAAAAATGTGTTTTTGCTAGACAACCCCCGATCGTATTGATGAAGGAGGAGACGCACACAGCCACTAACACATGCACAGGGGGATCCACTGTGTGTCATACACTAAACTAGATTTAACACACTGGGCTAAGGCATTCAGGGGACGGTGGCCATTCTGAAGCTGCATGCACACACGGAATGTCTCTCTGTCAGCAGCTGTGCTGGATGAGCTCGATGGCTTCCCCCTCCACCATACATATGGATGCGGGAATGCACGCTCACACGCTCACACGCTCACACGCTCACACGCTCACACGCTCACACACTCACACGCTCACACACTCACACACAAGCTGCAACTAGACCTAGAATCAACACCGCTATCAGTTGCCCGGACGCTAACAATTTCATTGACGTTCCCTTCACTTTGGCAGTCCCCTGGTGGAAAACTAGAAGGCGTACTGAACGTGTTCTCCAGACGGCTAGCTGCATCCCCGTCGGCCTGCCATCATAAAGCCCAGGTAGAGGACTCCTGCTGTGGGCCTCATCAGACGACCATTAAGGCTCTGCTGCTCCTAAGCTGCACTGGCTGGAGCCTGAAGTCCATAGATCAACGAGCCACTGGGAACAAAACACCTTCACCTCAGACCCAACCTTTCTGTTCTGGCACAGCGAGAACTCCCCCGCTTGAAAAGACATCGTCACAGACAGTTTATCCAGCAAACACAAAGGCCTTGTCGCGGTTGTGGCTTCGATGCGACAGAGCAAGACCGACGATAACGACTGACTGTGGCCTCCAGTGATTGGGTCAATTCTCCCGTCTCCATAACTGCTCTCTTCGGGCTACTAAATCTCCGCCCTAACTGCCGCACACCTCACCATTTCCTCTGGGCGACCAGAGGCAGCACCGCGGCTATTGAGAGACCAACGGCAATCGATTGTGGATAAGTGAATGTGCTCGTTATATGGACCGGGGGACACTGACCGTAACCAGGGTCATTAGGGGATGGGAGCCAGGTCAAAGGGTTGGGAAAGAGGGAGGGAAAGGAGGAGGAGGCAGGCCATAGATATTGTTTTAAATGTTGACGCCATGAATGTTGGCGGAATTGTCGTTAACGACAGAATTGATGGAGGCTTTGTCTAGCATGAAATAAAGACATGAGATGGGAGCTACAGAGTACTGATGACGGACTCTCCATGGAAGATTCTAGCTTTATTGATTATCGTATTAACTATATTATCAGGAACTCGTTCAGGAGAGAACAAAAAAGGGATGACCACAAACGACAAAGGCTTAATGATGGGAATCTAAATGCATTCGTTTTAATTCATTCATAAATTGCAAAATCGAAACCGAGCATAAACAAAGGGATGTCATCTAGGGCAAAAGGACACACACACACGCACGCACGCACGCAGGCACGCACGCACGCGCACACACACACACACACACACACACACACACACACACACACAGGGGAAAGATGGCAGAGCAACAACAAAGCAGCAGGAGTCTGAGAGGTCAAACCCTAGGGGGGAGAAAGTGTGAGGGAGGGCGAAGAGAGGGGAAAAGGAGATGCATTTAAAAGAGGGATTTACAAAAGGAGCGAGCAGACAGGCAGAGAGCCAAATAACAGCATGGGAGAGGACCGGAGAGACGGGGGGAGAGAGGGGGGGAGAGACGGGGGGAGAGACAGGGGGAGAGAGGGGGGGGGGAGACGGGGGGAGAGAGGGAAAGAAACGGGGAAGCCACAGGGGCGATGGAGCAGGGGGCAGGACACCGGGACACTACAGGGCCCAAATCACCACTTGGTCCTAATAAGAGGCGGGGAATTTGAAATGGGTTACTACCCAACTGGGTGATGGAGAGACAGGGCAGTGGATCTGAGCTGCAGAGACCTTCACAGCTCTCAACATCGATTAGTGATTTTGTGTGTGTGTGTGTGTGTGTGTGTGTGTGCCTGTAAGAGGCACTGGAGATGAATAATGCAAAGGACAGTTTTGGTGAACGGCTACTCCACAAGGCAGCGGGGGAGAGAAACCACAGCAACATCTCAAGATCACAGCTGGGTGCGGAGCAGTTGGGAGAGAGAGAGAGAGAGAGAGAGAGAGAGAGAGAGAGAGAGAGAGAGAGAGAGAGAGAGAGAGAGAGAGAGAGAGAGAGAGAGTGTACGTGTGTAAGTGTGTGTGTCCTCACATTTTGCCTAAACTCTGTCTCTTTACGTGTAAACATAACCCCCAGCTGCTTAGCTGACATGAACCCTAACATCTAGCCGGGCTCTCCGTTGCTAATTTACGCAGACACCCAGACACACGCCCACACCACGCTGCCATGTCTTGGCTGGCTAAACCCCTGTGAGGGCCCGTGCTTCATTTCCCCTCTGTGGCTCCGCGCACGTGAGGGACGCCTGGACCCCCTGGAGGGCCTCCGTCGTGATGAACCGGAGCAGACAGCACGGAGAGGGCCTAAGCTCCTTCAGTCTCCAATGACCTCTTGTTCGCTCCCACCCTTCCTCTCCTCCAGCCACTCAATCCATCTTCGTTGCTCTCTCTCTCTCTCTCTCTCGCTCAGTTTTTCTAAAGCTCAACGGGAACACGTGAGATAAAGAGCACATGCTTAAAGATAAGCACGGGAAAAACAAACAACTAGGGATGCATGGAACACTTTTAGAGCAGGAATGAGGGATGGAAGAGAGGAAAGAGGGAGGGAGAGAAAAAAAGGAGAGAAAAAATAGGGTAAATACAGTCAGCTGGAGGGATGAAAGAAGAACTGATTTGGATAACAAGCTCAAAGAAACCTGACCCAAATAGAAACATTTTGGACGGTCCCTAGAAACAAGACAGAGAAAGAGAGCGAAAGAGAGAGAGAGAGAGAGAGAGAGAGAGAGAGAGAGAGAGAGAGAGAGAGAGAGAGAGAGAGAGAGAGAGATAAAAAGAGAGAGCTAAAAAGAAGGAGAGAGGGAGGTAGTAGGGAGCAGTGGAGGGTAAAATAGGTTGAACAATAAAAAAGGAGGTGGGTGATTAAAAATG
>CM030172.1:10183320-10283320 GCA_017639675.1 Aplochiton taeniatus
AGGTGAATGGATGCCGGGACTGGTGGACGAAACCATGCGTCCCTTTGAAAACAGCCGAAGGGACTGGTGGACGAAACCATGTGTCCCTTTGAAAACAGCCGAAGGGACTGGTGGACGAAACCATGTGTCCCTTTGAAAACAGCCGAAGGGACTGCGTGATTACAGGCATTACAGTCCCGTGGGGCTCGCATGTCTGTGCTGCTTCAAAAGGCACCTGGAGCATGTCTCCTGAATACATAACACAGCACCGCGGGTAACACTGTCAAAAGTCAACACGGAATTCTGCTCCTGAAGAGATTACCATAGCAGGAAACGCAAAGGCTGTCACAAAGAGACGAGCTTGCACTCTCGGAAGCATTCCAAAAAAAAGCTCACACACACAAAACTGGTATTTTTCTTTAAAATATACATATATTTAACATTGTATAGAATACCAGCAGGAGGGCAAAGTGTGACTGGTAGGGCAAAGAGGCAGTGGCTGAAGTGCTTCAATTGCTTTGAAGCATCAAGATGCTTGAAGTTACGATAAAAAGAAATCCAAAATGTTTTGTCATTTGTGCACATATTTAATGACATGGTAAATAAGTTAGATCTCATTAATGGACTTGATATGTTCCTTATATAAGTTATATAACGTTATATAAACCTTATCTGAACGCTGTGAGGATTATGTGAGGGTTGTCTTCTTTAACATTATCTAAGCGTAGTGAGGCCTATGTGAGGGTTGTCTTCTTTAAAATTATCTAAGCGTAGTGAGGATTATGTGAGGGTTGTCTTCTTTAACATTATCTAAGCGTAGTGAGGCCTATGTGAGGGTTGTCTTCTTTAACATTATCTAAGCGTAGTGAGGCCTATGTGAGGGTTGTCTTCTTTAACATTATCTAAGCGTAGTGAGGCCTATGTGAGGGTTGTCTTCTTTAACATTATCTAAGCGTAGTGAGGCCTATGTGAGGGTTGTCTTCTTTAACATTATCTAAGCGTAGTGAGGCCTATGTGAGGGCTGTCTTCTTTAACATTATCTAAGCGTAGTGAGGCCTATGTGAGGGTTGTCTTCTTTAAAATTATCTAAGCGTAGTGAGGATTATGTGAGGGTTGTCTTCTTTAACATTATCTAAGCGTAGTGAGGCCTATGTGAGGGTTGTCTTCTTTAACATTATCTAAGCGTAGTGAGGATTACGTGAGGGTTGTCTTCTTTAACATTATCTAAGCGTAGTGAGGCCTATGTGAGGGTTGTCTTCTTGTGTTCTCAGAGAGCGAGGACTTTAAGTGGGGTCTGCTTGGTGCCAGACTCCTCGGGCGGCTCCCAACATTCCCTTACGCTTTAGACCAGCACCAGCACCTGCTCTGACCGGGCACTGGGCCCACCCCCAGGAGTCAGGGGACACACACACACACACACACACATATATAGTACACACACTCATTATTACTTTCACTCATCTACCCTCACTCAAACACACACACACACACACACACACACACGCCCAGAATAAGTCAAATCCCCCACTGTGCTGAACCCAATCACCAGGGCTGGCAGCGCTAGTGTGAGAGCAGTGCCCCATCTGTCTCCTGGCAACAAGACAAATGGGAAGAGGAGGGGTCAACACCTTCTAATCTCTGAATCAATCGTGTCTTGCGTGTCAAACACACGTAGGAGCTTGAAACCCAAACTGTGCGTTTGTGGGGAAGCTTACGCGGTTGTATTCACTTGTGAATGCTGCTAGTGTGTGTGTGTATGTGTGTGTGTGTGTGTGTGTGTGTGTGTGTGTGTGACACTGACAATGGTCTAGTGTGACAACAGCCCAGATTAGCCTGGCTCTGATGGTCCTATTCATCCCTCCCTGGGCTGAATGTGAGGACTCAACACTGGTGTGGTGATGTCATTACTCTGTCACTCTGTCAAGCACGGCTTTGTCCCAACTCTCCATGAGGAGAGGGAGGATAGGAGGGGGAAAACATGGGGGAAAAAGCGGGGGGAAAGAAAAAAGGGATGAGGGGGATGAGGCGAGGGGGGACAACTCATTTTTATTCAGGCACATGCTGCATCCCTCCCTGGGGTCCTTCACAGAGCCGTGCCTGGATAATGACTAGGTGTCACCCAGGTCGGTGACAGGTAGATTAGCAGATGTCGTCGCGTTGTGTTGACTACACAAAGGCAAAGGGTTCAGAATAAGACATAGCAGACATCTGAATCAAACCAAAAAGATCATTTTATCATCAAACGCATAATGATACATGGACGACCCACGATGAAGCTGGCCAAAAACATATTATCCAATGTTCTGTTGGCCGAGGCTTAGCCTAAAAAAGTATCTGTTTACATCTTTGTGTGGGGGGATTTGAGAGGGTAAAAAAGCTTTTCCAACAGTTCTTTTATCCTGTCTAAACTAGGCTCCCCACAATGGCACCTGTCCAACATTCTTTACGCATGACACAACCGCATCGCCAGGCCTAGCGGTTTGGATGCCGTTGGGAAGGAGCGAAAGAGAAAGGAGGGAGGAGGATAGAGAGAGCGAGGAGGAGACTTCGCTGCATCACACACCGCACCCCGCGGAGTCTCCGTTGTCCATCTTCAATCGCGCTACGCTGGCTTCACTGCCGACTTTTGAATGTTAACGCATGCAAATGGCGCTGGCGGGCCCGCCCAAAAAGGTCCCGTGCAGGCTCTTTTCAGGTTCCTGCCTTGCACTGCAGGAGGGAAAGCGGCGGCGGCACCAGTCTGTGACACAGTGACGGCCCGTCATGTCACCAGAATGACAGCGGGTTATAAATAGGAGTGAGCACGCCGGAGGGATAAGCACCTCCGGAGGCAGTCAATGTCTCTGGCCTGATAAACGGGCCGTGGAACGTGGAGGCGTAATCTAACGCATCCAGGAGAACCCGGTGAGAGATGGAAATAATCACTGTTTGAGGTCGAGAGGAACAATTCCTCCCTTGTCTTCTGGTGATAATTATGTCAGCAAGAAGCCATTAACTGTGTTTCTTTGTGTGTCCGTGTGTGTGTGTGTGTGTGTGTGTGTGCGTGTGAGCATGTTTGTGTGTGAGTATGTTTGTGTAAGCCCATCTGGCAGCTGCTGAGCAATAACCAGGCTGTGATGATGAGGATGATGAGGATGACGAGGATGCCGCTGGTGACAGCGGGTGGACGGCTCACTCCTCAGCATGCACAAGTGGACAATAGAACCAACAGATAAACCAATAGAGCGTCGTCTGTTCCCCTGAGGCCGGCCTCACCTGGGCTCTTGACGGTACACAGAGGTGCTGTGCGTTCAAAAAGGGGTTCATACAGACGTTCACTTTCACAGGGCTGCAGTCCCAGTGGCTGATGTTACTACTGTAGTAGCAATGTACTGATGTAGGCTCTCGACTAAAAACAAAAAGTAGACGAGAGAAGAAAAGGGAGGGAGAGCCAAGCGGCGGAGGTCACGCACGAAAGAGACAGATGGAGATGCAAAAATAGACCGAGGCCTGTCCGACAGAGCACCGAAAAACTGAGAGACTGCTTCAGGGCAAGAAAGCAGCAGGACGAAAGAGAGACAGACAATGAACTTTTGAGAAACAGATAAATAAAATGGCATGAAAGAGAGAGGGAAAACGAAAGATGAAAGAGAGGGAGAGTGAAAGAAAAAGAGAAAGAGAAAAAGAAAGAGAAAGAGAAAGAGAAAGAAAGAAAGAAAGAGAGTCAGTAAAAAGCTGCCGAGTCAGTCTAGTTAACGCTGGGGAGAAAGCAGAGCAGCTCCTGAACCCCCCAGAGCCAAATCCCTCTGCTCTGCTAACCGGAGGTTCCCACCACTTTAAAATAGGCACTTAAAAACATTCAGCACCATTCCAGAAAACCGCCTTCCCCCCTTTAATCATCACCCAGCCTTTTGAACTCGCTGGAGGACATACAGTATATGAAGCGACTCTAGTAACCTTTAAGGGTGTCTCTAGAAATGCAAATCCAACCAAAATCAAAGCAGATGTTCTATTATAGGGGGTATATATTTAAGAAACAGCCATTCAAATATGTAAGGTTGAAATTGATATTACTCCTGAAGAAAGGAGTACTTGAGGGGAGACTGGCTACCTTCTTTATTTTCTAAAAGGGAGAGCAAGACAGAGGCTGATGACGAAAAACGGAACAAAATGAAACAACCTGAAAACCCCTTCTGAAAGAGGCTGGCAGCCTCTAAAGAAAGGATGTGAGGTTCGGCCATGGCGGTAGATAAGCCTTGTGTATTTTAGTTGTGTTTAACTTAAGACTGCTCAAGATAACAATGCCACACAACACACATATGCAAACAAACACACAGACACATAACATACAAGCCCTGCAGAGCCTTCTCCAGGCTGAATAGGAGATGAGAGCCCACAAAGAGGTCTATCTCAAGAGGCATCTCCACTATCTCGACTACGTCACACACACACACACACACACACACACACACACACACACACACACACTGTCCCTCTCTAATAATAATAAATGATAAGAACAAACACAGAGCTAAAACCCATTCAAGAGGCCAACGAAACATAAATGATGGCCCCACAATCAGTTAAAAGGCCACTGTGGCCATGGGGGAGTCGAGTGGTCTCTGTCCACATCTACCCCTACAGCTAGATAATGTGTCTAGCTTAAACGCCCTCTGTCTCCATGGTGACCCATTTAGCATCTATGGAAAAGGCTAATGGCCTCTTTTCAAGGAGGCTACCTCATCTCGTTTGAACCAAAACACACATCAATTGCCCCCGCTATAAAGCGGACCCAACAGAGGGACACCTGATCGTGGGCAGGAGAATGCTTAGAGGTGGACTGGGGTGGGGGGGGTGGGGGTGGGGGCAGGCAATACAAAAACACCACTTACACAACAGCTGCAGCCCTGCTGTCAGCCTCCGAAAGCCACAGCGCCCAGGGGGACTGTAGTTGACCTGGTCCCTTATGGAAGCAAACTAAAGACCAGCCCAGGTGTCAGGAAATGAGGAGGACAACAGAGAGCACCGTGGAGGAGGGGGGGGGGGGGGGGGGGCTGGGGTCGACAGACTGAAAAGGCCCTGAAGTTAGGACACAATAGGACAGTTGCATAAGGCTCTCCAGCCCCAGGCCCCACACAGTGGTCTTCAAACGGAAAACGGCTTAACACAAACGGACAGAGAGGACGACGGAGAGGGAGGGACAACCTTTTAGTCCGGCATTTCAATGCGATAGAGGGCCAAACGTGACATGAAAGAGGAGAGAGGGAGTATGTGAAAAGTGAGGAGGACTTGAAGGGTTGAAGGTTAAGATAATTTAGCCTTTAATGTTTTTCAGCTGCCCGTTGTCAGGTGACCACAGACTATCGAGTTCATTGTCAGCCGTCCAAACTAATAAGGCTTGCTGACATCTGCTGCAGAACGCTTTTATCTCCACATCCTGAGCGAACCACTGAGCCATGACTACACCTGCGTGTGTGTGTTTGTGTGTGTGTGTGTGTGTGTGTGTGTGTGTGTCTGTGTCTGTGTGTGTTGTTACTGCTTGAACAGCAATCGCAGGGCGCAAAGGGATTTGCAACACGGCTTCATGCAAATGGCCAATCTGTGTGAGTTCATTGGCTGGAACCTGTAACACACAGGCTAAACTGGTCCAATAGTTTGCATACAACTTTCACAAACTGCAGCCTCTACATCAAAGAGGGGGAGACATGACAGCAGCTGCAAACAAAAAGAAGACAAAAACACAAGTTGTGCAGTAAAGTGTACCTTTAGCCTACCAACAAGAGACAGTGTGCTCTTAAGACTCCAGGGTTGTGTACTTGTGGCAATTCTATAAGTGCCCAATACTTCTTTCCAGAGAGAGCTGTAAGATTATGCACCTCTGGATTTCCCCCATCATAACCCTGTAGACATCCTCCATCAATCAACATGGCCTCCTGCTCTGCTCTTCGCCGCCCCACCCCCCGTCTTGATTCAGCAGCAGCTCTATCTGTCTTTATTAGCGTCCGCTGCCATCAGCCTGGGATGTGTCTCTGACCATAGCACAGTGCCAAGGGGAAACGAGCGTAGCCGCCTAGCCCGGAACTAAAAGCCCCATTGCTGTGTCCCACTCACATGCTAGACATCCCTCTTCATTGCATAACGAGGTCAATTAGAAAAATGGAAGGCAACAAATAAGGTTCACAGGTTTAAAAACAAACATAATCCTCCATTGGCAGGCTGGTAATTTGGCCTAACAGCTGGTAGATGACTTGGTAGATGAACTAACAGAGTAAGAGGTAGTTGCTAAAGGACTTTGCGTAACAAGCTTGTGGCACCAGAGTGTCACAATTGAATAAAGAGAAGAAGAGAGGGAGCGGACATTAACCAAACAGCTTATTTGGCCTGGTCTAGAAAATGTGTATTTTTCAAGCAATCATGTTGGTATTTGATTCTGTCGCCATAGTTGGTCTCCTTTTCAGTCTGTCTCAATAGAAAAGTACTATCTGTGACTGATAAACTCTCGTCCAACTGAATGGAGGTACGGCAACTTGGGATGGACGACATGATGAACACTGACCAATGGAATCCTGTTCAAATTTACTAACTCAAGCTGTGTTATTGTGTGTGTGTGTGTTATAAAATGTAATTATCCTGAACTGCCAGTTGCCATTTCCCTTCTCCTTGGAGGTCTCTGTAGCGGACTCTGTCAGGAGCACAGAGTCTGTAGAGAGGGAGCTTAATCTGGTCTAACAGACAGACGGCATTTCTCAACTACTGACTCTCCACTTGCATAACATACCGAGCCTGTTTTCAGTATGAGAGAGAGAGAGTGAGTTAACAAGACGTATTGTTTTGGGCTCAGCCTGTGATGTGGCTGAGGCTCTTTTGCTCAGGAAGAACAGCACATGGGTTTAATTGGCACTGAGGGATTCTGGGGCTTGTCGACCCCATTGGACGCTTCAAACTCTGGGCTGGTAATGTGACATGATGATGAGCAGCCAATCCTCTGTCGTGCCCTCAGTCAAATCATCCCTCCACTTCCCTGCCATCATAATTCCAATTATGTAAACAAAGTGTCAGAGTCATAATCCAAAAGAATGAACCGCATATCCAGCGAAGGAGTGTGTCATTGGGAACCATTTCAAAGTTGCAGATAAAATGAAGGGTTACTTCGTCAATCTCGTGAATTTCCTATCCAGTATATTTTTCGAATCTTCACAAGGCCTCCAGTCTAGCCAACCAGGAAACAAATCTTCATGAATTATCAGCGAGGGATTGAGTGGAAACCAGTGAACCATACAGGGTTAATGGATGCCTGAAGAGCTACTTTTTAAAACAGCTTCCAGTGTGTGTGTGTGTGTGTGTGTGTGTGTGTGTGTGTGTGTGTGTCACCAGTGAGCTAAAGCTGCCCTGGCTTCACTCAGTCATCCGAGGGGGTAGGGGAGCATCTCAGAGACAGCAGTGGCTCCTAGTATGCTATGCTTAGGGGCCCCATTGTTTCATTACACACGACAGGTTAATTTATTTCATACATTCCATCTCTGCTTGCTATGCTTATTCTGGATATGGAGAGAGAAAGAGAGAGACAGAGAGATATGTTCAATTTACTTTGGATTGTTTTGTTGATTGTTACAGGGCAAAGGTTGTTAGGGTGAGTTGGAGCTCACTTAGTCAGAGAACAAAGTTGACACACCAGCCTGCATTTGTGCGCACACGAGCACACGCACCCACGCATGCACGCACGCACATTTTACCGACAGTGTATGTGGTCTTGTGCAGCAATGGCAGTCAATGCCCTCCTACAAGACTCCCTCCTGAGGCGGGCAAGACTGTGCGCCCGTTAGTTTTACATGCTGTGGTTGTTATGGCGACTGGGTGTTCTGTGTTGGAATGTCCCAGAGGGCCACGTGTATTTTATGGCTGTTGGTTGGAGAGCATTTAGTTTGCTGATTAGGCCTCCGGACTGAGCAGCCAATGTGACTGGGCTTAGCCTCAACAGCAGAGCACCACATCCAGTGTCGATGTATTCCTAAAATAGATTCCGACATCTCTCGTACACATGTAAACCTCAATAATCTCTCCGTGTGCGGTTGTACCGAAGGAGACTTACACTATGAGTAGACATTAGATGACGTAAGACCTACTCATTCAGAGAGGGGAAACGGCTCCCTGGTATCCCATCTGCCACGCTCTACACGTCCGGTGGTCCAAAACCCCAACACTCCAGCAACATGTCTCCCCTGTGCCGCTGCACCACCCCGGCTGTAATGTGTCAGGCGGGGGGGGGGGGGGTATCTGTCGGGAACCGTGACGATGGCTGACTACTGTTACGTAAGGAGATTTACAGCGAGCCTGACATAACAGCTCGCGCCGGGCTATCATGACAAAGTTTGCTTGTGCTGATGGCGTTCCAAGGGACGCTGGGAACATATGACATGTTTCATGGCCCGTGATCGACGGCCATTCACACACGTGTACCGGATCACAGGTTCACACATGTAATCCGAGAGGTTCCTTTACACCGTTCTGACTCAATCACGCGGCCTCGGAAGCCATATCTATGTGACAAACGTCTTTTCTGTCTTCCCCTAAACTTTGAAAATGCAAACAGCATTTGTTTTTCTCTTTCTTTTTGCCCTGTCCCTCTTCTGTAATCCCTTAGCCCATCTGTCCCTGCAGCAGTAATACACAAAGGGCCATTGCTGGTATATGTAACACCATCTATTGCTGGTCAATAGGAGTGCCACCTCTAGGTCAGCATAGCTTTACCCTGGGCATAGACGATAGCACGGAGCACAGTGTACTGTATCAACACATAAGCACTATTGATTTCTACGGGTAAACAAATCAACTGAAACAAACACCACCAGATATCTTTGCGCTGGGAGAGGGCTGGTGGTGGACGAGAGGCTTAATAAGCTTCTCTGACATGTTGGGAGAAACAAAGTTAATGGTTTGCGACTAAAGGACAGGGTCCATGTTGTACAAGTTAGTTTAGAATGAGCCTGGCGTCCATTTTAACATGCAGCGTAAGAAATTGCTTTAGTCTCTCTAAGCAGCAGACCTGGGTGACTCTTTGTAATGCATTGTGGATAAAAGGGGCCTATTATACTGCATGGAGCTTACTGCTAACTGCTACTTTCCATATGCTTCCGTTGTTACTGCATGTACTGTGAAATGATGCAGTCTAGTGAATGTCACCACACAACACTTTACAGGATATAATACACAGGAAGTGTTCCACGGCATTAGAAATTGATGATTTATTACAGGACATTTAGTCTACAGGCATCACCGGAAATCATTGTTGTGGTCAAGATATTGTACCACCTAAATTGGAAAGTATATAAACAACCAAAATATTACAATAAGGCCTGTTTCCAATATTCAGTCAATTCATATGGCACTGAAAGCGATAAGGATCAGCAACACACTAAAAGTCTGTTTCTGCAAATTGAAAAGTAACAAGATTGTCATAAGGCCTCCACTTCCTAGCCACATGGGACATTCAGAAATGTTACATTGTAGAGAAGGTCACTGGAAGACTATGGGCATGTACAGGGAAATGATGAAACCATGCATATCGGCTCTTCTTTAGTGTTGATCTTTTTTCCCCATTAGCCCACATGTAATGACAGTGCTATGAACACACAAAAGATGACTTGTGTGCTGGGGAACAGGAACACACGGTCATGTCCAGACACAACTCCGATCACTCAGTCAGTCACTCTCCCTTCTGAGCCAAAACAACAACCTTCCCCTCCCTCCCTCCCTCCCTCCCATGGTCATTGCCCCCTTTATTCCTGCCTGTCTGCTGAACAGAGAGAACATATGGAGGACAGGGTCAGGGGTCAAAGGGGGAGGGGGGGGGGGGGGGGGGGGGGGGTTTAAATGGCCGCATTACCCTGTGTGATCAACTGCTAATTTAGAGGAGGAGGGGTTTCCGTCTCTGGGGAGGCCAAACACCCTTCTCCTCCTCCTCCTGAAGGCAGTGGTCTCCCTGAGGCAGGAGATCCATCAGGAGTTGTCAGTGCCCCCCCACGTAACCTCACAAGTGTCTGCCGTCAGCTGTCTGGGTCCCTGGATTTGAGCGTCTTGACAGGCCAAGGTGCAAGAACAAAAGTCATCTGTAGCGTGTGTACGTGTGTGTATATGTGTGTGTGCATGTGGGAGAGAGAGTTTATCTATTGCAAGTCTATTGCATTTACATGTTCTAGTCCATTGCAGGCATTTATTCATCCAAAATTGATATTTGTAAGTAAGCAATTGCTAGTTTTAAAACTTAACTCATCAGATGTCAGTGAGGGGGCGTCATGAGCAAGCTCATTGCTCTCTGGGATAGGAGCAGAATGCCTGACGCCCACAGGTCAAACGCTGTGAGGTGGGAAGCAAAGAGCACTGGCTCTGTGGGGTAGTGTGTGTCTGGGCTGGCCTTGTCTGTTAGATTACAGAGTTGTGTGTGTTCTCTGTAGCCTGTAGGAGCTGTCTAAAGGGATTACTCTAACAGGCTTAACAGAGAGCCCACTCCCCTTCCTGCCTGTCTGCCCTGCCTGCCTGCCTGCCTGCCTGCCTGCCTGTCTGCCTGTCTGCCTGTCTGCCTGTCTGCCTGCAGGACACGATTCACAGAAAGGAGGGAGAGCGGATGACAAAACGAAGAGAGACGGAGGAAACAGGGAATGGCGGGGGTTCTCTGCCGTGAGAGAGACAGACAGACAGCCAGGAGAGCATTCACTTGACCACCATTGTTTGAGCCCCAGCGCCGTTAGAGAAACGAGAGGCTGCCCAAGTGCAGAATGCTCCCCTCGCTCCAGCCGGGTGAGACTTCCCTCCATTAGCCCGCCATAATGTTATTAGCATAAGTCAGCGAGGCCATGCGTCAGCGCTGTTAGCACGTGTCATCATTAGTCTACGTCAGTGTGGCATTAGCATAAGGGGGGGGGGGGGGGGGCATTGTGCCGCTGTTGACACTTCCAGGGCTGGAGCCCAGTCCAGGTGGACAGATGGCGAGGGCCAGGACAGGAGGAGGGTTTAGCCCTTCAAATCCCCTATGTGCTGCCGCCCTCCTCCCTTCAGCCAACACTCCTGACCTAGCTACCTCAGTCTGGCCTGCGACTCTGTCCCCGGCCCGACGTTACTCTTGTTATGGAGTTATAGATGGGCACGTCAGTCTTAAACTGCAGTGACAATGAACATTTCAAAAACGTCAAATTCATAGACATGCACTTGTTTAACAATATTCGGGTTTGTAGCTTGTTTGGAGGAGGCATGGGGGGGGGGGGGGGGGTCAAGTAAGAGAAAGAATAGTAGCTATTTGGACAGGCCCTGGCATGTAAAACAACAATAAATCTTCACACGGGTCCTGACATCCGGTTGGCAGACGAACAAGGCGCTACTGCTGGGAATATTCAGCGCCTGTCTCACCGGTGGCATGTACTGTCCCGTTCCTCTGGCGCTGACTAACCTGTTGGCAGTCCTGAGACGTTGGGAAGCCAAGGAGACAGTTTGTCTGATACAGAGCAGGGGTGGGGGGGGGGATTGACAGCGTGGGAGAGCCTGGGTGACACGCAGGTGTGAGGAGCCCGCAGTGTGAAGGACAGAGACGGAGGGAGAACAACATCAGAGAAAGGAGGAGGTCTGGGGACACCAGGGTTGATGAAGGGGATAGATCTCCTTCAGACTTTGGCTGAGAGACAGTGAAGAGTGACAGCTGGCCGCCTTTAGAAGTGAGACACCATCTGTTGGTCATCTGGTGTTTTCATTGCATCTACCTGTGTGTGTGTGCATGTGTGTGCATGTGTGTGTGTGCGTGCATGTGTGTGTAAGAGAGAAGAGATCAATTGTGCCAGTGCGTTTTAATGCTTCAACATCAGGCTGAATAATGCTATGTCCTGTGGGGTAAGTCTGAGAGTTTGACCTGCAATTCAACATGGAGGAACACTGACCTACTATTTCCGTTGAGCAAAACGTCACCGGTCTGAAATAGCTCCTCCTTCTCACCTTTCAGCTCGGCACCGGCGCCCGCTAGCCCACAATGCATTGCACTCGGTGTTAGAACGCGGTGCACAAGCAGGAGGCGAATCACTCTGATCAGTGATTAGAGGGACTACTCTCGAACACACTGCCTGCCCGCTGGGATATATTAAGACCTCGCAGAACTGTTGATACGCTAAGAGTGAAATGCCTGAGGTGAGGAGGTGTGAGGGTAGGGCCTACATAGCTCACTACTTGGTGGATATAAATGGTCAAAGCCACGAATGGCAACATGGGGCACGCAAAGCCCGCGCACGCGCACGCACGCACGCACGCACGCACGCACACACACACACACACACACACACACACACACACACACACACACACACACACACACACACACACACACACACACACACACACACACACAGGTGTGCTCCCTGGCAGCCCCTATGATGGGAATACCCTCCAGGTCGGCAGCCATAGGCAGGTCTACAGGAAGTCTGCTGCTCTGACTGGAAACAATGGGGCCTGGGGAAACTCGGCTGCTGCCTGCGTGCCTACCACACAAAGGAAGAGGGGGAGGGGGGGGGGGGGGGGGGGGGGGGGGGCGAGGAGAATCACAGCCTAAAATAACAACCAGCATCAGGCCCAGCCTAATGCGGGTCATATCACACTTACAACCTTGGCCTGTTGCTGCGGGATGAAAAACAGGGATACAATGCATGGAGACTGCCTGACATGCTAGCCTGGCGCTGACCTAATAAAGAAGCATTAATGGGAACAGGGACAACATGTGGATATCAATCACGGCAGTGTTAGCGTCATCTGGCCCAGCAGAACGGGGTAGAGGCCTGATCTGAACTGTAAATGATCTCAGCCCACTGGATAAAGGAATGGATGGACGGTGCTCACTGAGGCAAATGACAAAGAGATGGGGATGGTCTGATGTTGGTATAGACGGGGGGAGGGGGATGGGTCAACCAATATATTCTGCCTTAACGCGCTGACACTGGTTCCACCTATAACTTTTGAATCAACAACCCTCCGCTAGGTGAATTGCCCATAAACAACTCATGAAGTCCAATTATTACTCAGCTTACTGACGCGTTTCATGTTCATTAAAAACAGCCCAACTAAACAATAACTGGTCTCTGGGAGGCCCCTCAGCTTACGTTGTGTGAAATGGGAAACCTCAGGCCTGCACATTATGACAGGTGGTGGTTTCTTAATAAGCAGCTAACCATGTCTGGAAACAGATTTGACCAAATCCCCAGGGGAAATAACTGCAACAATGTCATCATTAGTGAGGGGCTATCTTCCTTTGTATTCTTTTTTTTTTTGCATTTTCAAATCCTACCGCATGTCAAACTGTTTATATCCTGCATTGAGGTTTATGGAAGAGTTCTGAATGCCAGATGCCATGCCAAGACGTCTCTCCTCAGGCTACACGCCCCCCCCCCCCCCCTTTCCCAACAGCTGACGGCTCGAGTGCCGTGACCCCAAGGTTCATTTAGCCACAGTTTAACCACAGCGTACAGGCAGTGACACACACCCACACACACACCAGATGCTCAGAAAGTTGGGGTGAGAGGAGACCAGGGAGCAGACAGAGACATTTGGACTCTGTGTGGTGGGTGCTCATCAGTGACACCTCAGAGGGTGAGTGACGCAATACTTCCCCAGGGTAACACACACACACACACACACACACACACACACACAGGGTAAAATAAATTAATATGGAGAAACAAAGCCTCCCCCCCATCCACACCCTGTCACATGCAGTAGACCCATTAGTTGCAGAATCACTTTAGATGTGGCACGGGTCTAGCAGTGATCTCCAGCCCACTAACCACCCTCTCTCACGCCAGGCCAAACTAATCGACAAAACCTAGAGATTACCCAAGGAATAAGCCCCTGGTCCGTGCTCTTTGAACGCCCAGATCCTGCCACCCACTGAGACCCTGTCTGATCGTCACACACAGCACTGATGGAATCCTGGTCACATTCTGGAGCACTCTACATGTCGCTTTACCAAAATGAGCAATCACAGCTCACTCACTTCAGATGCTGATAAGCAGTCTGGCAGTTGTGCAAACAGGCACGCACGCGCGCGCGCACACACGCACACACGCACACACACACACACACACACACACACACACACACACACACACACACACACACACACACACACACACACACACTGAACTTTGAGCTACAGACCCAGCCATTTGGACATGTGTTATCTTACTAACAGCGTGATGCAACACTATGTCCTCCACGGCCATTTCTGGAGATACATCCATAACAGGTAGTCCATGTCAAAGCAGCTCCCACCTGCATTTTGAATATACTGTATAACACAGGGGAACCGACAGCCCTAACTTAACTACGCACTAGCATGTCTGCTGGGGGGGATGTGAACAGGCTGTGAAACAAATAGAAAAAAGAAAAAGAAAAAAATGCGCTGGAGCAGCGCTGGCAGGGAGAGGTGTTTCCCTGACTCTGGCCCCCTGAACACAACTTACATGGTGGTTGAGGCTGGGGGAGGCTGAGGGTTGGTGCTGCGCTTTGTGCTGTTTACACAGTCAGAGTCAGAAGTGCGAGTGTACTGCAACTGAGGGGGTTTGTGACCCTAAGATCAATGGTAATCAATTACAGAGTAATGGCCAGAAAATGAGCACATTATGGTGAACGATGTCAAACTATATTTGAAGATAGAACTTACATTTGTAGCAAGATGTTCTACTATTATTCACTTTTAAGGGGTATAACAGTAAAATGAGCATGGCCATCCCATCAGCAAAATCATTAAAGCTTCATCAATCCACATAATCTGGCTTCATCAGAGAACAGATCAGCATACACCATAGAGGCTATGTACTCTAAAAAAAAAACATTTTTGTCTCAGTAATAAGTGGGTTAAAATAATAAATACAAGTGTTTTCAGCCGAGTTGACTCCCGAAGAATGTAAACATGGCTGCATTCGTCTTGCTCTACAAGGACCATGCATCCGTGAATTTTGTTTTATCATGTGTATGATAAACTAACTAATGATTAGCAATAAATAGACTTACGGATTTTATTTTCTTCAACGGTTTACGCAAATAAATCCACAAGTCAAGTAGCATAATACAATGAGTTTAATTATCTTCATAGACACTTAAGAAATCTGTCTATGTAGGTAGGCAAAACCTGCAGAGGAATGCTGTTAAATCATGTTTGACACACATAAACAAACGATCTTACCAGATAATTCGTCAGGTTCCAATCCTGTTTCGGTGTCTATTCCGCAAATAACAAAATAGTGTGCGAAGCGGCACGGCGCCGCTCCAGAGCCCGCGGTGCTCCCACTCATCCTTGCGTCAATAGTCGGCGTTGTCTGAACCTAGCTCCTTAAAAAACACATTTCCATTGTACAAACAAGACAAATGGGCTTTAAAATGTCTATGAAATGCCAGTGTCTGTCAAAACTTAGTTCTTAAGTTACGCAATCAAAGTCGTTCCGCTGAGCTCTCCCTGTTTGCAAGTCCTACTTGGTCGCACTCGTAGGCGTCTGACAATACAAATCTGAAGCTCGAGATGTGTGCTTGGAAGCCTCGCCTAGCATTTCGAAAGGGAATGCTCAGGAAGAATAGATCAGTCGCGTGGCAGGGCGGGACATTCAAATTGTGCCAGCAAATTAAAAGCCTGTAAACCACCTTGTTTGCTTAGAAAATTGTCTTGGGGTAAAAAAAAACAACATTATTTTGATAACATGCTGAGGATGAATTCGAAGCACATTAGAATACGTTAAATGAGTATAATTGCACATTTTAGATAACCAATGTGCTGTTTAAAGGATATACAGTAGCCTATTTTCTAATTTATAAAAACAAGCTTAAGATCACACAATTCAACTTAGACCTAAACAAATGAAATCAGCCCACTTCAGGCCCAGGCTTTCAAATAGTAGGCTACCATTCCGAGCCCAGTAGTATCTAATTAAGCCATTGTTCTTTAACACTCTATTTTGTCTGCATAGTCTACTGGACTAATGGCCAGCCAGGATGATTGAAAGGCCCCAGGTGATATCTGCCATGCACACGATCGTGGCATGACTGTAAGCATGAAGAAAAGAGATGCAAGTGTATACAAAATAGCTAATTGAGACTGTGCAAAATTTAAATATGCTCAATAACTAACCAACTATACAGAAAGCCCACTAATCTGCATTTATGGTGAATAAAATTCACCAGATTTGCAGAGGCAAAAGCAGCCTGCTTAAGGGTGACTTAAAAATGGACTAAAACTGTAAACATTGCAGAGGGCCAAGGGGTCCTTCTGTCGCCCAAAACGTGTTGAAAGTAAACCTTTAATTTGTATCCAGTCTACTACGTTAACATATATATGTTCAGATGGACACTATATATATATCTAGGCACTCCAGCGGCAGGGTGTTCTGGAACTTTAAGGGATTAAATAAGTTAACTAGTATTTCTTTTTGCTTAAAGCTTAGACAATACAGACTGCACTTCTTACTAGTGTCCCCTTTAGTGTCAGTGGCCCCCCTCTAGTGGTACAAATATGATACTTCTACTGGTAAAAATACAAACAAAAGCAATGCAGGACTACTTCACAGTAAAGTTTTAATTATGTTTAATAATATTGTAAAGTTCTTAAAAAAATAATGCGGTAGAAAAATTATTTCAAATTGTATATAAAATGAAACAGTAAACAACTTAAATGTACAAGTTTACAAAAACGTACAAAATGTAGAAATAGAACAAATAAACACTATATGGTATATACATATAACATTCTGCATATCATTGTTTCAACAAAACACAGTCATAAATCCATTCGGATGAGAAGGACCCTTGAAGTGGCTTAACGTCTGAGCATCAACGCAGACCGGAGCTTATACACTGCGTAGTTCAACAATCAAGAAATACAAGCTGCATAAAACAATTCCCTATTTTGACAGAGACCGCTGCATTCAACACATTCAAGAGCATGGCAATCTAAGGCCATTCCACAGTTCTAAATGACTTCAGTACAATAGTAAAAATAATCAATAAAAAAAAGGGAGGAAAGTGCAATATACATCGTATTTATTCTACAAGTATGCTTCAAATAAATTCAACAGCCCAACCTGATACAGGATGGGAATACCTTTGGCAACATCAGAGCAGCAAGTCGGAATAAAACCCAGATTCAAAAAGACAACCAAACAAAACAGAGACCCCTGACTATACAAGGCATCCAAAATGAGTGATTCCAATCAAAGTACATCATAACTCCTGGCTTTGTATTGGCAGTCAGTGAAGAACCTGCCTCTAATGGAGTCAGTCTATTTTTCACAATCTCTCTGTTGGAGCCTAGATAGAGAAGAATATAATAACAGGTGAGAATATTCCCAGGAATAATTAAAACAAACGAAACAAAAAATTAAGAAATAAAATGAAAAGAAAAGAAAATTGAGGTAATCGTGTGGGAATTCATTGTGCCAGGAAAATAAGTGTTAAAAGCCGGTATAATGGCCCACCTACAGTGGGGCCAAAAAGTATTTAGTCAGCCACTGATTGTGCAAGTTCTCCTACTTAGAAAGATGAGAGCGGTACACTATGAGACAAAAATGAGAAAAAAAAAAATCCAGGAAATCACATTGTAGGATTTTTAAAGAATTTATTTGTAAATGATGGTGGAAAATAAGTATTTGGTCACCCACAAACAAGCAAGATTTCTGGCTCTCACAGACCTGTAACTTCTTCTTTAAGAAGCTCTTCTGTCCTCCACTCGTTACCTGTATTAATGGAACCTGTTTGACCTCGTCATCTGTATAAAAGACACCTGTCCACAGCCTCAAACAGTCAGACTCCAAACTCAATCATGGCCAAGACCAAAGAGCTGTCGAAGGACACCAGGAAGAGAATTGTGGACCTGCACCAGGCTGGGAAGAGTGAATCTGCTATAGGCAAGTAGGTTGGTGTGAATAGCTCAACTGTGGGAGCAATTGTAAGAAAATGGAAGACATACAAGACCATTGATAATCTCCCTCGATCTGGGGCCCCACGCAAGATCTCATTCCGTGGGGTCAAAATGATCATGAGAACGGTGAGCAAAAATCCCAGAACTACACGGAGGGACCTAATGAATTACCTGCAGAGAGCTGGGACCAAAGTAACAAAGGCTACCATCAGTAACACACTACGCCGAGAGGGACTCAAATCCTGCAGTGCCAGGCGGGGCCCCCTGCTTAGGCCAGTACATGTCCAGGCCCGTCTGAAGTTTGCCAGAGAGCATATGGAGGATCCAGAAGAGGATTGGGAGAATATCATGTGGTCAGATGAAACCAAAATAGAATTTTGGTAAAAACTCAACTCGTCGTGTTTGGAGGAAGAAGAATGCTGAGTTGCATCCCAAGAACACCATACCTACTGTGAAGCATGGGGGTGGAAACATCATGCTTTGGGGCTGTTTTACTGCAAAGGGGACAGGACGACTGATCCGTGTTAAGGGAAGAATGAACAGGGCCATGTATCGTGAGATTTTAAGCCAAAACCTCCTTCCATCAGTGAGAGCATTGAAGATGGAACGTGGCTGGGTCTTCCAGCATGACAATGATCCCAAACACACCGCTCGGGCAACGAAGGAGTGGCGCCGTAAAAAGCATTTCAAGGTCCTGGAGTGGCCTAACCAGTCTCCAGACCTCAACCCCATAGAAAATTTGTGGAGGGAGTTGAAAGTCCGTGTTGCCCAGCGACAGCCCCAAAACATGACTGCTCTAGAGGAGATCTGCATGGAGCAATGGGCCAAAATACCAGCTACAGTGTGTGCAAACCTGGTGAAGACTTACAAGAAACGTTTGACCTCTGTCATTGCCAACAAAGGTTATGTTACAAAGTATTGAGTTGAACTTTTGTTATTGACCAAATACTTATTTTCCACCATCATATACAAATAAATTCTTTAAAAATCCTACAATTTGATTTCCTGGATTTTTTTTTCTCATTTTTGTCTCTCATAGTTGAATTGTACCTATGATGAAAATTAGACCTCTCATCTTTCTAAGTAGGAGAACTTGCACAATCAGTGGCTGACTAAATACTTTTTGGCCACACTGTACATTCACATACCTTGGTTTGACTTGGCCTTCGTTTATCTGCCCATTTATAGCCTTCCCCAACAGATCCTGTTATAAAAGAGCAAATCAGAAAGAGATGCAACATTCAAATAAATTGATTTCCAAAAACGTATTATTTTTTTTTTTTTTTTTCCATAGTGGGCTCATCAATTATGTGCGTCTACTGCATAATGCAACAACAACTGAAAGTGCACTGGCTGTGATGTTACACACTGGAAAAACACTCACTCGGCTCCTTTAGGACGGATGCATGCCGACGGATGGATTTACTCAATATCAAAGCCTGATCGATGCTTTTCTTCATCAGCAAGGGGGCAGGCCCTGTTCTCCCTTCAGGCCTGTGGTTCCCTTGTTGGGTTTCCCACAGTGATCTGTTCTGAGTGGGAAGAGAGTTCTTGTGTTCTGGATGGAGCAGAGGGTTGGTCTGCTCCTGCTTACCTGGCCCTGAGCTGGAACGCTTGTCTTTCCTGGTGGGAAAGAAGCTAGGCGTCCAGTGGGAGAGGACCTGCCGCCTTGCTGATGACTTGTCGTGTCTGGTCGGAGTGGAAGCTAATGCTTTGGATGAGGAGGATTCCAAGGAAATTGATGCTTTGGAAGAGGATGGAGAAACACTGGGGGAGGATGCTTTAGAGGAGGCGAGAGATGACACCGTGGTTGAAGTTTTGGAAGAGCCGAGAGATGTACTGGAAGTGGATGCTTTGTACAAAGATTTATTTACTTGTGTATACTTTAAGGGATGTGACTTTGACTTTGCATCAGAGTCTATTTTAATATTACAGTCAAAATTTTTAGACAAGACTACATTTGCTTTGGTCTTTGAACTTTCACTCTTATCCATCTTCTTCCCTACTATGCTTTCCTTTTGCACCATTTTAGCTTCTTTTTTATAGAATTGTCTTCCACCTTTTTCATTTGGCTTCTTCCCTTCCTCGCCTCCAATTTCACTTTTATAATTTCTTTTTTTTTCTTCTTGCCCTTGTTTTTTCCTGTCCATCTTCTCTGTCTCTACTCTCCCTTCCCTTCTGATCCCGTCTCCCTCTACTTTAATATCATGATTACTAAATGTCTCTTTTTCCACCATGTGTGTGCTTGGGCTCTTTCGGTTGGAGGAGACACTGGAAGGTTTTAACTTGGAAGATTCAGTCACTGTCTGAACCGTTGGTTTTTCAGGGAGAACATTAATATGCTGTGAAGCATCATTCTTTATTTTCTTGGATACATTTAGAGTAGGTGATTTTGCCATTAGTCTAAGAAGGTTTTTTCGGAATTCTATAACTCTGATAACAGGAACTATTGGTGGGCTGCAAGTCATATTTCTGTCCACATAGTGGCGCTCTGACACCACAAAATCGTCAGAACTGTCTTCAGTTTCAATGTCACTGAAAACTCTCTGCTGGCTGGAGTTGTTCATGGAATGTGTGAGGCTTTGTGAGTGACTGGAAGTGCACACAGGTGGAATGTTGCACTTCTTATCTTTGTCCATAGAATGATTCTGTAAAGCTCCCTCATCAGAGCGGTCTTCAGTTTCTATTTCACCAAAAAGCCTAATGCCTGTTGGAGTTTTTGCTTCCCTTTTCTCGCATAGACTTCTGACCTCCTCAGACAAAGTTGTCCATTTATGTTCATAGATTGAGTCGTCAGAACTGAACTTTTGTCTCTTCTCGGGGTAATTTGGCTCTCTAATGCTATAATGATCATTCTCAGCATTTGATTCAAATTCACTTGAAACTCCACCCTTTGAAACCTTTGCCATTTTAATCTTTGAATTAGATTTTGTTTTAATTTTGTTTGGCCAGTCAGGACCGTCTTCAGTTCCAGTTGGAAGTTCTCTCTTTTTTGGTTTCTCGGGTGTGTTATCAATGTCTTCACTTTCAGAGTCAGATACAATTCTCCTCCACTTTCGGGCCCTTTTTTTCTTCTTAGCTAGGTGCTGAAGGTCATCTGACACAGTTGTATAATTCTTTGTGGAGGAAATTGAGAAATCTGAGTTTTCTTCCACTCCAGTAATTGAATTATTACTTCTCTGGAATTTGTTGTTAGATGTAGGTTCAGAGTCGAAAAAAAGTTCTCCCTTCTTAGATAGCTTGGGCCTCTGCTCTTTACACTGCTTCCCATTAGCCCCAGGTTTAGTTAAAATCCTGCATGCCTTGATTGCCTTTTTATCTTTGAATTTAGAAAGAGAGTCAATCACATTAATATGTGGTGAAGTGGAAGCAGTTTGATCAGAAAGCTGCCCTTCCTCCATATGAGCTAAATTCAGAGATAAATCACTCGTTTTATGGAAGGGGATATTTTCTGCCTGTTCGTGTTCTTTTTCTGATTCTAAATATAATGGTTTGACCAGGGTTGCATCTACTGGCTCAAACCGTATGTCAGCCGGAGTAAGGGCCACAACCACCCAGTCATCATCCTCAACCTCATCTTCAGATGGACAGTCTTCATCTGCAGTCACATCTTCATATATCGGTCCACTGTACACGGTCACGCCAACATGCTGTGAGTCTTCATCTGTGATGTCCTCATATTTTAGATATGCAGACTCCATCGGCATTGCTTTGTCATTGGCCTCCTCAGTATTGCCTAGGCCGGAACAAACACTATCATCGGACAGGGAAAAGACGTGAGCAACGGGAATCTGCACTGGAGCACAGTCAAGTCCCTTAAAAACGGAGGACATAATATAAGTGGGGTTGGCCTGATTCAGCCAACCCTCTTTATTACAATAAGGGCAGTTTCTGCTTTCCAATCCTCTGTCATCCACCGCTATACAGGGACAGCAGCACGTCGGTTCTAGGCTGCCGCTGTTTCTTTTCTCTGATGACGGCTTCTCCAATGTGACAGATAATGGGCTGGGTTCATCTTGGTGTGGGACGGTGTTTTTTTTCAGTGAAGCGGCCCCTTTTGCTTTGCCTTGATTCTCACTGGGTGTCGCGGCTATATTGTTTTGGATTTCAGGAATAGGTGCACTTCTATCAGTTATAGGGCTCAAATTTTTGGGGGCCATCTGAAAGTAATTCATGGCCTCCTCAGCTGAGAGTATGGTCACTTGAAAGCGGGAGTCACTGGTGTTGTTGGGGTATTTAATTAACGGTGCTACTGTGTCTATTTGTAATCCTGCAGGCCCATTCAGCTCCTTACTGAAATCAGAAATCTGAACCAGACTTTTGCTAGTCTCTTTTATCATGACTTCTTTAGCTGCTTTGTGGGTTATTTCTTCTTCCTCTTTCTTGGGAAATAAATTCAGGACTGAAGCCAATCCAGGCTCTTTGTCTAAATCATCCAGTTTCTCATTAGTATTTAACCAAAAGGATTTTTGTTGCTCCTTTTTGGGGCTTATTTTGAGTGATAATTTGGGATTCTTGGCAACCAGTTCCTCTACGCTCATCCCAAGTAGGGAACTGATAACCACTGGACAGTCATCATCAGTTTTTGCACAAGTGGCAGCCACATCCATCATGACCTGTGGATACTCTTTATAATTAAATGCTTTGCATTTTTCGACATCTCCACCCCAGAAATTCTGAATTATGGAGCGTATGATGTCCTTGTGTTCGAGAGAGTTCACCGTTTTTTCCAGGTTATTAACCAGATCATGCAGTGCAGTTAATGTGTAGTGAATGACAGGGACCATATTTAAATCTGTACCGGATTTATCACGCTCAGGGACGCTCTCAACAGCAATTTCACAACATTTCTCCTTTGACCTGATGAGTGGTGTATTATTGTCCTGTATGGTCATCTCTTTTTTTGGTAATTGATCAAGTGATTCTGTCTGACTGCAACGGTCAGTACACTCCATAACAGCCCCTGGGGAATCGCATGAAAGAACGTGAGGTTTTCCATGGTCGTCACCCGAGCTACTTTCCTTGCTCTCCAATATGGGTGGACCTGTTGTGTTGTCATTATCCCTGCCTTCTAAACCCACAGGCCCATGATGTCTCTGAGACTCCAGAGGGGAAACAACGGCCACAGGCGTCACAGCCAGTGCCTTTTTTATCACATATCTCGAGTTGGACAGGATGTCTGAACAGGAAGAGGTGTCGTCCGCCGGGGAGGACAGGGTCTGTTCAGTGGGTAACTGGCAATGCTTTCCGTCTGACTGTGCAGTATTGGTGTCCTGTGTAGGGTTCTCCTCAAACAGCCCCTTTAGTCTACCGCTTAACCACTCTTTTAATTCCGCTATTGTCTGTGTTTTTTTCACCCTCTGTCCATGCCGCTCAATAAGAGCAGAGTGAGAGGGTGGGTTGCAATATTGTTTAGTGGGTGCAGAGTGAGAAGGTGGGTTGTCAACGTCGAAGGCCAGTTGCCTATGTTGTTGTGTGGGGGCTGATTTGGCGGGTAGGTGTCCATCTTTTTCAGTTGGGGCAAAAATTAGTGCCGGAGGTGAAACACCTTCATTGACAGAGAGCTCGTTCATCAGTGAAGGTGATGTATTAGGTTTAGGCTCATTGTTTAAGACCAATGGTTTGCTTGTGATGCTGCTTTGTTTAGCAGCAGAAATATTCAGGGCTAGTAAGGGGATCTCTTTGTTTGGAGCATCATTTTTATCAGTCAATAATGGGGCCTGTGAAGCCAGCGATGTATTTAAATTGCAAGCAATAGATTCCGGTTTTGTTTCTTGGAGGTATTGTCTGGCAACACTGAGCAGAGAGTGGTAGAGCTTTGATTGACCTTTTACAGGAGAGGCAGTCTGTGTGACAGTCTTTTCATTAGGGTCAGCGTTTCCAGTCAGGGTTTCTTTTTGGATGTCGACTGTTTGAACTACTGTACCCCTGCTTGACGTAGATGGAACACAGTCGGAGTCATCCGTCCCTTTAAAGTCAACAGAAACGTTGAATGTCCTCCTAGGACTCCCACTACCACAACTGTGATGCAATTTCCTCGGCCGTTTGCTAGTATGTAAAAAATGATTTCTATGAGATGAGTTTTTGCCATCTAAAAGTCTTCTGTAGTTACTGAATCCAAACCCTGGTGCACTTGTATTTGCATTAGTCCTCTGCGTCACGGTTACTATCCGCTCTGTGTAACAATACCCATTGCTCCACTGATGTTCAATATTTCCAGAGAGCCTTGATGGGTAACATGAAATATCCCTTGGTTGTCCTTGGTCAGTGCCGAAGAAACTGTTGTTGGAGTAATAAGAGTCTCTGGCCCTGGAGTACGGAGGTTCTGTGTCCCTGGAGTAATGGGGTTCTCTGTTGGTGGAGGATGGAGTATTTCTATTGTAGAAGGGAAAGTCTCTGTTGTGCGAAGAATTTGGCCTTCCGTGATAAAAAGACGCATAGGGGTTGTCTGAAAAGGTAGGCTGTATGCTCATTTCACTGTGATTCATTTGACTGTACTGGTAACGCTGCGTTGCAGCATATCTTTCGTTGAGGCACATGTTGTGTCCACTTCCAGAGTGGCTCTCTCTATGGGTTCCTCTCGGCCACATTTTATGAAAATGGAGCAACTACCCTTCACGATCAATTGTTGAACTCCTCTCTGAAAATTAAAAATAAGGGAATTAATCATAAGAATAATTAGCCTCCCCTGTAAGAAAAACATCCATGCAAACCTGTGGAAAAAGCTTAAACACACACAAAGAATCTTGTGCAGTTAATCTCATTGCTGCAAATTCACAAAGGGCCTGATTTACTAAGATCCCAAATAGCGGGTACTAAATTGCTGCAACAGACTTAAATCTTGCACCCGCTTTGCAAGTGATCAACTAAGGCCGTGGTCACACTAGGTACAATTGAAAAGAGTACGAGTACAATTAACCCCGTCTGCTCCCCGCCGGTCAGCTTTCACACTAGAAAAAGGCTGTTCCGCACCAGAGTACACTTGTGTCATCAACTAAGAGACATTCGTTTATGTTACCACTTGTAGAAAGGTGAATTTGCAACTCTACTCACAGACTGCCTCTCGCGTTTGTCAATTAAATAAAGTTAGGAACAATTCATTAGTTGACCAGAATATTCTCTTTTGAGTAGGAACCCTGTATGAATAATAATAAATAGAACAAGACAGTAGAATAATTCTGATGCCACATCGTAAATAGCAGTCCACTTACGTGTTTTGATACGATTAGCTTTTACACCTGATGCGTACTGTACCCAAGTACACTTGAAAAGGTAGTCTTGAGTACGGTACAAGTGTACTCAGGTACAGTACTGAGCGTTCACACTAGTCAAATGAACTGGACTTTGGGGTCAAGTGTACTCGGATCCGGACCCGAGTCCCTAGAGTGAAAGCGCCCTAAGAGTAATTGCATAAGTGATATCAGGTGTAAAACAGCAATGTTTTAATGAGGGGTTTGCATGTTGGTGATTCTCCTGTTCTCAAACAGGGGATCTCTTCCCCACTCACCTAATTAACACATGCCTGATCAACGGGTGTTTCCAAGCTGCATTCAAAACTGCTAGTCAAACCCCTCATCAAATAACCCCACGTAACCCATCTAATGTTAAAAACTACAGGCATGTCTCTCTTCTTCCTTATCTGTACAAAACACTTGCTGTAACCGAGTTGGTTCTGCCAAGTTAACTGAATTTTGGTCACAGGGCACCATACTTAATACCCCAACATATTGCCTCAGGCTTAACCTAAACATTCTGACCACTCACAGGTGGCCTAAAGATCATATCAACATTTTAGCCAATCATGAGAATCCAATATCCCCCCCAAAAATTAGTTCAACAGAAATAACCCACACCCTTGTATTAGTAATCACTCCCCATTCTACTCCTCCCAGTGGGGCTCACCCATACATCTGGAAGATTACTCAGGGCTATTTCAAAAGCACTCAAGACTCCCCAAGATAATATACTCTTGTTCACATCAACATCCTAGCCAGACTTGATGACTGAAAACCTTTTGTCAGTGCTCTGTTGGAATTTCTACTACAGGAAGACAAGCCCATCAGTTCATTTTATGGTACTATAAAACAGTTGGATACCCTCGAGAAACAGATTCTCTTTCTAAGAACACACAATCTTAGGAATTCTAAGGAAGGTTTCACAAATAGGGCATATTTTATCCACTCTCTTACAATGACTAATCATAAAAGTTATATACTTTTAGGCCTAATTATACCGTAACCTCTCAGACACGGTTGTGGATAAAATTCTCGTTTTCTAATGAGTAAAGCAGAAACTTCTGAGTGAAGTCATTTATTAGGATAAGAGTCCTCAATTCACATACAGCCATAGCATGTCTAAGAAATGACGCCCAGAGTGTTCTCGGGCATCCATTTTATACATTCTATCCACCCTAATCTAAAATTGATCAGTTTGGCATTGACAGACTGCCGAATGTTAAACAAATCTCAAGCTGCCCCGCTTTCCCCTCCAGAGGACTCCCATCCATGGAGAAATAGGTAACACTTTGGAAACATGATGCGCTCCCCTATCTTTGTACATTACATTTCCAACTGTGGAAATTATTTGCAAGGCTTGTACAAGAAAACACCTGTCCATCAGTATAAAACATATGAATGCCTTAAAGAAATGCACACTTGTACCCCAGTAATCTTTAATGAAATAACATACCTGTCTAATGTCTAATGCATTCATGTTTACCAAATAAGAGAAATGTGAGCACGGGGAGCACATTATGTCCCATAAGGAGGATATTAAGAAACTGTTTCTGCAGGCGCGAGAGTCAACTGGAAAACGCAAAGATTGTCCTGCAGATGTCAACAAATGTCAACAAATGTATATGCAAGTCAAGCTGTACAGAAAATGTCTTACGATGAACAAATGTCGCTGACTGCGACCCTGGGCTTAAATACTTTCATGGGACATTGACTATCCCCGTTCTCCTATTCATGATGGAAATGTATAAAAGGTATGTTGAACCTCAGATAAGGGTCTCACTGTTAGCGCGCCAAAGACATCGGTGCTACCGATTCTGTTGTGCCGACTGAGATCTCTTGCATTGAATAAACTACTAGACTAGTTGTGCTGCTCTTTATTGAATATTGAAACGGTAGAATATGGTTTCAAGAATGACCATTCGACACAACTTAGGTCATCCCACATCTTCCATCAAGCAGGTACTCCCTGAAGAATGCAGCTGGGCGTCTGCTAACAAGCGTATTGACACTTGCTTCTACTAAGCCTTGATACTTTACACAGAAGTCAACATTGGATTATTTTGAGTACAACCATATGGTCCGGATACATTCTAAATCGAGGAAACGGTCAAGCAGGGTAAAAGTCACTTAATATGGACTGGTTATTTTCAGTAAGCCTTGCAGATTATTTCCACAATGAACCACGAGACCCTCCTCATCCTTGAAGACTTGGGCACCATAATCTACATGTTTGCATCCTACCTGATGGGTTGATCATAGCATGAGAAGGCTGGTCTCAAAACGACACAGCATCTTGACCAGGGTCCCTCAGGGATTATTCCAGAGCCTCCTCCATTTCTCTCTAGATACAAAGTCACTGGGCTCAGTCATACATGGCCTGTCCTATCCCTGCTATGCAGACAATACTCAATTCATGTGTCGTGGATCCGAATATGACCATGCACACACGACATGCGAAAATGAGGACAACAGACACAGAAATGGATGAGGCTTGAATATATTGTATTTGTTGCAACAGATAGACATAAAATAACATACCACCTTAGCTAGTCCGTTCGGGATGGAAACCTTCAATCTCTTCTTCTAGCTCGCCCCTCTCTCTGTCCCAAACCCTTAGATATATACCCTCTTGGCCTGGCGCCAAGAAGTCTATCCTGTGTGTCTTCAGTGGGGGAGAGGGCAGATGTGCTATTTGACCTTAAGTTGTTTTTGTGACCTTTATCAACCAGCCACAGGATACCCCATGTCAAGGGATAGCCTGGAAACTTTAATGGATAACATGTCGTACACATTGCCATAACACGTTATCTATTCCCAAAAGACAACAAGACTTTAGTCAAAGAGGTTCTTCTGTGGTACATTATGTCACATAAAGCTTGAGGCAGTCCGCGGAGCGTCAGCCTCGGTATATGATTTATAAACACGTTACCTGAATAGCAATTCTGTACATGTCCCTTAGGTTGCTGACCACACCGTCGGATCTTAATTTGTCTATTTTCCACCACCAGTAATTACTCTTTGCAGCGTTTTCCTCCCACTTTTGGGCCATACCTAGTTTGTTGTCCCTCCTATTTGTGGAGTCATACCTAGCTCTAATCTAATGTTTTCTTAATTTCTGATTCTGAATGTCCCTTGCGTGACTGTAGAGCTATCCTCCTCTTTGGGTGATGGGCCAACTTGACATCTTAATGTCACTAGCATGATCATACATTTATCGTCTTCATAGGTGCTGGTCCATTAGTGTCATCCCAGGCCCATTCTAGACATTCCAGGCCCAGTGTTTCTCATAGGTCAGCAACCCCAAAGGTTATGTTCATACACCCCCACATGCTGAGTTGTGTAAAGCAAAAGAGTATATAAACAGGGTCCCAAGGACAGTCTATCACTCAAAAAAGCACTACAGCACTGAAAAAGCACTAAAGCTGTCCAACTCAACCTGAAATGCCCTTTGCCACTATCTGTCAGGTTGAGTGGGACAGTTGTAAATCTAATATTCATAAATATGAGAGTTTCATGCTCATTGTTATTCATTTGTAATAAACTAAGTTCAATGAAAAAGTACAAATTGTATTGTTACATCATATGATAGAATTATCAACCTTAATTCCTAAAATACACTTGCCCGTTTCTTACCGTGAGGTCCCAGAAATCAAGCAAGTTGAAAAACAGTATTCTGTGACGTTACACCAACCATGATGTTTCACGTCCAGTAGACATTCAACACAAAAACAATTGCTATGACTGCCTTACAAAATTAACCCTGTACACTACGCATAAGCTTGAGCGTTCCACTCAACCTGCGGTCTAATGGAAATTCTCAGGTTTATGCAGAAAACAACCCATTAAAGGAGGTGAGAATCTGCGCAGTAATCAAAGTACAATTTTATTAATGACTACAGAGTGCTGGTCTGTACACAGAGTGAATTCCCTGTAATTTCTCTGGCAACTTAGTAAGTTCTGATTGGTTGACAAGGTGGAAACAAGTATAGAGTGGGCCAAGGATGACGTATTTTTGTAGGCCAACCCGGAAATCAGAATTGCCGTGGGTTCCCTCGACAAAAAACCAATGGGATTTCTCCATTGGGTTATACGATAATTGCATATAAAAAGCTCTGTGGCAAACAAAATTGTATGATACTTACACGTTTTGTTTAGCGAGATAATCTTTACAAACAAACAGCACGTATAAGATTGTTTAAGGCCGTGAATGCAATCGCTAGAAGGAGAAAGTGAACGTTAGGCTAACATCGAACTACGAGTCCCATAACTCCTACGTCACCACCGCTCAGCTTCCAACTCCGTAGTTTTATTTAGACACTGGTCAGAAACCAACTTTTTAAAGACACTTACAAGCTTCGACATTCACAAGTGGGGCATTTACTGACGTATTTAATGTCGTAGAATAAAACGTGAAAATCTCTTAAATTTGTGTTAACCACAGACCTTATTTCAGGCATCTAAACAAAAAAACGATTGGAAAAACCCATTGACTTCCCGACGAGTGAACCCATGGAGCAAAAATGCTAACACTGCCTGACTAATTTCTGGACCACTCTATATTGGTCTTAACTAAATAAATAATTCCTTGGTCATGGGGGAACGCGTGTTACTTCCCAGTATTGAAAAGGACACGTATGCCAACTCGTAATATGATGGCTACGAACAGACATGTTATCTCTTTGGTGCTCTGGTCTTCACTCTGACCGTTCCCTCACATCTGAACAACAGCTCAGACTTGAACATCCGTCAGGATGCCCAAATGTGGCCATTGCGGCTGTCTCACTCAAACTGAATTCACCCTAACTATACTTGATTACATAAAAGGTAGACACTTTTAGCCCTCCTATTGTGCTAGACAACGGTTTTACACCTTTAGTGCTGGCGGGTCAAATTTGACCGGGGTTTACATTTTTTCATCAAGCACTGACACAAATATTGATAATCATCCAGTAAGGTGTTGCCTACTTATTATTCATTAAGAACCAAGAAATATATTTAGGTCTGTATTTAATGGACTTTAGACCACATTTAGGCCTACCTGGCTATAGATCCAGAGGACCGGGGTTGGTTGGCAACAGGGGTTGGTTGGCGCACAGCTATTTTCTGGCCCTTTGAAAGTCACACTTTTCTTCTTTTTACAGCAAAATGTTTGTTTTCATGACCTGCCCTCATCTACTTTGTTAAAACCATAGAAAGTCAGACTTTTTTTGGTGAGGGTAACATTTCAGTTTTTTAGTATCGAAAGTAAAAAAAAGTGGTCTGTGAACTAAACGCATTATAACACTGTTAGATATTGATATTGGAAATATGTAATATATTTCATATTTCAAAATGTACCCTAATACAATAAGAGGGTTAATAAACCATACTATCAATCTGACTAGCTTAGCTTCCATCTCCGTATCTGTCTAGCATTAAAGTGACACATATTTAAAGGCCATCAAATAATGCCCAAGTAACAGGCTACGTTTTTTATTTTCATTAAGATAACATTTTACAACTAAAGTAACTTTACATCTTCGTTCAATGAACCTCTAACCATCATCTACGCATCTGAAAACTGCGTAAATGGTTTTAAAGAGGAAAATTACTCAAAAACAAACGATGATTGACCAAGGTGAACCATGCACGTCGCCACAAACAGTCATTGCATTGACTAATGCAATCGGACTATAGGCCAACTTCAGCACAGCGGTTGTATTTTCCTAAATCCTAATAAATTCCCCTTCACACCTTTCCTTGACCTCATCACGTTTCCCTTTTTCATATAGGACGAGACATGAGACTTAATTCTTATTGACCATTGCACCGCAGCAACAGATCACAATTTGTTTGCCTCTTAAACGCAAGCAATCAGTGACAACACTCACGCGAACATAACACTGGCTAAAGTGTTTCTAGCTACAGAAGGAGAATATTCATCATCCACAGCACCAGATTCATGATGTCATAATTCATAAGTTGTTTTCTCACTTTAGTTTAAAGACAAGTTTAATACAAACATTTACAATTGTACTTATTGAATATTTAATGTGGTATAACTACCAATTTGAGGTGTTAACTGACTACGAACAAACAGACGTGTGCAATTCTTCGGAGGATACAAATTCTACGGAGCAGTAAGAATAAAGTAAACGATCTAACGTCATAGGATGAACATCCAGACTTAATGTGGGCATATCGTAAAAATCCTTTAACATGTAGATATACTTGTCAACATTGTCCTAATTTCACAATGTTGTCTCGTTCTCACAAATATGTGTTGCCATCAAATCAAGTAGGTACGAATATAGGCTTAATCAACGTTATGCCCCTCGACTCAATGTGGCTCACTAGCCTTTTTTTTGCCTGATGTAAACACCTACGCAGAGATGGAGGAAACGCTTGCAATGCAGTGCCAACAAAGTTGCTTAACTTGCACTTATTGACGTAAATGCATATTTTCAAACGTTTCAAGAAGAAAAAAGGGTTGTCAGCAATGTCCTATACTTACAATATCTTTACTATTTCTCGCATTTTTCATCAACAACCGGAGTATCCACGCTTCTGTCGGTCTCCATCAAACTCTCTCGAACTTCTGCAGAAGCCTTACCCACCAATCAATGAGGCCCCACCTTAAGTAGGCCTAATTGTAACCACCCCACAACTTTGCTTCCACCCATTAAACAGCGATCTTTTTTTTTATTTTTAAAGAGAACGTCCACAGAGGTTCAGTGTAGTAGGTGTCGTAGAAAAAAGACTTTGTGCAAACACAATTGTACAAACACAACGACGAGACTTGAGTCAAAGACGTTGTTCTTTCGGTAGACTTAATGTGGAATGTGGAAATGATCTGCCAGGTTTATTAAGAAATGTTTACAGCCATGTATTATCAGGTTTTATTTGTCCTTATATGGAGACAGCTGCTGCTTACACTTCCTGCCGAATGTTTAATCAGCTCATGTGAATGATAGAATAAATAGGCTATGTCTCTATTCTGACCAGCACCATGTTTTCCCTATGATGTTAATGTCATCTTGTTAGGGTCAATGAGATGTTGGCGGTAGCCTACCTCTAGTTCCTAAGTATTCCACAGGAAATGCAAAGTATTGTTGTTTTATCAAGAGAAGTTTGTTCTGACCCGTCACTCATTGATGAGAGCAAACATCCCGGAGTGGGAGGGAATTGTTTGAAGAAAGGAGACTGTCAACGTTTCGGGGCTTCACTTCGCTTCATTCCAGGGCATGCCATTACTCTGTACTCCAATTTGTGACTGAGCTTACTCTTAAGCCAATAAAATCTAACACTCCACATATAAGTTTTTCCGACTACTTTATTTAACAAGGAGATAATTTCATCCACACCAAATAATAATGCTTATTTGATTACTCTACCCGACATGCTACAAGTGGTAATTTCGCATTACCGAAAGTAAGAACTAACGCGGTAAAACGAACGGTAATGGACCGAAATGGAATCGTCCTCCAAGACAAATGACCCAAGAAAACAGTAAAAATGGATTTAAATGGTTATTAATAGTCCATCTTGTGTGGTATTTCAAATGTTGAAACTAGTTGGACGTTTTTTTCCAGAGGATAGAGAGATGTGATGAAATCTGCAAGCTTTGAGTTGGTAAAGAGGGTTTGGAAATATCTGTAAGAAATTTGTTTTGATTAGGCCTACTTATGTAAAACATATCTCGTAACATTTTCGATTGGATTGTACAGGCCTATACCTATATTGATGATTATTCTACAGAGAGGAGCTGTCTGTTTGTGTTCCGAGTCCATGTCTTGTACATTTTCTTTTTGTATGCATTGCATTGTCACTATGTAAGTATGATTTGAGGACCCCAGGAAAAATAACTGCTGCAATGTGGTATGGTGAATTCCCTCTGGTTAGGAAGGAATACCACTTGCCCCGATTTGCAGGAAGTCAGTCAGGGTTTAGCTTCGGAGACATACAAAGACAATTGAAAACCTGCAGGTTTTCCTAACTTCCCTCAACGGCTGCCAGCTCTCATCTCTCTCCTTCTCCTTCTCCTCTTCCTTATATACGTATACGTATGTCCCCCTTTTGGGTAAGGTCAAAAGATATAATATATATATATATATATATATATATATATATATATATATATATATATATATATATATATATATATATATATATATATAATATATATATAATTACAAAGGAAGCATTAGTACATAATCACACAGTTCAGGCCCTACACCCATGCAAAATACACAACAGTGGTAGGTAATGGTATGCTAATAAACGAAACAAACCAGACTAAACATCCTGCCACCTGGGTATGGCATCATGTAAGCAGGCTGGTGTGTTTTTGTTACAGGCAAGGTTCATGGGTTCGAGGGGACAGGTTGATGATACAGAAGGTACAAAAATATACCATGTAATCTAACATGAAATTATCCAACCTTTTTTGCCATTAAACGAACAAACAAACTCGGAACTCGTTCTCCTATGACCTTCAGATTCTAGACCTCCTCTTATCAGCTGTTTATAACTGGTCAAGACTTAATAAATGTTCTGCTTCTTCGAAAAATAGCACAGACACTATAGGAGAGATCGGGAACCATGGTTGGTTGGCACACTTTTCTGTCATATTTCTCTGGCATAATTTATGCTAGAATATTCTAACCAGCAGCAAATGAAAGGCCAAGGTCACAGCTATAAATAAATATGTTTCAATGAACACACGTTTTCGAAAATTGTATGATTCGTGACTTAAGTCATGGTGTGCATTTGTGCCAACCAGGTTGGTTGGCACAATGTTAAAATGCCTTAGTTACAAAAAACAACCAATAAACAATTTGAGCATTTAATTCAAACCAAACATGTTTAAGTAATTCATCAGTAGAAATATAATAATAATAATGAACTTACAATATATTATAATTATTGTATACATCTATTGTATACATCAAAATTGTTTTTTTTTAACAATATGATCGTTCAAACATTGGTCATACATCTGTTTCTGTGTGTGTGAACTATAATATATTCTGTTTCCTCTGTAGCATCCGCCTTATCCTTTCAATGAACTCTGCCTGACACATAGAACTTGATGGTTTCAAGCCCAACCAATTAAAAGTGGTTTTAAATAATTTGGACCAAGATGGTTTTAAGACCCACCAATTGTAAACAAGGAGTACTGGATGTTACTGGAGAATTCTAGAGGTACCGATAAGATGTTGGATGTTTTGTTCCATGTCATCCTAGAAATTTAAGGAATGCTGATACATGGTGTCAGATTTAATAGCATGCTCAGGATATAGTTGCATACACCTCAGGTAATCCATTAGTTGTGTGACCTATTAGTTGTGTGCTCTAGTAATTGTGTGATCTAGTAATTGTGTGATATTAATGACGTCTGTAGCGGAAGAACAAGAGTGAGTGAAAACAACAGCTAGTCTATTGCAGAGGAAATGAGAGGGCTGTAAAGGAGGGGCTGGTTGTAAATCTGGGAGGCCCCTGGTAATTGTGAAAAGAGAGGCCTGTTTAGGCAGAGGAGCACGGGCCCAGGGGGGAGACTGTTGGGAGTTGTGACCCAAGGTCAAAGAGGGACCCGGATTTAGAGAACGAAGAAGCGTCTGGTTTAAGAGATCAACAGGAAACATCTGGTGTTGGTCATGTGGGGTGCAAATGAGTGTGGCGCTAAACTATATATACTAGAGACAAAGGAAGAGACATCAGACTGGCAGAGGGAACTGGGGCGTCACAGTCTTCTCCACTCTCCTTATATTCAGCTTTGCGGGATATGAGCTAAGGTAAACTGCTATTATTACAAAAATTGCTTAAAGGTTAATAAACCATACGTTTTGACTAAACAACTGTCTCCACTTGTGATCCTTCCTCTGGAATAACGGACCCGATGAGAGAGGAGGCCAAAAGGTCGATCTTGACAATGAGAATGTTTTATCGATCTGTCATGATGGTGAATTCCCTCTGGTTAGAAAGGAATAACACTTGTCCCGATTTGCAAGAAGTCAAGAGTCAGGGTTTAGCTTTGGAGAAGGTGGCTTTATTTGACAAGACAAAGACAATTGAAAACCTGCAGGTTTTCCTTACTTCCCTCAACGGCTGCCAGCTCCCTTTTGGCTTGATTCTCTCTCTCTCCCTTATATGTGTCCCCTGTTGAGTTCACCTCTCAACGTGTCTGCCAGTCCGGTCGGGAACAAACAGGTCGACAAGAAAGACTTCAACTGTTCTCACACACGTTTACTTTATTCAGGAATAGTTTGCAGATATACAGAGTATACTTCAGCGAATATCTAGAGACTGTATCGGCAGCTCCCTCAATAGAGTCTGAACCTTCTTTCCCTGCACAGGGTGTTTATACGTTTCCCCCCGTTATCCCTCCCTTACTCGCATAAGCCAAACAGATCACTCTTTTGCCCAAATCTTATACAAAAACCGGTCTTAGCAGGTTCTTCAAGGTCTTAGCGTTTGTATCTATGGTGTGGTCTGTGCCAATTCCCTTATCTGACTCCCTAAATATGCTGATAATACAAGTAATACAATCAAATGTAATTGAGTATGTTGAGTTAGTTAACAATACAGTCTGAACCTTGATGCCTCTGACCTTGCTCTTGCACCCCCAACGACTCTGCCTTGGTTGCTGTCCCACAGATTGGCGTCCCACCATTATAAACTTAGTAGTTTGCCTTAACTACAGAGTAACTTGTTTTAGCCAAAACATGACACTCTCTTGTACATTATCCTTGAGTTTAAATTGGTTGACATATTCAGCGATACAGAATGCACCAGAGTCTGTGAGGTTTATAAGACTTGAGTGACAGGGCACTGTTGGGCCTCATCCAGGAAAAGCGTCTGGAACATGTGGTCGTAGAAGGAAGGATGGTAGAGGCAAGCCCGGGCGCAGTCTGGACTGAAGTTCACCTCCAATATCTGAGGCTTCATGATGCGCTCACCTAACACACACACACACGCACGCACACACACACACACGCACATTATTAGTTTAATGGGGGGTGGGTGTGTAGCAATACAGGGTCCAGGCAACAAATCTCCCAACTGTCCTCCTCCTGCTTATCTCGTCTTTCAACTTTGTCTGCAACTGTACGGTACTATAGCACTTTGACAAAAGCAGTGTGGGATGCCTCTGTCAGAGAGAAAAATGCTTTAGAGTATGGTATATTGAGGGCTAAAAGTGCATGTATTTTATGTAAGCAAGTATATGTAGTCAATGTGAAAGGTCATTAAGCATCTTTGGACCTTTATAGTGAAGTATAATAATCAGAGAAGGAATGCAACTATGAATGTGCAGCTGATCTTGTGATGACATAAACTCTATGGGCGAGAGGATCAGTCTCTGGGTTTACAACAGGCCTGATGTGAGCCTGATGTAAACGGGTCAACAGCCCCCATTGCCTAATGGTATCGTGTGTCGTGGAATTTTTTATGTCTCCACACTCCTGTTAGATCGAAATAAATAAATACTTTGAGAAAAAATGTCCGCTTGCTTTTAGTGGTTTTAATGGAGATAAGTAAAAAAGTAAGAGTTGATATACAATATATCAATCACAAAGTAACAAAATAAAACTGATCAGATAAAAAGAAAACCTAACTGCAGTCTAAAGTTATACAAAAATGAGAACGTATAACTCGTACGCACCAAAATCACAACACCCCCTGACGTCCCTTATATACACGCTTCCTTAGGAATGTTGATTAGTTTAACAGCAGCCATCATCTCCTGTCTTTCGGACCTTCCTAGGTCAAAGTATCTATTGCACAGGGCAATAAATAATGCCATCAGGCTGACCGGTCCTAAAGCCTGACCACTTATCTTACCTAAACAGGAAGAATAAACAAATGGCTAAGCCCTTTATGATGGAAAGGGCAACTGTTAGGTGAACCCCAAGGGTTCAATCTAACTAGCACAGGGGAACTTTGTTTAAGCTCATAGGAAAAAGCACAGAATAGCATTTCATAGTTAAGACTAAATTATATTTTTCCCATCACACGTGGGAGGAGGCCCCAATGTTTAGAGGTGATCCTAAAGTTATCTTGAAATAAGGGGCCAACAAACAGTATTGTAACAATTCAGTTGGATAGCAGGACAATTCGGCTTTATTTGAATGCTCAATAAAGTCTACTGTTCCGAACTCTCGGCTCTTGACTCCTAGTAGCTTTCTTTTTGAATTAGCTAAAGTTAAATTTTTTAATTAATAAGTGTTTATTGTGGTGGAAATTATCCTATATGAGCTGGAAGAAGGAATTTGAACACAAAACAGTTAAAGTAATGGTCTATTTAAACACGTGCGGGGAGCTACCTTGTGCAACTCCCAACTTGCAATGGTCAGCCTAGAGTTCACATAGGCTGCAATGAGTGGTAAAACTCTCATTGGTCATCTTTGGAATGAGGTCCATTGGAACTTTACTGTCCCTTCCCTGGTCACCTTATGGTGAACTACTGTAAAACACTAAAACCACATGGTCACCACAGGGTGCTGATCTATCTTCAAGATGCATGCACCCCCATTTGGGACCACATTGATCACCTATTACTAAGTACATTGTGAGGTGAGAAGTTTCCCAGGTACTTACACAAGGCTTTAGCTTAACCTGTCGTTCCACATACACTTTATACATTTCGGCCATGAATGGGCAGACTTCCTTTCCTAAGCCAGGGCCTGCAGACGGAAGCCTTATTTCACCTCTCATGTCTGGCCTTTCGCTGTGGTTAGATCTTCATTAGTGCTCTTCTCGTTTCACTTCCTCAAACTAAACTCAGGCGGTTAACATTGTTGATCATGAGAAACAAGGCACGAGATGGGCTTCACCCCACCCTTGACATTTGTCAATGGTATTAGCCAAGACAGGAAAACACTGACACATCCTGGGTTAGATGTACAGACATTCTGGTAAACAATACATGTTCCTTATTGAACAGGGGGAACGTAAGGATGTACGGACACACACATGGTTAATGCCACAGCAGGGAAAGGGTCAAACTATTAGTACTTCAGAAAACTATTTTCCTCTTTGTTGTGGGCATTCTTAGCTTGGTAATTGTAGTGCGGCTGTACTTGTCTGACTTAATGGTTGGTGGTTTTTCAAAGCTGCTCTGGTTGAGTGCATAATCTAAGATGCTTAGGATAAAATGTCTGCTAAATGGCTGTCAAGTACACTGAATGAACCAGTCCTACTTTAGAGCATTGTTGTGATTGTGAGCCTCTCACCTGTGTCATTCATGCCCCATTTGAGCATGAGGTCCACAGCATAAATGGCCCTGGAAGAGGGGTAGGGACAGATGCCGTAGGGGGCTGGTCGAGATGAGGCTATCGTGAACAGCTCTCCAAATGCCTTAAACAACTCCCCCTGGGTATTTGAGTTTGTGTGGGACAAAACATAAACTACTGATTTTTGTTACGTTCAACATTGGAACAAGGAAGACTTATCAGAATTAAATGGTTACTAAATGCAAATGTAAAAAGTCTCCACCAAAGAGACAATTAAACGAAGTAGCCAATGTTATCACTACTCACCTCCACCTCCTTCCATGGATACAGTGGATACTGCTTCTCAAACATGGGGATGAACTCATCATAGTGGACCTGTTCATTGAATAGAGACTACTTTGTTAAGCACAATATTATTGCTTTTTTAAAGTGTGTTCCTATTTCAGTGTCTAGTTGGAACCAAATATCTCTTGATGGGTTTTCCCTCATATTCTGTCTAACTATATCATTATACATCAAATTAACACACACTTTGTGCAACTGGTTATTGTCTGTTGTTTTATGCATGCTAGATATTATATTGAATTATGTTCCCTTTGTTCATACTTCATAGTCATAATATGTATAACAAGGGAACAACCTCATTTTGAAAGTGAAATGGATATTGCAATATCTGCGTAATCACCCTCCAAACATTCATTTTTTTCGACATAGAAACTACTTAAATGAACCTTCTGACTGTACAGGAAATAGATGAAGAAGCAAACAAACAACATCAAGAAATGTAAGCTTCTTGAAGACCCACCCCTCAATAATTAGTGGCAAAGTACCATTGCTTGAGGACCAAAAGAGCAAGTGCAAGCTCTCTGTTTGTCATGTATGTTTCCGGTCGGAAAGGGCTGTGGTAAATTACTCCTACGGTCGGCCACATCCCACAAGGGGAAATGCATTGTTTAATATAAAGATCAACATAAGCCCAGAACAATGCACATGGTTAAGATGAAACTGAAAAATACTGGATATTCATATTTGTGTAAAAAACATTGACTCATGCTTTATAAATGTGGAATATTTCCAAACTACTATTACAAGGATCTGTAATATAATAGTTTCTTTGAAACTATCGTTACCTGTTTAAGTTGCACCCCATCTGCATAGTTCATAACTGTGAAATGCTTCTGGTAGTCATCCAAGTGGTCCAGGGAGAAAGGTCTGTGTGGGACAGCAGAGGGTGTAACAGAAATATTATGACTTTTAGTATACATCACGTGTTAGCATGCAGTGTCTCACATTCATTTCTGGGCTGCTAAAGTCAGACAAAGGAGAGTCAATCTCTTCTCCCGAAATGTGCAACCAAGAGATAACATTTTAAGTGTAGCAGTTCGGTTAGTGAGAAGGAATGACTTTTAGACTTATTTAAAGGATGAACAAGTCAGTTACGAAAGACAAGTGTTTGTGTGTGTGTGAGAGAGAGAGAGAGAGAGAGAGAGAGAGAGAGAGAGAGAGAGAGAGAGAGAGAGAGAGAGAGAGAGAGAGAGAGAGAGAGAGAGAGAGAGAGAGAGAGAGAGAGAGAGAGAGAGAGAGAGTGTGTGTGTGTGTGTGTGAGACCTGTTGGCGAAGCGAAGCCAGAAGACATTGTAGGCATAGAGGCGCAGTGGCTTCACAGAGCGCAGCATAAGCATGTAACGGATGTCGAACTTCACCATTCCTACTTCCTCCCTTCTGAACAGCACTGGGTTCTCGATATATTTACACACCACCTATGAGGCAGGCAGACAGACACACACAGTAAATATATACATTCAATTGTACTCACAGTTCTTTGCAAAAACATCAGAATAACACAAGCAGGAGGAGGAGGTTCCTGAATATTTTTAGTCTGTGCAGAGGCTCTTGTCAGTGGGTAAAATGTACTGCACAGACTGTTTTTGAGGTAATCTACCAGTACTGGGGGTAAAGACCAATAGTGATAGGTAATATTCTATGCCGAGGAAGCTCAAGTAAGGTTGATAGAGATAAGGTTTATTATGGTTGATCCCAGCGCATAGCAGTTAATACACAGAGTAAGTTATTTGTCCCATTCCCATTATATACTCAGAGACTAACTAAGTCCACTTGCACATGTGGTTCATATCACCTCTTCTAGGTGGTCAACAACCCCCTACATGTAAATCATACCTGTTATTCTCTCTTGACTATGGCCTGTGTAACTCAATATATGTGTATAGACTCACTGCATACCCAGCGTGTCAAAATAATTAATCCCAACAAATAGTGCAAAATCATTTAAACAACACAGTAATAAGGAGTGGTAGTTCACTTTGGTTTGATGCACAATTAGGACAGTCAAGGGGAGATATAGAAGAACCAGGAGACAGAGAAATAATTTCAAGATGAATTTCTTAAAAAAAAAAAGAAGAAGAAAGGATATCGCTTTAGCTTGAGCACTGTAGCGTAAAGTAGTTGGTCTAATCCACGGTGTCACATCTGATGGGAATTATTTAGCCATATTTACCATTTACCTAGACTACTGTTGAAATCACATAATCATATGAATAATTATGGTTCTACACTGTTTTATGGTGGGTTCTCCATGTTCTGGGGACAAAGGGTCACAGGTTTTTTGTAGGCCAAATAAGACTTAAGACTAAGGAGAGGTCCTTCCCTGGTACTGCCCTGAATGGACTGTAAAAACGGGCCCCTTGGGGAGGGGGGCTTTGAGGGAACAAAGGAATGATGTATGGAGCCATCCACACAAGGGACAGGTATCTTCTTCAAACACATTCCACTCAAGTAGAGACATTTGAAATGTGCGTGGGGGAAGGAGAAAAAGAGGCCTAGGTTTGGGCTCATTCAATGTGTGTGAAAAGCCTGTGGGGTGTGTTTTTGAGACAAAGTAGAAAAACATCGATGTCCCCTTTCCTATATGAAATACTGTATTTCAACTATTGTAATGATAATATCACGAGTCTAATCTAATCGTTGATAAAATGAAGTACTATTACGCTTTGTATTAATACAGCATCTTCTCCCTTACTGTGTTTGTGTGTGCGTGACTGCAATCCAGAAAAAAGGTCTGCATTCTATCTATCTATCTATCTATCTATCTATCTATCCAGCATGTATGAGGCTGTAAAATAGACTGTTACCTTGGGGGTGCTCTCTCTCTGCCTGATGATATAGTTCAGGCTGTTAGTGATGTGTGTGTCCAGTCCACGGGCCAGGTTCCAAGGCTTGCAGATCCAATGGTTATCTGCCCCCCTGAAGGACATACAGAAACAAACAAAGACACAGACACGGATAATATTAATAGATGCAGTTATTACATCAAACTTGAGGGTGAGGACACCTAAGCTGTTATGAAGATAAAATGCTTTGACATGGTAAAACATTCTGTCAGGGTCCGGGTGCCCCTGCCACCACCAGAGGGCGCGGCGGCCAGGCACCTAGGAAGCCATCATGCAGCCAAGCTGTGTAGCCATGCCCTACTCATTTGTTGATGGTTTTCACCTGTGCTCTATTATCTTTCTGTGTTTGGTTCCTATTTAAGTCCCTCTCCCTGTTCAGTTCATGTTCCGACATTACGTTTTGCTGTGCCGTATGGCCGTGCCTTGTAAGCCTGTTTCTTTAAGTAAAGCAAAGCTCCACTACACGTCTCGGGCTTCGAATGTTTATTTGTGTGTCTGCATTTGGGTCTTCACTGATAGAGATCGTAACAGAATGTCGGAACCATCACCTGACCCTGCGGACTTGGCGACCGTACATAACGCTGTACGGCTCCAGGGAGTGGCCATGGGGCAGCAACGGGAGGAGCTGCTGACTCTGGGCGGCCAGGTCCAGGCGCTTGTCCAGGCCATGGAGCAGCTAGCGGCTTCCCAGGCCGCGCTCCACACTGCCATGCAGGTGGCGATTCCGGCCGCTGCAGCTTCGGGGTGGGATCCTTCGGACTCCTCGTCGTCTCAAGCCGTGGCGTCACCTGTCCGGGAGGTGAGCCTTCCTGCCCCGGAGAGGTACGACGGCCGCCCTGGAGGCTGCCGGAGCTTTTTACTACAGTGCTCCAACGTCTTTCGCTGTCAGCCTGAGGCGTTCCAGAGGGAGTCGACACGGGTGGCTATGTCATGGCCCTGCTCACTGGCAGAGCGTTAGCCTGGGTTACCGCGGTGGCGGAGCACCAGCTGTCAGCTCTCCGTTATTGTGCGCTGTTCATGGCGGATTTCCGTCGCACCTTCGACCACCAAAGCAGCGGCGACGAGGCAGCCACTCGTTTGCTCCAACTCCGCCAGGGATTGCGTAGTGTGGCAGATTACGTGGTTGAGTTCCGTTCTCTCGCAGTGGAGAGCGAGTGGAATGCAGCTGCTTTGATTACTTCCTTCCGCCGCGGCCTCAGCAAGAGGATACAGGACGAGCTGGCTGCTCGGGAGGACATCACGGACCTTGAGGCGCTCATCACGGTGTCTCTGCGGATTGACAAGCGGCTCCAGGAACAACGTCGGCAACGCCAGCTCTCTGCTGTTCGAGAGCCCCCTACTACTCAGGGGGATGCGCGTGGCGGATTGCTGCCTCAGGAGTGGTCCGCCTCCCCAGCGACTGAGCCCATGGAGGTGGGCCGTTCCAGGCTGTCTATGGAGGAGAGGGATCGCCGCATGAGGGAGCGACGTTGCCTCTACTGCGGCGCCTCGGACCACTTCCGGGACCGCTGTTCCCGGCAGCCGTGAAACGCCAGGGCTCACCAGTTATAGGGAGGAAACTGGTGAGTACATGCGTCCTCTCGACTTCTGTTCCGTCACGTCTTCTGCTCTCTGTTTCTGTGTCTTGGGATGGCAGGCGGGTTCCCGTCGACGTCTTTGTCGACTCAGGGGCGGCGGTCAGTTTCATCGACGAGACCTGGGCCAAGCAGCACAATGTGCCCCTATGGCGTTTGGACCGGCCCCTGCCGGGGGTGGCTCTGGATGGTCGGGCTCTGGCCACCGGGTCCGTGGAGCACATCACTGGGACCGTAGAGCTGTGTGCGGCTCAACGACACCGGGAGGTCATCCAGTTTCACGTGATCCACTCCCCCGGCCTTCCCATCGTCCTTGGCTATCCATGGCTGGCCCAGCACAACCCCCGTATCTGCTGGTCCACCGGGACCCTACTGAACTGGGGGGAGCGGTGTCGGACCTCCTGCCTTCTGGATCCTGTTGCCACTGACCCACCAGTGCTTGGTCCCGAGGCTGACTTGTCCATGGTGCCGGGCCACTATCATGACCTCGGGGCGGTGTTTAGCAAGGCCGGTAGCTGTGTTCTTCCCCCTCATCGCGATCTGGACTGTGTGTGATGGTAAAAATGTAATTTAGCCTTAACTATGAAATGTTACTCGGTTTTATCATGAATTCAAACAAAGTTCCCTTTTTGCTAGTTAGGGTGAACCTTTGGGGCTAATCTCTTCATCTAACAGTTGCCTTTTTCATCACAAAGGGCTTAGCCATTCCCTGTTTAGGTGTAAACAAGATGTCAGACTTTATGACCGGTCAGCCAGATGGCATTGTTTATTACCCTGTGTAAAAGGACTCTTTGATCTAGGAAGGTCCGAAAGACAGGAGATGCTGACTGCAATTGCACTAAATCAACATTCCTAAGGAAACGTGTATATAAGGGACGTTAGGGGGTTGTGATTTTGTGCGCACCAGTCATACATCCTCATTTTTGTATGACTTTAGGCTGCAGCTAGGATTTTCTTTTATCTGATCAGTTTTATTTTGTTACTTTGTAATTGATATATTGTATAGCAACTCTGTTACTTTTTTACTCATCTCCATTAAAACCACTAAAAGCAAGCGGACGTTATTTCTCAAAGTATTTAATTATTTCGATCTCAATGGAGTACGGAAACATAGAAATTCCGCAACAACTTGGTGACAGCGGTGGGATTCCTTGGTTGACCGTCGGGAGCCGTTGAGAGGTGGTGATTGGCCTCCAGAAAATACATTTTCTGCCTCTAACCTCACTAGATCCGAGACGCAAGGACCAGTTCTCTCCGGCTCTTGATCGTCTCCACTGGTATCTCAAAGGACCTATTGGGGTCATCCTAAATCATCCGGTGGGATATTGAAATTCTATATATTCAAAGCACAAAATTATTAACGGAAAAATTGAAAATGATGTTATATGTATAGGTCTGTATGATTGTTTGTGGATACAAAAGAAAAGGGAACTGAATTGTGGGTCTCTTGTGTTACGTAAATGTTATGGCAATGTATTACTTACATAGGCTAACCACAGAAGTACATATGTGCCTTGCAGAGAACATCCAACGACACGTTCAAAGTACATATGTGCCCTCCAGATAACATGCAACAACATGTCCAAAGTACACATGTGCCCCTCAGCGAACACGTAGAGAACACGTACAGGACAGTCGGTTTTGGGTCAGGCCAAAACGTATATATATAATCTGTCACAGAGGTAGAAGGAGGAGAGAGCTAGGAAGAGGTTGAAGGTTTCCATTTCGAACGGCCTAGCTAAAGTGGTATGTTATTCTATGTCTGTATCTGTTGCAACAAATACAATGTTTATTCAACCCTCATCCATTTCTGTGTCTGTTGTCCTCATTTTCTTACGTCGTGTGTGCATGGTCATATACGGATCCACGACATAACTGTCACACACACACGCTGCAGTTCTAAGAGAAAGCCTGGCTTTCTGGCTTTATTTGATTGTGCCCTAAAACGAATCGAGACTTACGGGGACGCCTGTATTTTAGAATATTAATAAGCTTTTAATATTCAGTGTGATCACACACCCTGGCAGGGGGTCGGTTTACGGTAAACGTCAGGCTTCTCCACCTGACGTGGGATCCATTGCGACAATCATGTTGGCTAAATACGGTGAACGATCAATTCAATTTTTGTGGTATTGGTGCGAGGATTTGGGATTTCCACAAGGGGGATCTCTTAGTTTGAACCAAATTGAGAAATTGTCCGATAGATTGAAGGAGAAAGAGGCTAAGCTGAGGGAAAAGAAAAGGATTAAAGTATGGGAACTGAAAGAAATAGAAAGTCGGACAGATAGTTTGAATATGTGGAAGTCTGTAGCTGAGTGTAGAGAGAGGAAACAGAAACTTGAGAAGAAATGTGTTAGACAGTATGTGATTTGAAAGAAATCTGAGTGTAGAGAGAGGAAACAGAAAGTTGAGAAGAAATGTGTTAGCCCAGTTAAATTATACGGACCAAAAAGCTATTGTGCATAACCAAATATTCGTTGTTGAGTCTAACACTTTACTAAGTTGCAATGGAAGAGCTAGAAAGATTTCAGAATAAAATAGGCCTGTGTAACATACAACATAGTCAAAACATTTAATATTTGTGATAAGTGAAGGTTTGACCCATATTCGAAACTTAGTTATGCCCCGGGGGGGCAAGCAGACGTTATTTCTCAAAGTATTTAATTATTTCGATCTCACTGGAGTACGGAAACATAGAAATTCCGTAACATGTGCCATCAACCTCCTCCCTGGGACCATGCCACCCAGGGGGCGGACCTTCGCTCTGTCGGCTCCGGAACACCGGGCGATGGAGACCTACATCGAGGAGGCTCTGGCAGCCGGATTTATCCGCCCTTCCACCTCGCCTGCTGGCGCGGGGTTTTTCTTCGTGGGCAAGAAAGGGGGTGACCTCCGTCCGTGCGTGCGTGGACTACAGGGGGCTTAACCGGATTACCGTAAAGAACCGGTATACCCTTCCCCTCATGGACACTGCATTTGAGAGACTCCAGGGGGCCTCATGGTTTACAAAGCTGGATCTGCGGAGCGCCTACAACCAAGTGTGTATACGGGAGGGCGACGAATGGAAGACTGCCTTTAACACCCCAAATGGGCACTACGAGTACCTGGTGATGCCCTTTGGACTCACTAATGCCCCAGCGGTCTTCCAGGCCCTCATCAACTCTGTGTTCCATGACCTCCTGGGCCTCTTTGTCCACGTGTACCTGGACGACATCCGGGTGTTTTCTGGGTCAGAGAAGGAACACGTGGGCCACGTCCGGACTGTCCTCGGACGCCTGCGCCAGAACCGGTTGTTAATAAAGCCCGTTAAGTGCGACTTCCACGTCCGGAGAGTGTGCTTCCTGGGCTATGTGGTGTCCAAGGGGAGGCTGGAGATGGAAATTGGCAAGATACGTGCGGTCCAAGACTGGCCGGCGCCTACCTCAGTGAAGGAGGTCCAACGGTTCCTGGGGTTTGCCAACTTCTACCGGCGCTTCATCAGGGACTTTGGATCATTGGCACTTCCCCTCACGGAGCTTACCGGAAAGGCAGCGGGCCGTTTCGTCTTTGCCCCCTCGGCCGACAGGGCCTTCGGCGAGCTCATGAGGCGCTTCACCACGGCCCCGGTCCTGCAGTTGCCCGACCCAGGTCATCCCTTCATCGTTGAGGTGGACGCCTCAGAAACTGGGGTTGGAGCCGTTCTGTCCCAACGTTGCCACCCTGATGGGAAGCTCCGCCCCTGTGCTTACTTCTCGAGACGCCTGTCTCCAGCGGAGCGCAATTACAGCATCGGTGACAGAGAGCTGCTCGCGGTGAAGATGGCGTTGGAGGAGTGGAGACACTGGCTAGAGGGAGCCAGACATCCGGTGGTGGTATGGACGGAGGTGGTGTGGAGGAGGTTCAACATGCTACTCGGGGAACCCAGCCACCTCCCGGGGGCCCTGTGCACTGCCTTTTTGTGCCTCCTCTGCTTCGACCCCAAGTCCTGGCCTGGGCCCACGCCTCACCCTGGTCTTGTCATCCTGGACGGGCTCGGACTCTGAGGCTTCTGCTGCGACGCTTCTGGTGGCCCAGCGCTAAGAAGGATGTGGAGACCTACGTGACTGCATGCTCCACGTGTGCTCGTAACAAGAGGCCCTCTACTCCTCCGGCTGGTCTGCTGCATCCCCTTCCTGTTCCGAGACGACCCTGGTCCCATGTCTCTTTAGACTTCGTCACTGGTCTTCCTGCCTCTCAGGGCAATACGGTGGTCCTCGTTATGGTTGACCGATTCTCAAAAACAGCCCGCTTCGTACCCCTGCCCAAACTGCCGTCAGCTCCAGAGACGGCCAAACTGGTCCTGAACCACGTCTTCCGTTTCCACGGTCTCCCGGTGGACGTCGTCAGTGACCGGGGTCCACAGTTCACCTCCAGGTTTTGGAGGGCCTTCTGCCGTCTGCTGGGAGCCTCTGTAAGCCTGTCTTCAGGCTTCCATCCCCAATCCAACGGCCAGACAGAGAGGGTCAACCAAGATCTCGAGACCTGCCTGCGCTGCCTGGCATCGAAAACCCCCGCCGACTGGAGTCGACAGCTGCTGTGGGCCGAATTCGCCCACAACACCTTGTGGCACTCGGCCTTGGGCATGTCGCCCTTTGAGTGCCAGTTCGGCTACCCTGGTCCCCTGTTTCCTGAGGAGGAGGAGGATGTTGGGGTGCCTTCGGCCACTGCCTTTGTGAAGCGTTGTCGACGTGCCTGGACAGCGGCCCGGGCCGCACTGCTCCGCACTCGCAAGACCACGGAGAAGCAAGCCAACCGCCGCCGCATACGGGGTCCTCCGTACAGGGTAGGTCAGTGGGTCTGGCTCTCCACCAGGGACTTGCCTATTCGAGGGACTCCGCCTAAGCTCCACCCTCGCTTCATCGGGCCCTACCAGATCATCCGAAGGGTCAATCCTGTTTCCTTCCGGCTCCGGCTGCCTGCCTGCCTCTCTTCGGGTCCACCCAGTGTTCCACACCTCCCAGCTCAAGCCCAGGGTCATCAGCCTTCTCTGCCCCCCTGATGCTCCGGCGCCAGCTCCTCGTCACATCCCGGGGGGTCCTGCCTATACCGTGCGGGCCGTCCAATTGAATACTGACAGATTTCCACAGATTCCACAGCCTTTATATGGGAGCTTAGTCTGATGAGAAGCAGATGTTGGTTTCAGCAGGTTTTAGAACAGAGTGTTAAGGCAATGTATTACTTACATAGGTTATCCACAAAAGTACATATGTGCTCTCCAGAGAACATCCAACAACATGGACAAAGTACATATGTGCCCTTCATATAACATGCAACAACATGTTCAAAGTACACATGTGACCCTCAGCGAACATGCAGAGAACACGCACAGGAAAGTCGGTTTTGGGTCAGGCCAAAACGTATATATATATGATCTGTCACAGAGAGTAGGTAGGTAGGAGAGAGCTAGGAAAAGGTTTGAAGGTTTCCATCCCGAACGGCCTAGCTAAGGTGGTATGTTATTCTATGTCTGTATCTGTTGCAACAAATACAATGTTTATTCAACCCTCATCCATTTCTGTGTCTGTTGTCCTCATTTTCTTACGTCGTGTGTGCATGGTCATATTCGGATCCACGACTAGAGTAAAGGTGAGATCTGCATAATTGTATGTACGTCATTGCCTATGGGATATTTGCTCACGTGTTAAGCCAATGAGAGTAAGATACGTAGTACCCCGGAAAGTACAAAGGTTATGGATGGATAAAAGCTTAGCAGACCAACGTAAGAGAAAATTCCAACTTAGAAGTTATGTAAACGTACTCAGTGTCTGTTATTGAAGTTTGTGTGTTCATTTAGACTGACATGGTCTGTAAAAACATGACTGTTTTGCACAAAATGTCAAATGTCAATAATGATAGGTTATGGTTCTATGTGTTAAGTCAATGAGAGTAAGAGGTGTAGGCACCCTCAATGTATAAAATGTGTAGATCAACTAAGATCTAGCTAAGGTGGTATGTTATTTTATGTCTGTATCTGTTGCAACAAACACAATATATATTCAAACCTCATCAATTTCTGTGTCTTGTGTCCTCATGTTCTCATGTCGTGTGTGCATGGTTATTTTCGGATCCACGACACCTGTTTGAATCTTTCTTATACAAGAGGTATGAGAGGCTAAAGAATTATAACACCATCTCAGACTCTTACTGAGATGGCCTCAGATTTCCTCTCTGCAAACTTTCGTTTAACACCGTGCCTTAATGGTTTTCCTCATCAAAAGTCCAAGACACTGAGAAATCAATCACACCTATTTCATACATCCCCCGACCTTTCTTGTCTCTGCTGGTAGCGTCTGACAAACTGTGGCAGCTCTGTGCGCAGGTTGAATGTCTCGGGCAGCCACTCTATCCCCTGGCCGCCCCGGGCTCTGCGGGACACAGCGGCCAGGCAGTCCTTCACCGTGACGATGGTCTCGCAGGGAAACTGGTTGATCAGGACATGGGGACGCTCCTCGCTCAGTGTTCTGTGGGAGGTTAGAAGAAGGACAACAACGCACACCAGTTATGTTCTGTAGGTCCACAAGGTGGATATGGTTATACATTTGAAATTATTGTCCAGGGTGCTTGCTTCAAAACAGGCCACATATGTCAACAAAGTTCTAGTGTAATGGAAAATCTAGATTTATGAATGTGTTACATTGTGTTTATTACTAATATGATTATATTTTTATGTGTTTGATTTACAGTATGCCAAAAGAAAGGTTGAGCTCCTTTTTGCTCCCAGCAAATGAGAAAGCTCCACTATAGCTACGTTGTCAAACATTTTGTGTTTTTTTGTGCGTGATTGCAGTGGTTAAACTCATTTACATACAGAAGAAATGGGGAAGCAATTTTTTATCTTTTATATCTCTGTGTAACTTTGACTTTAAACCCACATGTTACTGTATGTGTCTAAAGACACTAAGTGCTAAGGCTTGACACCGGTCATATAATGAAACTCGCTTCGCAACTAGGCTTCTCGTCCAGAACAAAATATGCAGGTATAAGGTAACAGACTGAAGGCCCCGGCCAGCTTCAAGTGAAATAGTTTGATTTTGCTAGGGTTAAGTGAACTAAAACCAGCATAAAGATGTTGCTGTGGTTGTTTGCTCATGAGCTGCAGCACAGCCCATTCTTTCTAGGTCGGCGAACCAGGCAAAGGCGAACCCCGGCAAACATGCTATGATTGGTCCAAATATAAGGTGGGATAGCCTAGTAGCTATGAGAGGTTTGGATGGCTGTGTGTTGTTTCCGGGTACAGCATTTAAAGTTCTCGTCTTGTCCACAGCAGCACTCATTTAGAAATGTTTGGAATTTTAATGAGAACGATGAATACTTCTGAAATCAGCATTTATAACCTGTCCAAGCGAGATCACAAGGACAGTCAAATGTCCCCCTGCTGTAGGCTTGGCGTGTCTGTAGAATCCTCTCTATATACTGGAAGTACCCCTGTCTCAATTCAAGATTTCCACTTAGAAGTCTCTGTCTTTTACTGCTCTGAAAGAAAGGCAGCATTAGAAGAGAAATCTTCCTACAGGATGATGACATGTGCTACTGCATGTGCAGGGCCCTGACCTGAAGTCCCGGATGTGGGAGAAGCACCAGAGGATATCAGCGTCCTCCTCAGTGTCCACCAGCTGGAAACGAGGGTGCTTCAGGTTGTGTTGGACTTGGCTCATGTCCGAGTACACCCTGCCAAAAGGCACCCACAAACAGACAAAAACAAAAACAAAAACATGAAAAGGAGTATCAGTGTGTTTGCTATTAAGAAAGTAGGAAGGAAGAGAATGTGTGTGTGAGAGTGAGAGAGTGTGTGTGTGTGTGTGTGTGTGTGTGTGTGTGTGTGTGTGTGTGACAGTGTGAGAGAGAGATTTTTCGACAATTGAATACTGAACTTAAACCAAGAATACTCAGGTGTGTGTAAGCAAATGTGCCTACCTCATAGATACCCCCAACTCCTATCCTACTAGTTTACATAAGAACCCCTCTGATTAAGATCTCATGTGGAATGTCCCCACCCTAAGCTGGGATGTATTTACCTCCCACATACAATGCTATTGTTGGGACAAAAGAGAAGCTCCTCTAAGATGTCACTTTTAAATCAATATGACTGAGTTATCTGTAGACACTGTGAGAGAGTTAGCTTCCTACACGTGTGCTAATAAACCATCTACTTTGAATTGTCCATTTGCGCAAATCATTCTTTCAATCACAACCCTCTGGGTTAGAGTTGGGAATGGTCCTAGTTTCACCATAAAGATAATTATTCTGTCATTAAAGTTCTGGGCCGGAGATCATGTAATGTAATGTAAGGGAATGTTGATGGGGCTAAACTCACTTTAGGACTTTGTCCTTGGGGACGATGTAGGGCTGGATGTCTACTGGGAACAGCTCCTTGTTTTCTTGAGAAATAGTCTGCCAGTAGTTAAGAGATGGGATGAAGAGGAAAATGATTTCTAAGTATCGTCATTGTTATATTTCACAGTAATCATTTAATCTGTATGATAACTAACTCTGTAATCATAAAAACTGACATTGTCAGACTTCAGTTGGTGTGCTTAACTGAATATACAGTAGCCAATACAAATGGCGGCATGCATCATCTTTCCTGTATAAGGTCACATAAACACCTCAGCCAGAAACTGTGCATTTACAATACAAAGTGAAAAAGGGCCAGCCTCCTTCCCCAGCTTGCGGTGTCTCCATTGCAAACCTCATAGTAGAGATCAGAGGGCTCGGGGGTGAGCGTGCTAACACCCTCCAGGTCAGCTGGGACCCACGGCAACAGACGGCAACTTCTCCCCAGGGGGTCGCTCTCCCCGTAGGTGTAATCCCGTGTCACTTCGTCTGTTGGGAGACATTATAAAGGGACGGGAGTGTGAAAATCTGCACTTGAGTGGTCTGAACGACATCCCTGAGCCTTAAGGTGTCCTTTCCAAGTTAGCATAGGGTAAGGCTACTGTTTGTCAATGTATGAGACATCTTTCTTCTAGCCTAAAAGGTATAAATTGTAATGCATGAGGATGAAATGCATTGTCATTGATGTAGGCCTAGTCATATTGTGAAGCAGAGGAGGATTTAGAGGTCAGAGATAAATACATATGAATATGAAAGAGAGATAGCGGAGGAGAGAAAGACCTGAGAACGACATGCTTAAGTTCAAAATGCGGCTTGCACACATTTTAGCAGCAATCTACAATAATGGGTGCAAAATCGTTTGCATAAGGATCTAATGGGGATGTTTAGAGCAATGTTTCAGTGTCCCTATGGCCTATTGGCCATCTTTCATTCATAAACACTGGAAGAAGTCTCGTCTCCACTCAGGTTTGGAACTGTAACATCAGGTTGTCAGTTGATTCAGGACAAAAACTCAGAACGTAGATAAACAGCCTGTTTTCTTAAGACTTACTGTAGGAAAAAGGTCTGAAGACCAGAATTTACAAACAGGTTTTCTCAATATCTAAGCAGATTCCTTCTGAACAAGAAAATAACACTGTGAGATACTGATAGGGTGATATTCTATGCCAAGAGGAAGTACAATTTGCTGAACGATGATGATGAGGCTCAAGTAAGGTTAATACAGATACGGTTTATTAAGGTTGATCCCAGCGCATAGCAGTTCATACACAGAGTAGTGGTCAGAACACCAGGACACGAAGCAAGAAGAAGAGTTGTGAGTTCTTTGTCCCCTTCCCCTTATATACACAGAGAATGACAGTCGCATTTTACATCTGGTTCATTTCCCTTCAATTATGGGGTCACAACCCCCTAATTATCAATTATACTTGTCATTTCCTCCTGACCTATGACCTGTGTAACTCAATGCATGGTAAACGAATTGTTGTATACTGACCATTAACATAGATGTGTACATTACGGCTTTACATTATTATTTGCAATATAGAAATTGTTTAAGTTAATTTCCACCACACCAATGCTGAATGTCAGGGCCAACTTCAAATGGAGGACTCCTCCACGTGACCCAGGATCAAATGGCCACTTGAGTGGCTCTGTCCTGAGTCTTTATACCTGAATAAACGGACAACCTGATGTTACGTAACCAAACCTGCATGGAGGCTTCATAAAATTGGGACAGCGCACACTTTGCATGTAAGAAGAGGCCAGAAACATACACACATCAGAGTTGCAGAGACAGGAGGGGCACAGGAATGTTAAGAGTCAGTGCAAAGAAACTGGTCGCTGATGAAATGTTAACAGTGGGTCAAATGTATGGCCCTCTAGAGATAAGGCCCTGGTTGAGGGGTACTAGGGCTAAAAGAAATTTCAACAACAAAGGAATACTGAGTAACCAGACACTTTAAAAACAAGTAGGATGGCCAAATGGGTATAAAAATAGGTACAAAAAAGACATCCTTTGTCAGACTATGAGAGCTCATGAATTCATGCAGTAACCTGTTTATTGTATGGAGATAGTAAAGGACTGTTAAATGTATTACTCAGATCCTCGTAGTTTGGTCTTTATTCTTCACACCAACTGAAACTACTCGAGAATTGGAAAGGTTTTTTCCCTCCTCACTCCCAATATTCATTCCTTTATTATCGATACATTTGTCATGTCTCTAGCATGAGTGGTAGCAAGTAGAGTTACAGTGAGAGAATAACCCTATAATAATATCCCCTAAATTAAAGTATGTATAAACAGTGGTTTTAAGACACATAAACCAGGCCTGTTCTGTATATAGCCATGTTTATGTTTTGTGTAAGTAGCAAGGGCTTGAGGGACCTTCAGCAGAACAGTAATCTGGTAATGTGGAAGAGAACAATATGCTCCTTTGTCAGTGGATCCTCTCTGATAAAGCAAGAATGCATCACCAGGATTTCTAGAGCTAACTATTGATGCAGTTCTTCACACTCATTTCATAAGACCTTGACTTAGTCAAATCAGGTGATAAGAACAAGTTTCTCACATACCAGAAATTCAACCAGTCTTATAGGTTAAAGGTAATTTGTAGAGCTCTACAAAAGGCAACTGGAAAGAGGAAGGCATATTGGATCCATCGGGCAAGGACTCTGTCTGTGTGTGTGCGTGTGTGTGTGTGTGTGTGTGTGTAACCGCACGTTAATAACTCCTGTTGTGACTTTATTCAGTGCTAAACAAAGTTGAGCTGTCCAGCCAAGCAACTGAGCTGTATTCACACTTTTGGTTTCTTTAATCCAGTTTAGGATCACCTCTAAACAAGTTGTCACCGCTCATTATTCAAATACACAACCCTTTCGGTTCTTGTCCACCATTACGTCTTATTCCTCTGAAATCTTCCCACTTGCCTTTGGTACCTTCTCACAGGCCTTGATCAAAGGACTTCTGCTTATCTTGAGATGATACATGTTCTGGCCAATTAGTGTGCTCTGTGCTTGACCAAGTGTTCATCGGAGACAACAGGTGGCTGGCACCTTGCCCAGTTTGAGATAGCAGTTGGCAGCTTGCCCAGTTTGAGATAACAGTTGGCAGCTTGCCCCACGCTTGCTACTTTCACGGGACTGGGCCTCTCGAAACATTTTTAAGTGAGCACAAAGCCCACCAGTACATATGGTATATTTCATGAGACAAAATACAGATAAGTGGCCTCACAGTGATGCTCTGAAAATATGCGGCACTGACCCAAACGAAGGCCCTTACAGAGGTAATGAGGCTAACACCATAAATCATAAGTTCCGAATGAAGGCAATATATCAAGAAACCGACAAATCAAAGTATTGTTGACAGCATGTACATATGGACATGACCTTAGGGGTACTGACCGGTGGGTGACATCGGTCTGGATTCCCAAGGACGGGCCAGAGAGTAGATCAAGGGATCTAAGCCGATAAGTCTATTGCGATCAAGGGATACCCAGCCCTCATGAAAACGATAAATCTATGATGATCAAGGGATACCCAGCCCCCATGAAAACGATAAATCTATGATGATCAAGGGATACCCATCCCCCCTGAAAATGATAAATCTATGATGATCAAGGCAGATTTCGAGTGTCCTCTTCAGAACCTCAATTTGTCCAGGAAACAGCTTGTCATCTAATAATATAAAGCCCTAACAATTGTAAAATCAAAAGAGCCAGTAAGAAGGTCTTTGAGGATAGCAGCGAAGCACCGAAATGACAATTCAAAATGATTTAGCACTAAAACAACAAGACAGCTGAGAAAAAACATGTTATGCAAAAAAGGTAAATAAACTGTATGCTGGGGCTGGTTGGACAGACCCTTCGCGAACGGACTCACAATTCGTTGTTGATAATAAAAATGTACTAGAGAAGAACCTCTTTGACTCTCGTCGATTGAACTTTTGCACCAAGTTTTTGTCTTCTATATACAGTGGGGCCAAAAAGTATTTAGTCAGCCACTGATTGTGCAAGTTCTCCTACTTAGAAAGATGAGAGAGGTCTGTAATTTTCATCGTAGGTACACTTCAACTATGAGAGACAAAAATTAGAAAGAAATCCAGGAAATGACATTGTAGGATTTTTAAAGAATTTATTTGTAAATTATGGTGGAAAATAAGTATTTGGTCAATAACAAAAGTTCAACTCAATACTTTGTAACATAACCTTTGTTGGCAATGACAGAGGTCAAACGTTTCCTGTAAGTCTTCACCAGGTTTGCACACACTGTAGTTGGTATTTTGGCCCATTCCTCCATGCAGATCTCCTCTAGAGCAGTCATGTTTTGGGGCTGTCGCTGGGCAACACGGACTTTCAACTCCCTCCACAAATTTTCTATGGGGTTGAGGTCTGGAGACTGGCGAGGCCACTCCAGGACCTTGAAATGCTTTTTACGGAGCCACTCCTTCGTTGCCCGAGCGGTGTGTTTGGGATCATTGTCATGCTGGAAGACCCAGCCACGTTCCATCTTCAATGCTCTCACTGATGGAAGGAGGTTTTGGCTTAAAATCTCACGATACATGGCCCCGTTCATTCTTCCCTTAACACGGATCAGTCGTCCTGTCCCCTTTGCAGTAAAACAGCCCCAAAGCATGACGTTTCCACCCCCATGCTTCACAGTAGGTATGGTGTTCTTGGGATGCAACTCAGCATTCTTCTTCCTCCAAACACGACGAGTTGAGTTTTTACCAAAAAGTTCTATTTTGGTTTCATCTGACCACATGATATTCTCCCAATCCTCTTCTGAATCATCCATATGCTCTCTGGCAAACTTCAGACAGGCCTGGACATGTACTGGCTTAAGCAGGGGGACACGCCTGGCACTGCAGGATTTGAGTCCCTCTCGGCGTAGTGTGTTACTGATGGTAGACTTTGTTACTTTGGTCCCAGCTCTCTGCAGGTCATTCATCAGGTCCCTCCGTGTAGTTCTGGGATTTTTGCTCACCGTTCTCATGATCATTTTGACCCCACGGGATGAGATCTTGCGTGGGGCCCCAGATCGAGGGAGATTATCAATGGTCTTGTATGTCTTCCATTTTCTTACAATTGCTCCCACAGTTGAGCTATTCACACCAACCTGCTTGCCTATTGCAGATTCACTCTTCCCAGCCTGGTGCAGGTCTACAATTTTCTTCCTGGTGTCCTTTGACAGCTCTTTCGTCTTGGCCATGGTTGAGTTTGGAGTCTGACTGTTTGAGGCTGTGGACAGGTGTCTTTAATACAGATGACGGGGTCCAACAGGTTCCATTAATACAGGTAACGAGTGGAGGACAGAAGAGCTTCTTAAAGAAGAAGTTACAGGTCTGTGAGAGCCAGAAATCTTGCTTGTTTGTGGGTGACCAAATACTTATTTTCCACCATCATTTACAAATAAATTCTTTAAAAATCCTACAATGTGATTTCCTGGATTTTTTTCTTATTTTTGTCTCTCATAGTTGAAGTGTACCTATGATGAAAATTACAGACCTCTCATCTTTCTAAGTAGGAGAACTTGCACAATCAGTGGCTGACTAAATACTTTTTGGCCCCACTGTATAGTCTTCTGATTATTAAATTTGTTCATGAAAAAGTGCTTAATGGCTGTTATTTTCAATACATATACTGGATTACATAAGAGCTATGTACTTTAAGCCTGTAAAGGGATAGTTCAACGTTTGGAGTAATAAAATATTACCCTTGTCAGACGAGATAATTGACATCAATTCTATATTTGTATGTCCAAGATTGAGTTAGTTAGGTTGTAGGCTAAATGTTGTCTAGCCCCATGGCAGTAAGCTAGTGGTAACCACGGCATCCTGGCTTCAGACAAAAGTGACAAAATACAACTGTGAAAACAGTGATGCTTTTTTTGCACGTTTTTACAGCACAGCTACGAACCACAATAATGTCTTAGGTAAACTGAAGAGCGACAATCAGCGTGTCTGTTAATGCAGTCACCGCTCTACTAGAGATGCCGGGTCTTAGCTTAGGCTGCCCCCGGTAAAAATACGTTCCCATACAATAAGTCCGACTGTCTCTCTGCTTCAATAATAACAACGTCTTGCTTTTAGATATTCATCTTGACACGTGCAAAATAAAGAAGATACAATAGGTAAATAACAATGCTTTGGAATTTTTATAAGGTGTATTTTGGCACTTTTGTCTGACGGATCCATGCTGCCGGGGGCTAGGCTACATTTTGCCTACAACCTAACTAACTCAATATTGGACGTACAAACATAAAATTGATGTCAATCATCTCGTCTGACTAGGGGTAAGTAGGGGCTTGAACGACCCCCTTGAATATACAATACTACACGCGTGTCAGAGAGCCATACCTCCTTCCTGCAGGTCGTGTAGTGGCCAGAGCACGGTGTAGGCCAGCTGACCCTGTGTGTAGAAGAACGGGGCCATGCAGCAGCTGGGCTGCTCGGAGTGTTGCACCTGGGAGCCAAACTCATCCATGATGTACCACACGGGCACCTTCTCCTCTGCTGTCTGGCATCACGTGCACAGCCAGGTTGACAGAGATGAAGACAAACAAGGTAGGCACAGTAGAAGAGACCTTTTCATTATGCCTATGAAGTGACTACTTGATGTGTGGAGTTTACTGTGTGTAGCTTTGGAAAACGGCTTCTGCTCAATCTCCGCAATTGAACGTGTGTGTGAATGGGAATGTTGGCTCATGTGTACCCCTTGGGCTAGTTGATAGGTTTGGTTGTACTTCCACATGTGCTCCAGCACCAGTTCCACAATGGGTGGCTCAGGGGTCTCTCCGTGGAAGTCTATCCCCATGAGAGCAGCCATTCTGGGCAGCAGGCCGGGAATCTGCTCCAGCTGCTGTCTGGCGTGCTCTATACGATATGTCCATGCATGGTCCACCAGAAACACACTAGATACGGATAGAGGGGCAGGCAAATTATGACTTAAGCAATACAAATATGGCATGTGGAAATAACCTGCAAGGCTTACTAATAAAAACTACTCCCCAGTCCAATATTAAGCAACTATTTATAATTCAATTATAAGTATTTATATTATTTATAGGGGTTAACTGACTGAGACTAGGTCTCTTTTTCAGTAGTGCCCTGTTTAAGGCAGAAAATACTAATTACAGCAACTAAAACCATGAAAAAACAACAACAAAAAAAAACTAAAAGGTAAAGAATGTGTTCAGTACAATAAATGTACAATACAGTACAATATTTTCTGCTAAAATATTGATATTTTCCTCACTTTCAAAGCCCTCCATAACCTGGCCCCCCACATAGATCTCCCGTCTTGTTCTCTGTGCTTCTTATCATCTGACCTTTTGACTATCACCCCCTCACGCCTCAGCCCCATGGGTGCCAGGGCTTACAGCTGCTCCGCACCCAGGCTCTGGAACTCCCTCCCTCCACTCATCAGACAGTCTGACACTGTATCATCCTTCCAGTCACGCTTACAAACTCATTTATTCAAATTGGCATGTTCACTGTAATGCTCCATGTATTATCTGTAATTTTATTATGAGGTTCCCTACCCTACACACTTTTAAATGTGTATACCCCAGGCCTAAGATTACCCCAGGCCTACTTTTGGTGTAGTGTTTGGTGCTCCCCATAACAATGCACTCAAGTTTACTTCAACATCCTAGTCAGACTTCCTGTCCCAATCTTTTGTTTGTGCCCTACTGGATGTCTTGCTTTTATAAAAATAAGGCTATTTAATGAATTCAAGGCACTGTAAAGCACAGCTGGATATATTTCAGGTGTAGACATTCTGTCTCCCTCTCAGTTCCAGTTTAACCGAATTGGTAAACAAATGAGTCATATATATACACCCAGCACTTTCACAATGATGATCTATATTTGATTACCTTAAAGGTTAAACACTTTTAGGTCTAATAATACCACAGTAGGCAAACTCATTAAAATATGCAATAATTAAGATCAGGTGAAAAGAGCAAAAAGTGGCATTAGAATGTGACAGAGGCCACCAAATTTGGTATTTTATGGACACACTTCTTTGCATGCCACCACCCCACCAGGACCCCCCCTAGCTGGCTACTTTTTCTGAATGGCTGCTTCCTCCATATCCCTGTGAAAAGTTTAGCGAATTATAGTTTACACAATGTCTTCATGCTCACGTGTATGCTCATGTGTTTTTAAGCACTGAACGCCTTACTAGGTGCTTTTCTTTTACATACAGTATCTCAAATTAAACATACCATAACCCTCCGTGAGCGGCCTCGCCTTTATTTTGTGTTATTAGAAATACCAAAAGAATAATCCCACACTCCAGTCTTCGTCGTTTACATTTTTTAAGTGTTTTTTCACAACATAACTGGCCCCCCCCCAAAAAAACCTAATTTATTTTACTCAACCTCTATGCTGCAATCCAAGTCGAGGGGCGTTGAGAACATCTTCGAACTCTACTCTAGCGCCCTCACCTGCTCGCATCGGAAGCTTGCAGACCCCCTTCTCCGGTTACGACTACTTTACAGGTGATGTCAAATCCAGGGTTCGATTTCTTCTTTTCAACATCTTCCGCTTCGTCTTCTTCATCTTCATTACTTTCATGTTGTACTTGCATGATCCCAAACACCTCACCAGCATCATATATCTACACCAAATCAATTTAAAGAAGATAATATTGACTTTCTGTGAAAAAGACTATTAGCTAGTATCTGGATCTCGATTTAACTAACGACCAAAACGAGGCAAGAAACATATTGGCCAATAGTGTACATTTTTAACAAAGTCAATCCTAACCTACTAGCGTAACGTTTATTGATCGTGTAGGCTTACTTTAACTGGGCTACGGACCTGAAAAGGAGTAAAGAGTAGCCTAGCCCTAGTCTATGCTAACCATGAATAAAAAACTGCCAACGCAACGAGAAATAGTCTAACGCAATACATTTTACCTTAAAAAGACAAAGGAAGGCCTCGCATGTATTCCTCAAACTAGTATGATCCAAGGTAATCAGAATCGCGCCCATTACGATAGCTACAAATTGTGATGTAACGTTAAGTGAAATACATGGCGTACCTCATTAACAAGTTTGTAGAACAAGCCTTTCCAATACAGTGGGGGTATTCTTGAGGATTGCAGGGCACCGGAATGCAAAGCTACAAAGTTGTCGAAGTGTTCATCATTATTACCATTCATATTGTTAGCGTTTGTTGTCATTATTGTTGACTCCACGTGTCAGTCAGTGTAAACCCGGAAGTGTCAGCTCATTTGAAGCATTATGGGAAACTGTCTTTAAAGCCTAAAGGGCTTTGACATGATGCTAAATGAAAAGCACAATCTTAATGTGTTTTTTGGCCTGGTCATGTAGACAAATGCATGGTGATACCCATAAATGACCTGAACATATTTTAGGACCGTTCAGAGCAGAAGTTATTAAAAAAAGCAAGACCTAACCAAGGGCCCTAGTAAACCAGTTCCTTACTAACACTTATCAATGATGGGCATTAATGTAAACTGTCAATAACTTCCAGTTGCTGACCTATCTCCTGTCATCCTTTCCTTTCGGTGAGTCCTTTTTACTTTGTTGCAGTCAGTCATCAGAACGTGTACACTAGGCACCATCCTTTACAATATTAGTAGCAGCAATAGTGAGGAGCCTGCATGAATGTATATATTATGTATGTATAAATTATGTATTATAGAATTGGAGTAGGTGTCTGGTTTTTGCTACAGTTTGTTATTATATTTAGCAAGTTAAGAGACAAAACAGTCTAAATTCCACAAAGGTCCAAAAACAACACATACTAGTTCTCTGAATCAGTTAAATTATATTTTTAATAGATCCACATCAACTAACGAGAAATGTTTTTCTTTAGACAGATATTATAATTTTACAAGTTATGTCAATCACTGTTGGCTTACAATGAAGACGACTTTTTAATAAAATGCAGCACGTTTTCACGGGTCCAAAGCAACATGGAGCTGCAACAACATTGTGCTAACACACATACAGGACAATAACTTTAACCTGACATTTAATGACAAGTACTTTGAGTATGCCTTTGAACCATTAGGGTATACCAAGTTAATCTATGGCAGAGGAAAGGCACTTTAGAAGACAAAACAGACACGGTCAAATGCAAGGACATTTGCCCACATTTATGTCAAGTTTAGGTCCAAGGATTGAAATAAGGCATACATGTCAAACGTGATTTACAGTTAGGAAGGTAAGTTGTGCAGAAATAATTTGTTAACCTAGTCGATATGAACGCAGTATATTACTAGAAAATATGTTTTTTTTCTTTCTAAAACACAGCTTTGGTTCAGAGTGAGTAGCAACAATGCTTTTTTAAAGAGCCAAAGAAACACAATTTGGTTGATGCAAACTTTGTGAACTTAAATGTTGGCCAAACATTTGTGTTCCCATACATATAACTGTGGAACTCAACACTGCAATAGCATCAACCACCTCTAGACTGGGCCATTCTTTCACCCAACCAAATAGCTGATGACCACTTTATAAGCCAACCGTGGGAGTGGTAGCTGGACGATCCAATCGTGGCAAAACAGAGTGACCGTATTCTTTCATTTTTGTACACGGCTGTCAGGCTCGTCCTCTGAGCCAACAAAGAAGCATATTTGTTTTGGGGAGGGGCTGGGGTTGCGAGGGCTGGCAGGGGACTCCTGAGAGGGGGAGGAGGAACTGGGAATGTCCCAGTAGCCACTGCAGAGGTCCAGTGAGGAGAAGGCCATGTGTCCATCTGTCTCCATGAGGTCACCCTTCTCCAGGGTGGGGGGCATGCTAACACACTTCCTTAGACATTGCTCACTGTAACAAATCAAACACACAGAAACAAGTTTTTGATTACACACAAGACACTTTCTAATCATCCCATATTGATCAGAAGATGCAGAAGTGTATTGTGACACTCATTTTACCTGTTGGGGCCTGAAGTGGCTCCTCTCCAGGCTTGTCTGTACACGCCTCCGGCCATCCCATACAACCATTGCATGTCAGCTGGTACTTCTGGGATCCACTCCACAAACCTAAAGCAGACAATAAAGTTCCAATAGAGTACCACAAGTAACGATGAGCTAAATCAACATCAATAATAATCATTTATGATTATCTGAATCACCCTAGCAGCCTAAATAAGAGAGGGGTAATTTTTGTTGTGTTACAATCCCACTAGATGGAGTGAATGCACATTGGAGTTTTAGTAAACAGACTTGTTGGCTAATCAATAGCTTTTCCTGTTGTGTGTGTGTGTGTGTGTGTGTGTGTGTGTGTGTGTGTGTGTGTGTGTGTGTGTGTGTGTGTGTTTGGGAGCATTTCTCCACAGAGATGGAACTGACATATCATGTATATGTAAGAAACAATTTAAAACACTAACACACTCTCACCTCTGTGCCACTGAGTAGGCTGAGGCTACTGGCAGAGTGTAGGGCATGAGCATGTAAGAGGCCACTCGCATGGGCAGCAGGTCTGTCACCGTGGCATACAGGCCACGCTTCTCTTGGCAGGCCTCGCAAAACACTGGAGCAAGCACACAACCGCTGGCTTTTTAGTCAAGTGTCGGCAAGTGTATAGACAAACAGCCATGTAAAATGCAATGCTAATCACAATAGCAATCAATATGCCCATTGGACAAACAAAAACTATTTAAAAGTGCTTTCAGATTGTATTTTATTTATACAGGGTCGACAGACTGAGACTACGTCTCTTTTGCAGCAGTGCCCTGTTAACAAAGCACAAAATTAATATAAAATAAAACAACAAGACAAAAGTGCTAGCTGTATGGAGAGCTGCTCTTACCTTTTTTGATAGGCGTGGGTAAGGTGTGGACAATTTGTTTATCCAACCACCAGTGATGATTCCCCAGTAGGCGGAGCCTTCTCAGCATCCAATCCTTGGTGGTTTCTGTGGCAGCCGGCTTGCAGCAGCAAGTGGTTGTGTTCTCTGATGGGGTGGGGCCAGCAGTTGGACTGTCCAGCCTCAGTAGGTCTGACAACATCAACGTGACAAATCAATAATCATATTTGTAACAATACTCGTTTGCAGAGTTCTCAGACCCAACCCTATATCCCCCTAAAGACAAAAAGAGCAAGCTTGTAGTTCTTTATTTCAATGATTACAAAACCTGTCTGGTACTCACTGTTCTCCTCAAGGAAGCGAAGGGCGTCCTTGTATCCATTCTGACACAACTCTGCCATCACCTATGAATGGAAACAACACAGGTCACCGGCCTGGGAGAGAAGGCAATCAATTGGAGACTGGATGCTAGATGAGAAAGACTGAGTAACCCAAGGAGTCCAAATCATTTACAGACATCACATAGCACAGAATTGTCTTATTCATTTCTGACCGTCATATTACTATTGTTTGTCCTTTAGAATAGGCATAGCTTATGGTCAAAAGTTTATAGTTCATAGTATAAAATAAATCTTCCCAGCTGACGAGGTTAGGTCAAATGTACACTTGAAGGTATTTTTGTTAGGGGTAGATGACAAGAGGAGTTTCTGAGTGTTGGCCTGTGTTAAGTTGATTGGTCCACACTGGAGAGGGGCAATTCCTCGACTACATGTTTTGTGAATGGTCTAAGAATGTGCACAATGTGACCATTGGCCATGATTATCTAACCCTTGTTCCAGAAACCAATACATTCCAAAGACACGTTAGGGGGGAAAGGAGGGAGGGGGATTCTTCATTGCGACAACATTTCAGCAGAAAAAGAGACCTTTGTCGAGGGGGGACCACAGTAAGGTCAAAGGTCACATACGTTTTCTTTGTGACACACTTGTAAGAGTGGGGGCTAATCCAATATTTACAACCTACAAAAACTCCAAAAGTTGACTGCCTTGTCAGAGGAGCTTTGAGAAGTGGGAGGTAGAAGGTTAGATTGGCGGAACCATGGCGTTACGTTAGTAGGGGGGCATTCAGCGTTGCGTTTAAAGCCTATGTGTGCGTATCCAGTCAAGACTGGATAGTGGCAGTGCTTGGGTTAAGGAAGCCCTCCTACCTTGGGTTCAGGGGGGAACAAGGCCCTGCTGAGGCGATACATGTTGCCCAGGTTCATCTGGATGCTGGTGTTGGTGAAGCGGAGCTCATGGAAACTTGTGGAGGTGTCCCGGGGACAGATGTCGCTTTCACCGGAGAATGGTGAGATGGTGATGGTGTTCTTCAGCTCCGACTGGGGAAGGTTGTCACTGATCCCTCCATCCACATAGCGCTGGTAAAGGAAAGGGCAAGGAGAGAGGGGAGCGAATGAAGGAGAAAGGGAGAAAAATAAATACATTTGTGTTGCTGTCCTGATAAGTTATATCAGCAATCCGATGAATAATGTGAAAGGTAACAGTATGTTGTGAGCATTATAACTTGCTGAGTTCACACACAGCCACACAATCATAATTTTTGGGATTATGTGCAAACGACTTGCCTGCTGTTTTATAGAGAACACAAATGACTATGTATTAACCAGAGCCATATAGAGAGATAGAAAATTACGGTGTATTTCATGTACAATATGTACCATGTGTACCTATAATGATGTCATTTTGGGAGCACATGCACAGTGGGGTCCCACTGTAAGCAACATCATGCAAAACAGATACAATGGACTACATGGATGTGTGTGTGGGAATGCCCTCTTCGGCTGCTGACCTGAGAGGCACCGGGCTTAAATAACAGGAGGAAACCATCAGTTTAAGTTGAAGGAAGTACAAAAATACCATTAAAGCTAGGATAAAGCACGCCGTTATGCTAATCAAGAACAAAACACCCATAAAGCTAGGTTAAAAAACACAATTATGATAATCAAGAAGTCCCAAAACACCATAAAAACTAGACCACGTGAGACCCAAGAAATAGGAGGGAAAACTCCAAAAAAGGAAATATTGCTGTCAAATTAGGGAAATAAGATCTGAAAGGTTTGGTCAGCAATCTGGATGTCCAATAGTATCTTGTGTAAGCATATGTTTGAAATGTTAATCACAACCCAGTCAGTGTTACCCAGGCTTTCCAATGCCTCTTTTTTTTCTCCAAAAAACACCAATTTGAAAAATAGTAGCTTTATGGCGTCACATTTAACACAATATACGTAATACAATTTCCATCAGCCTGATAATATCCAAAAAGCTTTTAGTGATTTATTAGGCTTAGAATGTTGGCAAGGGGGAAATAATCCACTCTCAGCACTTGGCAGAGATGTTGACACAGCCTGGCTTACAAAAGTCTGCTTGTCCCTCTTTGAAATATTTTACTATCGCAACAATCTACATCAATGAATTCCAACAGGTCACTTTAGAAACCAATTGGGTCAATTTTAGCACTTGGAATCGAATATGTTTGTTAAAAAAAAAAATGCACCCAAACTGCTGAAATGTTAAAAAGGGGGGTTTGCAGTTGTGTAGAAAACATTGCAGTCCACACGGTTAGGAATAATTATGTATGACACTGTTATGCTGCTAGCCTATAGATAAGAGTGTGTTTACTTCTCTATAGATGTACAGTATGTTTAACACTTGGCTCTGAGCCAGCACAAGCTCCAGATTCCAAATAGTACACTATGTACAGAAGACAAACAGGGAAGAAAGCGAGGGGGAAGGGTCTATGTGTGTGTGTGTGTGTGTGTGTGTGTGTGTGTGTGGGGGGGGGGGGGGCTGTATGGGTCTTCAAACATGTACCATAAATACCCAAATAGGACCTAACTCAGCAGTTTACATGACACGCTGTAGATTAAGAGCATAATCCATAGAGAGTTCAGTGCTCTTTACATTGAACTTTGGCCCAGATAAGTCAAGACCACAGTCAACATTATCTGTACGCTCTGGTAGAGAGGACAGGTTTCTCTTTTTGCAATGGACTGTGCTCTCCTACCCCAGTGACTCATGTACAAGTGGAGCCACTCTGGACTCGGGTCATAATGGTCTGATCCAGCTCTGGCAAAATTCCCTACAACACTGCCCTGCCTCAGTCAACTAGGCCCAGGGGACATACAGTATGATCAACTGTTTTGTTTGTTGGGTGGAACACACAGAGATTAACGGTCGGGCAGATACACAAACTCACGCCAACATGTCACAGGTGAGCTGTCTGAAAGGTGACCTCACCTTCCAACTCCAGTGTCAGCAAATCCGTTTTCTAACAGAAGGCATAAAACAAAGCCACCTTTGGCACTCACCACTCCTCTGAAGGATGGAGGAATGATGCCACAGTAGATGGGGATAAAGCAGCTACAGATCAGGGCCTGTGGAGACATAAGAAAGTGGCTGTCAAAATATGGGTGCCCACTACCTTGTACAACTCACCTAAAACTACCGATGCTTATACTACTAACACAAGATACATGTGTTCCTATAAACTTCCACAGACCTTTGTTAGTGAACAAATAGATTCGGTCTTATTGAGGGGTTTATGTTCCAATTTGTTTGCACGTGTTCCAGTACTGACGTGTTTTACCTACCTGGACAAGCTCCTCTTTGGAGTTGAACTCGGAGACTAGAACATTCTTGCCATCGGACACTCGTGTGATGGACACACACAGCCTCCCAGAGGCCAGTACATGTGCGTCGACAGGTAGATCCCGGTCCAGGCCAGACTTGATTGTCTTGATCAGGTTGAATGCGGGGTGGAGGGGGCCGAGGTTACGCTTACGAGCTTCCTTGGCCACCTCTATCACATCTTCACAGCATTCAGCTAAAAGGACATAGGAGGACATGAGGGGGAAACATTCAGGAAGGTCAAGAGACGTGCTCTGGAGGTGGGGAAGGGTCAGGTGTCCACAGCACACAAAGTATGTTGCAAATATAAACATATACGGTACCAAAGGTTTTCCAGTGGATACATACAAACTGACAGTGAACTTAAAACATTTAAGCATTAAATCATAAGGCCAACCATCAAGCAAATTTCATTTTTCCATTCTGTTATTTCTGGATAGCCTGTCTGCTGTACTGAACTTTGTATGGTACACTTTTGTAGTCTCCCTTTATGGTCTGAAGAGAAAGTGAAAGCTTACTTAATTGTGAGGCAAATAAAATGTAGTTGGCAAAAGCGCTTTCTGCAACAACAACACAAAATCTATAAAAAAATGCAAAGCGCCATAATACTATTAGCTATGACCTTAATACTATTAACTTAATTGTGGCAAACGATGGAATTAACAATTCGCAAAAACAATGGGGTTATTATTCATAGGCCATTTGGCTCTAATGGTACAACAATACTGGGGGCGAAAATCTAACTTTAAAGAATGGAACTCTTCTTACTTTGCAGACTCTGCATCGGACTAAGTGACTCGGCAGACTTTAGTGAAATGTACTTTTTGTGTCCAAATGCGTAATAGTCCCCATTCAGATCTGCCTACCTAAAGATGCCTCGCTGGCGAGTACCGAGGCGGTCAGAGCTCCAGCCGATGCCCCATAGATTTTGGTGGCCCCTTTCACAAGGTAGGGTGCCTTCTCCAAAAGGCAACTTGCAACTCCAATGTGATAGATCCCCAGGAATCCGCAACCGGCGAATGAAAGATTCCATTCGCCCTTTAAATCAAACATTCCGAGAGAAAAGTCCCGGTGGATCGATTTCTCAAAATTCTTGTCCTAGTTCCTCACTTTAAACCCGGCTCACATACCTTAATTATAGTTTATCGGGAAAGAGTGGTTCGATCGCAGGCACCCACAAACGGCTCGTTACCACTGTATTGTATATTATTGACAGTGAAAGCATTCGCTCAACTTCGCACTTATGAGCAAGGAGTTTATTGGTTATGAGAAAAATCTGTTCTAGCCAATAAGCTAAAGGGGGCGGCTATTCTAAGGTGGAGCCACGCCTAGATGCACTTTTGTCTTGTGCTGTAAGCAAATTGGCCGCACAAACCTATTAAGTTGTTTTTAATTTGTTTGCGGCTATATAGACTCTTGCATTGGGTTAAATTCAAAGCAATCCCATTTATGGTATACCCAATGCTCAATGTTTTCCAGCACTGAGTAATTTAAAAACCTGTATTATTAGTGTATACTATAATTTTATTTGAAAACACGGATAACGTATAAATAGAGTGTACTCGGTTCGTGCATCTTCCGCACGTGCGTGCTTGCCCTGGTGCTGATGCTGAGGGTGCACGCGCGAACCACAAGAAAGAGCGCATCCCATTACATCACTGTTCTCCAGTGTGATTGGCTGAAGGTCACGTCGTTTGCTATCTTCGCGTCATATGCAAGCCAAACATCCTCAACCAAAGAAGCAAATAACGCGTTGAAAACAATCCGCTTGTAGTATTTAGTTGGATTTTGAAAACCTTTTCGTTTTGGTGTTAGATCTTAAGAATGGCAGAGAGCGAGGCAGACACGCCAAGCACGCCTATAGAGTTTGAAAGCAAATATTTTGAGTTTGATGGAGTGCGGCTACCACCCTTCTGCAGAGGGAAGATGGAGGAGATAGCGAACTTCTCTCTCAGAAGTAGTGATATATGGATTGTCACCTATCCCAAGTCAGGTAAATAGTCGAGCAGGACGTGGTGTTCGTGTTGCGATCTGCTCAAAAATAAGACTTAAAGGGTTGAATATGATAGGCCTACGTATTAACGGTATAGTCAAACGTTGAAATATGAATGTGTTTGGCGAAAATCAATTGCATAGATTGTATCATTATTTTGTATCTTCATTAGATCTTTGGAGACCGCCTAAATAGGACCTAAAAGCCTTTTTTGACTAGTACTGCAGACATACAAAGGCAATGGCAATATCTAAATACCTTTTAGTTCATCGGTGAATTTGACTGAATAGCTGACATGCTTGTGCAAACTGTATAATTAATATTTCTCAACCTTTGCCTTCTATGGAATTCTATAGAAAGCGTATGTATGCGCCTATTCTATGATGCATTACATAACACGCTACAGGGTTGTGATGTTTACATTCAGAACCCCGATTGCCATTGCGCACTTTTGCCGAGGCCGCGCAGTTGTGGCGTGCATTCATGACGCACTATTGGGCAGTGAATCTGCGTGGTGGCATGGGCGGGTCTCTGATAGGAGATAAGTTGTGTTTATGTTATTTCAACTAACAACTAACTGTCTAATGATCGCGATTGAAAAATAGTTGCTCTGTACAGACAGATATGAGATGCATGTAAACATAAATAAATGAATAAAATAAAAATAGGCATCAGTTTGGGCAATAACTGCTATTTAGTAATATATCTATAAATCTGAGTATTTCTTGAGTGTGGAGCATTACATATTTTTGCCGTAAAAGCACTATAGCAGCTCTGCTAATAATTCCTACTCTATGAAATATGAAACCATGAAAGGAAAGTGAACAGATTTAGTTTTTGCCATGGAGCAATTTTGTGATGGCATCTTCACTTTCCAGACAGGCTAGTATGTTTGTGCTTCACTCTATGCTCTGTCGCTAGGCCCTCACCTAGCATAATCCCTTGTGCAAGTAAGGATGTCCTAAGGAATTTAAGGTTATTGTTATCTAACTGTGAACACACCTCCAATAACAATCAATAACATTGATGTACTGTGAATCATGCAAATATCAAACTATAATACAATTATATTATTCAAATACCCATTCAATTAATCTTTGATTTGTGCATGAAGAATCAGTTACAAGGAAAAGTAGATGCTATGCTACCACTAATATAGTACAAATTCTGTTTTACCAATTGTTCTCCCCTTCCTTGGATGTCTCCAAAGAGCTAAATTGACATGTTCTGTAATAATACAAATACTGTATGTGGATTTTAATATTCAAATCAATAATTATGAGTGGTGTTTGGAGAGTGCTATGGCATGCCTAGTGGACTTAACACTGTGACCAAGAGAGATCGCTCACACCTTCATTTATTCACACACAAACATACACACATACATTTTATTGAGGCCCCAAAGCACCTTTGCTATCAGTGGAAGTTTGATCAATCAAAGCCACCTACACGGAGTTAAGGCCTCTCTCTGCAGCTGCAGCTGCAAAGCCTTAAGGCTAAGTGTGTGTTTGGCACTTTCAAAACACACTCTAACTCTATGCAAAACTTTACCTGCCAGCATTCTGAACTCCATGTAATACACTTATTTATATGCACCGATGTGAAAGAGTGTGTTTATTTGACTTTCAATGTGTCATTACAAATATTTGAACACCCTTACAACATCCTGTTGCATTCTCGCTTGTATAATATCCAATGGAGTTAGACCATCGCAAAATATTTGTGCATGCAAACTAGCTATGGGTCACGATAGTTCATAGCCCTCACTGCATATGCATTATTGTACAGTGCAGAAAAGAGTGGAACTGATTAGCTGCTTCCTAGAACATCACAATGTTTCATAGTTCATGTACCATACATGGCCCTCAAAGGATGGGGTGTTCAAAAAATTAATCCTGACGTTATCATAACCACATGAATTTGCTTCTTGTCATGAGGCACGTAGATTACCTCGAATTGACGCAAGCCAATCTACCAAGGGTACACAAACAGTTATTTATCCAAACATCTGTGGCTGATTTGACTCCCTTGATAAGTGATGCCCATAGGCCCCAATAGCTAAGTCCTATGTGATTTCACCCATTGAAATTGCAATGTGCATCTGATCTTCACAGTAGAAGTGTTGTAATGGCTAATGTTCCTGGTCGGGTCAATTCTTGGTAGCTTGTGCTATTGAAACATGTAGGCTTTGGTTACAAATTTGCTGTGCAACATCCATTTGAGGCACTCCTTGAAGCACGAGTTATTCACAGGAATAGGTCAGAGCAGAATGAGGCGGGGAAAAGAGGTTTTATTTTCAGGATAGGATTTAATTCACTTTATTTAATCATTTCATGTTTTTACTCTCTATTTAACCAAGTTTGGTTAACTGTGAACTCGGTTCTCATTTTCAGTAACAACCGCAGGGTAGTACATTCCCAGTAAAGGGAGCGCATGCTAACATCCATTAAAACCCTGCTGATGCCCAGTACAACAGCAGTCTGTGCTGTTGGCCGGTAAATTTGTTCCGCTAAAGCAACTCAGCGTTCTCATCGCTTTGCTCAAAGGCACACAAGATGTCATGGACGGTGGGTGGAACAACGCAACAAGTGTTCAGCAACTTTCTAGTAACTATTCAGTTGAGAAATCATTTCTCCAATCCAAATTCCCATTGCTAGTCCCAAGGCACTAAGCAACTACTAGTTTATTTCTCAATCCAAAACCCACTACTTCTGTTCTTATCAATTGCTCTTTGGTCTTTAAAACCTGGTGCTTCTTCCTCTTCTTCTCTATCTTGGCCTTGTCTCCTTCTCCTCGTCCCTCTCTCTCAGGTACCAGCCTCCTCCAGGAAGTGGTGTATCTAGTGAGTCAAGGCGCCGACCCAGATGAGATTGGCCTGATGAACATCGATGAACAGCTGCCTGTTCTGGAATACCCTCAGCCAGGCCTAGACATCATACAGGTAATGTGACCTAAATGTCACACCAGTAATGTTATGATATCAGGATTTATAATATAAATGCATCAACCGTGCTTTGTCAATTTGGCTGTGCATTTTTGTTCATTTTAGGAGTTGACATCCCCTCGCCTGATAAAAAGTCACCTCCCATACCGCTTTCTCCCAACGGCCATGCACAATGGAGAGTCCAAGGTGAGCTCACTCAGTCTCTGATGTTGCAATATAGAAAGTGCACTGTTAGCGGATTCTTACCATCTGTGTGTGTGTAAGTAGAGTTGAATTTGCTTTGCAAACACATACAGTATACTGCAGTGATTCCCTTAACCTTATGTAGCACCTACCTGATGTATTCCTGACGTATTTTCTGTATCTGTGCTATGTTTGTTTGCTTGTCTGGATTACGACGTATAACAATAACGTTTTTATGTATGATGTACATGAATCCCAAATAATTAAATTCGTGTTTTTCTCTCCTTGCGACGTTTTCTCTGTAGGTGATCTACATGGCAAGAAACCCTAAGGATCTGGTGGTGTCCTATTACCAATTCCATCGCTCCCTCAGGACAATGAGCTACCGAGGAACCTTCCAGGAGTTCTGTCGACGCTTTATGAACGACAGGCGTGAGCAATATTTTATACTCTCGGACTACTCTTGTTATTGCAGAGGTATCGACTTGATTATTAAGTACAGGATAAAGGTGACAAATGAAAAAAAAAATCTGTTTATCTGTTCAGCCACACTCCCTGATCTGTTTGTTTATAGCTCCGGACATTATTTTTGCTTTTGTTGCCAGAGACAAATTTTGTTCTTATAAAACGTGTTTCTGTTTCTGATCTGCTTATGTATCCTCGCTCTCTGTCACTCGTAGTGGGATATGGATCCTGGTTTGAGCATGTGCAGGAGTTCTGGGAGCATCGTAACGACTCAAACGTCCTCTTCCTGAAATACGAGGACATGTACAAGGTAAACAACTGTGTCCAGCACCTCTTAAGCCATGCCCTATTCTCTCTTACCTTATTGTACCCAATCTTTCTCAAACCTCAAACCCGTACCTTACCCCGTTCGAAATGCCACTAGCAAGCAGTTAGAAAATTCCAAAGTAACAGTGGAGAAACGAGAGCCTAATCAATGATGTTTGCTATTCCAAAGGTCATTTTGCTGTATCTCATTCTATCAGTTTTACAATGCGCAGAAACACACACTTGTTCTTCTTTACAGTAATCCATGACCAATTCCATGGAACTTGTATGTTGTCAGTGTTGCAAGGAACACTAAGTATGACTTGTATGGTATACAAAAGAAGAGATACACATTTACTGTATCTATTTAAATACATGTATTGTATGTCTTTGGTACTAGACAGCAGAAAATACCACAAATGTAATTTTCTTTGGGATTGAGGCAAACAGTCATTGGGTATGCCGGAGCCTCCTAACATGAAAGCATGTACTGTGTATAATATATAATATATATATTATAGTATAGTGTATATATATATATAATATATATATATATATATATATATATATATATATATATATATATATATATATATATAAACTTTGCTCTTTTGCTATCATGTGAGAGATGTACACACACACACACACACACACACACACACACACACTCACACACACACATGTAACCTCTGGAGGAGGTCCAAAGAAGCAAATTGTTTTCTGTACATTGCGTCTTAGATGACTTTAGGAGGTATTCTTCCTCTTTAAAATGGATCCTGAATGTGAAGTGCAGTATATTAGACACGACCTCCGGTTGTATGTGGACTGGGAAAAAGCATTTTGTGTGTCACTGAAAAACATATACTCAGTCTTTTCATAACATGTTCCTCTCCTCTCCTCTCCTCTCCTCTCCTCTCCTCTCCTCTCCTCTCCTCTCCTCTCCTCTCCTCTCCTCTCCTCTCCTCTCCTCTCCTCTCCTCTCCTCCTCTCCCCTCCCCTCCCCTCCCCTCCCCTCCCCTCCCCTCCCCTCCCCTCCCCTCCCCTCCTCTCCTCTCCTCTCCTCTCCTCCTTTCCCCTCCCCTCCCCTCCCCTCCTTTCCTCTCCTCTCCTCTCCTCTCCTCTCCTCTCCTCTCCTCTCCTCTCCTCTCCTCTCCTCTCCTCTCCTCTCCAGGATGTCGGGACTCTGGTGGAGCAGCTGGCCAGGTTCCTGGGGGTGTCTTGCGACAAGGCTCAGCTGGAGAGCCTGGTGGAGAGCTGCAACCAGCTTATAGAGCAGTGCTGCAACTCTGAGGCTCTTTCCATCTGCAGGGGTGAGCAGGAGTTAGGAAATACGTGAGAGGGGCGGGAGCAAGGGACAAACAGAACAGACTGGAAACACGCTATGTGATATAGAGATAAACTGATGAAAGAGGATGACGGTTCAATGAAGGGGGAGGGATAGAGGAGGAGGAGAGATGTCCTTAATCGAACAGTAGAGAGTGAGGGACCACATGGGTATCTGTACTGTGTATGTTACGAACAAGGACCTGACAAAGTGATGCCCTGTTCTGCGTGTAAACCTGCTATTCTCCCCTTACAAAGAGTGAGCAAGTGCTTGCAGTACTTGGTAAGCTGATAGGCCTGAAAGCCTCCAGCCTCATTCACAGTTCTGCCGGCCGTTCAGTGTCTGGGCTATATTTAGACAGGTACCAAGCCAGACTGGCAATCTCACTCACACAGTAAAGGATCCAATGGCGCCTTAAAGAGAGACACACACGGATGCACAGAAACACGTAGAGATGCAGAGAGATAACAATTATTAAAAAAAATAGATGCATACACACAAACTGACACACACACGCACACACACCCACACACACACACATTAATAATAATAATAATTTATTTAATTTATATAGCGCTTTTCAGACATCCAAAGCACTTTACAATTGAGGACATACTAGAACAGATACATGGAACAAACACATATGAACATACTGAACATACATTACTGTACAGTATTTTTTCATCAAACCGCTGGGTAACTGTCTCCACTAAAAGATGCAGCAGATAGACCAGATTTGAATCAGAGCAGTTATATAATAACTTTTTTCAGGCAAGTTATATCATAATTTATTCATATTTTCTTTTCAAGTACTTCAAACCTGTGTTTTGCACACTTTTTTTTGCAATACTACTTGATTCAGGAGCTAGGGCACGGTATTGTTATGGTTTATATGAGCTTCTTTTATTTCTAATTCGATCACCCAATGATTTGGCAATGGATCTTGTCCACTCAGACCGATCTTGGCTCAATCATGCCATCCTGTGGCAAGATACATGAATTTATTTTATTTATGTTGTTATTTATTACTTATTTTATGTTTTTATTCACTTTCCTTAAATGCCAGAATTATTTATTGTTTCGTGTTGACATTTTCCTTTGTTGTGCATGCCTCATTCATTATTTATTATGATTTGCTGTCATTCCTCTATCCTTTTAGTGCATGGATCCCTAGGGTTGGGCCTGGTTCAGGGCTGACATACAGGGCTATGTTGACATACAGCCTATGGGCTGACACACATCTCCAAGTCCACACATACTCCACTTAACAGGTGAGTGACAGAGGGACATAAGCGAGCTGTTTTCCATGGAGTAGAATAACAAGGTAATATCTATCAGAGCCTTCTGTTAAGGAACTAAGACTCTGGCACTCACCCAAGGAACAGACTTGGTGAGCTTGGAGAAGTTCACGCCATTTTGAACTTTATTTTATTATGTATGTTCTGTCTCTATGCTCTCTGTGTGTGTGTGTATGTGTGTGTGTGTGTGTGTGTATTTGTTTGTGTGTGTGTGTGCGCGCACATGTGTGTATGTGTATGTGTGTGTTACTAGGTCGTGTGGGTCTGTGGAAGGACGTCTTCACAGTCTCCATGAATGACAAATTTGATGCGGTGTACAGACAGAAGATGGGCTGTGGAAAGTCTGATCTGACCTTCGACTTCAACCTGTGAGACTAACCCAACCAGGGAGGGTCAACCCGATGACCCGAGAACACTCCTCATCTGCGGCGGTTAATCACTCATTCACTCAATCAATCAACTTGTTATCATAACTTATTATTTATTAATCAGTATATCATTAACACCAAGACTGCAACCGATTTCAAACTCCCTGTCTATCATTCAGTCAACTAGTCAACAGGCTAGCCACCTACTGTCTGTTACCTCCACTCAATATACAGCACCTACCGCTGTGTGTGTGTGTTTGTGTGTGTTTGTATGTAACATCAAGCGCTTTAACAAGTCTTGTGCAAAGCAGTGACTCCATGCCCCAAATGGGAAAATGCAATGATGATGATCGTACATGGCAAGGCCAAGCCTTTACAGATCAAGTTTAACACACCTACGCCAACCTGTATATTAATGGACGTTGAAGAATGCAATGTTGGATAAATGTATGCCCTAATGTTTTTCACCTGTTTGACAGGCAAAACCCATGCCATGACTGGAATATTTTGTTTTACCTCCTCTTTTCAGCTGCATGTGTGTTGGTTTGTTTGTGTTTCTCTTTCTCTCTCTCTCTGTGTGTGTGTGTGTGTGCGTGTTTGAGCCATATCACTGCAGTTACATATCACCACTGCCTTTGTCAAGAGGTTGATGCTTTTCAGGGTTTCTTTACTCCCTTCTCAGCCCTCAGAAAACACCAGGGATAGCTCAGAGACAGTTCATTACAGTTCATTGAGAGGCTAGACTGGAGTATTCCTCACTACCAGCATTATTGTGGCAACGTCTGTAACAGATCTGAAGATCACAAGCAGCATCTAGATTTCCCATAATCTAACCTCTGCTGGTCTAGTATTGTCACTCTAGAACAGCCTTAAGCGTTGCCATAACACAGCGATAGCACCGCACTACTTTTCCTGAAAAGTCACACGCCTTTCCGTCCATACTATTGGTCACTGCTAAATCCCTGTTTGTCTTTTACCTTGTGAACATTTCTCATTAATCTCTTCTGCCTCCTCCTTCCTCTTGTTCTTTCCCAAGACTATCCAGTAGAACCTCAACCTCCTCCCTCTCTCTCTCTGCTGGACACTTGTGAATGTCTTTATAGTGTGGATGTAAACAGTAGACTTAACAGACCTGCTGTAGGTCACACAGTCTCCTAAACCTGCCACAGTGCTAAACGTTTATGACTGCTCATTCTTTTATTACTCTCGCACTCTTTTCCTCTGGTCACTATTTGTCACTCTGTTTACAACCGTTGGCAAGAGTTCTGCAAACAAACTCTAAAATGCATACTACTGTATTATAACATTGTTTATTTGTTTTTTTTGGTCAGTGTTTTACCTGGCATATTGCAGTGTATTTTACATGCGTCGCTTGCTAGATTTACAAATAAAGTTGTGTCTTAAGGCTGCAGGTGTGTTTAACTTTTAGCTCATTGATTGATCTGCAAAGGTATACCCTCTGCAAGCATTATTCACCAGAACACCAAGGCTATGATCTGTGACACAGCTCTACCTGACAAGGTACAAACAATTATATCAATGGGAAATATTTAAAAAAGTTTTGTTGTCAAGGTTACTGGAATGGGGAGTTTTTATTACAATACGTTTAAAAAGAAAACGGCTCTGCAATAAACCACGATCAGATTAGGAGGAGAAACTGCTTTCCAAGACAGTAATCTTATACAATGGTGGGAGGAGTCAGTAGTAGGATAGAACGGGCCAATCTATCTCTATGACAACTGTAACGCGTTCTCTGACTTCTTCTGCGCCTTGCTTTCGTTTAGCCCGTCTCCAATTTGGAGTCCAAAAAAGCTGAATTAAATCTCTGCTCTGAAATCTACACGTTTTGATATTATCAAGACCACATGAGTTAAAGTGAAAGGGTAACTATATATTTAAGCATTGTTTAGGGCTAAGTTTTCCCTAGCGAGAGTATAAACTGCTGATGGAGTAGCCTGTCACCTGAACTAACGTTAGCCTAAATAAATTAGGTTGGAATCCAAATCAATGTTTAATTTGCTATATCTTGTCTGGTTTTCATTGAATGCTTGTAGCAACTTAAAATCACATGAAAACACGAATTGGCATTTCTTTTAAGTAAAGAGATTACAGGAACTAAATCTGAACTTATTTGTTATCTAAATAAGAAAAACATTTCTTTCAAACAATTCATTTGGGTCAATTTGCATAATAACAACTGCGTTCGCTAGGTCTATTAGTATTTAATAAACAATCGCCTTGATAATTCTCAGCGTGTGAACATATGTAAATTAGAGTTATTAACCTTGGGGCGGCTTCAAAGTTTGTTTTAATTATGAAAAGGTTAATTTGGACGATCATTATAATTAATTTTCTTGTTAAAATTATGTTGGTAATCTACTGTTGTAACTTGCAGTATCAAAAGATGCAAAAAAAAAGACAAATTAAAGCTGTCCATGAAAATGTCAAATAGAGACAAATTATTCAAAACATGTAGAAAACAACTTGTACTTGTTTTTGAGAGGAATGACTGTCCAACTCAATGAGAATTCCAGAGCTATCACTGTATCTGACTGTAGTAAGCCAATTAGCATTTTATGACTATGTTTGCTTTTGTAAGGCTATAGCTCTAGAAATCCCCAAGTAGCACTAGCAGCACGCTTGCTAACCTATTACACACAAACACAAACTCACATCTAGTGACACTGGAGCATGGGTATGGCTTACTTCTACTATACTTTTCACACTGTATTGTCTTCTCTTTCTTATTTTTCCTCTCTCTCTCTCTCTCTCTCTCTCTCTCTCTCTCTCTCTCTCTCTCTCTCTCTCTCTCTCTCACTCACTCTCTCTGCTCGATACAAACAGCGCCACGTGAGGCACAGGTATGACCACTGTGGTTCCTCTCAACCTGGGTGTAGGGGACCTGTCTCCCACGCCCCGATGTCTGGTTATCGCCCCTCGACCCTGGACTGTCCCGCGCAGCCGATGCTCATCAACACGTGCATCAAAAGAGAGACAAGCAGCAGGGGAATCCAGGCACTCCCCACTCCAAACCAACACAGGTACAAAACATTTCCTTTCTCCTTAAAGTATGTTACAATATAATTAATCACCCAAATGATTAATTTATCTGGAGGATTTTCAAAGTGGGTGTGCTGACAGCCACACAGGTGCTTCCAGCCCCAGATGAGAAGCTTTCCCTGGATCAGTTAGAGGCCCTGCTCCACGATAAGCTGGCAAAGTGCCTGCTGAATGTCCAGGGTGCCCTACGCTCCCTGGACCCTGACGGGAGAGGTTCAGTGAGCACAGAGGAGCTCAGACGCGTCTTGGAAACCTTCTGCTTCCCACTGAGCCAGACCCAACTCAACATTCTCCTGACCAAGGTGAGGGCAAAGTGTACAGGAAAGAAACACCTACTATGTTGCACCCATACTTGGGTTTGAGGCAGACTTGGACCAGATTTAAATTCAACATCTTTGTAAGGCAAAGCATTCTAATTAAATCAAGCTCACCTAAGGTGTTTGAAATATGCCCATTTAAAGTACAACAAATACACTTTTCTCACTAAAAACAAATGTATATGGTGAAGGTGTGAGAGATTAATGCTGATCCAAATATAGACAAGTAGATAATAGTAATGCATATATGTATGTAAGCAAAGTGATAAACATAGTAATTAAAAAACAACACCACCATCGTAAAAGCAAGCTTGTGTAACTGACATGTTGGTTGATGTGGTCTCTTTACTTTGTCGATTGTTAGTCATTGTGTACTCTTTAGCTACTTGCTGATTGCTGAGTGATAGCAGGTTTTGTGTAAGGGTGATACTTCAAACAGCCCTAAAATATGTGTTGCTCCTTCTCCTACCTGAATGTGATTTAGGCAATTCTGTCTCAAAACCCCGTTACCAAATTCCTAAAAGATGCCATTAGTTATACATCCACTAGGTGGCAGTGGAAGACATATAATTTGATCATCCAGGCAGACATAATGATGACAAATGATATGCTTACTCTAAAGCCATGACTTGTCAACAGAGAAGGGCACAGGGCTTGAAAGCATTTAAATGGAAAACAGATAAGTTGTTTTTTGATTGGACCTTTTGACGAGTGTATAGGGTCACTTTTAATTTTTGGCAAGAACTTATTTGGCAGCAATCTACTTCGGTTAATTTTCAAAATCTGCTGACATTTGCCAAAACTGCCATATCTATGCTCAAATTAATTATTAAATAATTTGTCATAAAAGGCAACATTTTACATATGTATAGATCTCTTTATTTGTTAGATTTATAGTTGTTTTGGTTTGACATCTGATTTTCCACCATAAAGCATTTGATTTGAAATGGAAGGGTTGTGTCTTTACAAATACTTATTCAGCAAACATCACCCTCTCTCCACCACTCTCCCTGACTTCCACCGTGGCATTGATCAGCGTTAGAGTGATGCGGTGGGTTTTTTGCATCCTCCGTGAGGTGTATTCCCCCACTCCCTCCATCCGTGGCGTGCTGCCTCTGTCACTCCGCTCCGCCACTGTAATTGTCTCCACTGTTCCTCTTTGTTCCGTCTCAGCGCTCACGCCTGACAGTTTGACTGCCTGTCTTTCCCACACAGATTTCCTCCCATAATATCAGCACTTTGTGTTGCCCCCCCCCCTCCAGCCCCTTGCCATCTTATTCATTAAAATGACTGTGTGTGTGTGTGTGTGTGTGTGTGTGTGTGTGTGTGCGTGTGTGTGTTTTATGGAGAGTTGTTGAAAGTTTTAGTTTAAAGGACTATCGCTGGAGTAGCAGCTGTTGTGCTGGTGACATTTTGATGTGGAAGTCGCTTTGTGCTTGAGGGAGCGAGATGCCACAAGCGGCTTTTTTCCCACCCCCTTCTTTTCTTTTGCCTTTTCCCTTTTCCTTTTTTTCTGTGTGTGTCTCATCTGTTCGGCACTTTCAAAGGAGAGATTGAGAGGCCGGGTATTTCTTTTTATTATTATTGTGATCAATTATTAATCAGCCGCTGGTTGCCTTACATGTAAAAGAACGCTTACTCAAATAATTACAGGGAGAAAGTCCTAGTTACAAATGAGAGGGAGGGGAAAGAGAGAGCAAAGTAGAAAGAAAAAATATGGACAGACTCAGAGAAGAATAGAGAAAAGAATTGTACGAATGAGAATTAGAAGGGGGGGGGGGTCGCAGTCTAGAAGAAAGCGCCTTCTACTCATTGTCCAACTTGAAGCCGCTGTCCACAAGACTAAGGACACTGTTGACTAAAACCATCTGTATCCTGTTGATGATAGCCATAATAATTAGACTGTATGGCGGTAGTGGTGGTTTCTATTATAAGATTCAATGCCAAGCAAAGTCTTTGGGGAGCGATGCACTGGATTACACCATGGAAGGATGTAGGGCAGGGCATTGGGGACTCTGCTTTGATTATGAGCCACCAAAATAGGTAGACCTGTGCGTGTGTGTGTGTGTGCGCTCGCGTGTTTGTGTGTGTGTGTGTGTGTGCGGGCGCGCTTGTGTACAGTGTGCAGGTGCACGCAGCGCATATATCTGACAGTTGGTGTGTGAATTTCCGTGTCTTTATTTTGTGTCTATTTTCTGTGTGTGTGTGTGTGTGTGTGTGTGTGTTTTTAGGGCGGTGCAGTTCTGAATGTTAAAACAGCACAAGGTCAGAGGAAAAATATTACGTTCTCCAGGTCCTCCCAAGTCCCTTAGCACCCTGGGCCCAGAATGACTGCGCAGCCCACCGTGCTCTTATATTACATAAGCGGAGGCTTGATTACGCTCCAGTGTTACATTTGAAATGTCACGGATGGGGAAGACACTCCGACGGTGTCGTCCTCATCGTTGTCACTATCTGTCAACCCTTCTGTGTACTGTTGTTTTCCCCCGCAGACCTCCAAGAGAGGCGGCGAGGCCGTGGACTACCAGCAGTTCCTGAAGAGGTACAGCCGAGCCACCACAGCCGAGAGACCCAGCCACAACAACACCCGGTAGGGTCCATCTTACCCCTCACTCTACTGCAGCCGACGGGCACCACCGGGCATGACGCGCGCCGTAGATTTCTGTAGGCTGACCCTCTCTTCTTTACCTTCTCTCTCTCCCCTCACTTCCCCTGGTTACGTCAGGTGTTTCCCTCCCCCGAACACCTGCATGCCCCTGGCTGAGATACAGAGACGCCTCAAAAGCAAGGTCTGTACATGCACCACAAAGAACACCTTCCTCAAAGCTCAATCACTCACTCACTAACTTACTCATTCTGTCACTTTTACACAATTACACACACACACACACACACACACACACACACACACACACACACACACACACACAAACACAAGCGCAAACACCTTAAAAATTCCAAAGTTGTGTACACCAAAATCCCATTAAGCAAATGAATGGGGTTTCTCACTGCATGTCCACCTTCCATTCTCTGGGCTGATGTTGATGTAGCTGGTGATTCATCTGTAAGTAGCTGTCAGTTTTTTGGGCCAGCCATGTGCACGTGGTTCTGGCAGCCTTTTCCCCGCGTACGTAGGAGGCATGAAATAATCCCCCCTTTGGATTTGCACTGCATATGTTCCAAGTATTAACTAGGATGATGTTTGTTCCGTTCCGAATTGGACTTTTTTACTTCATGTTTTTTGTGGGTAAATGATCCCCTGGGGGGCTAACTGAGCTGCCAGAATGACGTTTTTTCCCCACATGTCTGTGTGTTGTTTATTTTGCGTCGTGTATTTATCCAAAGCCCCCAGTCTATACACGAATCTGTCTGTCACCTCTGTTCTATAATTTCAGTGCTGCCTAAGCTATTATATTAAATGTCTGTCAGTCTTCGTCCTGTACCACCTGCCATACTGTTATCACACTGTCTTTGCAGCGTCTTCAATCTCCCACGCTTTCCGTTTAAAAATCCCCTTCTTCTTTGTAAACTCTTACTCTGGTGTGACAAACCACACTCTTAAGTCAAGCAGCAATGAGAAAAACTGCTAATTCCAAAAGCAAATGTGTCCTGAAATATAATTGAGATCATATCCTATTCAGGTTCCGTAACAATAAAAAAAAACATAAAATAACTGACAGAGACGTCATGGCAAGTATAATCATGTGTGTTCATGGTTCATACAAAGAAAATATTCATAAAAAATGCATTATGCTGAATGACACACAATCTCCATAATCATTTTTGACTGAGTGACTTTGAGCTCAGTTACAACTGTCAGTAAACTTATGTGTATGCGTGAGCATATTCACCCCTGTGTGTTCATGTGTGTGTGTGTGTGTGTGTGTGTGTGTGTCTTTCTCTCTGCGGTCACTCTCTGATGAGTCGTCTCCAGCGAATCTCTAAGGAGCAGCTGTGCCCGGTAATGAGTGATGCACACACATATGATGAAGTACCAGTCACAGCTGTTTACCCCGCGCACTTGCCTCACTTATCAATATTCAATTAAGACCCCCCCCCCCCCAACCCCCCCCCCCCCCCCCCCACCTTCCATCCCTGAGCAGTACAGAGTGGGAACATTAAGGAACCTCTGGAGCAACAAGCCCGGGGCCTCAACAAGGTGCAACAGTCGCTCCTTCTTTTCACTCTCAGCTTTGGCCTTGATTACGTTGCACTTTACCTCCATAGTATTGTAGTTGTGGGACCCGAAACATTTTGGTCCTTTAATTGACACACAAAAGGGAGTGCGGCTCTACGTTCTTTGAAGGTCTCTGATGATCAGAGAAGTCCTATCTTCTCCTGCTGGCTGCCATGTTGTGATTCTTTGTCTTTTTGTCTGTTTGTGATCTGTCTGTCTGCCTTCATTCTCCTCCAACCCCCCCCCCCCCCCCTTTCTATCTCACTCACTCTCTTGCTTGTCGTCCCTTTCATCCCCCTCTTCAGAGCCACAGAATCCCTCTGCTTGTCTCCTGCCCATAATTCACAGTGACAGGAAAGGTTAGTTTGCGCGTGGCAGAGTTAGTTCTGTCTTTGTACACTTTGTACGAGACATCTTAGACACATAAGCACGCACTCAAGCTCAAACGTGCCCTGACACACTCCCCCACACTCCAACCTATTATATGACTCAAGACCCGTACTTAGGACCTGAGGACAAAGAAAACACACACAAAAGATATTTAAAGCAAAATGGGGAAAGTTTCATACAGTATGCAATTTACACCTGACTTTTACACATCACACTTAGTGATGCATACATCCACGTAGACACACAAACACACTCTTTCAAACATACACACTCACACACACACACACATACACACATGCTTACACACACAGAGGACCTTCTGGATTACCATACAACAGGCCGGTAAACAAAAACAACAGAGCACTCATTAATTAGGGACCGTGGGGCCGGCTGGGCGAGGGCTTCTTAGACACTCTCAGGGTGGCAAAGCGCCAGGCTACCAGTCATGCCAACCCAACCACAGCTGCCTAATAGAGAGCTGGCACCGGTAGAAGAGTGGAGGGAGCAGAGGTGGGAGAGTGAGAAAAAAAAGAGAGCAAGACAGGATGGAAAAAGAGCGAAAGGAGGAAAAAATAAATAGAGAAAGAAAGGAAGGAAGGAGGAAAAAGAGTCAAAGTTATTAAGACAGGGACATGCGTAATGAAAAAAGCAACGACAGATGAAAGGGAAAGACGAGTGTGTGTGTGTGTGTGTGTGTGTGTGTGTGTGTGTGTGTGTGTGTGTGTGTGTGTGTGTGTGTGTGTGTGTGTGTGTGTGTGTGTGCGTGCGCGTGTGTGTGCGCGTGTGTGTGCAGGGAGATCATCGGAGATGTAGCGACGAGATAAAGAGATAAGAGATGAGATTGGATGATATCCCTCTGTCTCTGCTCATTAATAGCATATGATCTCCTCTCTTTCTCCTTTGTGATTTTAAGGCATTTCTAATTAGCACAGAACCCTCTAAGTTGTCGAAGTGGGGGAGTGAGGGAGTGAGGATGGTGGTGTTCGGAGGAGGGGGGCGGGGGGCGGGGGGACTGGTATGGAAGGGGAATCATATTTATATCTGTCTTTAATAAATTCTCTTTCATTTGATCTTTTTTTAAACGCGCCGCTGCCGTGTGCAGCGCCTCTGCGTTCCCCCTGACTCCGGCAGGATAAAAGCCGCTCCTAATGTGAGGGTAATTGTTATACTTGTAGGAAAGCTTCTGCTCTCGTTAAAGATGTTAGATTTTAAAAAAGAAGAATGGAGATTCTTTTCTCCAAGTTTGCCTGACAAAACAGCGCATTGGCGGCGCAGGTCAACTGTGTCGCTATGAAAAATGTGCTACGCCATTGCGTTATCTTGGGCAGACGCTGTATGGATATGAAATATTGGAGTCGTGGATGGCGTACCTCAGGGTGGCGTAGTCGGCACTCTGTAGCACTCTGTCCCATCTGTTCCATAGTAGTCCTACGTAGTGTGGTATTGACAATGTCAGGGTAATGGCACATCAGGGAGGCTCCCTCCTCGTCTTTCACACAGACACTTGGCAGCTCCTCTAATCAGAGTGCAATTAGACAGAGAGTTCTTTGGGCGACAGAAGATTCTGATTACCCAAGAGTCAATGGGGTATATTTAGTATCCGCGCGCTCCTGTTCCTTCCATGGTTGCCGTGGCGCCCCGGAGCTACGAGCCAAGGCGTGGCGGAAAGGAGGGAGTCGGAGGCGCTGCTACCACCATCTCACTGTACCCCGCCTCTCACCCACGTTAGCTTCTAGCTGACCGACTGACTGGTATATCTCCATAATCTCCTTTCCTGCCTTAATCTGCACCCACCATCCCTATTCCTACATATCTCCATGCGATTTTCACCCACATTTTGTGTAAATCAATCTAAAATGCGTGTTCACTCCAACACAATCCTGTAAATCTATCCCCATCCCACGTGTACTCCTCCAGACTCTCAAACTCTTTCCCAGTCTGACTTCCCCCTTCTTTCCCTCTCCCTCTCTTCAACCCTCCCTATGCTCCGTTCTCTCTCCACTGCCTCCTCGGCGACGGTGTGTCGGCGTGCGCTGGTGCGGAGATCAAGGCGGAGGCATGGAGGACACTGTTTGTTGAGATGAAAGCCTCAACAGACCGGGGGCTCAGAAGTTCAGAGACACAGAGGAGCAGTTGTCTTTTCATTGTGTTCTCTAACCTCCGCAGATCAGCAGCAACCTGAGGACGGTGATCCGGGTGTTCCGTCTGTTTGACTACAACCGAGATGGACGGGTCCAGCAGCACGAGTTCCGCAGGATCCTCAACAACTACTGCTTTGCCCTCTCGGAGAAGGAATTCCAGAGGTGGGCCGGGGGAATGCGATAACGCATATGCATACGCACGCCAATAACATGCCCGTACCAACGCACAAAGGCATGCAAGTATTTATACGCACACACATTCATGGGGACGCCAGCCTTACCCACACACCCGCACATCACACACACACAGTCACATCCAACTTATCTAGTCCCTGACTATTTCCAGTAGTCCCCAGGCTGAGAAGTAATCTTCAGGATAGGGCACGATAACTATGGCTAACTTTGTGGTCAGCCTTTGTCTAAGATTGAAACAGAGCTAATTGACTTTTAAAACTTTGGGCCCTGCAGTCAAAATCCACTCCAGAAACGTAGCTCAACTTTTGTGATGCGGCTCTAGAGGATTCTTTTTGACAGGTTCATTTTCAATGCATTTAATTGGTTTTACTACTCAGGACGTTCACTCTCGGGCCTCTCTCTCTCTCTCTCTCTCTCTCTCTCTCTCTCTCTCTCTCTCTCTCTCTCTCTCTCTCTCTCTCTCTCTCTCTCTCTCTCTCTCTCTCTCTCTCTCTCTCTGTCCTTGTTCTTCTCCCAGCTGTGTATGTCTAGTAATCTTAGATAAGCCCAAACACACCACACATTTTTTATGCATTTCTTATTGACAGTGTCTTCTTATGTTAATAGTGTCGATGGCTGCCTGTGTACTACAGTGTGACAAATGTCCATCTTTGACACGGTTTCATCTTACTCTTTCTCAGGCTGTGGAACCACTACAGTCCCAACAACATGGCCACTGTTGCCTACAATGACTTCCTGGAGAAGCTGGGCTTCACCTCTGACAAAAACAGCCAGTTCAAACCCAACACTCTCATGCTAGGTAAAGAGTAAAAAGGAAACAGAGTGGCTTACAGACCAATTATACATCCAGTCTGGATTTGATCTAGTTAACAAGTTATTTGAATGGGTCAATGTATGTGTTGGAATTCATTAGGCTTGCAAGAGGTCACTCCACCGGATAGAGCCACACAGACCACACAGAAGAAAAGACCGAACAGCACCACCCACAATGCCAGTGGTGACACTAACTCTGTCCAGAACCTGACGCAAGACCAGCTGCAGGCGCTCTTCCTTGAAAAGGTACTGACTCGAGAAATGAGTCTGCTTTCCTGATTTAATCCCAGCATGCGTATATGTTTGTACGCGTGTGAGTGTGTACAATATGTATGTGTGTGTGTGTGTGAGAGAGAGAGAGTGAGTGTGTGCTCAATATTTCTGTGTGTGTGTGTGTGTTTTGTTCCTTCTGTTTGTATGTCACCATCTGGCCCTGTTCCTGTGCTCGTGTTGTAAATGAGAAAAAAGGGGAAATTGGCTCTAAGTGGCATGCTAGTATGCACACGACAGAGGGAACACTTCTAATTAGAATGTTTGCCCAGAAAAATCAGCTCCAGAGTTAGTGTGTTAATCACGGCTAATTTGTAGGAAGGCATCAGACTTAGGCTGGCTCCTCGCACACTCTCAGTACCGCTCAGGGAGGCTCTCCATAGCAACAGCAGTGAAGGTTGAGTCACTACCTGGCTTTCCTGTCCCTGTACCATCAAAATGGTGCATCTGTGAGTGAGTGTGTGTGTGTGTGTGTGTGTGTGTGTGTGTGTGTGTGTGTGTGTGTGTGTGTGTGTGTGTGTGTGTGTGTGTGTTTGTGTGTGTTTGTATGTGTGTGTGTGTGTTCGTGTGTGTGTGTGTGTGTGTGTGTGTGTGTGTGTGTGTGTGTGTGTGTGTGCGTGCGCAGGTGAGTGAGTGAGAGAGTGTCTTTATAAGTAAAAAGTGAGAAAAAGATCTATTCGATTGCTTTATTTTGCTCCGTGTTTTTGTGTGCATCAGCTGCGTGTGAGCTGTACCCCGGTGTGGCAGACCCTGCAGGCCTTTGATGTCACCCAGTCTGGCCTGGTGTCCACGGAGGACATGAGGGCCGTCCTCAGCAGCTTCCTGTTTCCCATGAGCCTCCACACCTTCCACATGCTCGCTAGCCGGTACAAAATGTTGACACCTGCGCATTTCATGAGCCTATATTTACACACACTCTTTGTTACTATGAAACATTTGTTTTATCTATTCATTATAATTATTATTATTTATTTTTTTTACAATTGTTTCAACCTGACATGTTATGTTGTGTGTGCGTGTTTTGTTTGATTTGTTTTGTTACAGTTATGGAGTGAATAATACAGGGTATGTGAAATGGAAACACTTCCTGGGTCAGTTCATGAACCCCGCCAAACAGGGAGGTCGCTCCACACCTCAGACAGACAAGTAAACACATTTAACCCCCTGAATTATTTGAATCCTTCCTCACTCAAAGGAGATGGCCTTGATTGTCTCGTTGATATGCCATGTTAGCATATCGGTTGGTTTTGTGCCGATGGCTCCCCCATCGTATTTGAACACGTTTCCCCCTGTCTTATATACCCCTCCTTTCCTCTCCCTCCCTACCACACTCACTACCTTTCCCTCACAGGGCTCCTGAGCTGTCAGGGGCTGAGGGCCAGCTTAACCTCCAGGCGGTCTACCCTATGTTGAAGAGGGTCTTCTTGCACCTGGACACGGTGAGCCATTTTCACTGGCTGTTCGGTCGGATATAAAGATGTGTTGTTTAGGTCCTCAACGTTAGTTGGAATCAACCGGGTGTGAGTCTAGCAAGGCGTGCGGCTCCTGACTCCCTCCACTCCGTGTTGGCGGCACTGCAACAGTAAACGTTGTGAGAGGGGATCTCAGAGGGCCCAGGGGAGTACGCCAGAGTAAGGACACATGCTCAGACGTAGATCAACTGTAGGCAGCTTTACAGATGAGCAGATCATCAGCGGCGGTTTTTCATGTCTACGGACGTGGTGAGACGCCTACATATGGCCATTGGTTAGCCACTCAGTCACTAGCCATATGTTCGTCTGACAACCATTCAGTTCCTCCAACGTGTCTGCCTCCACGTCAAGTTCTGCCTCCTTAATTTCAAATCAGTCCGCGTCAGCTGAATACAAACTTCCATGTCAAGCAGTCGAGGAAAACTTTGGGTGGGGGGCGGGGGGCGGGTGCGTACGTTTGCATTTTAATTCACGTCCATGTTTGATGTTGTTACCGCGGCGCGCAGGACAACAACTCTCCTTCAAGTTTCTGTGTGTGTTTGTGTGTGTGATGCCTTTCCCGTGCGATACGAATCGCCCATATCTATCTGCTGCCAGGATCTCCTCCTTTCATGGCACGTGTAAAAGTAAAACATAAAATTATATATATATATACAAAAAAAAAAGATTCCCCCATCAACTGTTTTAATAATCAATCCAGCGTCGAGCTACCAGATCAAACACACAAGTGCACGCAGCAGTAGCCAATAATGAGCTCTTTCACTCAGACAGGTTCTATGCCAGCAGTGGTTTTAGACAAGTCTCGTGGGAGCCGCTCAAGAGAAGGGAACGACGTGCATTGATTCGCAATGCCTTTCAATAGTTTGCTCTCCACAAAGGAGCCCATCAAAGCAGGGGTCCGTTCGGTACAAAGTAACTACACATTAATACTTGTATTATTTCATTAGTGTGACATTTAAACAAACGCCTGACATTGAGAGGGCTAAATTGCCTGAGATTGGCCAATCAAGTCTATGAAAACATTCGGTGTTAATGCCAGTGATTGAACACGTATAGTGCGCAGTACAGGGGCTGATGTGTCTTCTCTGGCCTCCACACAGGAGGGTACGGGGCGCATTGCTCGGGCAGACCTTCGCCAGGTGCTGGAGGGCATCCAGTATTACCTGACGGAGCCCCTGCCGGCAGGCTCCACCTGCGGCCAGCCCTACACACCCCGACCCAGGCTGAGCCCAGCCCAGGTTAGAGAGCTGATGATCCTGCTGGACCCCGAACACACCGGGGCCATCCCTTTCGCCTCCCTGGAGAAACTCGACCCCAGGACCTTGCTCCGTACCCCTGGTAGCATAGCACCTCTACGCTCCCCTGTTGGAGAATCCATAGAGGTCACTAAGGAGGTATTTAAATAAATGTGAAGAGTGTGTGTGTTGCTCGCTTATATGTGTTAAAACAGATCTTTGATTGATTTGTCACTGTTTTATGTGTATTAATATAAGGAGAATGCATTGGATCAGAACATACGATGGACTCAAGCAGACTCCATGACATCTGCTTCATGGACACAAGTACGCACAAAACTCACACTCCATGGACACACTTAATTAACAGATTAGAAGTGGAGTATTATTTGAACTATCAAACAATACAATAAGTGAAATTACCCTGTGCAAGTAGGTGAGTGTGTAACTACAAACCCATGGGTGTTGGTGTGTGCAGGTGGAGGCAGACTTGCTGGACAAGCTGTGTGACCAGATCAGTGCCGTGCTGGGGACAGTGAGGCTGTTTGACCCTAGACGGACTGGCTTCGTCCGGAAGGAGGAACTGAGGAGGTTGATTCAACGCTACGGCCTCACCCTAACAGAAACACACTTCAGCAAGTAAGTCTCCACAGCACTTATTTAACGCATGCACTATAAAACTGCCCTTGAAATGTATCTGTGTTCAATTTGAGTCAAGTTTTGAATTACCCAGTGTAGGTAATTCCAAATTGTGCGTGCGTGCGTGTGTGCATGCGTGCGTGTGTGTGTGTGTGTGTGTGTGTCTGAATGCAGGCTGTGTGAGCCCTGTCTAGAGCCAGCATCAAGCCCCCAATCTGAGGCCGGGTTCTACTCCAGAAAGGTCAACTACTTGAAGTTCCTCAAGAACCTGGGTGTACCTGTGGGAGAGAACAGGGAGAGTCCGTTCACTAACAACGGCCTCAACACACCAGAGGGGTAAGGAGAGAGAGGGACACAGAGCAGAGGAGAATAGAAACAAAACAGTAATATAGAATATTACCAGAAAGAAAATGCATACACACGGAGAGTAAAATACAACTCAATGTTGTGTCAACGTGTAAGCTGTGACGTCTCGTTTAGAAACGATACGATGTTAGTATTCTGTTTTCCTTCATCGATCTCCTTCCACAGACAACACCTGCAGTCACTCGCCGGCTCGGTGTCAGAGAGTCCGGAGCTCGTCCCCGAGAGCCTGCCAGGGGACGCCAGGATCCGCTCCGTGGAGGACATCGTCTTCCGGAGGCTCCGGAAGCACCTGGACGAACGGCGCGTCACGGTTGAGGACCGCCTTCGAGCAACTGACCGCAGCAAAGACGGCACCGTCACTGCGCGAGGCCTGAAAAGGGTAAGGAGCCCCCCAAGGAGCCCCCTGTTACTTTCTACTGCCTGCATCAAGTAGAATTACAGAATATACATTGACCGTCCTTGACTACCACGTGTTTATTACGTGACGGATGTTTTCAACCTTTCCTTTTATATGTTGATGTAATTTTTGGTGTGTTTAGAAATGTCACAATTTCGTAAATTCCGGCTGTGCTCAGTTTTGCATTCTTAACCCGGTCCCGTTCCCAGTTACTGGACGACAGCTTGATCGCCTTGGATGAGAAGCAGTTCCAAAAGCTAACCGCGCAGCTTGGCTTCAGGGAGGGAAAGATCTCGCGCTCCGAGTTCTTGGCTAAGTACGAGAGTAAGTGTGACCTCTCCCCAGATTCAATAATCCTATCCGCTCTGCATTTGGTGAGTGTTCAAAACTTAGAAAGACACCTCTTAAAAATCACACGTGTTTCCCCTACTCCAGCGTATACCCCACCCACAGCGATCAAACACAAGCCCTGCTTCTGTAAAAAGATGTCTTTCTTAGCGGATTATAAATAGAGTTTAGAGCCTCTCCATTTCTCATTAGTGGAGTGGAACAGCACGCAGGCACAGAATCACACTCATTTCTGCCTGTTTGGGCTAATTATGTGCTTTGGAAGCAGAATCGAAGCAGCAGGGCATCACTCTAATTTGTATTTTCTCAAAAGTGAAAAAATAAAATACAAGAGACTTTAAACAAAACACGGACCTAAAGTTAGCCGTGTTTGCAAAGTGCTACATTTTGTTTCCTAGATATACAATAAAAGTCAGAGCATTCTAATTAACAGTAAATTAGGTCAGGCAACTTAAGGCGTACAATACTTGGAAAAAATTAAAAAGCGACACTTTTATTTAACAGTAAAACCAAAGAAAAGGGACAAAATTATTCAAATTTGCGGTTGTAATTTCCCTACATAAACACAGCACTACTGGAACCAGTAGAAATGCTTGCATGTTTTGTGGCCTTAACAGTGTCCTTGTAATCACTTTAGATTAAAACAGCTTCTAAATGACTGTAATGTAGTCGCCATAAACTGTAACTTTCGTTTCTATTCTCCTATTCTTCTATTCTATATTTCCATGCCATGTTTAGAAAACAGGAGCAGAGACCTGGACTCCCCGCAGGGTAACCATGGTAATACACTAAGCAAGCACCGGCTCCTGACAGCGGAGGACTGCCTGCGTTTCATGAAGGACCGGATTAAGAACATCCACGGGGTGAGCACAGCCACACACCACCCGTTGTTGTCACTGGGAAGATCACATTCTCTGGTGCAGCCTCAGTACAAAAAAATATCGTTTACAAGTATAGCTTAGATTCCCAGGACATTTTCTCATATAAATATGAGAACATATATCATGTAAGAATACATTCATTATGGATAATGGCTCTGAAATAGTACATAATCCAGAAACTGTGTAAGTGTATCTCACATATTATATATTTTATTTAAAAGTTGGACTACAAATTAGAAACAGATGTTTGTACCAAAATCTGAGCAGCGTGCTACCTTTATCCGTGCATTCAGGACATTCAGACAGCTTTCCGTGTGATGGACAAGGACAGTGATGGAATAGTCAATGCTCATGACTTCAGAGAGCTGTTCAACAGCCTGGGATTGGTCGCCAAGGAGAGGGAGTACCAGCGGCTGTTGGCTTTGATTGGCTTACAGCCTGGGTCCAACCTAAATAATTCAGAGTTCCATAGTATTATTCAGTCAAATGGGCAGTTCTGCAGGGAGCAACACAATCCAATCAGTTTGTGAGTTTGAAGGGCTCCCTTTTTGTAAAAAAACGTGCTATATAAATATTATTTGTCCTAAACAGTTACAGCCGTGGTGTGTGCCTGTGTGTGCCTGTGTGTGTGTGTGTGTGCGTGCGTGCGTGCGTGCGTTTACATGCCTCTTCTAACCCAAACAGACCAGACCAGCTTCATGACCAACTAGTCTCCGATGCAAAACGAAGATGGCCAGACATGTTTAAGGTGATCATGGCCCATTCCACATCTCTCACACGCTCTCCTACCCACCACACTTTTTTAATTTTCAAGTTTGAATCCTTCTCTTTTCCATTAGGCACTGTGTCGCTTCGATGATAACGGCAGAGGCCTGATCTTTAAGAAAGGGCTGAGGTACCTCCTTTACACATACGACCTGCCCCTGAGGTCCGATGAGTTCGAGGAGCTGTGGTCGAGGTGAGGAACGATGGGTCCCATTCTAAAATACGCCGGGCGCATTTAGTCGACTCTCCTAGCACCCGCGCGGTGCTGATAGAGATGGTCCCTCGGGCCGTTGGTGTAGGAAGGAAGGAAGGCTTCTTCAGATGTAGGAGTCTGTCGTTTTAACAGGTACGACCCAGAGCATCGGGGCTACCTGACCTGTGCTGAGTTCCTGAAGCGGCTGGGTGTCGACCCTGACATGGAGCGACAAAAAGAGGATCGCGCCCCCACAAGGAAGGGGCCGGTCAAAGACGCCGCCCCAACCCCAGCTGATGTACTAATGAGTGATATAGGGTGGGTAGAGATTTGCTGTATATGCTGGCTCACATTAAATGCAAGAAATGTAAAAAAATTTTTTTTAAAAAAGGCCAACAATATTCAACAACAATATGTCCTTTTCCATGTGAGGGTTTTACAGTACACTGTTATGAACTACATTTAATTATGGTACATTTGTTTATTTATTTACTGTGTTTATTAGAATTCACCTATGCCGTGTGTAGGTCTAGGCTGCTGTCTACCAGGGCTGATGTATAGCAAAAAAAAAAACATGGCTTTTTTTGCAGCTGGAGGAGCGCATTGAAGCACAAGTGTCTGTAGAAAAAGAACTCGCTTTAAGTGGGAGTGGATTTCAATGTAGTTTTACAAAAGCAATATTGGGTTCCTTTTCTTGGCTCCTCCCTGTCTCTAGGAGAGTGGTACAGATGAACTGCCAGGCTCTTTGCGGTTCCCTGCGACAGCTCGACCACAAGAACGAGGGTCTAGTGAAGGTGGAAGACCTAGCCGCCCTCCTCCAGACCTACCACTGTTTCCTGCAGAGGGACCAGCTCCGACACATCCTTCACACGTAAACACGCCAGCTAGCACCATTATCACCATCATCATCATCAATATCCTTACCATCTCTTACTTACATGCATCATAAACCTCGCGTAGAAAATTGTATCTATGAATTTATTCAAATGTGGTTAAACATTGTTTCCACAAATGATTTTTTTGTTTTGTAGGCTGAGTGTTCCCATGGACAGAGAGGGCAGGCGGCTGGCTTATTTGGACTTCCTGAGGGTGTTTGAGCGTGACACAGAGAAGGGCTGTGAGGCCCCCCCTCATCGTCCCTTGTCTGCGTACCCTGCAGAAACCCTGGAAAGGCTCAGCACAGAAAAAGTTATGCCTTTTATCCAGAAAATGGTCACAGCCTCGTCAGATACACTCCGCAAGGTAAAGGGCACCCTGCTGATAATTCTGTTTTATTTTTGTTTATTTATATTTAATAACCTCCGGATACTCACATAACCAGGCCATCTTGTTCCACGTTAACCTGTCTGCCTGTGTCTCTTCAGGCCTTCTCCGCCTTTGACAGCAATGGGAGTGGGATGGTCACTGCTCTGGAGTTTAGAAAGGTGCTGGAAAATCTGTGTGCTCCTCTCTCAGATGCCCAGTTCAGATTCCTGCTGAACAAAGTCAACCTAAACTGGGAGCACCAAGCGGTGTACTGGAAAGACTTCCTCAAGCAGTTCAATCCTCAAAACCAGAAGGCGAGGGTGACAATCTTTCACTTCTTAGAAAAACCCGTTGAGTGATATTGTTACATGAAAATATCGCACATGAAAACATAAACATCTGTGTGTTTGCGTCTGTGTGTCTTGCAGACTCCTGACCAACGTCCGGACAAAGTGGTTCGGTCAGCTTCCCCCTCCCGGCCCCAGTCTCCAGTGTGTGAGCTTCTGGGGCGGGTCTGGGATAGTGTCTTGGCACGCCTCCGCACCATCACCAAGGAGATGGTGTATTTGGACAAGGGCCTTAGTAACACTATCACTAAGGAGGACTTCAGGGTGCTGTGTCAGCGTCACATAATGAAGCTCTCACCTGAACAGGTAATCCTCAACAATAGAGGCCAAGTCGAATTATCATTAATGCCCCTCTATTAACATAATCTGTTTATACATAAGGTGACTGGATCCAAGTACAGCGAGGACAAATGCATATTTTTAAGGACCTGTTTGCCCATTTGTCAACTTAAAAAAAATTCCTTGTAGTATTATTGAATTTATTCACTTAGTTAGTCCTCATATAGTGTATTTTGTTAGTATTTTGCTTTGCTTGTTACAGTAACACAGCACAATCTAAAATGGAATTGTCCAGAGAGGCTGGGTAGACTAGGTTTAATCAGTGTTCTTAGTGCCATATTGCTCATTCAAACCAATAAAAATATATATATATATATTTAATTCGTTCATCTACTGTGAACAGTAGTTCCAGCAAATACATAATTGTAACATCGTTTGCAAACACATTTCCAGCTATTTTCTTTTGTGCCCTTATCTCAGACTACAAAAAAAAACACTGGCAAACATCCATGGCACAAATTAGTTTCCCCAAAATTGAATGAATTTCTGAGCGTTTGCCACTAAGTTTTCACCGTCTGAAATGTTTTCTTTAATTATTCGAATCAAATACGAATTTGTATTTGTTGATCATTGTTGACTACTCAAGAAAGCTGGTGATCCGTGAAGCCAATTTGTGATTTGTGAGCTACTGTATGTATGTATGTGAATGTTTGTTTGCATATTTTATCCTCTGTGTGTGTGTGTGTGTTTTCTCTGCTCAGTTTGAGAGTGTGTGGAGCAACTTGCCAGTGAATTCTCGTGGGGAGCTGGCTTATAGAGAATTCCTCGAGCCTTTCAATGCAGCAGTACAGGACACCATCTCAAATCCAGAGGAGCAGATTCCCACAAATATCTCTTCGCCCCCATCCCAAGACACCACATCAGCGTCAGTGTCTCAGCGCCCCAAGACCACAGGCAGCATCGTCCAGCGTTCAGTGGTACGGTGGGCCCCCACGCCAACCTGCAGGTCCATCATCCATACATCCTTCCCACTCTTTCATTAGGCCTTGATATCCTCTCTCCCTCAGTCGGACCTGGCTCTGGCCAGGGCTAGGCGTCCCTCTGCCTCCCCGCTGGGCCTTAGATGCACAGGGGCCCCCACGCTGGACAGTGAGGGGCTGGACAAGAGGCTGCCGGGAGAGGTGAAGCGCTGCTGGAGGGAGATCCAGAGGAGGTGCACGGAGCAGGACCCCCAGAGGGAGGGAGAGATCAGTGCACACTGCTTCCAGGGTAAACAGGCAAACACCAAGACACGCTGCCTTGAGCCTATCAGCAGTGTCTGCATGGAAGTCCAGAAATACTCATCTGTACTCTACTCATACTCAACTGTGTGTATACGTGTGTTTGTATGCGCGCGTGTGTGTGTTACAGGCATCCTTCAGGACCTTGGAATCGGTATGAGCCAGGAGGAGTTTGAGCGAATGGCGGTGCAGTTTGACACGAGAGACAACGGCTGCGTGTCCTACACCGACTTCCTGCGCCACTTCCTCCTGGACTTCAAGCCCCCCGAGAGGCAGGCGTTTGAGCGTCTCAAAGTGCCTCTACCCACCGCCACGGTAAACCAACGTCAACACGGCAGCTTCCGCCGGCGACGGTTGCAAATGTCTATCTGTACGAGGGAACGCGTCTTTTCCTAGTCCACATTAAGAACACCAAGACTGGCTGAAAGTGTTGTTCTTACCAGCTCCAACTTTAGCCTATTTTGTTCTCTTTTGCTGGCTCCTCATCATGTCATTGGCAGCCAGTGTAAGTGGGTTATTGCTAGGGGAGGGCTGCGATGCAAGGGGGTGGCGGTGGGTTGCCAGATTGGGTAAACTCAGCGGGGACCTCCCACCCTCAGGCTCTTGACTGTCGCCTCCTCGACAGGCGAAAGCCACGACTTTGGGGATCGTCAGTATTTTCCTGGCACGGGGGGAGGTGTCCAAAAAGCTTTGAACAATGACACGCGGTTGGGCAGGTTCTCCAAGGACCCCCGCTGGGTGACTAAGCAAAGCCCCGAGCCGCACAGGAGCGTGTGGGAGAGGCTTAATCTGGCAACCCACAAGCGACAACCTTCCAAAGTGGCTTTGGATTCACAATAACCTGCATTGTCTAATAACTAAAGCAACCATCTGTGTCATATTACAAAAGAGACCCCCTGCATCGAATCGCAATGTTCCAGTGATGCCACCCAATGTTTTACACGGGGAAAAAAATCACGCTCGTTATCGGATTTCGGGGACACATAACTAAAAAGCATTTCTTTTGTGTTGACTGTACAGTATTTTTACTTTTTTAAACTGTTTGGTCTACCCTCTCTTTCTTTGTCGATGTGCCTGCTGTGCTGTGGCTGGGTCGGAGGCGTCCGTCCAGACGAGAGAGGGTGTCCTCAGCAGACAGTGTGTGGAGGCCATGCTGAGGATCTACGACCGGATGCAGCTCTCGTGGCGGCCCATCAGACACTCTTTTTCCATCTGCGACCGCAGCCGCAGCGGAAAAATCTCCCTGCACGAGTTTCGAAAGGTACGGGTGCTTGCGCGGCACACCACAGTGGCTCCTCTCGCGAGTCAGTCCTGTGGCATCGTTACGAGAAGCTGTCACATATCCCACCTGGTCCAGGCTGCCAGCCCTGGGTTCAGTTTCACACTGCGCCACAGTCTCTCACTGCCACTGCGCCAGTCATTGATGACAGCACACTGTACACATGAGCTGCTCAGTGGAATCAAATAGGCTGCATCTATGGTCTCGCCAGCAACACTGTCTATCACGTATACCACACATACACAGCCAAGCCCGTAGGCGCACACACACACACACACACACAAACACACATATACAGACACACATATACGAGTCAAAACGATCTATTTTTATTGTATTATTTTTTCCTGCAGGTGCTGCGCCAATACAATGTGAATGTAACAGAGGAAGACTTCTTCCAGCTCAGCTCCTACTATGACAAGAGCACCTCGGGGAGCATCTCCTACAATGAGTTTCTACGGGCCTTTGTGCACTGAGTAGCGTTCCACGCCTCCTCTTCTACCTTTGTTGGTCTTTCCAATGAGCATATACAAAGCATTATCATGGAAATACAAATACAAAAATGCAACCCCCCCAAAAAAAAGACAGACAGACTTGTAAGATGTGTTGTCTTGCAAATTTACAGCATATTTTCCCCTTTATTTCCTTCCTCTCACGCATAGCTTTTTGATGCCGATTGTGTTGCGCGAGCGACCAAATAAAGTGCTTTCGAATGAGATACACAACTGGATGTGGGGAATCTGTCTTTGTTCTGATCTGAAGCGAAGTGAGACGGATAGCAAGGAGACGGAGAGGACGTTTGTCGTTCCTTCAAGGGAGGCGCCATCCCGGCTACAAGACACAGAGCCAGAGTGGGAGAGACAGAAAGAGAGCACAATCGTTATCTCAATGTGTGGACGGGGGAAATGGAAGGCGTGACCAGGATAGAGAGAATCTGGTCCCCAAAAAAAAAACAAGATTTGAGTTGGAAAGTCAGAGGTAGAGAGATAGGGAGCGAGAGAGCGCAGTAAGAAGACGGAGTGTATGAAAGCGAGTGTATTCACGGTAAAGTGGAAAAGCCATCCGCGAATAAATTACCCAGCCTCCCCGAGGATTGCTAATGTAATTATTTGAACGAAGGTTCTCATTAGAATGTGCAGAGGTGTGAAAGACCCGCAGAGCCAAATAAGAGAGATGAGGCTGGCTTTAGCCATTGGAAATTAACTCCACGCCATTTAATTTTTTTTTTTATTCATAATTGATACGAGACTAAAAGATATCTTTAATGGTTACCAAAGAGAAAAACCCAGCCGGGAAAAGTTTCTTCCACGCTTTTTTTCTGTCGAACTTAGAACAAAGAAAGGGATAAATTAGACAAAGACGGCGTTTGGAATAAGGAGAATATCATGTGGTCACAGATAAGGTTTTATTCAATTTTTATGAATAATCTCTCAGAAAACCATCAGGATGGAGTTTTAAGAAAGGTACTTTACATTTTACAGCGTTGTTCTTGAACAACTATAGTAGCAGGATCCTCAAATACATTTTTTCTTGATTTGAAGATAAAAAAATGGGGTATATATAGTAAAATTTGAAAGTTTCCAAACAATGATGGTACAGGTCATACAGGTCAATAAGCACACAATAAGCAGATTGTCAAGAATAGCAGAGGTTGGCAAAATTCTGATTAACATGCCTCAACCAAGGAAATACAACAGCAACAGTTTTGTTTTCAATGAAAACAAGAAAATCAAAGTACAGCTATTGAGGCAGAGGTGTAGAAAAAGTGAAAAACTAATTGAAATGAGTGATGAAAAGGAATGCTAGAATAGACCCAAAAATGTATTATATAACGACTAATGATTCTATAATTATCTTTTGAAAAGAAGGATGAAAAAAAATCGACCTTCAATGCTTCCCTTTATTTTTCTACATTCCGTCACAATTTTAATTCAATAACTCATTCTATCTTTCCAGCAAACTTTATCTCCCTAATTTCAATGCAATTTCACACAGACGCACACACATTCACACAAAAGGCGACATAGTCTTCCAGCTCAATACAGAGAAAACAAGGAAAGGAAGATATAAAAACACAGAAAACCAACTGCTTGATAACATGGAGTTAACAGGC